>ML675616.1:74890457-75136839 GCA_007922155.1 Mesoclemmys tuberculata
GTGGCCTGTAGTTGCAGCCAGCAGTCTGCAGAGGCTTGCAGCTTCCCTGGCTGGGGAAGCAGGGAGTGGACCACGGACTGACCCCAGGGAAGGTAGCAGTACTCAGGGGCAGAGCGGGCCCCGGCCCCTCCCAGGACCTTCCCCCAGCTGCACCACCGGCCAGCCCGGGAGAGCGCAAGACCCACGAGGGCAAGATACCTCTTCTTCCCCCGCCCCACCTTGTCACATGTGTAACAAATGCTGTTCACCACATGGTCCTTCAATTTATCTCGTGCTCATCACCACCATGTATTCTAACACATTACATATTTATGTGTTCACTCACATCACAGTTTAATTTTCATTCTAGATTTCAATTCTTCATCAGCTTTAACTTAATAAATCATAAATTTACATCTGTAATAAAAACCAATTGATCCAAACTGAGTAAACTTTTAATTCTAAGTATTTTAATTTTAATATATTTGTATTATTTTGATTTATATTATACTAAGAAGTACATATGCTTAACACAAGCAGATCTACATTGTGTTAAACTGGTTTATTCACACAGTAATTTTTTTATTGCTTTTGGAAATATGACCAGGATTCTTATGCTGACAATACTCCGCTGCCTTGCAATGTAATAGCACAAGAACATATGAACATACGTCTGTGGCTGAGATGTCGCATGGTATTAGTGACTGCACTAACAGCACAGATCCGTGGCATTGGTGATATGAAAGGTACTATTGTCTTTGCTTTATAGTTTTAGATTGTAAGCTCTTTGGGGAGGGACCATATGTTCCTGGATGCTTGTATAGTGCTCAACATAATGGTCCTCTGATCCCAATCTCTACTCTAGTACAAATAATACAAATATTCATGTTAGCACTATCAGTAAATGACAATTTATACTGAATTCAGCCAATACATCCAGGAAAATATTCTATTTCTGAGTTTGGTCTTTCCCTCTAGTTTATAAAGTACAAGCATTAAATCAAAGAAGGCTTATTTAATGCTCATTACCTTTAGAAATATCAGGTATGCAATAAAAAAATTGATGTGCTTTAAAGCAATTAAGTTAAATAGGCACACTTAGTTTTAAAAAGTTTATTGCTGCTACATAACTCTATCTGGATCAAACCATAAATACTCCTTGGCTGTGCTGACTTTATATATCTCCCACAAATGGAAATATTCTGTTCCAGTGTCTTTTATATCCAGGCATTTGAGCATGACAGTATAAAAATACTTTATACCACTAATTGCACAAAATTGCTAAGGTTTTTTTTTGTATATGAGATTGTTAATATTTAATCAGTTACACAATTATGTATAGCTAACTATATTGCATTATCTATAAATGTACAAATTAAAATATATACAAGCTAAAAATAATGTATTTATAATTTATATATAATGCTATATTTAACTCTATTTCCACTCTGAAAGGTGTCTGTAAAATGCTCCTGTTTATTGTGTCTCATTGATTCCAGATTGAATTTTTTTAGTTGTAAACTAAGCAGGTGTTTTTCCGACTTGAAGTCTTAAAGCTCAATGAGGGCTGTGAAGTTGTGTACTTTCTGGTGTGAGTATCATCTCTACTAACATAGGTTTGCAGGCCCACTCTGCTTTAAATTGCACCTCTGCAGTCCCTATGAAGGTTAATGAAGTTTCAAAGCTGTAACTGACAGCAGATTTTGAAGACAATAGTGGAGTTGTCCAGGTGTAATTTAGAGTATCATCAGGCTTGCAGAATCTTCATTACTTGTGCTGATACCTTAGAAGAAGAGAATCCAATTTGTGCGTTTGCAATGCTGGCTATTGGAAAACAAACCATTTTTTCTTGTAAACTGAACAAATTTGATATAGAAATCAGTGAAACACAATAAATGTGGAATGCCATTATGTCACTTTTACAGTCATTTTTCAGAGCGGATATGACCTTTAACTATGGAAGAAACAGGTATTGTAACATCATTTTTATCTTATTTCTATTATTAATCCCCTCCTTTCTTTTTAGAAGATGACACGACTGAGTGCTCAAGTCTAATAAATGAAGTAATAATAGAAGCAAAGGCCTTCAGTGACGTTGAGACACAGGCTGAAATGATGGTGCAAGCTATTATACTTGACCTGCAAGAAAGGCGTCCAGTGACTGGCATTAAGCTTCTTCTGCAGGTTTGAATGCAGACAAAGCATAGTTGTTAATGTTTTTGTTTTTTGCCAAATAAAACTGCTGCCAGGACAAAATAAGTCTGAAATAGTTAATGCCTCATAGATTCTGTGTATATAAATATACATTTTCATTTTGTTTATATGTCTTTATAAGCAAAGAATAAAATTGGTTAAATTGGTTTAATTTATCTGTGTTCAAATAGGATATAATCAATTTGCTCCAAGAAAAAACATTTATTTCCCCTACGGCTTCTTTAATGCTAGCAAAAAGTATGCTTCTACTGGCTGACATATTGACAACACAAACAGAGGAGGACACAGAGCATCATTCTTCTGCAATTGAACGATTAAACTTGCTAATTCTGGCTCACAAAATTACCATTAAACAGGTGTGTATATTGGTGATTTATGTTACTTTCATGCAATTTGCAAACCTCTCATACTCTTCTCATTTGTGACCTACTCTGGAATCTACTTTAGCAATTCATTGGAGAGAAAGGGGGCATATAATCCAATTTCCTTCAGATTACGCAATGTACAGAGTTAGTCCTTCTTACCAAATTTCTACAGACTCATCATGGGTTAGATGTAGATAATCTGTACTTTGAATACTACACAGTTCCATTTTGAAATGGATAAGCACTTAGGTACTGAAATAAGTGGCCTGATTTTCAAAGGATGTTGAGCCCCCATAGCTTCCATTGAAGTCAAAGGATGCTTAACACCTCTGAAAATCTGCACATTTTATTAGATACCTAGTTACGGATTTAGGTGCCTAACTTTAAGCACCCCAGTTTGAGAATTTTAGCCTTAGCTCTTCATCTGAGAATCACGCAAACCAGAAATCCAGTATAAAATAGCAATATTTACTATTTATAAATATTCACAAAAATAAAGGTTCAGTGGTGTAAAGAAAGTGATTTCACATAAGAATTAACGCATAAACAAAATTAAAATGCATCTAAAGACATAAATCTTGTAACAGAAATTTATAGCAATATATTATTTCCTTTATTATCTGGAAGTAGGCCTGCCCTTTTGCATTTTCTGCCCTTTTTCCTGATACATGGTTCACAAAAGAAGCTCTCAGATTAAATTCTCTCCTTCCTTATGTGTAAACATGCAGAGAGTTAAACTATTAAATAGTTATGTCCCCAAACCTAGATGATCAAGAATGAAATGGACCACTCTATCTTCTTAGACTTCCACCAGTGGAATTTGCTAATCTGAATAATTTTACATCTTGCATAAAAGCAATTCCCAATTGCCTTGTCTCCCCCTATGGCAACAGTGCCTGCAGTTTTGGAACATGAATGTATATTATTGTGTGACAGTCTCTCATTGGCTTCAAGAGCTTTTTTCCAGTCTGGCAGTAGCAGCATTCTATCTCCAAAAGCAAGATGTCAAAGAGGTTTTGTTCCCTGATGATTTTCTGGTTTGAGGGAGTTTGCTTCTGGAGCTCTTAGCCTGTTTCAGAGCCTGAGACATGTAAACTTGATCATGGGTTTATTGACTATGAGTTTATTGTGTATCCCATCTGGGATACAATTTGAAGTACCCAATTTGGAGGAACTTTGTTCTCAATGGAGAGGGCAATCCTTAATTCAGCAGTTCAGGAGTATCAAGCCCTTCTTCAGTGCTCTTTCATAAGACACAATGAGGCAGTCAGTGAGGCTTTGTGTGTACAAAGGTCTGCCCTCATAGGTCCAGTGGGGAAGTGTGGCCTAGTTGTATATGAAATGGATACATATGGATACACAGTATTGTTGTGTATAATTTGTCTTTATAAAACTTATTTTTACTAGATTTTTATTCTTGGAGAACCAGTCGAACAATGTGTAGAAAACCCTGCATTGACAAGTCCTGTGGTTCCTTTGAAAAATAATTATTTGCCAGCTATCAACTTATTGGCAAAAGTCAAAATGAGAATTGGTAAGAAAAATCAAGTACGTTGTTGCAATAATGTGTCTGATGAATATTTGAAAACTAATACTAGATTAATTGAAGTAGTACCAGAAGGATCTGAATTACATCAATTTTTCATTTAGTAATGGTAAAAAACAAGGAAAATATTTCCTTCTGAAATCTTCAGGAAATGGATAAAGTCATTGCAAACAGGAAAACAGCTATGCAGACAAGGTACAACTATTACAACTATAAAAAGTTTGAAAATGTTAATTTGATATGTAAATGTTATAATTTTGTGCAATGCATGTTATTTTTTTCCCTATAATTTGCATCCACGTATCAATTTATTTTGCTTTTCACAACTGCCTAGTGCAATGTGTAGTTTTAAATTAATAACTTTCATTTTTTCCAAGTAGATGTTAACAATACCATGCTGAGTGCCACACACAACATTTATTCTCTAAGAATTGCCCATATACATCCCAACTCCCTAATATATCAATCCCCACTCAGAGAACAGTTGTTATGGTAACTAAGCAATTTAGAAAAAAGAATAGGATAATCCTGGCCAATATTCCTTCTCTCAATAAAATAAACCATAATGTTTAATGCTGTGTGAACTGTTAATGAACAAATAAATTCTGCTCCATTTGTCCAATGTAACTACCAGTGCATGACATTTCTTTGCAAATGACTTGGAAATGTATTGAATATTCTCAGGGGAAAAAAAGCTTTTAGATCTGTTTGAAGTTTAAAATTAAATAATGACTGGACCTTTGTAGTTATACAAAAAAGCCGAATGTTTAAAAGTCAGGACATCCATAGCTAAGACTACACAAACAATATTAATGTTGCCTGTATATTCACTCCTGCCAACTGTCTTTTGGTGTGGTATCTGAATCATAGTAGATTACAGATATCAGTAATCTAAAATATAAAGTTTGGAGTGAGGACAAGGCAAAGTGGTCTCTTTGGCTCACAAAGATGGCTATAAAATAGTTTTGTTTCTGTCCTGTGTGTGTGGGGAGGGAGGGGGGCAAAGATGCAGTGTCAGTGTTTCATATGGTGTTTGATGGTTCAGCTGCCCATATATGATGTGGGATGTTGTATGTGGACTCCACAGTACAGTATATACAGTGTGAACTGGAGCCAAAATTGTGTAACTTGAATAATGATGTAATCCCAGTAGCTCCAGTTCTTTTCTTTTCTTTCTCTTCTTAAAAGCTGTATTCCCAAAGGTTCTTGAACAGATGTTTAAAATATGAAAAGTCCCAAATACAGTGACTTACCATCCATATAATTCCAGTTCACAAATAAAAATCATCCTGCAAAATAATGGCCTCATTTGGTCAGTTTTTACCCTTCAATCTAAACTTTTAGGAAAAGCCTAGGAGAATACATAAGCTTTGCATTGTTCCATGGAAAATGGAGAAGAAGCCTCTAGGTCTGGAGGGTGCAAAAGGAGACTTGGGAATTGGAGATTCCTGAAAGTTGAGGTTTTGTATAGAATCTGAAAGTTCAAGTGACACTAGGGAATGATTCACTGCCAGTCCTTCCGAATGTCCTATGCAAGGTCTGGTTCCTGTGGCCCACGTGACCCATGCCACGCAGGATAGTTTTGTAAACCTTCCTCTGTAGCATGGGGTGGGTCACTTGCTGGTGGGTTCTCTGTACCTTGAAGTCTTAAGCCATGATTTGAGGACTTCAATAACTCAGTCATAGGTTAGGGGTCTATTTCAGGAGTGGGTGGGTGATGTTCTGTGGCAATGCAGACTATGCAATCTGTAAAAGATCTTCAAGATCTCTCAGTTCCTTTGTACATCACTGACAATAGTTATGCCATTTAGATTTTTGCAGTTTAGTACTGTAAAACAATTCTTGTTGCAAGGAAGTTATATCCTTTTTACAGTATTTGTTTGTGTTTTTTGATAAATAATTTACCAAAACTGCCTAAAATGTTTTCTTTTCAGGACATGCATTAGCTCAAGAAGTAGCTTGCACATCTAAGAGACAAAATCCATTACAATGGTTACCTGCTCTCAATCAATTAGAAACAGCATTGGAGCTTTGTAGAACATCCACAACAAGAGAATTAGATGTGGAAGCGGAAATTCTTTTTCAGAAAGGTAAGTAAAATCCTTGTTGTGTAACATGACTATCTTTCCAACATAGTCTTATGCCTTCAGTATGCCTTAAAATGGATACATGCTCCTGACATTTCCCACATTGACAGACTGACTAAAAATATTACTATTGCATTTAAATATACTCCAATGTATTTAACAAGAGTACAGTATGTAATGACATATTTCAGAAATACAAGAAAAGTTTCATAGATTCATAGAACTGGAAGGGACCTCTAGTCCAGTCCCCTGTACTCAAGGCAGAACTAAGTATTTTCTAGACCATCTCTGCCATGTGTTTGTCTAACCTGCTCTTAAAAACCTCCAGTGACAGAGATTCCACAACCTCCCTAGGCAATTTATTTCAGTGCTTAACTACCCTGACAGTTAGGAAGTTTTTCCTAATGCCCAACCTATAACTCCCTTTCTCAATTTAAGCCCATTGCGTCTTATCCTATCCTCAGAGATTAAGGAGAACAACTTTTCTCCCTCCTCCTTGTAACAATCTTTTATGTACTTGAAAACTGTTATCAAGTCCCCTCTCAGTTTTCTCTTCTCCAGACTAAATAAACCCAATTTTTTCAATTGTCTATCACAGGTCATGTTTTCTAGACCTTTAATCATTTTTGTTGCACTTCTCCGGACTTTCTCCAATTTGTCCACATCTTTCTTGAAACGTGGCACCCAGAACTGGGCACACTAGTTCAGTTAAGGCCTTATCAACACAGAGTAGGGGGAAAGAATTACTTCTTGTGTCTTTCTTACAACACTCCTGCTGATACAATCCACAATGATGTTTGCTCTGTTTTGCAACAGTGTTATATTGTTGACTCATGTTTAACTTGTGATCCACTATGACCCTCAGATCCCTTTCTGCAGTACTCCTTCCTAGGCAGTCATTCCCCATTTTGTATTTGTGTAATTGATTGCTCCGTCCTAAGTGGAGTACTTTGGATATGTCCTTATTGAATTCCATCCTATTTACTTCAGACCATTTCTCATAGGCGGCAGGTATAAAAGGCCAGGGCAGGCTAAACCTCCCCTGGCATAGCTGTCACTGCCCTGCCACTGGATGTCTGGGCTGTAGTGGCCCTGCCTCTTCCCAGTGGCATATGGAGGGTCTTCGGTGCCCAGAGGCCATGCCTACATTTGTGCCCCCTCCACCTCTCATCCCCCCCCGCATAGGGCAGGAGGGGTCCCGGCGCTGCCCCCCAGCTGCCCTGGGGAGAGGGGTCTGTACCTCTGGGAGGGGACATGAGGCATGGGGGGGGCTCAAATGCAGGCTTGGCTCCATTGCTCCCCACTTCCCACACTTACCCGGCATGCAGCATCGTCTGTCCTCTGCAGCCCAGTGCCAGTTCGGACAGGGACAACCTCACCCCCCCAGCCTGGGGAGCAGGGCGGGGCCAATCTGGCCCTTCACGATGCACGGGGGAAGCGCAGGAGTGGAACCAGGAGCAGCCGCCCCTCAACTTCCTGTGCCCTCTGCCCGTTGCAAAGAGCCGGCCCAATGCTCCTTCCCCCCCTACACTTACTCATTCTTCAACCCAGCCCGACGCTGGCTCGGATGTGGGCGGCCTCACCCACACAGCCAGGGAGGTGGGGGGCACTGGATCATACTTCCATGATGGGCAGAAGGCGGGGGGCGCAGAAGGCTGACGGGTAGCTGCTCATGCTTCTGCTCCTGAACTCCCTCCCCCATGTTGTGAAGGGCCTGCCCATCCCACCTCCCTGCACTGCTCACAGCCTCCTGTGCCCCCCACCTCCTGCGTGTCATGAAGGGCCAGCCCGGTGACCCCTGCAGGCCAGTTCTCGGGAGCCTGGTCCCCCCACCCCCTCTTGGTATGACACTGCCTCTTCCCCTCCTTGCTGGGAGGGTGGAAGTTTTTGCTTATTTATGCACCATGCAGGTTCCCTTGCGGCTGAGGCGGTATCTGCTACTCAGCTTCCCAGGTGCCTGGGACTCCCCAGGGAGATCACTGATCAACCCAGGAAGCTGAGTAGTAGATCCCACCTCCACTGTAGGGCTGGATCACGACTGTGCTGTCCTAAGGGCCACTGCCAGCTAAGCAGGGCTGGGCAGCTAAGCAATACAAGGCCAGGAGAAATGAATCCTCCATCTGGGCCAGAGCCCTTTGGTGAATTCCCATAAAGTAAGCAGCAATTAGAAGTACCTGGGGGCAGCGAATGCTCCCCCCAAGTTTTTTTTACTTGCTCAAGTGGTGGGGGGAGGGGCAGAGCATGCAAAGGGCAGGGCCTTGGGGGAAGGGGTTGCATGTGGGGGGAGGACGGATGTGGTGGCAGGAGAGGCCAAGCAGAGAGGAGGCGAGGGGAGGAGGGGACGCACGTGGTGAGCAGCAGCAAAGAGAACAAGGAGAGGGTAAAAGGAAAGGGAGGTGTCTCTTTGAGCCTGCCTGGTGCAACGTGGCAGCTGTTTGTCAGACTAGTGTGGGATGGTGGTTTCTTGGGCGGTGCAGAATTGGAGCAGCATTTGGGGATACAATACAGCTGGGGTAGCATTGGGTGACAGGTCTTTTGGGAACCGTATAGTGGCAGAGTGTGGGCGAGGGCAGCAGTTTCGGGGTATGTTAGAAAGGGGCAAGGTTTTTAGGGGTAGAAGTAGCAGTTCTGGGAAGGCTGGCTAGCCACCACTCAGGGAGAGGGACAGTGTGTCTTGGGGAGTGCTCAGTGCTTTGAGGGTACGTGGGGTTTGCCAGTATTTGGGGGCAGAACAAGCATGTGTGATGGGAGAGGGCTGGAGTAGCATCACACAGACCCCTGCTGCATGGAGTTGGTGCTGCAGCAGCACACCTGTCAGTATCATGGCAGGAACACACGTGCATCGGCTCAGGACAGAGGGAGGTTGCTCAGGCTGAGGCATCCTAGGGCAGCTTCTGCGCTGACCCAGTTGCCCACGGAGGTGCACAGCAGCTCATGGCATACCTGGAGCAGAGAGGAGAGAGAAAGGAGAGGACTGTGTCAGGGTTGTGTGCAATGAATGGGGGAGAGGGCAGGATCTGAGGAGGGGACCTACGTTGAGCGGTGGGGTATGGTGTGCGCAGAGCCTGGAGTGGAAAAGACAGGGCAGGGAGCTAGCCTCTTCCTGGGGAAGCTTCACCTGCTGACCATGTTGTTTTTCCAGTTTGTCCAGATCATTTTGAATTTTAATCCTATCCTCCAAAGCTCTTGCTGCAACCCCTTCCATCTTGGTATTATCCACCAATTTTGTAAGTGTACTCTATGCTATTATTTAAATTGTTAATGGAGATACTGAACAGAACCAGAACCAGGAACCGATCCCGGCAATATGTCCTTCTGGCTTGACTACCACCTTATAGTAGCTCCATATAAGGTTGTATTTAATTAGTTTGTTTATGAGAAGGTGATGTGAGACAGCATCAAAAGCTTACTAAAGTCAAGATATACTACATTTGCTGCTTCCTCCCATCCACAAGGCTTGTTATCCTGTCAAAGAAACCTATTAGGTTGGTTTGACACAATTTTTTTTTGACAAATCCATACTGACTATCACTTACCTTCTTAATCTTATAGGTGTTAGCAAATTGATTGCTTATTTCTTTGCTCCATTATCTTTCTGGGTACTGAAGTTGAGCTGACTGGTCTGTAATTCCCAGTTTGTCCTTATCCTCCTTTTTATAGATCGGCTTGATATTTGCCCTTTTCCAGGCCTTTGGAAGCTCTCCCATATTCCATGATTTTTTACAGATAATTGTTTGTTCACCTGTCTAGTTTATCAGAAGGATAAGTATATTGCAGAGAAGCTAAATGACTTCTTTGCATCAGCTACAGTAAAGAGAATGCAAGGATTGCAACAAATTTCAAAATGGTATAGCATTAAGGAACAGAGTTCCATTAAATTCATTGCAGTGGTGTGCAAAGTCATATATATATTGGAAAGAACAATCTGAAATATTTACATGCATTGTTGGATTCTAGGTATCCATTTAGGTATCACTGTGCTTCCAGAGTTAATTATTGTAATTATTCCATGTATTTTAACACAGAGTAATACTGCACGTTGAAATAATTTTTCATAGCAGTATCATATATTATATTGAAAAAAACCTGAATATATGCCTGTCACTTGCTTATCAGTAGGAGAAAAGGAAAGGCAATATGTTATCTGGGTTTCCTGCAGGAAAAAGCAATTTGGGTCTTACAGAGAAAAGAATAAATTGGTGCAAAACTGCTTTGTTTCTTTCTTAGGTAAGGTGGAGCGCCAGATTATTGAAGCAGGTAACAATAAGTCACCATTAGCTGCTGAAAGCCTGTTGGATGCTATAAAAGTGAGCCAGCGAAATGATCAAAACTTTGGGTAAGGAACTGTGAATATAAGTTTTCAAAATACTGTCTCACTTTAAGTATGTGCCAGTATGCACTGTGTGGCTTTATTCTGGGACTTTGTGTGATGCTTCTTTTATAAAGGGCAGGTTTCTTTCCCTCTTTGTGGAGATTTCTTTTATTCCAAGATAAAAGGAATATTGATATAGTTTCTTATGTAATGCAAATGTTGCAGGGGCTTAAATATATATTTCCATACACACTGAAGTAACCAACATGTAAGTATTACATTAGATAAAAGTTAGAGTTTTCAGATCTGTTTTGGAACACATACCTTCTGTTTCAGCTGCAGGAACAAAAAGTGCTACGTTTAAGTTGATGGTTTTATTCTGTTTTAAAAAATGTGAATCGCCGTCCATGTCCAAAGGTAGAAAACCAGCAACTTCAACAGGAAGTGCAGCTGGCCACTCAGCAACAACAATAGGACTAGTGACCCAACAATTAATGTTAGAAGTCAACCAACATCAATATGAGAGGCACCAGGATCAGCAGAGGAAAAACTGAGACCGTCAGGAACTTTTCTTGAAATGGCTGATGGAGGGCCAAATCGGGCCCATATTATGACCTTGAAGACTATTTGATTAAATTAGAGAGAGCAGCAATAGCAGCAGAGTGGGTATGAGCATCTTGGACTAGCTCAGTTGGGGAGGTCTCAGTGAGGAAGCCTGACACCATAGCACAGTAAAGGCTATTGTCTTGAGCTATCACCGACACTCCTGACTTGAACCCTGTTGCCCAAGGGATCTTCCTCAAGCACCTGGAAGCCCAAGACGAAGCTTGAGAGTCCTAAAGGGCTTTCCAGATCATGACTTTTAGAGTGGCTTGGCCTGAATACCTGGAATAAGGGCAGCTGTATGAGGGATCTCAGGGGGAGTAGGTGAGGATCCCATCATTTGCTTTCAGTGCCTGTGACCTGGCAAGCTAAGAGTTAGCAGCCCGAAACAATTGTAAGGGCAAACGGAGATGAAGAAGGGCAAATGTCCCCTGGAACAAAAATGAGAACAGTGTTCCAGCAAAAAGCAGACAATAGACTGGAAGTACCTAGAGGCCTGCATTGATTCAATCAGTGAGGATGAGGATGGGCAGCTCTGGGGTACTGGACGTGATGCTTGTTAGTTTCTATGCCTCGGGGAGTAGATTGTGGTCTTGTGGTTACACACAGTATAAAAAAAATAGCAATGCTCCTGTTTGGATTCTCTCTGGGGACAAAACCACGGTCCTCTGCATCTAAAAATCTGATCCTCTACTACTTGAGCCAAAGAATCAGAAGTCTGAGCGCAGAAGTAGTAGCAGAGTCAGAAATTTCTACATTTGGTTTACCTGCTAGAGGGTGCCATGGTGCCATGCTGCATTAGTGTAGGTTTCACAAGCATCTGATTTGTTCTGTTCCTTCTGAAAGAAAACGTGGCAAAGTAGATGAGACATAGTTCTGTATTAGAGACCTGGGAGACCTGTATTAGAGATTCTGCCTGAAGTGACCTGGTGCAAGCTCTCAATTATCTTTATCTGTGGAACTGGTGAAGGAGAGTTACTCCCCAAGATGTAAAATGTTGGCTCAGAATAAGAGTTGTGACGCACACAGAAATATTGACAGCAGTTTAAGAGCTGGGTCTGGAACTCATGTTTTCTGATTTTGCTGGCTAGAACACCTTCCCTTAGGCTACACAGGAGCGTGTGGGGACTGTTTCTCTCTTTTATTTTGGTTCACAAGAATCATCTCCCAGCTGGAGTTTATCACAATAAATCTGGGACAGGCAACAGTGCAGCATGTGACTGTGCTTGGAAAGAGGAGTAGGAGGATATAATCAGGAGACTGCGGTTCACATATGAAGACCTGGAGGGAGGAGTTGGGGAGACTCTAGTGCCAAATAGGAGGCCTGAACAAATGACAGAAATCTACAGGGAGCAGGAACATAAGGAATCTCTCTAACCATAGAGCCTTGGCACATGGGTATAAGGATACATAGGAAATGACTCAGAGAGAAAGTGAAGACGACACCTTGCTTGAAAATGCAGGGTCTTAGGGTCAGACCTCAGAGTTGAGGTATTGTGTTCTCCTGGTTCTCAGCTGAACCCAGTGAGGGCTGAAGGGACTGTTTTGCTTTGTCTGGATGTGTTTGGTTTATTCCTGAAACAGCAAAGACCTTTATATAGATTTGGCTGGAGAGCTGTACCCCAAATCAACCATCCACCCAAGAGAAAAACTGAGGCAATGAACACATGACCTAACACTGAAGCATTACAAGTGCTTATAGCAACATGCACAAATTCTGTACATAGAACCAGATTAGTTTGACAAAAAGAAGCTTTTGGTTTTTTGTATATAACACAAAATATGTTTTGCATATTCTTAAACTGTTATGCTATTTGTTAGGTATACTGTACCGGGCAAGAAAAACTTTCTTACTTGAAGTATTTAAATTGGAACTGGATATTTTTCTAAAAGATATGGTATAGCTCAAACAGGAATTATGGGCTGGATGTAGAAATTACTGAATGGGGTTCTATGGCCTGGCCTGTATTATGCAAAAGTTCAGATTAATCATAATAGCCCCCTTTGACCTTAAAATCAATGCATCTTTTGGTTTATTTTTGCAGGTTGATAAGGAAAGCCTACCTGGAGATAGCACTGTTGTATTTCCATTTGGCTACATATAAGGAAGAGGCTTCCCAAACATTTAAGGCAGAGGCATCCAAAACCAAGGCATGTACTCCATTTTTTAGATTGTAATCTTCTTAGAGTATGAATCATGTCTTCTTTTAGCACATTGTGGACACTAACACAATATACATTACAAATAAATAATACCAACATAAAGTACAGTAATAGAATTCTAATTTAGTTAATTTGATTTATGCTATTTTTTGCAATGTTAATGTATGTAAAAGTGTTTAAAATAAACAGGAAAATATTAAGGTCAGAAGAATAACCCCAAAATTATGGCTAAGTTTCAGATTGTGTGCAAATTAATTTGTGGTTCTCAAACAAAATATCATTATAAACTGAACTTCAAACATTTTTCAGACTGCAGTTTCTCAGTATATTGTTATTTGTATATTATTTTACAACTGGAGATGAAGGGCAACTTGGCAGACACAAAGGACTAGCGTACTGCAAGGTAGGGTCACGAGCACTAGACCATCAGGGAAAAAGAGGTGGTAGAAAGGAATCACCTAAAGACCAAAACAATATTTACTGACAAAAAAAGAAAAAAAAAGTATACAAGAACTATGTAAAAGAGAGGGATCATGATGTGCCTTCAGAAAAACACAAAAATATAGTGGAGACCATTAATATGGTTTGGGTGGTTTCTAAAATACATCTGTGACTTTTCACAAATTATTTCTATAACTTAATTATGATGACTCCTCCAGGACTTCTTCCCCACCAAATATGTATTTCCATGGCAAACCTACCAACCTAATTATGAAATCTTGCTAAATTTTAGACTATTCCCAAAGAACACTTGGCTTCTACTGAGAGAATTCCACGTGTATCTGAACTATACAGAGCACAGGCCTGGATTGCCATAAGAGCAGCTACACAGGTTGGTGTGATATTTTTTTTTGGGGGGTGGGGTGGAGGGATGGGGCGTTGTCCTTGATTCTATCTTTGGGTATGACTATACAGTGCAAAAATAATAATAAAAAATACCAGTGTAGGTGTTCGGTCTCAGGCTGGAGCCTGGGCTCTGAGATCCTCCCCCCTCGCCAGGTTTCAAAGCCCAGGCTCCAGCCTGAGTCCAAACATCTAAACTGCTATTTTAGCTCCACAGTCCAAGCCTCATGACATGGACTCTGAGACTTGCTGCCACAGGTTTTTTTTTGCTGTATAGATATACCCCATGTTCCACTCCTAACAGCTGTGAAGACAATACAACACAGGAGAGACAAGAATTAAAATTCATTGGGACTTTTGCCAGGAGAGTTATTTGGAATACTTTAAATGAATGCTGTATGAGTAATGCTTTTAATCTCTACTGGCCAAATCTGACACTGTTTGCTTTTACTTTGATTCAATGCAAATATAGGAATTAAGTGCCTGATGTTTGCATACACATTTGACATGTGGGTAGACATCAGTGGCATCCAGGTGAGGATGTCTGATTTGAAATCACTTGTGTAATAATTAAGTTGTCAACAGTAATGTTCTATTTAAGTGAGATGTGTACTGTATGTCAAAGAGAAATGGAAAATTTCCCCAGTCACTCTATATTGGCTGCTTAATTTTTTGTTGTTCATTTTCTAGTCTCAATTTTCAAAATATGTATAAATATTGCAGTGAACTGAGTCTGACTAAATTAAATGTAAATTTTAGGTCAATGAAGCTATGCTTGCTTCTCAGCTATTAATTGGAAAGAAGAGTGTTAAAGGGCAACAAGTGAAGGCCATAATACAACAGAACATCCCAGAATTTGCTTCTATGGACCTCCTTGCTTCATACAAAGATTTTTTGTCTGGTATTCCTTTGTATCTAACAATTTTAGAGAATTTAATAGTCAATGAAAAACATCTATCACATGCTGTATTAGTGAATCTAAAACATAAAGTCAAATCGTCTGGTTTACCTTGGTATTTGGTTCAGCCACTTGGGTTTTTTGATAGTAAGATGGATAAAATCTTTCTTACATGCTTGTAATAAATTTTATTTGTAATATGTGTAAGGTAAAAAAATATCCTGCCTTGCACTGAAGTACACAACTTAAGAAAGAGGGAATATCTTCCACTGCCCCAGTATACCCTCAGAGGAGCAGGGTAAATTAGACTCCTAATGCTTTTAGTGCCAGCTAACTCACCTGCCAGCACTTCATATCACCAAGGGAGCATGGTCAACTGAGTTAGGGGAGCTGCTGTATATCTAATCCCCAGTGAGCATGCTGTGGTTGGCTAGTAAATCACAGTGTGTGCGGTGGGAGTGGTGCAGCACTGCTAAACTGTTCCTTTTTAAAACAGCTGCTTATTCTCAGTCAGGATTATCTGAGCCGCCCTGCCCTATGTCTACAGGGATGGTGCCTGACCTGATCAGCTATCGCTGCTTCTTTTCACACTTGGGGCAGAATTGTCCTCTAATGTTAGTTCTGCCTTGGAATGCCTGAGTTTGGAATAAAAAAGGAAATATTACAACTGGTCTGTAAGGTTGTTTTTCAAAGGAATTCTGACACTGAGCAGTTTAACCCCCAGAATGTTATTAATTAGGGCTGCAGATTAGTTGTGGCATTTTTTATCAAAAATCATGGAGCACTCATGGTAAATTCAGTAAAAGTCATGGGTCACTAAATTTACTGTGACTGCTCCCTGATTTTTTATAAACCTCCCCCTTCCCCCTTGCCCCATCCCACCTGCAGTAGCACTCTCTGCCCCAGCTCTGTGACCCTAATCCCGCTCTGTGAAGAGGGGAGGGCAGGCTAGAGAACAAGCCTGCCCCACACTTACCCTGGGTAGTGGCGTGTTCTGCAGGACTGGGCCTGGTGCCCCATGCACAACCCACAGCAGAGGCTCCTGCAGCTGCTGTCCCGCAGGGCTGGGCCCAGTGCCCCACTCTGGCTACTGTGACCTAGCGCACAGGGTTGCCCTGCTGCTCAGGTTGGACTACCCCGCATCTCCCCCATCATGATGGGTGGGCACGTGGATCACACCTGAGAGGTGCTGCGACCCCACATGCTAGATCGTAATGCTACTCACTGAAGTTTGGCCCACCTATCCCCTGCTCATGATGGGAGAATAGTGGGGCCAAACCGGAGTAGTGCTATTCCTGGTGAATGCAGGGCGAGATCACTTTCCAGCCTCCTCATATTAGCTCACTGAGGTAAGTTAGCTCTCCAGCTTCTACACACCCTGCTCCCTGGGCCTCCCCTATGCACTGGACCAGTGACCCAGCCTTTGGAAAAGTCAGACATGGAAAAATGTCACAAGCAGACAAAAAAAAATCACACTATTGTAGCAAGATTTCTGGCTCACGTAACGAGATGGACACCGAAGTGAGGAAAACAGCTGTTTATTGTCGACAGACTCAGCGGAATCTTTTCCAAAGGCTGAGCCCCGAATATACTGGGGCTTTACCTTATATACATTTTAGGAGTACATGAATATTTATACATGATAATACTACTACATTTTACATAATATGATTGGCTTACATTTCTGTTCCAGGAATGTATAGGAGTATGCGCAAAGGGCTTGTTTTTGTTCAAGGCTGTGGGCCTCCTTTAGCTTATCTTAGCCCTTGGGATGGACGCTGGTCCCTTGCTCATTGTGACACGGACTGATAATGGTATCTTCTATTACTTAGAACAGGTTTCTTTCTTCTTTCTTGGAACGGGTTTGAAAAACAACTCGTGTGTTGGCTTGAGTGGAAAAATCCATAGGCCTTTGCTTGCCTCATAAGCTTTATATCCAACCAAATAAAGCCAGGGAAAAAGCTATATAATTTGTCTCACTAATACAGCCTGCCTCACTATCTGTGACTTTTTTCCCTGTGACAAACCTGCAGCCCTAATTATAATCTATTATAGTTATTCCACACTATTATTCAACCACTATCCAATACTATCTTCCCAGTACATAAATAAAAATATATATACAGTAGATTTTATGAAAGACCTAACTAAAAATAATGTTTTGTGATCTTGTGTTGATTGATTCTTAACAAACCCTTTTCCTAGAGCTACACAGAGATCAGTCTCATGGTAAGAGTAAACAAAAAAGATCCTCTTAAAAGTCAAGCTCCATTTGAAAAACAAAATAAAAAATTATCCATGTTTGCTAAACAATAAAGGATAAAATAAGCAAAGGGAGATTTTTTTCCCATCCTCTAAAATTATCTTACAAACAATGGAGTTCATTAAAAATGGTGAAATGGCAATTTTTGTTTAAGAAACAATTTCAGTGAAATAAAGCGTTGTTGTGGAATAATGATTTCAAAGCTATGTAAATACCAAGCAAAACAGAGTTGTTAATTTTTTTGAAACAGGAAACCTTGATGCTGTGATAACTTTTTGTTCCAGTGACTTAATTTCAGTTATTCCAAGTAACTGATGTAGACTGAATTATTTTGTCTGATAGATATTGGTGAAATGGAGCAGTGACTGCTTACTATACCAATAGATGTGTTGTGATTGGTTTATAAAAACAGATGTTGTATGCTACAGCCTTCCATTAATTTAATTGTCTGGCATGAGTTCCATTTGCTGATAACTGCTGTTCATTTTTCTTTTAGCAAATGTTGCAGGTGTTTGTCCTGGTTGTTTTGAGAGGGAATACATAGGAGAATGGAGGATGTAGACAGGAAGCAATAACCCATAATATGAAAAGGAGAATTGAAATGAAATTAAGCAACACAGAATGCAAAATGTTGGATTTAGAGGCACTAATAAGGGAAATTGTTAAACTTTCATATATATACAGTGTGGGCATTTTAAGTAGATTCTGTTTTTACAATTAACAATTAAATGAGCTTTAACAATGAAAATGGGAATAATGGAGGCATTACATATTTTTCTATATGCATACATAATTAGCATAAACTGGTGTCTAGAAGATTACCACTGGGAATTAATACCAAAGGTTTTTTGAATGGTTGTGAGACACAGACGAGAATGTAGAGGAGGATTTTGGAGGTTTTGAAGACAGCAAGGGACTGGAAAGGAGGCAAAATCAGGCATAATTCAAATAGTGCTTCCGGCCTGTGGATGCAAGGGCTATGTGTTATGTGCTGAAATGCAAGTTAATAGTCACTACTCCTCCTTTACTGTTGCACTGTGCAGATTGCATACTCTTTTGTGCTAACTGAGAGCTTTGTGCTAATAATAACTTCTCTAAAGACAGCATCTGAGCATGATTTTCACTTCTGTGTCTTAGCTCCTTAGCTAAGACTGGCAAAATTGGTGATACTTCCCTAGTGCTTAGGGTTTTTCTTACCCTTGAGAGCAGCAGTAGCAGGGTAGAGCATTAGCCTCATGGATCATTCTGCTCCACTCTGCTGAGTATAGATGCTGCCTTCAGAACTTTACAGTCAGTTATGTCCAGGCCCACTGACAAGGGGTAATTGCCCAGGGGCCTGGTGATTTAAAAAGGGATGGGCCATGGGCGGTGGATGAAGCTTCCCCTTGGGGAGGCTAGCTCCCTCTCCTGCCTCTTCTGCCTGTGACCCTGCCCACACTCCACCCCTGCTCTGCCCCAGACCCTGCCCACCCCACCACTTGCAGCATCCCCTGCTCGGCCTGCCCTCCATCCCTTGCCATGTGCATCCCTCCTCTCCTTCCTGGCTCACCTTCCCCACTGCTGCTCAGCACATCACTCCTCTCTTCGCTCAGTCTTCCTGCTGTCACTCTCCATGTGGGAGAAGGGGATGTGGAAGAGAGTGGTGGAGCGGGGGTAAGGGTTGAAGTGTGGGTGGGGCCTTGAGCGGAAGAGGTGGGACGAGGAGCTAGCCTCCCTGAGGAGAAGCTTCACCTGCTGTCCATAGTTGTAAACCTTAGCCCTCCCTTTCTAGGGGAGACATTGACTGTTCTGCCCTAGGGCCTGGAATTGCTGTCAGCAGGCTTGGTTATGGCCTTTTTAAAGTTTGCAGAGGAGTTTCATGCAGGAAACTGCCTCACTAGCCGTCATTCTTCAGGGTTGAAACAACAAACAAGAAGCTTGGTCTTGCAAGCATTTTGTGAGGAGGGTGCCCACTGATTTCATTTGGAATTCAGTATTCAGAGCACTTTCAACATCAGGATCAAGTTATATAAGGAGGGTCAGAGACCACAGGTGCTGGAACTAAGGGTGGGAGGGTTGCTGCTGCATCCCCTGGTTTGAAGTGGTTTCCATCAGATGCAGGGTTTACAGTTTGATTCAATGGCTCTCAGCTCCCCCCTATACACATTGTTCCAGCGCCCCATCAGAGATCCATCCATTATATAAGTAATCTGGTCTTTAAATAGTTTCATTAAAAGAAGGAAATAAGATTGACCAGTGTCCTTTTTAAATTTGTCATGGATTACTAATCTAATTCACATAATAAAGACTAAACTGATAGCAGGCTTGGCTTAAGTAAAACAGATGTTTAACAAAAGATCCTAAAATGGAAACAACTGGAAAACAGAGTGATTTTTGTTATAATGGTCTTCTTATTTGTTTTAAAGCCTAATGCCCAGTGAAAATGAACAGTCAAAGTCCGATCCTGCAGTTGATTGCACAGGCCAACTGCTGTTGACAGCAGCAGTCTGCCTGTGCACTATCAATGGGAGAATCGGCGCCACCAAAGGCAAGAGCAAAAACAGGGAAATTTGGAATGGCCTAATGTGACAATGAAAGAATCATATGGAAAAGTATATGGACTTTGGAGCTAGTTCATTTCTGTTAGCCACAGCCCAGAGTAAGAGAAGTCACACTGTCCCATGGGACCTAGTGGGAGGCATTGCTCCCAGGAGTTTTATAGCTCAAGGAGCATGCACCTACTAACACCCCTTTATTAAATACAGCCTGCTTCCCCCCCCCACTGGCTGATGCAGAAAGGGGGTGGGGGTATATTCCTCCTTCTCCTTCCCAAACCATTTGTGGGTCCTTGTCCTCAAGGGACTAGGGACAGAACAGGCACTTCCCTGAGCACAGGGACTACTACAGTTTTGCCTGGTCCTTTGTAGGCCCCCCAAAGAGGTTGAAGATACCATGTACCTCTCCTCCTGCTCCTCACCCCAGCCTGAATTCATTAAGGACCAGACAGAATCTGGCCCTTGATGTTAAAAACATTTTCTCCTGGCTGGTTAACAAATATAAAAGCAGGTTGGAAAGGGCTTTACTGTCTTTTCCCTTGTGTGGCCACATTGCTGGGGTCACAAACGATATTTCAGCTACAGATGACAAAGTCCAGCACGAGACTCAGAAATAGCACTGTAAATTAAACTTCACATTTGGTGTGCATTTTAGTTCCTTCATGCTGCAAAGTGCACCTTAGCTTTTATACTTGGAGTCTGCAAGGTTGAATAAAATGGGTGTAAGGTTTAATTGTTTTTGTACTTGCAGATGGATGTGAGGTTCTCTATCAAAGCCTTGTGGCCTCTTCTGGGAAAAAAGAAGAAATCCTACAAAGTGAAAAGGACCCAACAGAAACTGAAGGGACAGCATGTAATATCTCCAAGGACAGCCAGAACAAACAAACTATAACATGGGTCCATTTAATCCGCTACCATAATTACTTAGTAAGACATAACTCAAGCCCCTTCTTTGGTAAGAACTGTCAATTTGACTTTTTTTCTTGAGGCTGGGGGAATTAGGGGACTTATTCTCTGGGTCTGAATCCCAAGTACCTGATACTGGGCCTGATTCTGAGCTCTTTTGCACTGTGTAAATCAGGAGTAATTTCACAAAAGTCAATAAATGCCAGTGTCAAGCCATTGTAAATGAACATAGACTGAAGCCACCATATTATGTCTCTTTTGCACCACCAAATGGGTCTCCTGAAATTGAATTTTCATTATTATTTCAATAGCCTATTTCATTTTCAAGCTGATTCTTTTTAATGATGGAGGCCTCGTAAACATTCGATAGTCAAGATGATCGTGAGAGTTGCACATATGTCCTGGGCTCCAGGTGTGGTCTTGGTCCTCCCAGCTGTTGTCCCAGTATAAACTCCTTACTGAGCCCTTAGGAAAGTTGGATTTTTCCTTCCACTGAGCAACTCTTAAAACAATCACTGCAGAAAGCTTTTCTTTCGGCAAGCACCAAGTGGGAGGTGGGTGCTCTGCTCTGTCACAGAATTGTATGGATTCTTAAGCTACTTTTGTTTATGTTTATACATCTACAGACAGCCCTGGTTCATGACACTGGTTTCGAGGTGCTACAACAATACAAATAAACAATAATAATTAAGGACCCTAAGTTTAGTAATTCTGAACAAAAATATTTACATGTTTGTTGCTGAACTTATTTAAATTTATTATGTATTTTGGATTTAGATATGTCAAGCAGTCATAGAAAGTCTATATTTCTAAATGGAAAATGGTAAATTAATAAAGGTTTTCTCTTTTTCAAAGCTGTCTCCAGATCAAGACCTGGATCATTTTCTACAGAAGATGCACTGTTCACTTCTGTTTTTGATACAGGAATTGTTCTACGTTTAGCAGAAATGCATTTTTTCCTAAAAAAAAATCTGAATACATATTCAACATGTTGTCTTCAAGATTTTCCAAAACAGCTGCAGTTTTTAGAAAAAACAGGTGTTAGTCTGGCTGCTGTTCCTGGAAAGGTATGTTTCCCTTTAGGCTTGCATGACATGCGTTGCCTCATCATTCTGCTTCATGGGCACTCCAAATATACTGTTACCAGCTCTTCTACAAGGGGTAAATACACCGCAGTGCACAGGGCCAGATCAAAGCCCATGCAATACTTAAATCCCACTCAAATCTTGTTTTCAAGATTTAATTGTTGCACAGGCTTTTGTGCTGATCCTCCACACAGGAATGAATTACATCCGACATACATTGTGTCTCTAGCGTGAAAAACAGTAGCAACTGTACAATTTTATTTTAAAGGAAAAACTTCATAAAAGGCTAAAGAAAATTTTAGTATTGTTTAATAAAAGACCAATACTTCTGCCTTATTACTTGGTCAAATTCCGATGCATCATACCAAAAATACCTTAATGTCTAATACATAATCAGATTGTACAAACCTTCTGTCCTGACAGAATTGTATGTTTTGTTTGTATATACTGTATGTAACATACAATATTCTGAAACATTTTCTTCAAAAAAATATTTTTTAAATGTACTTGTCTAAAGAGGATATTGCAGATTTAGCTCCAGATTTAACTTATTTTTGAAGGTGTATTGTAAATATGCTTATTAGACCAGCTAAGCTGGCAGTCTTATAGTCAGTCCTAGCAGGACTGAAGCATCGCAAATAAATGTGGCAATTAATCCAGTCCAGATCTCTCAATCATAGAGTTTAAGGCCAGAAGTGACTTCCAGATTATCTACTCTGATCTCCTGTATGCCAGAGGCCACCAGCACAAACCCAGCACCCACACTCAAATCCAGAGCATTACAGTCCACAGGAAACTAAACTATTGTGTGCAACAGGCAAGCACAGGAAGAAATGACATATACCAATGTCCAGGGCCCTACAATGGCAGAGAATGAATACCCAGATTATCTCAGTGAGTGAGCTGCATAACACGTTGCAAAGGAGAAAAATCCCTAAAGTCTAACCTGGGGGAAAATCCCTTCCCAGTTCCACGTGCGGTGATCAGACTCTGAGCACGTGAAGAAGAGTCAGCCAGCCAAGCACCTGAGAGAGAATGCTCAGTACTACTTTGGAGCCCTGTCTCCCTTATCCAGTGTCCCATCTCCAGCTGGGACCATCTCTGATGCTTCAGATGAAATAGACCAAACAAAACCACCCAAGAATGCATTGTGGGGGGCAGGAATATTTTCTTAACTCCTACAGGTGGCTGGCTGAAGCCTTCAAGCATAAACCTTTAGGAGCATAAGAGATAAATCAGACGAGACCCCCAGGGCTGCTGAGCCCTATCCTCCACTATCACAAGCAGCCCTGCATAGAATCCCACTCATACATTTGTCCAGCTCTCTCTTAAAACTAATTAAGTTGTTTCCTCCTAAAACTTCTTTTGGGAAGCTCCTTCCAGAACCTCACTCCTTAGATGATACGAAATCTTCTTCTGATTTCCAGTTTGAACTTATTTAGTTTATATCCATTTGGTCTTGTATGAACATTTGTAGCTTAAATAGCCTTTCATCCTCCCTGCTTTTTACCCCTCTGATGAGAGTAATCATATCCTCTCTCAGCCTTCTTTTTGCTAGGTTCAACAAGCCAAGCCCTTCCAGGATAAACAAAAATAGGTCTGGAACTAGATTCCTTGATTTCAAAGGAATTTTGAAAAAATAAGGAAATTAATTAGGGAAATGAACTGGACTGAAGAACTCAAGAATCTGAATATGAAGAAAGCTTGGAAATACTGTAAGTCAAAGTTGCAGAAACTATTTGGAGCCTGCATCTCAAGCAAGAGGAAGAAACCCATAGGGAAGTGCTGCAGACCAAACTGGATAAACAAGCATCTCAACAGGTTATTAAGAAAAAGCAGAAAGCCTACATGGAATGGAAGAAGAGATGGATCAGCAAGGAAAACTACCTCTTGGAGATCAGAAATGTTGGGATAAAGTGAGAACTGCCAAAAGCTAAGCAGAGCTGGACATTGGAAAGGAAATTAAAACTAATAGTACAAGACTCTCTAGGTATATAAATAAAAAGAAAACAAATAAAGAAGAAGTGGGACTGCTAAACACTGAGGATGGGGTGGAGATTAAAGATAATTTAGATATGGCCCAACACCTACACGAGTACTTTGTCAGTATTTAATAAGAGTAATGAGATGTTTGGGGCAATGGCAGCATGGCTGATGGAAACCAGGGTATGGAAGTAGAAATTACCACATCCAAGATGAAAGCCGAAGCCAAACCAAAATGTAGGGGGTCATACCCAGGATTGGAGAATTGCAAGTATAATTCCTATATTTAAGAAAGGAAAAAAAGGTGATCCGGAAAATGACAGGCCTGCTAGTTTGACCTCTGTCTTAGAACGTCTTGCAATGCCTTAGAACAAATTTTGAAAGAGAGTAATTAAAGACATAGAGGTAAACAGTGAATAGAATAAAATACAACATGGTTTTACAAAAGGTAGATCATGCCAGGTCAACCTGATTTCTTTCTCTGAGAAGATAACAGATTTTCTAGACAAGGGAAATGCAGTAAATCTAATCATCCTGGATTTCAGTAAAGCATTTGATACAGGTCCACATGGGAAATGATTAGTTAAATTGGAGAAGATGGAGATTCATATGAGAATCGAAAGGTGGTAAGGAACTGATTAAAGGGAAGACTATAGCAAGTCATACTGAAAGGTGAACTGTCAGGCTGGAGGTTACTAGTGGAATTCCTCAGGGATCAATCTTAGGACCCGTTTTATTTAACATGTTCATTAATGAGCTTGGCACAAAAAGTGGGAGTGTGCTAATCAAATTTTCAGATGACCCACATTTGGGAGTTATTGCCAGTATGGAAGAGGACCACAATATCATAGAAGAAAGTTTGGAGGACATTGAAAACTGGAGTAACAGAAATTAGATGAAATTTAATAGTGCAAAGTGCATTTAGGGACTAACTGCAAAATTTTTTGTTATAAGCTAGAGATTTATCAATTTGAAGCAATAGAGAAAGGGATAGAGTTGGGTGTATTGGTCGATCACAGGACAACTATAAGCAGCCCATGTGATGCAGCCAAGAAAAAAGACTGATGCAATAGAGAAAGTATTCCCAGTACAGGTAGGAAAGTATTATTACCACTGCTCTGGTGAGACCTCATCTGGAATACTGTGTGCAATTCTGGTATTCCCTGTTTAAGGAATGAAGTAAAATTGGAACAGGTGCAGAGAAGGGCTACTAAGATGATCTGAGGAATGGAGAACCTGCCTTATGAGAGGAGACTTGGAACTTGGTTTGTTTAGGTTAACCAAAAGAAGGCTTAAATACATCAGAGGGATAAACACCAGGGAAGGTGAGGAGTTATTTAAGTTAAAGGCCAATGATGGCACAAGAACAAATGGATATAAACTAGCCATCAACAAATTTATGCTTGAAATTAGATGAAGGTTTCTAACCATCATAGGAGAGAAACTCTGGAACAGCCTTCCTAGGAGACTATTGCAGGCAAAAACCTAACTTGTTTTAAGACTGAGCTTGATATGTTGATGGAGGAGATAGTATGATGAGGTTGCCTATAATGACATGTGACCCATCTGCAACTGCTATCAGCAATATCTTCAATGGCCAGAGATTGGACACTAGAAGTGGAGGGCTCTGAATTATACAGATAATTCTTTTCCAGAGAAAAGAGTATTTGGCTAGTGGGTCTCGCCGACATGCCCAGGGTCTAACTGATTGACATATTGGGGTCAAGAAAGAATTTTACCCCAGATGAAATTGGCAGAGATCCTGGGAGGTTTTCATCTTCCTCTGAAGCATGGGGCATAGGTCACTTGCTGGTTTAAATGAGAATAAATTGTGCATTCTCTAACTTTAAGTCTTTAAATCAAGATTTGACCACTTCAGTAGCTCAGCCAGAGGTTATGGGTCTATTTCAAGAGAGGATAAGCGAGGTTTGTGGCCTGTGATGTGCAGGAGATCAAACTAGATGATCACGATGGTCCCTTCTGGCCTTAAAGTATATGAGCCTCTTCTCATAAAATGGGTGACTAGAATTGCACACTGTATTCCACATGAGATCTAACCAGTGCCTTGTACAGTTGCATTGTCTTCTCTATCTCTTCTGGAAATGCCTCAGCTGATACATCCTAGGATTGCATTTGCCTTTTTCACAGCTTCATAACACTGATGGCTCATAGTAATCCTGTGATGGATCAACATATCTAGATCTCTATCCTCCTCTGCCACTTCCAAATATGAGCCCCCGAACTTGTAGAAGAAATTCTTATTAATAGACTCTAAGTGCATAACTTTGTAAAATTGAATTTCATCCATTCCGGTCTTTAAGGTCATCAGGATTTTCCCACGTAATATTCTGATCATCCTCTGCATTGATGATGTCTCCCAGCTTAGTATCATCAGCAAATTTAGCATGCTCCTGCATTTTGTGCCAAGCTCCATGTAAACATTCCCTGGTGTGGGTGGAGGATGGTGGCCCTCCCTTGCGGTCAGTCTCCGAGGAAGACCACACCTCCCAGCCGCCATGTCCTGCAGGGAGGCTCAAACTAGAGGGAGGGAAATAAGCAGTTCTGGGCATTTTTGGCCTACCTGAGCAATCCCAAATCCCAGGGCCCCAGCCCTCAGGTGGGGTGATCAAGCAGTCTGTGGCATGGGCCCTCAGTCAGGGCCAGCGAGGCCAAGTGAATAATCTCTAGCTCAAGACTGGGTGAGCAGGGTGGGGCTGGCAAAGTAAATTGTCTCTAGCCCTAGACAGGGTGATCGCCCCAAGGTTGGGGTAGAAATGGGGGAGGGGGATGCAGGCCCATACAGCTCTACTGCATCCCAGCCCAGGACCCTGGCAGTGGCAGGGTATCCCGCTGCTGAGTAGTGGGGCTTCAGCTGAAACTTGCTGACTTGAATGCAGGCCACAACACAACCGGACTGTCATCTGGCTTCCCTAGGCTCCTTCCTTCTCTCCTTTCTCTGGAGTATCTGGCTCTTAGAGTCACCCTAAGTGTCTTGGCTAGGGGTAGGTTCCACGGCCCCTCAACATCATCAACTGGCAGCAGGTCCAGCAACTCCTCAAGTTCGCCGGTGGATGGCAGCTCCTCTAGGTTGCAGAGCGCAGGTATCTCCTCTGATTCACAGGGGGTAGGTAGCTCTGGCAATTCCTCCAGGTCACAGGACCCAGGTATGTCCTCTAGTTCACAAGGCTCAGGCAGCTCCAGCAGGTCCTCAAGGCTCCAGCTGGTTGGCAGCCCTGCCAGCCTCTCCTGAGGGCAACGATCAGGCTCAGGCCCCAACACCAAGGGAGAGACGTCTTTGATCCAGGGCCGCCCTCTCCCAACTGAGCTGGAAGGAAGGTCCTCCCTTTACACTTCCCCTTCCTATCCCGCCTCTCTGCTTCCAGTCAGGTGGGAGGAACGGGGGGGGACTTCCCTCACTGTCAATCTCCGAGGGAGGCCACACTTCCCAGCTGCTACAGACAGTAATAAAAATATTGAATAAAATTGGCCCCAAGACCAATGTTGAGGAACTTCACTAGTATTCTACTTCATGTCCAGTAGTTCACCTTTCAGCACAACCTACTGCCTTCTCCCCTTTAGCCAGTTCCTTATCTACCTTACAGTTCTTGTACCAGTCCCCATCTTCTCCAATTTAACTAATAACTTCCCCTGCGGTAATTTGTCAAATGTTTTACTTCAGTTCAAGTATATTAGATCTACTGCATTTCCCTTACCTAATAAGTCAGTTATTTTCTCAAAGAGGAAAATCAGGTTAGTCTGACATAATTTGCTCTTGTTAAACCCATGTTGCATTACATCCCCTTTACCATGTACCTCAATAAATTTAATTACTCTTGTCCTTCACAGTTTGCTCTAAAATCTTGCATACTATTGAGGTCAGACTAACAGGTCTGTAATTGCCTGGCTCACTTTTTTCCTTTCTTAAATATAGGTACAAAAATTAGCTATTGTCCATATGGTATTATCCACAAATAGATTTTTTAAATATCCTTTCTACTGGACTAGCAATCCAAGGTGCCAGTTCTTCCAGTATTCTGGGATGGAAATTATACAGTCCCCCCACAAATGTGAGCATAATAAGCTCTTTAAATTTTTCTTCCATCTCAGACGTGGTAATTTCCATTTCTGTACTCTTTTTCATCAGCTACATTGTCTTCATACCTATGTTCCCTATTATCATTCTTACTGAATGATAATTTAGATTTTGGGCTATATCTAGATTATCTATAATCCCCTTCCTATCCACAGTACATAAAGGCTCAACCTCATCCTTCCTTATTCCCTTTTTATTTATATAACTAAAAAACCTTTTGTCATTTATTTTAATTTCCTTGCCATGAGCTAATTCAGCTTGACTTTTAACAAGTCTCATTTTGTTTCTACATTTTCTAACCTCAAAAATGTAGCTTTCTTTGCTTATCAATCCCTTCTTCTACTGACTGTGGGCGTTCTGCTTACTCCTAGTTACCTTTCTGAGGTGGTTATTCATCAAGCTGGGTCTGGAGCCTTTGCCTACAAGTTTTTTCCTCTTGTTTGAGATGCAGATTGGAGATAGTTTTTGTATAGTTAGTTAAAAGACATTCCAAGTCTCAAACCTAAATAAAGCTGTGTACCTACATTATACCATTCACAGCAAGCTTGAACAGTTGGAAGTGTAGGGGCTGCAATAACGATGCCATATATATTGATTTTAGTCTCCAAAGGCTCAATTTAAGGTTAAACATTATTTTCTTTCCATCCCACTCCTCACCTGAACAGGGATAACAATTACCATTACAACATTAAAACAACAGGTAATTCTTGATAGTTAATTTTGCTGTCCACTCTACAGTGTTTTCATATAAACCTGCAAAAAGGTTTTACCCTTCTGACTTAAATTGCTTTTATAAAAGTAGCTCTTTAGAGCTGGTGAACTTTCTGTAATGTAGGACAGCATATCATTACTCAGTTCCCAGCAATGAAGAGCTAATTGTGCCACTGAATAAACTGTAAATATATGGTATGTGACATCTATAACAGCCATCATATATCAAAAATTATTTTACTCTGTCTGCTCTTCTTTTGATATAATTAGTATTACACTGTCCTAGAATAATCAGCTTCAGAGATCGCTGTTATGTTCATGACAGGTGCAAGCAGAATAATCATGTGTGAGTTGCACTGTTGTAGACAGCTAACAAGCATAAAGCTTTTGATTTTTTTATTAACTCAAAGCTTCATTGATATTTATAATATCATTTTAGAAATTTTAATCATTCAGCAAGCTGTATGCATTATTTTAAAAAATTGTTCCTGTAATTTGATACTAAACCTCGGGAGGTTTTCACTATAAAGAAGTAGAAGACTTTTTGAAAGGATGGTTGTTATATACAGGATCTCATCACTTATGCATGTCTATAACTTTTTTCATATATTGAAGCTTTTTCTGCTCTACTGAACAAAGAATCCAAACAAATTACATTAAAATTTCAACAAATGTTCTAATTAAAATTGTGTACTCTTTTTGAATTTTTCATGCTTACATTTTATATCATTCTGTGACAGTAGGTAGGATAAGAAGTAGGTAAGAGAGTAGTTTGTTGTTTACAGAATTTTGAGAAAGTTGAGTTGATAAATACCAGTGTCTGTAGTCCAGCAACCTTCCAGTTTGCCAGGAGGAGCTCTGTCATCATTCTTTTGTAAGGTTCAATGTGATGTAAACAACAACAAAAGATGCTGTACAGTTTAAAATAAAATATGCCACACAGCCCTGTGTGGTACATTAGAAATATACACTATAAGAAGAAATTTCTATAAATCCTTAATTAAACTGTACAACATAGACTAGATGTTGCAAAATCGTAAAGCTATAGAAAATTAAATCCCTGTTCCCAGACCCATATTAGAATGTGTATAAAAATGGTTTAATCAGGCATTGGTGGCTCAAAAGTGTCCGAAAGGCAGAGCCTTGTTTTGTGGCTGATGAAGAGTTCATGCCCAGAGCCAGAGCACTGAGAGACACTGAGGAACCATGTATAGTGTAGGGTACCTCCAGGAACAGAGTCTGCTTTACTAAGAGAACATTGTGGGTATGTCATTGGTGCTTATTGTCTCAGGGTGGTTTTTTTATCCTTTTGATCTATGTGGCCATGAGCCCACTGACCATATCAGGCTGGTTTTGTGGCCCAATAACTACAGTAGTTACTAAACCCACTTCCACACAATTTAACATCTCACCACTTTATTTCTGATATATATATATCAGATATATATATATATCTATATATGATCAGCATATCAAATAATTTTAGCAAGAAGGACAAACCATTGGGAGCTTAGAAGTACAGATTTTAATTACCTACTTCACTTTTAAACTCTTCAGTTTATTCATGACCGAAAATCATCTTACCATGTGAACTCTTAAAAAGCTCAACTGAGCAAAATGGGTGTAGGCTTCTTTTAAAGCTGCATATGTATCTGAATAATTATATAAAAATAGCGTATTTATATAGCAGTGGATGTTATAGTGGCACTAAAAAGACAGTGATTATCGAAATCAGTGGTTTTCAACCTTTTTTCATTTGCAGACCCCTAAAAAATTTTGAATGGAGGTGCAGACCCCTTTGGAAATCTTAAACATAGTCTGCGGACCCCCAGCAGTCCATAGACCACAGGTTGAAAACCGCTGGTCTAAAACTAACCTCTAGTCAAATTTATTTTATATTGAAAAAAATTATAAATCATTATATTGATTTACGTTTGTTTTTCAGATGTGTCTAGAAATTCCTGGAGCCCTGCAAAAGATGTCCACAGTGAGAATAGCCTCCACTGTTTCTGTTAGTACAGACACAGACAGTCAGATAGATAACAAGGCAACTACTGCTCCAAACAAGGAACTTTGCATTCAGTGGTACATGCCATCGCTGGAGAAATCAACAAAAGATATGGAGCCCATGGTATAATTTCAAAATGAAAGAAGAGTTGGATTAGAGTTTAAAAAAAAAAAAACAAAGTGAATTTAAGTGCAATACCTAAAATTTGTATAAATCATATATACAGACAGTTCCTGATGCCACGTGCCTGACATTGCCTGTATATTCAACAAAAACCTTCATCTACTGCTAAGAAATAGATTTGTAGCCGCAAGAGCAAATTAATTCAATTAGGACTAAGGCTGACCAACCTCATCTTGTTGTGCCATTATATTGGTATTACTCCGTAGCCTGCGTGATTGTGCTTGCTATTTGGACCATAATACCTTGATATAATAAGATGACTGACACACACCTGGGCAGGGAAGAAGCTTCAATAGGAACGTGTACTCTAACCCACATTCAGTGGAAGCCCTCTTTTCAATCTGCATGAGGTGAAGACACGGTGTGTTTTAGAATGCCTGGTTCAATGGTATCAGAAAGTGGTGTGGGATCAGGGTTGCCATGCCGTGTAACTTAATCATTCAAACTCACAGAAATTATTGACTGATTTAGCGGTAGCGCCTACACTGGTCTGCGTTCTGTACAAATAAATGTATAGAAAGAAACAACTGTCCCAGAGAGCTGACAATCTAAAGTCTGAAAACACTTTTACACAAGGGCTTAACTTTACTCACACGAATAGTCCCACTGAAATCAATAGAGATGTTACTTTGTATATTCTTATTGAAATACTTTTTGTCTGAAATACCAGTACTGGCTTATATTTTATATATTCCCATTTCTTTACAGGTATTGCTGCTTTATGCTTATAATACAAAGTATATCAAGATTGTCAGCATCAAGACTTTCAATTCAGCCAATGTGTTTTCTGGGCACTTGTGGATTCCACTGGCTAGGTAATTGTTATATTACTACATGCTATATTGTGTGTGTGTAATGTGTACTGTATGTATAATTTGTGTCTTGACCAAATGATGACTGCTTAGAAATATAATTATCTATCAGTATTTGAATGCTATAATTACCAAGGATGGAGATCAGTTATTTTGAGTGCCACAAGGGGGACTAGCTAGGGGTAATCAGATACAATTAGTAAAATAAATCTTAGACTGCATATCAGTAAACTTTGAAATATACCAGACTGTGGATAGATGCCCAAGGAAAGTAATGGAAGCAGTATTGTTTGAGCTATGCAGTACTGGACTGGAGGAAGCACTGGAGAACACTTTGAAGGGAACAGTCTTGTAGGGAGCAAGGTATCCCTGGCCCGGCAAAGCTCAGGAACTTCCTAATTTTGTTATACAAGTGACAGCAATATTTTCTGTATTATTTCAAATTCAACCCAGATCATCAAATTGTTCAAATTAACTGGTGTGTTCTGGCATACAAAAACACAACACAGCAACAAAGGCAACGGTTCTTTTAAATCACAAAGTGCCTGGTACGGCATTCCTTGACATCTCAAATTTCCATTGTTTTCAGTGAAAGTTTGGTTTGTGCAAAACTACAGGATCAGGCTTGAAATGAAAGAAACTATCCTATAAAAACTGTATGAGAAACAACTCATGTCAGTTTGTTTATGTATGGAAATAAAAGGCACATCAAAGCATTGCCAAATGTATAACTGCATTTCATAACAGAGACAACTGTTTTCTTTTTAGAATTATTTCCTTACGTGAGAAATTGTCTGATGTGAAACAGCAAATTGAAATTTTGATGCAGTCATCTACAAGTTTTCCTTTACAAGTACAAAGTGAAAGACAGAAACGGGTGCCTTCAACAAAGTCCAAAATCAATCTTGCAAAGATGCAACTTGATGAAAGAACAGAAGTAAGTGAAGACAAATTATGCTCAGGATTCTAAATACATCTAATAGTCTGATGTCTTAGATCCGTGGTCCCCAAACTGTGGGGCGTGCTCCCTTAGGGGAGCATGGAGGAACGTTCAGGGGGGTGTGGCAGAGCTGGAGCCAGCCTCCAAGTGAGGTGGGGAGGGAGCGCCATCTAACCCTGCTCTGCTCTCAGCTCCGCTCCAACCCTAGCCATGGCCCCCAGATCTTTTCCTTGCTCCCAGCCGCAGCTCTGGGGTAGCATGGACTAGGTAAGGGGGAATGCAGACCAAAAATATTTGGGAACCACTGTCTTATGTTTATGTTTGAGGAAATGGGGGGAAAGTTAGAAGAGAAGACAAAAACTGAGATCTCCCTCATCTACTTCAAGGAAGGTTGAAACATTTGCACCCATCTCGCCTAATCTTTAGCTTTGTCACTTTTTTCCCCTCCTTCTCAGCTGTGCCTGTCACTTTACAAACATAAAATATGCTCAGCTCCCCTGAAAATAATGGCCACATTCTCAGATGTCTAAATACATCTGTAAGCACCTAACATTTTTAGCGATCCCTATTTGAAAATGTTGGCCGTGGCATTATACTAATATGCAGATCAACACAAAAGTTCTTTTGACAAAATAGCAGTGCAGAATGGCCAGTGATTGGATTCTAAAAAGGGAACCTTCCAATAACTCTGAGTAAGGGTAAAACTGCCAAGGAATTTCTTTTCATTTTCCCTCTACCAACATGCTCTCTCTTTTTATTAGCAAGACTGAATATGGCTCAGTGACAAAAATAAATAAATACAAAAGACGCAATTTCAGAATTTCCATGTGGTCTCTTTGAGATAATGTCAATGGAGTAGAATGTTGCTGCAGTATAACTGGTGCTTGATAAATTCCGAAGAAAAGTAGACGTTTATTTTCAAAGTGGGAGACATTTATCATGTGACAGTGGTCTCTCTCTATCTATTATATGAAATGATTAATGATGTAGATGTTGTCATTTTGCTTGATGGGTACTGTGAAGCAGTGACAATTGCTCACTGTGCCATTATTGAAAAGCTGTATTCCTACTGGCTTGGAGAACAAATGACATTACAGCCAGTCACAGAAACCAGAATTTTTAGAAGGCAGACAGAGCTGCCCTTTAGTGATTGTTTCTGATTAGCTGAAGGTTTTTGTTCAAATTTTCATTATAAATAAGTCAGTGATCCGAGAACCACAGTCTGGAATGCTAATTGGTTGTGGTCTTTCTTTTGCATGCTACATATACATAAATATCATCTCGCTTAACTCTAATGTCTTCAATAAATGTGTGGCAAAAGTACATTTATTGGGGACTCATTCCTGGAATCAGTGGGTGTTTTGGCTGAATAAGGACTGCAGGATTGGGCCCTTGGATTGCTATAGAAAAGACCAATATGTATTTATTGTGGCTTTTGTAAGTTTGGTACTTTATAAATCTAAGGATGTCTGAGAATCACTTCTCTGCAATGTTTGAAAATAGAACATAAAGAACATAAACATTCCTGCACTTGGAATTCTGTCAATCATCAAATAACCCCATAATTGTGATGCACTGAATAAGAATTTTTAAAAATCGTATCTAATAGTTCATAACACAAAATGGAAAATACAGTATTGATTTTCCTATTTTGTTGTCATTAGGAAATGCTTAAACAATGTTTGTCTGAAGTAAAAGCTCTGCTGTCCGTTGTTCCAGATCTGTCGTCTCCATTAACTGAGGTATGATATTCTGATTTTAAAAAACTCTTTTTCTTCCAGGCTAAAATTCTTTGATCAAACTAAAATACAGAGGATATTAATTCATGTCTTTCTTACTTTCTTTCCTGTTATTGGTTTTTAAAAGAGATTTGTTACAATCAAAATAGCATTGACATACGCAAAACTTTGTATCTTCAGTGTTTGGGCTACAAACACTTCTCTCCACATACAACAGAAAACTACAAATGCTCACAGTGGATTTGTCTAATTTTTCCCTTTTTCACCTTTGCCAAGAGCCCCCTTTGCATAGGCTCCACCAGATTCCTATCACTCTTTAATATAAGGACTACTGTAGACTGTGTAGACCCGCTCAGTCGATCCAGAAATCGACGGAGGAAAACCACCCCTGTAAGTGGCGTAGCACTGCATTGACAGGAACCCTGTTCCCGTCAGCACAGCGTAATGTGGACAGCGCACAGAACAGACTCAGCGAAGTCAACGGGAGATACGCAAGTGTTTTACGTCACTTGTGTATATCCTGTTGACTGCCGCCAAATCTGGAAGGTAAGTGTAGACCAGGCCTGAGTATGTTTCCCAGACCTGAGGAAGAGCTGGGTGTAGCTCGAAAGCTTGTCTCTCTCATCAATAGAAGTTGGTCCAATAAAAGATATTACCTCACCCACTTTGTCTCTTTAATATCCTACACCAACATTGCATTAAATAAAAACAGATGTAGCATACTACATTAAAAAAATCTGTTGGTCAGTCAGACTCAGCATGACAATTCAATCACCAGCCCTCTAGGGATCGCCTGGCTCACTTAATTTTTTTTTAGGTTATTTGTAAGCCTTGGTGTCCTGTGAGGAGAAGCTGGCATAGGGGCAACTATTGTGATAGTAGATGACAAAATATTAGTATAAAATCTTAGCAAACTGTTGATAGACTGGTCAGGACCTTTTTCCCCAGGTCTGCTTGGTGGAAGCTTACCAGTTCAATTAGCATCCAAGCTCTCCAGTATGAGGCACAGGTGCTGGAACTAGGGATGGAGGGGGTACTGCCACACCTCCTGGCTTGAAGTGGTTTCTATCATATATCAGGTTTACAGTTTGGTTCAATGGCTCTCAGCACCCCCACTATACAAACTGTTCTAGCAGTTATGAGGCACTATTATTCAACTTTCTCAACTACCCTAAGATGGTCATGTAAGGGCTCCAGTGACTGCAGCTGGGTGTTTAAATAAGAATCTTAGCGTAAGCTTCCAAGTCCATCTGAACTAGCGACTCCTCCACTAATCCCCAAATACCTTTACCCTACACCTGCCCACAGCATAATGATGAATATAAAGACATCGCCTTCTATAAATAAATAATTAAACAATGGATCTCTCACCTCCACTACCCCTTTCCAGTCATATAGTGCCTCTTTCTCATTACAAAATACAGAACCCCAATTCTCATGTAAAAATAAGAATTTCCTTGGCTCCTTGGTACTCACAGCACAGTCCTGCCGACAGGAGTGAGATTGTCCAAAGGACTGACCTATGGATCACGGCCCAACTAATAATGGGGGAAACACCAGTCCAAGCTATCTGACAGTTCTGCTGTCCCATCTTGTCAGATCAGAACACAACAGCACAAACGATCAGCTTCTTAAAACCCTTTTGTACATATCACCTTCCCCTTCCCCATCCACCCAGCCTCAGATATTCACTTTGAGAAATATATATCCCTACTCCCAAAGGACCCGATCCCACCACATTACCCAATCCAATGCCCATATCTAAATACCATTGCATTCTGCAGAAATCAGACTTCCAACAACCCTGCCCAAACATCGTCAGTGGAAGGAGAAGCTGGGCCAGGGGAGTAGGAAGAGACGCAGCTTCCTTACAACCCGGCTGGATTGTACCAGTGGGGCCTGTTTTAAAATTGTGCTGAATGTCTTCTCATTGTGGATTATCTGGTTGCAGGTACAAAGCAGGTCCAGCCCAAGTTCCCTCACTGTCAGATGGTGGCAATTAACCTTTCAATTTTATGTACTTTTATGCCAAAATCAAACTAAGATGTTTCCACAGCAAAACATTTGACTTCTCACACCAAAATGTTGACTAGAGGCTTTAGGCCAAATCCTGTCACATAAAATTTCTATGGGAGATTCTGTTGAGGAAGGATTTAGGGCCTGATCCTGCAGAGGGCTGAGTATCTTCAAATCTCACTGAAGCCCATGCAAGTTAAAGATGTTCAGCACCTCCCTCTGTACAGTATATTTCAGAGCAATATTTCCAAAACTTTCAGTATATTTTATAAAAGGTTTTTGGTCAGACTGTGTAAGTAACAGATGACAAGCCTTTGTTAGAGTCGGGGCAAGCTCAGGGAGGGATTATGCATCAGGAGGTATAACCCCTCACCCATGTCTGCCAGCCTGTAGGAGGAGTACACACATTAGTCCTTTAGGATGGTGTAGCATGCTCCCCTTTTGGTGATTATCCAGCCCTGCCCTTACCTGTCCCCTGGCACCAGGTGCATAGCAAAAACACTTTTTGTCTTACTTTGAGCATAGGGACCACAGTTGTTCTTGCCTGGTGGGGAGCATCTAATCAGGAGAGGCTCCATGGGCACCCTCACCCCATTGCTCGGCCAGGGACAACCTAATCCCTTAAAGAAATCTTTTACAGTTGTTTTTTTCACCACATTTTTGTCTTTTTCTAAGATAAGTGAATGAAATCAATTTCTAATTTTGCATAAATTCTTTTAAAATTCTCTTTCTTGTCCATGCTTAGCTGCCCATTGTATTTTTTCTTGTATTTTTTTCTTTTTCTTTTGTTCAGGTGTCTGCCTGTACTTTTGCTTCAGCAAAACTTTTTAATTAGAACAAAAGGCTATTTTCATTGACTCATTCATTTTAGAGAATTTTAGTGTTCAGGTTTTGAGACTAAAAGGTGGATCATCTGTTTAAAAATAATATACTCAGTGCATAGCCAGGTACCCAAGTAAAACGGCAAAGCTAGGGAAATTCAGTGTTGAATTTCAAAAGTGATTTCTAAATATAATCACTGCCTTAAAAATTACCTTTTGACTAAATGCAGTTTTTAAACAATAGCTTTAAAACTGATCTAGTTCATATAGACTAATGAGGAGTGGCTGGTCTCACATTAATTGGGGAAGGAGGACTCATGTCATCTTCTTACAAGATCCATAGAGTTTAAATGGGAACTGTAACATAACCTGGGGCACTCTTTCTTTCCTTTTAGACCCTCTCACTGTGTGTGGGGGGTGGGGGAGAGGAGAAGATTGGAGATAATTGCAATTAGTGAGATTCTCTTGCACCATGGCTCCATTGGAGCCACACTGCTGGGTGGTGGGGGGAAGGAACCAAAGTTCAAGAGCTGGCACAAAGACATGAATGGGGCAGAGGGGCCTGGCGTCCAGTGGAAATGCCAAGGTCCCCAGGTTTGAGGGGCACAGAATGATCAGAGAGAAACTCCATGAAGGGATCTTGCTAAGGTTGCTCCCAACTTAGCCTATTTCCATGGGTTTTTATGCAAGAAAGGGTTGTTGGGCTCAACGTTATTTATGTGCAGCAAATATTTGCAATTTATCCTTCCATTGTAGTTGGGAAACCTGGTTTTAGACCATTTAAGATGTCTCTGTTCATTCCTACTATAACATTAAAAAGCTATTTACTTAGGAAATATTGTTTTTGTCTTTGCCAGGTCCCTTTTGATGTTACTTTGAAGTCAATAATGAATTTGGAGAAAATGTTTGACCCTGCTAATGGATGTGTGATAGCAGGAGGAAGCCTTTTCAACTGGATTGTATCTCTGCTCACTTGAGTTTTCTTGCTGTAGTAACTTAATCAAATACTGAGTTTCGTAGTTTTTTGGGTCAAATCGTGTTCCTACTGAAGCCAATGGGAATTTTACCATTGACTTTAATGGGATGAAGATCTGGCCCCTAACGATTTGTTTAGTTTTTAGTTATATTTTAGAAAATGTCAACTTATTTTAAAAAAAGATATCCATCCTGCTTCCCTATGTTTCTTAAACTTAATATCTTTTTCAGAAATTAATGTTCTTATATGAACTTTTCATAGTAAAAAGATTTAGAATGTTTGCTATTCAGTGCTATATATAAGTGAATCTTTATTTTGCAGGTATTTCTCCTTTTCAAAGACCTCATGTTAATTGAAAAATGTGAATAGGCCAAAACGACTGTTTGCCTTTGAGATAGTGCAGGCCCTGTAGACCCATAATATTCAAATATAAATGGTGGATTTTTCCATACAGAATATGTTTTATGCTAAACTTTTCTCTACCAGTATGCTTTTAACTTCTTTTGTGATTAGCTGTTTCTGTTGATGAGCTTCACTGAGAAACAACTACCTAAAACCACTGCTCTGGATTCCTTTCACAACTTTACTGTTTTAAAATTACAATCCTGGGTTCTGATCTGCCTCCTGTGTGTGACTATAAACACTGAACAGCAAAATCCTGGCCCCATTGAATGGCAAAACTCTCACTGACTCATATCATGACACTATATCTCTGTTCCTCAGTTAACCAAATTATAAAATAGATATAAATCACTTCAAGGTGATCTGTGAAGGAAAAATAGGGTTGTGCTACTTTTTGCTTTATTATATATAAAGGAGGACTGAAAGTGTTTTTGTTACGTATTGCTTTTATTAAAAGGGGGGGGTTACTTTTACATTATTCAGATGTCTACCTTGTTTTTCCTGTAACACTGTAGATAAGAAGAATACTACTAGTATTATGACATTAGAGATAGCAAGAAAGTGAAACTTGAGTAACTAATTGGGGGACTGTGTTTTTAGTGAGACTGTTATAACTCTGTTATAACTCATATTTAACTCAAAGGCCTAACATACTTGAGAGAAAAGATTCACAACCACTACCCCTTCAATTAAAGGCTGAGAATACTCCATCTCCAGTTCCACGGTCTTTCAGGAAGATAACCAGCAAACACAGGAAAGATAAAAATTGACATTCCTCATATTTCTATCATGAAAAAAGTAGAAAAACAGCATACTTGGAAAAAGCTTTCAGACTTCATACAAAAAAACAAAAAAGGGGACACACCCTACTTTTTACTTATTCTTTTTTTCTTTTTGAAGTTCACCTTGAAGTATATCAGAGGGTTTTCTTGAGGCTTAATTAATATTTGTAAAGCACTTTGAGAGCACCAGATGAAAAGTGCTGTATAAGGAAAAAGTTTTATTGCCAAGGAGAAAACTCTTCAATGCTGTCAATCTGGACCTGCCACAACTACTAAATTTATTTTTAAAAGAGAAATATTAAATAGAATTCTTTTCACATTAATTTTTAAATATTTTATGCTTTTAAAGACATTTTTGTTGAAATAAGAATTTTATCCTACCATCTCCTCTTAGCACTTCAGTAAAATGGTAATACTGAAATTTTGACATCATCGTATCCATAGCAGCAGATTTTACTTTCATAAACACAGGATTAAGAATTCATTGCAGGTTCCAGAAGGTAGCATTGGAGACAACATTTTTCTTTAGCATGTAATTAAATTCTTTAGTTAGCAATCTGCTTGTAAGGAAGAAAGCTCATATTTAAATACATTTTCAATAATTACATAGAGAAAAACAAATTTAATTGCAAAGTAAATTGCTTCTAGTTTTCTGTATTATAGGAATTTGAATTGTTTTTTCTTCTCCTACCATTGAATGCAGACTAGGGTTTACTCTGTTGGACTCAGATGAGTCTAATCATTTTTCTTACCCTCCTCTGGACTCTCTCCAATTTGTCCACATCCTTTCTGTAGTGTGGGGCCCAAAACCAGACACAGAACTCCAAATGTGACCTCACCAGTGCCGAATAGAGGGGAATAATCACTTTCCTCGATCTGCTGGCAATACTCCTACTAATGCAGCCCAACGTGCCATTAGTCTTCTTGGCAATCAGGGTACACTGTTTTCTCATATCCAACTTCTTGTCCACTGTAACCCCCCAGGTCCTTTTCTGCCGAACTGCTGCCTAGCCCGTCGGTCCCCAGTCTGTAGCTGTACATGCGATTCTTCTGTCCTAAGTACAGGACTCTGCACTTGTCCTTGTTGAATCTCATCAGATTTTTTTTTGGCCCACTCCTCCAATTTGTCTAAGTCATTCTGTATCCTATCCCTACCCTCCAGCATATCTTATCACTCCCCCAAGCTTAATGTTATCTGCAAGCTTGGTTAGGGTGCAATCCACTCTATCCTCCAGATCATTAATGAAGATGTTAAACAAAACTGGCCCCATCACTGACCCCTGGGGCACTCTGCTTGTTACAGGCTGCCAACTAGACATGGAGCCAGTGATCACTACCTGTTGAGCCCAATGATCTAGCCAGCTTTCTATCCATTTTATAATTCATTCATCCAACCCATAACCCACATGTGTATACATATTGGGTTCTGATCTGCTACATCGCCACAAATACTTAGTTGCAAGTACTTCAGGTTTTATTTCATAAATTTTGTGAAATGGAAATTGGTTGTTTTATTCAAGTGTATGTGACTGTTGTGTGGAGTCATGTCTGACTCCCATTCTAGTTACTTTTCATCTGATTAGCACTAGATATTTATCCTCTTTCTTGGAGAAATAATCATCCTGTGGGATTGCCAGTTGGTTGGCCTCACCATGCCTCAGTTTCCCTATCTTTAGAAGGGATAAAAGTACTTCTCTAACTCACAGGGGTGTTATGAGACTTCATCCATTGACATCACAAAATGTTTTCAGAGCTTTGAATGGAAGACACTATGAAATAAAAATTATTATATCAAGAGACAGTATTAAAGAGAAGTATTTGTTGCCTAATCCTTTTTAAATCAAATAAGGGAAGACATATTTTCTCAAGTAGAATAATGATGGGACTAGGATTAATTTGCAGAATTACAAGATAATAAAGCAAATTAATTAGGACAGCAAAGAGCTCCATTTGTTTGACAAATATGCTCTTTGAATTAAACTAGTAAATGCATCATCTTATGAAAGAGAAAATATGCAGCATAGGTTAATCCGTAAAACAAAAGTAAAATAAAGGAAATAAGTGAAAGAGTCCAGAGGCAAGTACTGAAATCTAATATTTACCAAAGCGATTTTAATTTTCAACCTTGGAACTCCAAAGATAACTAGAAATGTTCTCATGCATCTCTCTGGTTAGCCTGAATTAAGATTCCACTTAAAGGCAAATAGAATTTTATAATATGTATTCCTTCAAATACAGCAAAAACCTCAGTGCCAGACAGTGAAAAGAAATGGAATGTCCTGGTTATGATTTCATTACAACTCTAAGGACCAGATTCCTTTGTCCAATTGAACTGCCACCAGTATAATTGTTGGTTGTGGAGGGTGTGCAGGCGGATGCACCAGGATGACTTTAAGCTGCCTTTAAATTGGGGGTCAGCCCCACAGGAAGTTAGTGAATCTCAGGGCAGGTCTTGCTTCTGACCAGTTGTCCATAGGGTCATTTCAATAGCTAAAGACTGTTAGGGCAGAGGGATGTTCCAGCCACAATCTCTTTCCTCTGGCCATGCCTCCTACTTAAGGGAGTATCAGAAAGTTGGCAAAGGACCTATTACTGTGATTTTACACCACTGAAGAATTCCAGGTATCTTCCAGTTTATGGCTGCTTTGCAGCACAAAGCACTGGCAATAAGGGGCCAGGACCTTACCATATATTCCACGGTTATTGGCATCATACATCCTGGAACAAGATGACACTCTTAAGGTGTAAGAAATATAGACTGTTTCTAACCAACAAAAAAATTATAGTAAATGCATGACAAAAATCAGTAATATGCTGACTGTGAGAATGTGACTGAATCAATCTCTCCATTCAGCCTAGAGCTGTTTCAGAACTGGTTTTGAAACCGAGTTATAATTGTAAAAACATCCACAGTATTTTTCTCCTCCTGAGTGTCAGGAATCAGGGTTTGCAGGAGAGCCAGTGTCCGGGCACGCTCACAAGTGCAGCTGACCTGTAGAGGGGGTTCCGGATTGGCTACACCAATTGATTGGCAAGAGGAAGCAGCAGACTGGCTCTTAAGCCCGGCAGCAGTGGCAGCAGTTTGGTGAGTGCTCAGAGAATTTGCCTCTGGCTGCAATAGCTCCTGCTCCTACCTTGTTCCTGCCCTACTCCTGCCTCAATCCCAAGCCTGCTCCTGCCTTGCCTCATTCCAGGTAACCCAGCTTTGCCTCTCAGCTCCTATTCCTGACTTCTGATTCTGTCTCTGACTAAGCAGGCCACTCATCTGATATTAAACCAGACAGTCCTGCTTTTTTAGGGTTTGGCCCCCATCTGGTATCATACAAACCAGGACATGTCTGACATCCTCCACCTACTTCTTGCTCCCCAACAACCCATTCGCAGCCCAGACCCTGAATAATGCAGGTATCTGATTCAACTCCAAGTTCCTATTTCAGAACAGCCTCCTCTGTCACAAGGGTTGTATCTATGTTACTGAGGGACAACCTAGGCTTCAGGTATTGAAATTATGCCACAATTCACCACTTGCAGGCCATTTTGGTCAATTGAAGACCTGGAACCTGGTTTCGAGGAGCTTCTGGTGGCCAGGCCCACAACTTACATCAAAGATCACATTCCTTAGGGTACAGTTTATTAAAGGGGATACTCTATATCTTAGTAAAGAGGAGAGGATAGAAGTTGATAAAGTACAGATAGGAACTGAAGAGAAACAGTCAAATGAAAAAGAGTCCCTTTCAGCTACAGCACATGAAGGCAGACAACTAAATGGTGAAAAATTTTATAGGTGCTTGTATACAATTGCTAGAAGTCTAAATACTAAGATGGTTGAACTTGAGTGTTTGATATTCAATGAAGACGTTGATATCACCAAAACTTATGGAATGATGATAATCAATGGGACACAGCAATACCAGAGTACAAAATATATAGGAATGACAGAGTATGTGGTGGTAGTGGGGGAGCTGCACTATATGGAAAGAAAGCATAGAGTCAAATATAGTAAAAATCTTAAATGAATCAAACTTCATCATAGACTCTCTATGGATAGAAATTCCATGCTTGACTAATAGGACTGTACTACCAAACACCTGACCAGGATGGTGCTAGTGATTGTGAAATGCTCAGGGAGATTAGAAAGGCTACAAAAATAGAAAAGCCAATAATAGTGGGGGATTTCTACTATACCCATAGTGACTGGGAACATGTCACCTCAGAGAGGGATGCAAAGATAAAATTTCTACACCATTAATGATTGCTTCTTGGAGCAGCTAGCCCAGGAATGTACAAAGGGAGAGACAATTCTTGACATAATCCTAAAAGGCACACAGGATCTGGCCCTATAGGTGAATATTGCTGAATCACTCAGTAATAGTGACCATAATGTAATTAAACTTTACCTCATCGTAATGGGGAAAATACCAAAGAAACCCACCAAAGTAGCATTTAACTTCAAAATGGGGAATTACACAAAAATGAGGAAGCTAGTTAAATGGAAATTAAAAGGAACAGTCACAAGTGTTAAATGCCTGCAAGATGCATGGAAACAATTTAAAAGTATCATACTAGAAGCTCAAATGACATGTGTACTCCAAATAAAAAAAAAATAGTAAGAGGAACAAAAAAAATGTCACCATGGGTAAACAACAGAGTAAAGGAGATGAAAGGAGGGGAAAAGGTATCCTTTAAAAATTGAAAGTCATAGTCTACTGAGGAAAATACAAAAAAGAGCATAAACTCTGGCAAGTCAAATGTGAAAGTATAATTAGGCTGGCTAAAAAAGAATTTGAAGAGCAACTAGCAAAGGACATAAACTAACAGCAAAAAAAAAAAAATTAAGTACACCGGAAGCAGGAAGCCTGCCAAACAGTGAGTGGGGCCACTAACTGAGTGAGCTGCTAAAGGAGCACTAAAGGAAGACAAAGTTGTTGTGGAGAAATTAAATGAATTCTTTGCATCCGTTTTCACTGCAGAGGCTATGAGGGAGATTCCTACACTTGAGCCATTGTATTTAGGTGACATCTGAGGAACCATCCCAGAGTGAGGAACAACCTGAGAAATTAAATAGTAGTAAGTCTCCAGGACCCAATGGTATTCACCCAAGCATTCTGAAGGAACTCCATTATGAAATTCCAAAACTACTAATTGTGATATGTTACATCGCTAAATCAGCTTTTGTACAAGATGACTGGAGGATAATTAATGTAATGCCAAATTTTATAAAAGTCTCCAGAAGCGATCCTGGCAATTACAGGCCAGTAAGCCTAACTTCAGTATCAGGAAAACTGATTGAAACTATAATAAAGAACAGTATTATCAGATATATAAATGAACACAATATGTTGAGGAAGAGTCAACATTGCTTTTATAAAGGGAAATCATGCCTTACCAATATATTAGAATTCTTTGAGGGCGTCAACAAGCATGTGGACAAGGGTGATCCAGTGTCCAGATAGCGTACTTTGACTTTCAGAAAGCCTTTGACAAGGTCTTACTGTTAAACCCCAGGGTTCGAGATGTAACTGCAATGGACTGACGACACCCACCAAGGAGACAGACACCAAATTTGAGTAACAAAAAGGGGATTTTATAGTAATCTCATCAAAAAAAAAAACATATATCAAAATAGCAAGGGAAGAGACATATGGTGCAATAAACAGCTACACAGTGCAAAGGGTCATGCAAATTACAGGTGGGGTAATAAGCAGCTACTCAGAAAAAAGCAAGGAGGAAAAGCAAACTATACCAGATACAAATAGGAATTAATTACACTTGTGTACAACATGTAAATGACTTCATAAAAAAAAGGAAAGAATAGATGGAGAGAGGTAGGATAACTATATCAGTTTATAATACCTGTCCCAGCACCGTGGTGGTACCCAAAGCGAGGAGGCAGACCAGCTGCAGCATCTCAGTAATAAATCGTTCAGCCGGCAATTCGCAGACACCCAAAGGTCTCGTGGGCGGGAGCTCCCTGTCTCGGTCTGGGGATCAGTCCGACCGGTTCGGGACGTGCCTTTTAGCATTTGAGGGTGGGAGAACACCTGAGCTAACCGGGGCAGGAGCTTAAATAGTGTACTGCGTGGCCAGAGTATAAAATAGCCAATTAAAAATGAGATGCACGTCAGGACCAATGAAGGAACTGGGACTCCAGACAATGATCCCTCCTTCGTGGTGACGGGGGTGCCGAGAAGTAAACAGGGTGATCAAAAATCACCTGAGAAATCAAGGCCCATCAGGGGAGATCGGTACTTAACATTCCTCCTCCTGAGCCGCATAGTCCGGAGATGAGACCCATCAGGGCAATTGACACTTAACATTTTCCCTGTGGGCTGCAAAGTACAGAAGGCCATGTCGGGGGCGGGGTGGCCATTATGTCTGCCACCTCTGTTAACACTTACATGAAAGACGCTTAAGTAAGCAGCCATAGAATAAGAGGGAAGGTCCTCTCATCGATCAGTAAGTGGTTAAAAGATAGGAAATAATCTGTACCAGTGATGTTCAATATATTCATACATGATCTGGAAAAAGAAAAAGAAGGTTCCACCAGAAAGGCTTTGATCTCACAGACCCTTCTGGCCGAGATGATTGCCACCAGGAAGGTGACCTTCCAAGAGAGAAGCAGCAGGGAGTGTGATGCTGACACTTGAAGGGGGGCCCCATGATCCTTGACAGGACGAGGGTTAAGTCCTATTGGGAGGATAGATTCGTGAACCTGAGGGTAGAGTCTTTCTCGCCCCCTGAGAAACCTGACTGTCATCTCGTGGGATAGCACTGAACTGCCATTTACTGGAGGGTGGAACGCTGAGATGGCTGCCAGGTGAACCTTAATAAGGGAGAGAGACAGACCCTGATGCTTTTAGGTGAGCAGTCAGTCCAAGATAGACTACAGAGAAGATTGGGTTGGAGAGGGATTCCACTCGGAGGCCCAACAAGTGAAATGTTTTCACTTGGTCGGGTAGATTGTCCTGGTGGAAGGCTTTCTAGTACCTAGCACGACCTGTTGAACTGTTCTAAGCAGGCCTGCTCTTAAGGGTTTAACCATGCAGCAACCATGCAGTCGGTAGCAGGCAGGCGAGATTCGGGTGAAGCAACCAGACGTGGTTCTTGTGAAATGAAGTCTGGGTGGAGTGGGAGCATGCGTAGAGCTGCCACTGAAAGATCCAGAAGTGTGCCGAACCAATGCTGATAGCACTGGCGTGGTCTGGTTATCTGTGAATATCTTCACATCCCTCTACGCCATCACCTAACAGGCCTGAGATGAGGCTGGTTTTGGAAGAGCAGTGTTAAAGTCAGCATGTCCATGAACTCTGAGCCCACCTCTGAGGGTATTGCTGGTGAGTCACCTAGCATGGAATGGACATGAGCAAGCACTTGAAGAAGAAAAACCGTTACTAACCTTTCACAACTGTTGTTCTTCAAGTTGTGTTGCTCATGTCCATTCCAGGACCCAGCCTCCTACCCCACTGCTGGAGTTACCAGCAAAAAGGAACTGAGAGGATGAGAGGCCGGCAATGCCCCTTATACTGGTGCATAGGCATGCAACTCCAGGAGGCACTAGGGTCAGTCCTGCAGATACCACTGAGGGAAAAATCTCTGACAACCGTGCATGCGATGTGCACACACCTAGCATGGAATGAACATGAGCAACACATCTTGAGAACAACAGTTATGGAAGGTTAGTAACTGTGGTTCTCCTTCGAGTGGTTGCTCAGATGCATTCCACTTAGGTGTGTGCGCGCCCTCGTGCACAGCCCTCCGGAGAACTTTTCCTAGCAGCCCCTGCAGGGGCCGGTCTCAGCGCCCCCTGGAGTCCCGCCCTCATGCGGCGGTACATATAGCGGGACCGGCCCCTCCCCTCCTCAGTTCCTTCTTTCCGCCCGTGACGGCCAGTTGAGAACTACCCCTGCTCTTCAACAGTTTGTGTTTCTCCTTTAAAAGTGAGTAGTTAGTTTATCAGTTCACCCTGAACTAAGTTAGTTTTTAGTTAGTGAGGGTTTTTAGTTAGTTAGGGAGCCTTCGGGCTCAAGGCGTCCCGGCTATGCCGGGTTCGCCGGGCTTCAAGCCATGTGCTAGCTGCGGCAAGGCCTTCCCAGCTAGCGACCCCCATGACCGTTGTTTGCGGTGTTTGGGGGAACTGCACCGGAGAGATCGGTGCAGTATCTGTAAGTCCTTTAAGCCTCGGACTCAGAGGGAGCGTGAAGTGAGGCTTAGGGCTTTTCTGATGGAGTCCGCGTTAAGTCCGGCGTCCGAGCCATCGCGGACTACTCCGGCACCGAGTGTGTCTTCGGTGCGGAGTGCGCCTCCGGCACCGGGGGTCTCGGTGCCGAAGAGGAAGAAGCGCCATCCACGCTTGCAGCGCTCCCCCGCACCGCAGGAGCGGCCGGGGTCGAGTTCGGAGGTGCTCCTCCTCATGGACGTGCCGCCGGCATCTGCTCCGGCACCGGCCCCTGCTCCGGCACCGGCCCCGGCACCGACACTTACTAGGGAGGCTCCCCCGACTCCTGGAAGTGGGGGACCCCCTATACGGGACCCTTCGACGCCGGAGGCTATCGAGGCGGCTCAGGCTTTGTTGGAGCTGCCTACGCCTCCGGCACTCTCTCACCGGAGAGAGCCAGGGCCCGTTTCCCGGGGCAAACCCGCGATGGGAGGCCCCGAAGGGTGGGCGGCCCCGGCACCGGTGGACAGGCCGCCCACCACCCGACGCAGGAGAGTCGAGCTCGGAAGCTCCTCTCCATCTTCGTCCTCGGACGACGCGTCGCGGCACCGTTCCCGGCACCGCTCCAGGTCCCGGCACCGCTCCCGGCACCGTTCCAGGTCCCGGCACCGCTCCGGACATCGCTCTTCGTCGCGGCACCTCTCCTCGTCGTCGAGTTCTGACTCGGCACCGAGACGGCGTTCTCGGCACCGCTCCCCAGCATCAAAGCGGCGAAAGACTTCCCGGTACCGGTCGCCTTCTTCTTCGGCGTCGCCTCGTCGGCACCGAAGTCAGAGTCGCTCCTCGAGATCGTCGCGTGGCGGGTCTCGGAGCGCTCCTTCCCGGCGTCATCACCGCCTGCGTTCTCCTGACTCGGGGTCCCGGACCCGACGTCAGGAACGGGTATGGTCGTCGGCACCGCAGCCGGCACCGCAGCCGGCACCGCAGCCGGCACCGCAGCCGGCACCGGCACCGACTGTTGCGGCACCGGCTTTGCCCTCGGCACCGGTGCCGCCTTTGAGCTGGCCACAGGGTCCCTGGCAGTGGCCGTTATGGGCCCAGTGGGCGGCTCAGATGGGGCAGGGAACTATGTCGGCCCCTGCCTCTGTCACCCAAACTCAGCAAGCACCTTCGGTGCAGGAGGGTGACCGCTCCTCTGGAGAAGAGGAGGTGGAGGAGGACCCTGGGGAGGGACCCTCCACTGGGCCCCGCCGCCCTTCTTACTCCTCATCGCCGGATGAGGCGGCGGTAAGAGACCAAGGAGCCCCGCTCATTGATTTTAAAGCCCACCAAGAGCTTCTAAAGCGGGTGGCTTTGAACCTTGGCCTTGAGGTCAAGGTGTTAGAGGAAGAGGTGGACCCCCTCTTCGGCCGTGTGGGGGCCCAGGGACCAACGAGGGTGGCCCTTCCCGTACATGAGAGGGTCCTGCGCCTGGCTAAGTCAGTCTGGCAGACCCCTGCCTCGGTTGCCCCGACCTCTAAGGGCGCCGAGAAGAAGTACTACGTGCCAGCCGAGGGGCACGAGTACTTGTATGCTCACCCTGCCGCGGGTACTTTGGTGGTGGATGCCGCCAACCAAAAAGACAGGCAGGGTGCTCAGACTGCCTCCCCTAAAAATAAGGAAGGCAGGAGGCTGGACCTTTACGGTAGGAAGGTCTATTCTACTGGGGCGCTTCAGCTGAGGGTGGCCAATCATCAGGCCCTCCTCGGCAGGTACAATTTGAACCTATGGGACTCCTTAAGGAGGTTTTCGGAGTCTCTCCCTCCAGACCAGGCAGTGGACTTTGGTTTGGTGTTGGAGGAAGGGTTGTCTGTGGCAAGTGCGGCCCTGCAGTCTGCATCGGACGCCGCGGACACAGCCAGCAGGGCTATGGCCTCCGCCGTTGCAATGAGGCGGGCAGCGTGGCTGCAGTCCACAGACTTGTCGTTGGAGGTGCAGCAGTCCATCCAGGACCTACCCTTCGATGGAGCCGCCCTCTTTTCGGAGAGGACGGACGAGAAGCTGCACGCTCTCAAGGACTCGAGGGCAACGTTGCGCTCCTTGGGCCTGTACACGCCCCAGGCGGCTAGACTGCAGAGTCGCCAGCAGCCGCAGCAACCGCCGCAACGTCAGCGGCAGCAGTCTAGGCCGCAGCCTAGGCCCTTCCCCACCGCAAGGGGCAGGGATAGGACCAAGGGCTCTGGACGGCGCGATCGCCCGCCGCCGTCCTCCTCTTCCTTTAAAGGACCCTCTCAGGGCCCTAAGGGGAAGAGACAATTTTGACGGTGTCTCCGAGGGTGGCACCGTCTCATGTTCCCTGGGTTTCCCGCCTTTCCTGGACAGGCTCAAGCCGTATCTCGGCCTGTGGCGGGAGGTAACATCGGACCAGTGGGTCCTCGATATCGTGCGCTGGGGATATGCCCTTCAGCTCCTGGCCTCCCCTCCCCACTCCCCACCCCCCCCGTCCCTCTTCAGGGACCCATCTCACGAGCAATTACTCCTTCAGGAGGTTCAATCCCTCCTAGTCAAAGGAGCCATAGAAGTGGTTCCACCACTCGAGGTGGGGAGGGGATTCTATTCGAGGTACTTCCTCGTTCCCAAGGCCAACGGAGGCCTCAGGCCTATATTGGACCTGCGCAGGCTCAACAGGTTCATAAGAAAGCTGAAGTTCCGCATGGTATCCCTAGCGTCCATCATTCCCGTTCTAAACCCAGGGGACTGGTTTGCCGCCCTCGACCTGAAGGATGCGTACTTTCACGTCTCCATCCTTCCCGCCCACAGGCGGTACCTAAGGTTTGTGGTAGCTGGTGGCCACTACCAGTTTACGGCCTTGCCCTTTGGCCTGTCTTCCTCCCCCAGAGTGTTCACCAAGTGTATGGCGGTGGTAGCGGCCTTCCTGCGGCGCAGGGGGGTCCAGATATTCCCCTACCTGGACGACTGGTTAATCAGGGGCAAGACCAGGTCGCAAGTGTGCGAGGCGGTCTCTCTCGTCCAGTCCACCTTCCATGCTCTGGGGCTGCTCATAAACGAGCAGAAGTCGACGCTGCGTCCGGTGCAACGCATAGACTTCATAGGGGCCCACCTGGACTCGGTGCAGGCAAAAGCCTCCCTCCCACGTTCGAGGTTCGAAGCCATGACAGCGATAATATCGCAGCTTCAGAGGTGCCCCACGACTACAGCCAGGCGCTGCCTGCAGCTGTTAGGCCACATGGCCTCGTGCACCTATGTGGTGAGGTTGGCCCGCCTCAGGCTCAGGCCCCTCCAAGGTTGGCTGTCCAGGGTTTACATGCCCAGCAGGCATGCCTTGAGCAAGGTGGTAACGGTGCCCCCTTGGGTGTTGGGGTCACTGACTTGGTGGCTGGACCCCAGGACTGTGTTGGAAGGGATCCCCTTCAGGGCCTCCACCCCCTCGGTCACCCTGATCACGGACGCATCGGACCGGGGGTGGGGAGCCCATATCACCGGTGGTCTGACCACGCAGGGTCGCTGGTCTCGGGGGGAATTGGCCCTCCATATCAATGTGAAAGAATTGAGGGCGGTCAGACTGGCATGCGAGGTGTTTCGCCACTCTTTATTGGGGAGAATGGTGCAGGTGTTAACAGACAATACCACTGCAATGTATTACATCAACAAGCAAGGGGGGGCGCGCTCCTCGATGTTGTGTCAGGAGGCGCTCCGACTCTGGGACTTGGCGGTGAGATGCAATTTCTGTTTAACCGCCTCTCACCTGCCTGGGGTCAGGAACGACGAGGCGGATCGCCTCAGCAGGTCATTCCTACCACAATACGAATGGTCTCTCCACCCAGAGGTGGTGGACAGGATTTTCCGCGTGTGGGGTGTTCCCCATCTGGACCTCTTTGCGTCAGCACAGAACGCGAAGTGCCCGAGGTTCTGCTCGCTCAGGGGTCGCGAGCCGGGCTCTCTTTCGGACGCATTCCTCCTCGAATGGACGGGGGCCCTCCTGTATGCGTTTCCCCCCTTCCCGCTCTTGCCCAGGGTCCTCTTGAAAATCAAGAGGGACAGAGCGGATGTGATTCTGATCGCCCCGGCGTGGCCGAGGCAGTACTGGTTTTGCCTGCTCCTGGACCTGTCTGTCGCTCCCCCGATCGAGCTCCCGAGGAGACCGGACCTGCTCTCCCAGGACCACGGCCGGCTACTGCATCCCAACCTGGACTCCCTGCACCTGATGGCCTGGAGGCTCTCTGGCTGACGGAGGAGGAGAGAACCTGCTCGGAGCAGGTCCAACGCGTGCTGTTGGGAAGCAGGAGGCCCTCCACGCAGCTCGCCTACAGGGCCAAGTGGAGGAGGTTCACCTGCTGGTCGGAGTCGCGGGGCGAAAACCCCGGTACGTCCCCCGTGCAGGCGGTCCTGGACTACCTGCTGCAGCTTAGGCTACAGGGGTTAGCGTTGGCCTCCCTCAGAGTACACCTGGCGGCCATATCGGCGTTCCACCAGCCGGTGGGGGGACGTTCCCTGTTCTCCCACCCCATGTCGGTGAGGTTCCTCAGGGGTGTAGAGAGGCTTTACCCGCAGGTCCGTGACCCGGTGCCTCCCTGGGATTTGAACCTGGTCTTAGATAGGCTAACGGGTCCCCCCTTTGAGCCCTTAGCCACCTGTCCAATGATGATCCTTTCCTGGAAGGTGGCTTTTCTCGTGGCCATTACCTCGGCCAGGAGGGTCTCTGAGCTAAGGGCCTTAACCTCGGAGCCCCCCTATACCGTGTTCTATAAGGACAAGGTTCAGCTTAGGCCTCACCCGGCGTTCCTGCCTAAGGTAGTCTCCCGGTTCCATTGTAACCAAGATATTTTCCTCCCCGTGTTTTTTCCTAAACCGCACGGGTCCGAGGACGAGAGGAGACTGCACACCCTCGATGTGAGGAGGGCGTTGGCGTTCTACCTGGACAGGACGAGGCCGCTCCGAAAGACCACGCAGCTCTTCGTCGCGGTGGCAGAGAGGATGAGAGGCTCCCCGGTCACCTCCCAGTGCATCGCCAGGTGGATCACCGCCTGCATCCGGCTCTGCTACGAGCGTGCAGGCGTCCAGCTCCCAGGAGTGGTGACGGCCCACTCGACGAGGGCCCAGGCCGCGTCGGCGGCCTTCCTGGAAAGGGTCCCCCTGGATGACATCTGCAGGGCTGCCACCTGGTCTTCGGTGCACACCTTTGCTGCGCACTATGCTGTCGTCCAGCAGTCAAGGGACGACGCGCGAGTCGGCAGGGCCGTGCTGAGGGCAGCTCGCCGCTGACTCCTACCCACCTCCAAGGTATGGCTCGGGAATCACCTAAGTGGAATGCATCTGAGCAACCACTCGAAGGAGAAAACGTAGTTACTTACCAGTAACTGTTGTTCTTCGAGATGTGTTGCTCAGATCCATTCCACACCCACCCTCCGTCCCCGCTGTCGGAGTCGGCAGAAAGAAGGGACTGAGGAGGGGAGGGGCCGGTCCCGCTATATGTACCGCCGCATGAGGGCGGGACTCCAGGGGGCGCTGAGACCGGCCCCTGCAGGGGCTGCTAGGAAAAGTTCTCCGGAGGGCTGTGCACGAGGGCGCGCACACACCTAAGTGGAATGGATCTGAGCAACACATCTCGAAGAACAACAGTTACTGGTAAGTAACTACGTTTTTTTCGTGGCCACGGAGTCCACACAGGGAAGTTACAGGGCAGAACTTTGATCTGCACTGCTATTGACACCCCCATATTCTGAACTGCAGGGCAGTGGAGAATTAATCTCTGCTTTGACTTTTAGTGGGAGATTGCTGGGACCAAGATTTGTGAGAGTGTATACATGCCCATACACATATGTCCCATTCAATTTTATTCCGGTTCTTAACCCCCGGTAGTATTTGAGCATCTCCAGTAGTGCATTAAACAATGTGACTAGCCTCTGTTATATGTAGATCTTTTTCCCTGTCCCCAGAAGGAAAATAGTGAGTTTTTTTATTTCTGTATTAAAATATAATTTAATATATATACACACTGTGCTACCTATTTACATTAGCAAAAGCAAAGTTGAAGAAGTGCACCTTGCACTTAAAGCAGAAGGTGACAGGTCTTATTTGCTGTTGGAGTTTGTTTGATAATCTTGGGCTGATTCCTGAGAAAGCTGTCTCTTACACAAATGAGCGTTATCTTTGCTGGAGACAGGTTCGTTGACCCAGATCCATAAATCCACATTGATGTCAATGGAAATTAGGAGCCTAAATGCTTGCCTTTGTGGATCTGTGTTGACCACAGTCGTCATCCCAGAGCTCAGGTATCAAAGCATTAGGTACCTAGCGACAGATAATTAAAGGTACCTAGGTACCTAATGACACAGGCATGTCATGGGATTTTCAAACATCTCTAGGTTCCTAACTCCCAATGTCACATCCAGTCTGTCATGTAAATTCTGAGTTCTTCAAGCTAGGGACTCCCTTGTTATATATCTGCACAGGATCTAGTGCAATGGGGCCCTGATCTTTGGCTGGGGATCCAGGGTACCATAATACATATAATAATTAATAATATAAGTGGGGTTTCAGGATTATGGTCCCTCAGTGACGGCCATATCTAAAGTTCTCCGTTTACAAATGAAAGTCTTTTTTTTTCTAACTGCCACTCCTGCAAGTGGAACCTGAAATCTGAAAGTTAAGCTGGTTTCCAAATGGGTTTACAAACATTCATAAACTTACTATTTCCAGAAAATTATGTATATTTGGACTCTTTGAGGAGTGGGAAAGAAGAGGAAGAATTCTGAACTTAAAAAAGTTCACTCAGAATTCTGAACTTAAAAAAGTTCACTCAGAACTGGCATTCTGGAAGAAGACGAGAACTCCCATTCTCCTGAGAAAAGCAGTGATGCCTACTTAGACTGTAAATACAGATAATCAATTGTCACAATGTAAGGGAAGAAAAGTTTGTTTTATCAGATACAGTATTTAAATAATTAAATGGAAATGAATCCTCTGCTAATGTAGATAATGTTCAGCAAGGAGACTATATGTTAGAAATTCACATGTGGTCTTCAAGCAGGCAGTAGTCCTAAATGAAAGGCTAGAAAAACCCAAGAAAGAGAAATTAAGATAAATGAAGTAAATGATTTATAATTAAATAGCAGAAGGAATGAAAGATTTAAAAGTTGAAACTGTTAATGTGAATTGCATATTTGGTAAGAAATTAGATGGTATTAAGGAATTCATTAACTTTAATTCAAAACCTGCTCAGCTGCTTTTGATAGAAGCAGTATATGGCTTACTAATAAATTACTTTTACATTAAACATCAATACATACAGAAGCTAAAATGGCAATTGATATGCTGTTGAAAGAGCTTTTTTTAATTGTTTGTTGGATTTTTTGTGTGGATATTTAAGTAAGACGAATAACCAAGACATACATTTTGAAATGATATATAGTGTAATTTGTTGTTAATCATCAAGCTTACCCAACCTTCCCCCATCATGTAAACACCATAAAATGATACTTTTAGTCTTGTCCTAACCTCCCTAACCTAAGCCACTAACATTTCCAAAAAATTCCCATTAACATCTTTTTCAGATTAGGTAAGGTTACTAGCATCTATAATATATGCACTTATATCATTGTGAACAGTGGATACTCGCTTTTATTAACACTTTCATAAAGACAGATAAATATGGGTTATATAGAAATACTGTTTGCATGCATTGTCTTGGTTAATATGACTCGTCTGGAATTTATACAATTATCTCATTAGGAAAAAACAACTGGCCTTAAAATGCAGGATGCCCTATTGGTGAATGATTTAACATTATTCAGCATCTTGCAGGTGTCATAAACTGTTGCTTATGTCTGCCCTGAACTGTCGTGCAGGTGTGAGGCACATAGAAAACAGGAGACTATGTGCATCAGGGTGCAGGGCATTGTGTGCTGAGGCTCATAGCTTCAATGGACTGTGCCTCTTCATTAAAGAACCGGTGGCTTCCCAGTTCTTCGTATTATGTTAAATAAGTATGGCTGTCAAACTTCTGGTAAATTGGCAATTCAGGTCTCAGCTGGGCAAAGCTGGGACAACCCTGGCATTTTTTAATACAATATTTAGGTGTTTCTGATTCAGCAGCTAGTTCACAGTTGCGTCTTACAGACACCAAAATGAAACATAAAGTCGTTTGTAGAACATGATGTGAAAAAGCTAGCACCAATAATCGTGGACATATAGCTGTGGGATATGCATTGTTAAAACCAAGCAAAAGAAAATCTACTGAGATGACTGGCTACCAACAGGGAAAAAAACTGCTAAAAGACTTCAACTTTGAGGTGAGGCGATGAGGAAGGAAATGTTTAAGATGTTTGTTTATTTATTTTTAAAAGTGCTAATATTGACTTAATCAAATATGAAACTGGTGTGACCTTAGAATGCAAATACGTTCTGGCCTCCGCTTGAGTGGACTGATAAAGCATATGAGAATTCTACTGGGAAATTTCTGGATCACCTTTACTACATCTCTTGGAAGCAAAGTGGAAAACCTGTCTTGTAGGAGGGACAGCAGCATAAAAATGGTTAAGGCCCTGAGTGAGTAGCTAAAATGGAAACACCTGAGGCAATAGCTAAGGAAAATAAAGGCTTCGTATTCTGTGTAGAATGATAGGAGCACAGCAAAGATAAACGAGATAGTTGAAAGAAGCACAGTAAGACAAAAAGGTAGAGAGATGTATTATTGGCTGCCTAGGGCTTTTAGGAATCCCTACAAATGAGACAGGAGCTGACTCTTTTGAGGGAGGGAGACTTGGAGAAATTTCTGGCATAGATCTTGTGCCTGATTCTCCTTCCATACTCCTTTTACATCTGTGTAACTCTACTGACTTTAAGGGAGGTATCACTTATTTACATGCCTGTTTGAGGAGATTAAGGCTGTTTAAGTCTACAAGAAGAAAAAGCACTGACTAATGCTACAGGAGTCCCTTGAGAAGGGCTATTGGCACAGGAGATAAAGCATGAAGGAGCGGGCAATGATGATGAATGGAGGGAATAAAGACACAATACTAAAGGCTGTCAGGAAAAGTAATGGCATTTTGTATAATGGTAACATGATTTTGTTTTTCCCTGATCTTAGCTCACTTTATACAGACGAGGACAAATAAAGTGAACCAAATAAATCAATATTTCATCAGCAAAGGAGTTGACATGGGCATTATATGCCTAGCAACTTTGAGATCATTTATAAGGGAAAGATTCCTTTGAAAGAAAAGCTGTTGTGCATTTTGTGTCTTGCCTAATTGCCTAGGTTGCCGTAGCAACAGAGCTCAGCTTGTTGCCATAGCAATAGAATTAGACTATTAGGGGATAGCTCAGCCAATCCCAGCTGGTTTTAGTGTTTGTTCAATAAAGACTTTTCATGGGTTTGCATCTCTCTGTGTTCCATGCTGATTTCTCTCTGAATACAAGTACTTTCCAAGGATTTAACATAACAAAAGTGGTGATGGAGGATGGGATCAACCTGTGCTGCACTGGCAAAGAAGTCAGTGTAAGAAAAAAAACTTTTTGCTGTTTTGGGGACTTGGCTTACACTGATGGTTCAAACTGAAACTAAAACAAGCTCTGCTTTGTTCTAACTGAAATGAAGCAGACAGACTGGGAACAGTACTAGTGAATGGAAATCACCAGCAATTACGTGTGAATGACCCCAACACACATGAATAGAAGACACCGAGGCCTGGTTTATACTTACCTCCGAGATTCGGTGGCAGTCAATGGGAGATACGCAAGCGACATTAAAAAAAACTTGTGTAACTCACGTCGTCTTTGCTGCTTCCATTCTGCGCGCTGTCCACACTGTGCTGACGGGAACAGCGTTCCCCTCGACGCAGTGCTATGCCACTTTCTGAGGTGGTTTTCCTAGGTCGATTTCTGGATCAACTGAGCGGGTCTTTACTTTGCTGCTGTCAATATAGACGTAGCCAGAAAGACAAGAAAAAGAAAGGAAAAAGGAAAAGGAAAAAAAAGGGCAGCAATGGCAGCATTCACAGGGTCCCTGGGACCTTTTGATGGGATGCTAGAGAATTGGAACTCATATACTGAGTGTTGTCAGCTTTTTGTTATTGCATGAAATTATAGATGCAAAGAAGGTGCCCATTTTCTTAAGTGTTGTAGGAGCTAAAACCTATACTTTATTACACAGTTTAGTGCACCCTGATAAGTCAGAGACAAAATCTTAGTGACATTGTGAAAATCTTGGAGGCACATTTTTCTCCAAAACTGCTGGTAACTGCAGAGAGATTTAAGTTCCACAAAAGGAATCAAGAAGGTGAAACAATTGTGCAGCTGAAGAAGCTTGCTGAGCACTGTGAATGTAATGATGTATTAAATGACACCCTATGTGATAGGTTAGCGTGTGGTCTTCAAAATGAAGGAATACAGAAGCGCCTATTGACAGAGACCCAGCTCATCTGTTAGAAGGCCGTTGAAATTGCAATCTCTATGGAGCTGGCCACAAAGGAAGCCCAACAGCTCTTTGCATCGACCAGAATGCATAAGGTATCATAAGAACCTACCCACAAGACAGCGGGGAGCCAGGAATGTTACCACTGTGGAAAGCTGGTTCACCATGCATCAGAATGCTGGTGTAAAGACCTAGTGTGTAGACAATGTGGCAAAAAGGGACACACTGAGCATGCCTGCAAACGAAAGAAAAGTCAAACAGAACGGGCAAACCGGAAAAGAAGAAGCCTGCTGTCCGGTGGACCAAAAAGGAACAGGTAGAGAACACAACCATCACTGCTACTCAAGTAAAAAGGCAACTCGCGCTGATCCAGTACTGTCCCAAGTTATGGACCTAGTGATGCATGGAACATCTCTACGGGACTCTCAGGTCTCACCTGACCTTCTTCCCTACATGTCCAGGAGAATGGAGTTATCAATCCATTCTGGTTGCTTGTTGTGGGGGATATACATCGTTATTCCACCACTACTGAGATCACAGATGTTAGAACAGCTACATTCAGGTCAGTGTGGAATAGTGCGCATGAAAGAAACTGCACAAAGCTACTTTTGGTGGCCTGGCCTGGACAGTGCCATTGAAGAGAAGGCAAAAGCTTGTACTTCATGTCAGAGTGTGAGGAAGGCACCTCAGTTGGTGCCTCTACACTCATGGGACTGGCCTGAAAACCCATGGCAGCATATTCACATTGATTTTTGCTGGCCCATTTGAAGGAAGCATGCTCCTGGTTCTTGTGGATGCCCACTCTAAATGGCCAGAAATCTCTGTAATGTCATCCACTACTGCTGAAAGTACTATCCAGAAACTGTGTGAAATCTTTAGTCATTTCGTCTGCCAGAACAACTTGTAAGCGACAACAGACCACAATTTGCCACTGGAGTTTGAAAATTTTATGAAAGCAAATGGGATACATCACATCACTTCAGCACCGTATCATCCATCCACCAATGGATTAGCTGACAGGTTTGTGCAGACCATGAAACAAACTTTAAGATCTGCAAGAGGACATTCATCTATTCAAAAGTGTCTGGACACCTTCTTACCATCCTACAGAAACACACTTCATGCTACAACCAAAGTGTCCCTGCCTTTCTAATGATGGAACAACAGCTGTTCAAGTTGTGCAAAGTCAACAGCAAAACCAACTTATCAGTTGTGCACACAGAGCAAAAGACCTGGACAGCGTGTCCTAGCTCAGAACTATGCTTCTGGAGCTACATGGGCCCCTGCTACAGTCATCACCCAAACAGGACCTGTTTCCTACACTGTCCAGACTGCAGATGATCTCACCTGCTGGCAGAATGTTGTTCAGTTGTTACCAGGTCATACATGTCCCAAGGACACATTTCCAGTTGAACTGCCTGACCTCACCATTACAGGTAACATATCGAGTCAAGTATCACCCGCTCCTGACTCCCCTTCTCCAACCACTTCTGCAGCAGATACAGCCCCCTCCCCATTCAAGCAGACACAACATCCTTGCTTGTTCGAGCTAGGAGTCCTGATGCCATTGTTAGACCCGCACCAATAATACCTTCTGGTGCAAGAACAACCGAAGTCTGCTGTAATCCACCTAGAAAGAGAAGGCCTCCTCGATGGCTGGATCTTTAGCTAGGACAAACCCACGTTATGGGGCAGAATAATCCCCAGTGTTTGGCTGGGAACTGAGGCAGTCTACCTTCATTCCCTCGTTTAGTGATTGTTCTGTTAAATGGGTTCTTTCATTAACAGGGGGAGGAATATGTTGTGTATTTTGTGTCTTGCCTAATTGCCTAGGTTGGTGTAGTGAGAACTCAGCTTGTTGCCATAGCAGAAGAGTTAGACTACTAGGGGAAACCAGTCCTGGCTGGTTTTCTTATTAGTTCAATAAAGACTTTTCATGGGTTTGCATCTCTGTGTTCTGTGCTGACTTCTCTCTGAATACAAGTACTTTCTAAGGTTTCAACATAACAAAAGCCAATACCAAGGAAGCTAAGGGCTAAATGAATGCTTTTGTGTGTTTAATAGTCCACTACTAATAGTATTTATTAAAAAATATACCACTTAGAGACAAAGATCAAAGACAATGTGAAGCACCAACATAGGTGGAGGAACTGACAGCTGTCACCCTAACAGATCAAATAATGTTTATCTTGTTGCAAAGCTCAAAGAAGCTGGAGTAGCGACTCCTATTCAGAGTTACGGTATATATACTAAGAAATGCTGTTGCATGATTCATTATTAAAAATAAATGGGAAGCAGTGGTAAAATGTTGTAGTCATATCAACAAACAGTGCCTTGAGCTGGAAAGTTTAGAGCAAGAACTGAACTGTCTGAAAGGTGGGGCTGGTTTTATTAATATTTATTACTCGTATTACAGTAGCACCTAGCGGCCACAGTCCTGATCAGAAGCCCCATTGTGCTAGGGGGTGTACACATGGGATGACTGGTACAGGCAGATGCAAGAGCCAGGATGAAGCTTTGACCCATGACGACGACACAGGCCAGTCCTTATGGAGCTAGAGCCAAATTCCCGGAGTGTTTCGGGGACGGGAGGACGCTCATCCCCATCACCCAGGTGCACTAAGGCCTGGAACCACCAGGAGAGCTTCGCTGTGTGGGCGAGGCCCTGCCGCACAGCTGGGCGCGCTCTCCCTGCGCCCTCCGGGCAGCCTGCCAGGGTCAGCCGAGGGCAGGGCAGGACCGGTGTCCCGGCGCCTGGCCAACGTGGGCGCGGGCCTGGCCAGGCTGTGCACGGGGGGGGGGGGGACAGCCCAGGCCGGCGCCATCCAGGGGTGCGTCCGTCCGCCTGCCCGCGTCTGTCTGTCTGCCCCGTCTGCCTGCATCCGCACACGGATCCGTCCCCCTGGCTGTGCGTGTCCGCGTCCAGGCGTCTGTCCCTGCCTGCTGCCGCACAGGTCGCTCTGTCCGTCCCTCCGTCCCCCTCCCCCCCGATAACGCGAATTCGCCCCCGGCCCTGCCCCGCCCCGCCCCGCCCCGCCCCTGGAGCCGGCCGTGCAGCCAGGCACCGCCCCGGACACAGCCGCGTCCCGCCGGCGCCGCCAGGCCCCGGGCCCGGGCTCCCCCCGCGCGCGGCCCGCCGCAGTGGCCAGGGAAGGCGGCGCACGCGCTCTATCCCTTTTGTCCGCTCTGGGCCTCCGTACACGCAGCCGGCGGAGGGCCCCGCGGTGGCTGTTGGGACGGGCTGGGGGCGGGCGGTTAAGTTGCGAGAGGCGCGGAAACTCCGCTCTCGCTGCCCAGCGCCTGTGCAGGGGCGCGACGCGGCGCCCGCCGGCCGGTAAGTGTCGCTGCCGCAGGGCCCGCTCCGCTAGCCAGGCCCATTGGCTGGAACTTCGAGTCGGACCCGGGCGAGGACTCTGCGCCGCAGCGCCCCAGCCAATCGGAAAGGGGCAGGGCTGCGGGGCGGGGTCTGAGCGCCGCTGGCCCGGCCCGGCCCGGGTCCCTGCCGTTGCCTGGGGAGCGGCCCTGTCCCGCTGAGCCAGGCGGGCCGCCCGCTGCCCCGCCAGTTCCCTCTGCGGTCCGCACAGGCCATCGGGTCACCGGCAGGTGAAGGCGTGGGGCGGGGCGGGCTAACGAAGTTCCTGGCACCGCTGGGCGGGAGGGGAGCCGGGGGCGGGCTGCAGCCTCGCTTAGCCCTGGACATCTGGCCCGAGCCGCCTGGGATCTGGCCTGGTCTGGTCTGGTCTCATCCCCCCACGGCCTGCTAGAAACGACCCGGGCCGGGGTAGGGACAGTCCCTGAAATGTCACAGCAGGGGGTGGTTGTAAACTGGCACTGAGCCAGGGTAAACGTGGGGAACGGCTGGAGCCAGCTGGGCTGAGATCTGGCATCCTAGAAGATTAGGGCTGGAAGGGACTTCAGGAGGTATCTAGTCCAACCCCCCCCCCCCTTCAAAGCAGGACTAACCTCAGCTAAACCATCCCGGCGAGGGTTTTGTCAAGCCACATCTTAAAAGCCTCTAAAGATGGAGATGCCACCACCTCCCTAGGTAACCCATTCCAGTGCTTCACCACTCTCCTAGTGAAAAACATTTTCCTAATATCCAACCTAGACCTCCCTCACTGCAACTTGAGACCATTGCTCCTTGTTCTGTCATCTGCCACCACTGAGAACAGCCGAGCTCCATCTTCCCTGGAACCCCCTTTCAGGTAGTTAAAGGCTGCTATCAAATCCCCCCTCATTCTTCTCTTCTGCAGACTAAACAAGCCTAGTTCCCTCAGCCTCTCCTCATGAGTCTTGTGCTCCAGCCCCCTAATAATTTTTGTTGCCCTTCGCTGGACTCTCTCCAACTTGTCCACATCCTTTTTGTAGTGAGGGGCTCAAAACTGGACACAATACTCCAAATGTGGCCTCACCAATGCCAAATAGAGGGGAATAATCACTTCTTGCAATCTGCTGGCAATGCTCCTACTAATGCAGCCCAATATGCTATTAGCCTTCTTGGCAACCAGAGCACACTACTGACTCATATCCAGCTTCTTATTCACTGTAACCCTAGGTCCTTTTCTACAGAACTGCTGCCTAGATCATCAGTCCCCAGTCTGTAGCAGCGTATGGGATTCTTCCATCCTACGTGCAGGACTCTGCACTTCTCCTTGTTGAACCTCATCAGATTTCTTTTGGCCTAATCCTCTAATTTGTTTAGGTCCTGCTGTATCCTATCTCTACCTTCCAGGGTATCTACCACTCCCCCTACCTTAGTGTCCTCTGCAAACCTGCTGAGGGTGCAATCTACTCCATCCTCTACATCTAAAAATTAGATTTACCCGCCTACCTCGCTCAGGGCTGTGAAAAATGTCATGCCCTATGTCATGTTAAATTAAGCCGACCTAATCCCCAATATAGACTCAGCTAAGTCAGTGGAAGAATTTTTCTATCCACCTAGCTACTGTTGCTCTGAGAGGTGGCTTAACTACACTGATGGAGAAAACTCTTTGGTCTACAGCAGTGGTTCCCAACATGTGGCCTGGGCACCAAAAGTGTCCCGCAGAGGTTTTCAAAGTGGCCTGTGTCCCCCGTCTGCTGGCTGCAGAAGGGAGCTGCTGTGTAAGCACCCAGGCGGAGCGGGTTGCCCAAGGGGAAGGAGGAGTGTTAAAAGTCAGGTGCAAGCTCCTTGCTGCAGCCAAGGGGATGGGAGATCAGCGCTCCCCTCCTCCTGGCTGTAGCAGGGAGCATGGCAAAGCACTCCTCCTGGGTCCCTAGCACTGGGGTCCCTGCTGGAACCAGAAGGAGGGGAGCACTGATTTTCTGTCTCCCTGGCTGCAGAAGGGAGTTGCTGCCTAGGGACCCAGGTAGGGCACACAGGGCTACAAGACACGTGCAGTTTCCCTGCTGCAGCCAGGAGGACAAGAAATCAGTGAACAAGAAGGAAGCCTCCTCACTGAACTCCTTTCGTCTGGCTGCAGTGGTGGGAGCTGCTGGGGGAGACTGGTGGCCTTTCAGGGTTGTAAAAATTATATCTGTGGACTTCAAGCCAAAAAGGTTGGGAACCATTGCTCTACACTGTGGTGCTACCGTGGCATAGCTGTAGCATTGTAATTATGCCACAGTAGCATAGATGTACCCTGAGATTGTAAGAGTTTGGTTCTGGTGTTCTAGGTGGGTCCATCTCTAGTAGAAATTCAAAGAGGAACTTGATATAACCTGTTCAATTCAAGAGTGGAGGTTCATGTGGCAGGGATAACATGATGGAGAGCGCATGCTAGTTATCAGATAGTGGAAGTATTGTTCCATCTACAACAAAAAGCTTTGATATCTCCTTTGAGTAACAGGAATAACTTGCTTTTATAGCATCTTCCTTCTGGAAAGACCAAAAAGCAGCTAGCATGCTTAACCGATATACACAATTTATTAACTAGACCACCACTCTTCCTCTCTTATGATGAAGTGCAGCCCCATACTGGGTGAAATCCAGCAGCTGTTAAACAATACACAGCAACACGTCATAGTGCACACATGCGTTTAGGATAATCGGGGAAAAGGATATGAAACTGCAGGCAAAATTTTAGGTAGGCCTAAAATTATGGAACCCCTACTGCCAATATGCTTAGCTATGGGCTCGTAAATGAGTACAAGTGTCATAGGCCTTGAGTTTTATGTTGACTTGTATGTTATTTCATATTTTGTATTTGTGGATTTTTTTAAATGACTTGGATCAAGTTAAAATATCAGTTTGTTTAGGCACAACAACCAAAGTTTGTATAAAAGTTTCTTTAAAAAAGAAAATGATTCTATTGCATAAAAAACTGAAAAGGAAATGGACTATAAACAAAAGTGAAACTAAGTAGTCTGATTTTTATTGTGGAAGTTGAATGTAGTACCAAAACCAAACAGCATTGGTAATGACAGTAAATTAGAAACTTAAAATTCTTTTTAATGAAATGTGTTGCTGAAATCGCAGATTAAGATTTTCACCCACCTCCTTATATGATCTAGGATGAGGAAAGCACTGGAGTGCTTAGGGTCCAACCATCCATTGGTTCTGGAACAATTAATTTGTTTTAGCTAGAATTGCTCCATCTGCTGTTTTCTCAAAACAGGTCTCTAAAATATTGATGGTTCAGAATGAAGCTGTAAGAAGTAAACATTTAAAAGAGGATGTGGGGCGGGGGCCCGGGATGTACAATTATGTAGTGGTTTAACCTGCAAAGTTACGCGTTATCAGCCAGTCAACTTTAATACCACAGGTTAAAAATTCCAACTTTTTGACTGTTTTTATATAATGTCAGCTCAACACTTTTTGTCATTTTATCAAGGAATCTTGTAAGTAATTGTAGATGGAATCCTTCTCTTTAATTTACAAGGTGAACTGTAGTTGATTTCTCCCCCCCCGCCATGTTTTTTTTTTATTCCTATAGGTGCAACCATGCAGGAAAGCATCCGCTTTGCTTCATCAGGAGATGATGTTAAAATATGGGACTCCTCGTCTATAACATTGGTGGAGCAGTTCAACCCACATACTTCGCATCCAGTCAGCTCACTGTGTTGGGGTAGTAATAATATCCTTTACTGTGTCAGTTTGGTTTCATGTCTGTGCATTTCTCTAAAATTCTACAGAACTTCTGGGTTTAAGTATTTGTAAATGTCAGTTTTCATTTAGTCTTGATTTGAAAAGTTGCTTTCATAGTTTTAAGCAAAGGTTTTGTACACTGATGCAGAAAATACTTAGAGTTGATAAAATATCAGATTATGTGGAAGCCTAAACTGTTTAGATGCTACATAAAACAAACAAACCCATACTGGAAGACATATGAATAAATTATTTTTCCAGGGGGGATTAATATATTTTTAATTATTGAGATATAATTGAATCACCTCTCAAGTGTGAAAATTGGTCATTTGTTTCTTCAATAATTGATTGCCTTGAAAATGAATACAGATGCTTTCTGTTATAAATAGGCTAACCTAAGTTACTCTTACAGTCAAAGAATGCAGATAGTGTAAAGAACATGAATAGTTGTGTGTAATTTTTTTTCTATTTTTTTTTGTGGTCTTTCAGATGTGACTTTTGTCAGCCTGGATTTGATGTTAGAAATGGACATTCAAAACTTTGTCTAGTAGGAAATTTAGATTTGTAAGATTTTTATTGACAGAATGTTTGAAGAACTATTTGCAGATAAGACTCGAACACTTCTGTTAAATGCCCTCAAAACATAACCCCGCACACCCTGACACAATCCCCTACTTCTGCAGAGAATACCACTACAGGTTATTTCTTCATGGTACATGGAAGGTTGCAGATTCTTTTTGTAACTCTTCCACATTTATCTTGCTTCCTTGGGGTACTGTGGTAATTGGGCCACGTATGCCCTTAGGTGTGTGGGAAGGGTGTACTCAGCATGGAAATTTGTATCATAACAGTCACCACATCAGCAGACCAAATGGTGTCATTGTATCACTATCCCAAGAGATGGTGCTATATGAGGTAAAGAAAGAAAACTGCAAGGCAGCAACTAAAAATTAATTCCCGAAAGTTCTGAATGTGGCTTTCCTCTAGAGAGACTGGAACTGAGTGAGTGAGGGGGAGAGAGAGATGAGGTAAGGTTAGAGTAACCAAGTTGTGGATGAGGATTTTAGTAGTGGAGATTGAGGAAAAGACGGACTAAAATAGTGCAACTACTAAACCAAAGCTCTGAAGGGGCATAGTTAACTGGAATTCTAGACAGTTTAAAACAAAATTAAAGTATTTCGGTTACTACACCTGCCTTTGAATCCCTCTGCCAATCTTTGTGGGTTTTTTCAACTCGGTTTTCCTAATTTTTTAATATTTCTGTCCTTTGTTTGTGTGAAAGATAGAGGGAAGCTGTCTGGGAACTCATGAAACGGACTGTATGCAAGTGCTGTCAAATACATAGCAAACTGGAAAAATATTCTTTTTTGGTTATGCCCCATAATCTATGGTGGTAGTTGTAACAATAACACATGCTAAATATCACACTTCTGTGTGCAAGTTTAAGTTGAATTAACTCCATGTCAGAATTGGGGAATTACTTGTTGTCCCCACTGTCCCCATTTTATATGCTTTTTCACATGGCAGAGGGAATTCCAAACATTGGGCTGCTTCACCATTTTAGGATTAGAGGTTTAATTTTCTTGGGTTACAAATCCTGCTAACTAGATTTATATTTTTTCCTTCAAATACCAGTTCCGATCTTCACTACCCTAGAGATGGCTATCAGAGGGTCATGTGCCTCAGAGGGGATGGTTAGTCTAGTTATTTCAAGTTTGGGGACTGAGGCACTCTACACTCCTTAGGCGGCAGGGAGAGAGAGAGTGCTATACTTCTGCCATTTCCACTCACCTTGATCCTGTGTATTTTTCTTCCTCTACTCATCTTCCCTGTAAATGCTCTACAAGAGAAGCGCATAGTGCTGAATGCCATCTTATGTATCTATTTATTTTATGTCAAAGGCTGTTCTAACTATTCTGTATGCCTAAGCTGTTAAGAAGACTTTTGTTACACTATTGCTAGTTAAGCTAGTCTTTAACTCCAGTCACGTCTTCATTATTCATCCAGACTGTATTTTGTTCTTAATGAGTAACTTGGCATTTTGGTGATGAAAACTAACAGATTCTGGTGTTATTTAAGATCAAAAGAGGTCTTTATTTTGAGTTTTCTCTTAATGTAAAAGGTTTAGGTAAAGTTTATTTTATGTTAAAATTGGCTGTGGAATAATGACAAATCTCCCTTTCATCGTACTTGTACTGTAATCGGATTCTGCTTAGCATCTTATATGTAACAGGTTTCTAAAATATTCTTTTTCATGATTCTAAGCACATAACTTTTTCTTAGAAGTATTGCATTGTTTCCCTATCTAGAAGGAGACAACTGGAAACTAAACCACAGTAATCTGTGCTATACTCTAAGAACAGCACATTGAATGGATTAACGATTGTCATGAACAGGTTTTTTCTCTAGATTTATAGGGTGGCTAACAGTAACAAAAATTGCTTGGAATTTTGTTTAATGGTACCTAGAATTGGGATGGAGGCTGAAAGAAATGAGGGAAAATGTCATGGGGTTGGGTGAGCAAGAAGAGAGGAAGGGAAGTATTGACAAGGTTGACAGCCTAGCAGAGTGGAGATTTAACCCAAAATAATCCAAATACCATTCTCTCTGCCCCCAAATTTGTCTTGTTTTTTGTTAGGGTGAGGGGGGACAGTTGCATCATATAGGAGAATTTATTTTAGGAAAAGGCAAATCATTTACATCACAGCTGCTTAATGAAATTCCAGAAAAGAAAATCCAGAGCAAGAAACTTCCCTCTATATCTTTTGATTTTTTCCCTCTCAAAGAGCAGAGAAAATGTTTCAAAGCAGTTGTGACTTTTCAAGGTACAGTACTTTGAACTTTAAGCCAACCTATTGAACAAGTGCAATGATAGGTATCAACTATACTTGCTTTCCAGCAACTGTACATAGTTTCATGATCTATATTCTATGATCCGTAACTCCCAATTCAGATAATTTTCTGGTCACTGCATCTACCACTGGTGATAAAATAGTTGTTTCAAGCTGTAAGGGTAAACCTGTTCCACTTTTCGAACTAGCTGAAGGGGTAAGTATAACTTGTGGCTTTGTTTTTTTCTGTTTTGTATTTGCATCTTGTCCACTCTGCACACTGTTTTACAACTTTATTTAGATACCAATTATAATTAAATACTGTTACGGTTGTGACATGCAATGCCAAGTGTCAGAAAATTGAGCAGCATATGTTTTTTATCTTATTACCACTTTATTACAAAGTTTTGTCCCATTGAATTTAAGTACCATTGGGTTACCTTATGTCAGTAAATGCTACCTAATTCCAGGAGAAGAAGCTGAGGCTTAAGCTTTGTTCTTAGATTTTTGCTGGTTGTCATGATTGTAGGGGGGGAGGGTGTGTGTGTGAGTGTGTGTGAGAGGGGGAGGGGGAGAGAGGAAAAATTGCTCCGTTTTTGTAATAAGTGTTGGGTCATGAAATTTACTAGGCCAGAGAGAGGCACCCAGTGATAGAGTAATACTCTGACATGGCTGCTTGAGTAAACTGTGTTGGAGGGCTAACCTGTTGTAATCAGGGTCCCCCTACTGTAGCTTTTGTAATGCTGATGGAAACTAAAATAATGGTGCAGAAGTATTTAAAGGTAGGGCTATTAGTTACTTGGGGGAATACTGGTGAAGTAATAGTGAAAATATCTGTTGTTTAGACATCACTAGATCTGTGGTAAATCCAAATGTAGCTACTTTTAACTCCTTGATGTCAATGATTAGATCAACTCTGATGGAAAATAAATGGACTCTTCTTAGTGTTCCCAACCCCAAGAACTTCAAAGTGAATCTTTAATATAACAGTACTTAATAAGAATACATTTCTGTCCTCATTGTAGATCTGTCATTATGTGGCTTTCTTCTAATTCAGGACTAACACGATTATTTTAAAAAAGAAGTATTTTGTGGAAGTGGAAGGCATGCTACTATAATATTCTTTATAAGGTTTAAAGAATATAAACTTGGAGACCTAGGCAGCTTTGCAGTGTCTTTTGAAGGATTATTTTTAGAAGTCTTACCCCATTTGTGCACAGTAATTATTGTGGGAGAATAGAAGTGTATGGCATCACGTCTGTGAGGTGTACTGCATAAAGAAAATGCCTATTGAAATAAAGGAAACGGAGGTGGCAGCAACATGGAAGGGGGAAAAGATGGAGTGAGAGGTTTCAGTCAGTATAGGTTTAATATTTGTTAATTAACATACATAGAATCCAGTCTAATCCTCACATATATGAAGAAATCAATAGTTTCATTGACATCAACGGGACTGCTTGTGTTGGTAAAGATTAAGCTCTTGAGTATTTACATGATATTAGAGGTATATATATGAGCTAGATAGCCTGCAGTGATGAAAATAGGTGTAAATTGTTGTTGTTTTTAATCAGGCAAAACAGACGTGTGTGAGCTTAAATTCCAGTTCTATGCATATTGTCAGTGGAGGCCTTGATGAGACAGTTAACATCTGGGATTTAAAGTCTAGAAGACTTCATCGATGCCTTAAGGTAACTGTTTTCTTTTGGCTCTGACAGGGTAAAAGAAGTAGATTCCATAATTACTAGCTTTTGCTGACAATCTTGGATGTACACTTTTCTAGTTTTGAGCTAGCAAGCAAGATATAATTTACAGACCTGCTCCTGCAAAGACTCTCACATGCTTAATTTCATGCTCGGTAAGTAGTTTAAGTCAGGGACAGTACTCAGAGGGCCTAAAGTTAAGCACGTGTAAATCTCTGTGGGTTCAAGGTCTGTATAACAAACCTGTGATTTCAAAATCGTTAAATGGGGTTTTCATATTGGAAGAAACTGGCAAATAGCCAAGTCCTAAAACAAATCATACCACGAACTGCACTTTCTATTATTCCTGCCTCATTACAGCCTTGATCCTGCAAACATTAAAACACACACACACATGATTAAAATTAAGCATGTATTTAAGGTAAGCACCTATCTGAAATTGTGCAAGTGTTGTTTGGATTGGCACCTTAATGAGCAAAGGTATATGTTAAAGCGAGGTCATTTTCTCTCATCAGTCTATTTTGGATGCATTTAAATCCTGTGGTGAAGTCATAAAAAACCAAACAAACACAACCTGTGATATTCCATTTAATTAAAAAAAGGTAGGACAATCTGGAAGAGTTCTGCCAGATTTTCAAATCAGAGCATCCTTAACTGATCCTATATCTGTGCCAGTCATCCATCCACCAAGCCCTTTTTAACTGTAATGCTATAGCTGTGAACCTTAACTGTGACTCTCTTCCCCTTGCTCCCCGCTCCCAATTTTCAGATTTTAACTACACTATTGTAAAAAGTTTTTTCCTCAGGTAATTGATCCACATTTCAAACTTTTATGTTCTTTTGAACTGGGAATATGATAGATAGGATTATGCCTTTACTGTTGAAGATTGGTTGACAAAGAGCTGTTGAGTAAATATGTGCAATAACATAAAGCTACTGCCAGGGGAAATCTGGCAAAAATAAACTGCTCTTAATATAACTTGGTTAAACAGGCAGTTGTCCCTGAAAGACTTTACTTTGATATTTAGGTGTGCTAGAGGTCTTTATATTGTACAATTTACATACTGTTGATAACCTAATGAACATGTTGGGTTTTAGAAAAGAACCTTCTGAACCATTTAAGTAGGTATTGATTATGCAATAAATATAGGTTCCCAGTTTGTTTTCTTATCCCAGCATGAAAATCCAAGTTGTTTGGGTGGTGCTTCTTGGATGTGGAAGTTAAACCTGAAATAATTCTGCATAAAGTCATCTTTATTACAGAAGAGGCAAAAGAAAAGCCTGAAGCTGAAGAATTTCTATATTGACATGGAAAAACATTTAGTCTTTTGCTAGAACGTTGTTCAGCATTCTGTTTTAGTTTGTTTCTTCCTCTTTCAGGATCATAAAGATGAAGTAACTTGTGTAACATTTAATTGGAATGATTGCTACATTGCTTCTGGATCTATGAGTGGTGAAATCATTCTACATAGTGTTACTACCAATTTATCCAGCACTCCCTTTGGTCATGGTAGCAGTCAGGTACAGTATGTGTGTACTAAAGTAGTAACTTTTCTTGGGTTTGGAGTTTAATCTTAAATTATGGAATAATTTACATTATAAATCATAAAATGATGAATTTTTGTTCTCTGAAGCTATAGATTTTTAAATCATAAATGTGAAGTAAAAGTATGTGTTTGGAATTCTTGTTGCTTATCAATATTACTCAGCATAGCCTCTAATAATAATAGTAATTTTAAAAAATGATTATTAAACTTCTATTGTACTATTTCCTTTGTGGACATTTAAAAATGTGTTTATGGGGATGAGAAAGGGGGCTTTTAGTTCTAACTGGTTCAGAATGGCAGGCATAGAACACGAAGAGTAAAACTGGACAAGTTTAAAATACAGTTCTACTCAGTGATTGTTTATTAAAAAAACAAAAGTTGTGATGGGTTTTTATATTAGTTTCAGTACCTCCAGATTAAATTTGCAAATGTAAGTAATATAGCAAAAACATTAGCCAGCCTTTCAGACTTGGAATCTGTCTGGCTAAGATTATTATTTGTGGTGATATACAAGGTAAGTTTTGCCCTCATTAACACCTATGCAGCTCCATTTGAACTGGGTTGTGTAGTTGTAAAGAGGAGCAGAATGTAACCCTGTATTTGGAATTTATCTAACATTTTGATATTCAAGTCCAAATGGAATTTTGTTCAGTCTGAACAGTTCTTCAAATAGAGTAAAAATAAAATGTTTCTGTTGTGTGTAGAGAAGACTGAACGCACATAGGGTGACATTCATCCCTGTGCAAAGAGCCAATACAAGGCCCATGCACTGAAGGTCCAAGCTGTAGAGACTCTTTTCTGCAGCCTTACAGAGGTTGCAAAGCTGATGGATTTCCTTGGGGAAATCCCCCCAGTTGTAAGATTCTCCTGTGGCAAATGACCAGCAGAATGACCCGTCAACACCCCAAATGTTGCCTTTGCTGCAGAGATGGGCTGAGGGCATAGCCAGGAGTTGGGAGAGCAGCTCTGAAGAGGGAGGAGGCATGGCGGGAGCACGTAATCAGGAGATGACACTGAATAAAGGTAGAGACTGTCTGGTCATAGGGGATGGCTAGAACTGACATTCCTGCCGAGCTGCCCTTCTCTTCACTGTTTGCTGACTCCCAGTGTGTCCCCAGCACCAGTGAAGTTGTGTGTTGGCTACTTTCTCCTGTTGCAGCTCATCCTTCACCTCCCTCTTGTGCTGGCACAGAGGTGGAAGTGAATTTGTCCTCATGTCTAACACTGAACATGTGTCATTTAATAAGATTCTTCAGGGAAAAAAGTAGTGTTTTGTGACCTGCGGCGAAGGAAAATATGTGTAAAATTATTAAAACAAAGTTCAGTTTCTAGTGTCTTCAATGCATCATTATCATCTCCCATTTATATCATGCAGGATTGTCCTGAATACTCAGTTTGCTCTTTTAAAAAAGCAATCCAGCTATAGAGCTAGTAAATTTGTCATATTTGTGCGGTACAGGTGGCTCCTCGTGGGGATTATTTTATTTATGGAAAGCATGTTGTCATTAAAACCATAACAGTGAAAACAGCAGGAAGTGTGGACTTGAGAACCAGTGACAAGTAGCTGGAAAACTTTCAGCTGGGTTACACTGCTAGCCAGGTTGCAGTGGTCAAGTGGTGTTTTCAGTAGGTGCCAGATTGGTAAGCATTTATCACAGTTGTTGCTTCTTCAGGTATGTATTAACTTTTCAGTGAAGATAGAGCAGATTGCTTTTCCGGTGCTTGAAGATGACTAGCAATAATACAATAAATAGCCATTTTCTTGACAGATGAAATCAAGAGCTTTATTATTAGGCCAGAAAACTAAACTGTAAGATGGCTAAAGATATTTAGGTGCTGAATTGAAGTAATTGCATACAAATAGCTACTATTCTCTCTCACTAAAGGACCTATAACATTTTCTAATGAGGTACTGTGATTTGGTACTTGATTGCTACTATGTTTTGTGTCAAAATGAAATGGTTTGGGAGTTATGTAACATGGTAGCTATTTAGATGTTCCAGTGTATCTGCATGTATTGCATCTTTTAAAACCTTTTTGCTCCTATATGCCTATATAGCTTTATTTTTGGTTTGGATTTTCCTTGAAACTTGTAGAGAATTACAGAATTATACAGTGATACTATTATTTAAACATATGTAGAGTGCTCTTAAACAGGGATTAAAAAAGACAGTCTGTGCCTCTTGATTCTGGCACAGGCTCTTTGGCTTAATAAGGATCATCCTTCCTTAGTTCAGAGGAAAAAATGCAGTGGGTTAAGCATCTTTGTTGATGAAGCTGAGGCCAGACTAACTTTATGAAAGTGGTTTGTCTTTGCCTGATTCAGCATAATGCAATGTAATCTCTTTACCAATTAATTTCTGTAACTGAATAGCCCGTGGTCAACAGTGCTTTCAGTGACATGAAAAATTTGCATTTCATCTAAGAATTGTCCTGTTCATTGTGAATTTACAGTCACAGCCACAATTTACAGTCATATCTATGTGCATTAGTAGAATTAGATTCTTGTACTCGGTTGTATGTTCCTGCACTAAGCTGTATGTAGACCAATCCTAGAGCCTTTGGCTGCTGTTGAGATTTTATTAACGCTACTAGATTTTATCTGTTTGCTGTGTGAGAATGTATTGAAGTCTGTTTAGAAAGAAAAGTTTGTTCAAATCTTGCACTTCAAATCCTAGCACTATTCTCCCAGCAACAGGCTTTAGTTTAGCTGTTTGAACAGCTGGTGATTTGTGAAGATATGTGATGGCTTCTATTCCTTTCACATAGATAAGCTCATGATTATTGTTTCACTACCTTATTGTTGCCTTTGAGGCTGTTCAGTGGAATATGAAAGAGATTAGTTTATTCACTGATATGGTATAATGGCATAAGCTTAATCAATAAGGCTGTGGGCTGCTTTGGGGCATTGTTTTTCTCCTGTTTAATTCTGTAACTTTTTTTGTTTAATTTTTTTTTTTGCCTTTACTATGTTTTCTTCCAAGGTTGGCTAATTCTACCAAAAGGTAAAGTTTTTGTTTTGTTTTTAATCTGTACACTAAACTCTTGAGTTATGGTTTATTTTTTTTGTTTTTGTTTTTTTTGCAGTGGATTATGGACCAACATTTTTTCTAACTCATATTCCCTGTTAGCTGCCTTGGCAAAGAGTCCAGAGATAAATTGTGCTTGGGTTTGAATGACCCTTTCTTCTACAAAGACCCTCTGTTCTAATCACAGTTAGGGCATAGTGGTGTGGGGAAGCCAAGGAAGGGGACCTGGGCAGACAGTTTGCTGATGGACCTTAGTTCAATTTGCATTTGCAGTGGGGAAAAAAAAAATTAAATGACGCTAGGATGTATAAGGATTGGGATGGAGATTAATATGGAGAATATTATGTAAATCAGTGGTGCAGCCTCATATGGAATATTGTGTGCAGTATTGGACACTCCATCTCAAAAACAAGATTGCAGAATTAGTTAGGATTCAGAGAAGGGGTTACAAATGATCATGGGTATGGAAAAACTCTTGTGAAGAGAGACTGAAAAGATTGAAATTCTTCATTTTAAAAAAGAAATGAATAAGAAGGGATATGATAAAGGCATAAAAAATTTCCGGTATAGAAATTAATAGGTTGGGAGCATGTAGTCTTCCTTGTCTCATAACACAAGAATATGGAGACATTCGTTGAAAGAAATTTAAAACCAATTAAAAAAAATAGTTTTTTCGCACTGCATAATTAGCTGCAGGACTTATTGTCACAGTAATGTTATGGCTAAAACTTAGCAAGGTTCTAAAAAGGATTAAATTTGTATATGGATAGCAAAAATATCAGAAGTTACAATAATTAATAATGAATTAAGAATATTAGAAGGGAAGTAAGATTCAATACATCATGGTTTAGGTTAATTTCAGTTATTGGAGATTAAAAGGTGAGCTAAAAAGGGGTTCAGGTTATTCCATCTACGACTGCTCTGGGGTTTCTTAAATCATCCTCAAAAGAATTTGGTGCTGACCACTGTTGGAGATGGGATAGCGGACTAAGGTGGTTCCCAGGCCTGATTCAGTTTGGCAGTTCCTGTGTTCTGATACATTAAATCCAATTGCCTACGTAGCTTCCAATTTATTTAAAATGAAAAACGAGGTCCATTCTTCTTGCAGTAATGCCACTTTTGATAAGGTCTTAAATTCGAATTGTCTGTCACTCCACTGAGTCCTGGACAACAGCTCTGCAGACTGTTCAATATCTGAAATACTTTTCTTGTAATAAAGATATAATGGAATGCCTAAACTTTAAATGTAAGGGGGTTTGAGTGTTACTTTTATTAGCCCTTTTTAATTCAAGATGCAGTGTTGAATTTAATTTTTGTTCTTAGGAATTGTAAGTAACCTGTCTATAGCTAAAACAACGGGAGTCCTGTAGCACTTTAAAGACTAACAAATTTAATTTCTGCAGGCATAAGCTTTCGTGTAATTAAGGTTGCCTCATGACTAAGACCCTGTTTTCAGTTGCTTATAATTTTGGCAGCCTGTAACATTTACCCAACATGGAAAATGTCAGCCTATCTGCCACTGGCTGAATATTTTTTGGAAAGTGTCAAATGAAATTGTCCAGGGCTTTCAAAGAATGATTTGGTGAAGATACACTGCTTTGCCCATCCCCTCCTATGACTTATGACTGTCTCATTGAGAAGTTCTTGTACCTGCATGCTTTAGAGCAGGAACTTGAACTTTGACAGAGGGGTGGAGGGTGGGGCAGGGATGGGGGTCACACAGGTGTCAGGGATGTATCTTTGCTGCTTGAAGGAAAACTAGTTCAGATTGGAGCCTCTGAAAAATCGGAGTTTGCACATGCTCAGTAGAGACTTGTTGGTATTTTTGGAATTTAGCTGCGAAACTATGCCTGCACTGAATATGCTTGAAGCCAGAGCTGTAGCGGCTAAGCAGGACTTCCCTGTAATTGCTCCTCTTTGCTGCTGTGAGGCCGGGAGACAGGGAAATACTCTCCTGCGCTGTCAGTGCTTTCTCTGCTAGTACCTAAGCAGGCTGCTGTCTAACTCGATAGCAGATGGGTGAGGAAGAGTTGTACTGGGGGGGGGAAGAATGGAGGGAGGGTGGAAGGATGGAGCAGAAGTGTCTAACTGCTAGGACACCTTTCCCTACAGAATCTAGAACGGAATACAGTACAGTTGAGTCTCTTATTCCTTTGTCTAGCAAATAGCTGAGAATCCCACTAGGAAGTGTCACACCCCATCCCTCTCTAGTGGCAGGTCCACACAGAAGATAACCGCCTTCTACTGCTACCAGTTACTCCATTAGCTTATGTGGTAAAGGACTGTGCTGTGGATCTACAGATCCCAACCCTGCCGATGCTGTGGGTGGAGAGTGGGGGAATGTCAGAATGGTTCTGCATGAAGACATTGGGGTGGGGGTTCAGTGTAAGGTGGTTGTTTTTTGTTTTTAATTTAGGAAATTACATCTGCTGAAAGACAATTTTGCAAAGTTAAGCACACAAGTTGGGAAATCCCAGAATTATAATTTTGCCTCCCATTTCCTCAGGTACAGTTCTTATGGTGTTAAATACCATAATTATTGTTTCCAAACACAGAATGCAGCCATAGACTTCAATTCTGAATATCCTTTATTATATGTGTAACCTGTCTATTAGCCAAGGCTGTATCAAGCTTATCTACCTTTTTATGTGGCCCAGCTACCACTAGAGGGGCACAGAGCACCACACTGAGCGGATGTGAAATACATACTTACCCTGGCTCACTCAAATCCCAAGCTTGTTTCATAAGAAAGACACACTTTGTGTGTAACTTCTGCATCTGAACACAAAATGGCAACTGCCTTTGCAGCAATGAAACAGAGTTCTCTCCATTTTAAAGAGGCAGTACTCAAAAAGTTGGTGGAGATCATTCATCACTCACTTCAGAAAAAAGACTTATGCTCATCCATTTATGAAGTCATGGTCGGGCGGATAGGGGGACCGCGGAGGCGGACATTGCATGCAAAATGAAAAGACAAAAATAGGATATGCTTTGGTCAACTTAACTTCCTCAGTTATTGTATTTACGCTAATTGATAGTGCCCGCATTGTGTCATTGGACATCAATAGTAAAAATATGCAGTCATGTTTTCTCCCTTTAGACTACAGATGCTATATCACATGCTAGCTATAACTTCCTCCTCCTCTTCATTGTGGTTTACCAAATTACATAGCATTACTAGGGTGTTTTAAAAAGCTTAACATTCTTGGTAAGGGAGCAATTAGTAAAATTCTAAATATTGCTTTTCACTTGTCTAGACATAGTGTTCAAAGACCAGCTGTTGCTTTATGGTTAACTTTATGATATGGGCATTTTTTAAAGTTCCCTTTTATCATAAGGGATATTTGCATAAAATCAGGGAATTTTTCTCAGGAATTTCTGCTCCTGCTTTCTTAACCCTCACTTTTTAAACTGGAATAAGCTGAGCAGCACAGTGGCCAGGATGGAATTTTCACTCCACATATACCGGATTGCAGTCCTGGCCAAATGCATTATGGGTGTGTTTTAGCCATTTTCCTCTAAAGCATCATGGCTAAGAAACATTTCAGTCTTTATTCAATGATGGCCTGTTGAACTATGGCAGCTTTTGCAGTCCTGATGCTGAGACTTTGTTGGGCTAAATGACTTAGACTTGTTTAACTTTATGTACAAATATGTTTTATGCATTTAATTTTGTAAGATTTTTAAGTTAATCGTAAAAGTGCATTATGCATGTTTGGTTTTATTTTACAGCCTATTCGACACTTGAAATATTCTTCCTTTAAGAAGTCTTTATTGGGCAGTGTGTCTGACAGTGGAACTGTAACGCTGTGGGATGTAAATAGTCAAAATCCATACCATAACTTTGAAAATGCTCACAAAGCTCCAGCCTCCGAAATCTGCTTTTCTCCAGTCAATGAATTGCTACTTGTAACCATAGGTTTGGATAAAAGGATCATTCTCTATGACACTTCAAGTAAAAAGTAAGGATTATCTAATTTTTTGTAAGCATTATCTGTCAGTGGATCACCAGTGGATTATATAGGAATTTGACTCAATTCTTGTAACTCCCCAAAAATCTATCTGTCTGTGATTAGAGATTGTTGGTTTTAAAGTCAAACCTTATTAAGAATGATAACTTATAGATTGAATGCTCTAGACAATAGTGGGTATACACCAGTTAAATTCCGTATGTGTGTGGTGGGGGACGGGAGGGGCGCGGCGTGAGAGCACTTGATAATTTGTAAGTGCACAAGCTTTGCTGGAGGCCTGATCCAGTGCCCACTGAAATCAATGGGAGTCTTTCCACTGACTTAAGTAGACTTTTGATCAGGCTCTCAAAGAATAGATAAATTGCAAATTTGTAGCTGATTTACAAAAGTCTTTGTTATGTAGTTTGCTGTAATTCTTCAGTGCTGTTTGGAAAGTCTAATTAAAAATAAAAAGTGACTTAAGTCTTTTTAAATTTAATTATAAAATCTTCCTATATTTTTCCTGTCTGAAGACTGCTGAGAACTCTGGTAGCTGAATCTCCTCTGACAGCAGTAGATTTTATGCCTGACGGCACTACCTTGGCTATTGGCTCTTCCCGTGGAAAAATATACCATTATGATCTAAGAAAGCTGACATCACCGGTAAAGACAGTCAGTGCTCACAAAACCTCTGTGAAGTGTATACGCCTTCAGTACAGTAGCACTTGTTCAAAGGTAAAACATTTCCTTCTGTATCACTCATGTTTAGATTAATAAAAGGAAACCATTAACTTGAAGTCTTCTAAAGAAATACATATTACTAAACTATCAGTGTATTACAGATGTCAACATAAAGGAGAATCAGTTATGCCATGATAGCAAAATAAATTGTATAGAAAACAAACACAAATTGTATAAATTGTCCATTTAATTTTCTTCTAATTCTTAAGTACAGTTTCAGCAATCAGATTTTTGACCTGGAATTGCTAGTTACTTTCTTTTGCTAGTTCTCTTGTGTAGCATAAGTGAAGTTTAGTCTTAAACTCTTCTTTTCTTGTGTGGCTATAGGGCTGTTCTGATCCTCCACTTCACCCAAGGGGAAGTCCTGTGACACGTCACTGTCTCTTAGGGTATGGTTACACTTGGAGTGGGATGTATGATTTCTGTCTTGTTAGCTCTCATTGAGCTAGCACATTAAAAATAAAAGTGTAGGTGGGGTAGCATGAGCATTGGTGAGTAGTGGCCACCTTGGGTTCAAACCCCCTGAATCCCAGGGTACATACACAGCACGCCTAGCCCATGCCATCCTGGCTACACTACAACTTTTAGTGCGTTAGCGTGGTGAGAGCTAGTGTGAGTATGTCTGTGACCTGGAATCACACCTTCAGCTCCTCGTGTAAACATACCCTTAGATTGAGTCCCTAGGCTTCAGCGTCCCAGTTTCTCGCTGTGGCTCTTTTAGCAGGACCTGTTTGGCTTGCTCCCTGCAAACGTTTTCTCTCCAAGGAGCTTTGTAACCAGAAAATGTTTGCAGTGACACAAATCAGCCTTTTCCAAACAAAGGGTTGTTTATTAGTCAACAGGAACTGTGTACTTGAGAAATAAGGTAAATTAACAAAGAAGGCATAGACTCATGAATCTAACCTAAACTTTATTCTCTCCTTGCAAGTTTTGGGTAGGTTCCACTCAGGCCAGATCCCTTTGTTCCTTGGCTGGCAGAGACAGCCAGCCCCTGCAACATTTTCTCTTAGTACCTCCTTCCAGGACTTATCTCCAGCTGCTTCCGCTCACTCACTCCTGCCCTACCTCTGTGTGCTGGGATCTTTAATGGCTTTGTGTCCCTTTGGAGCATAGTCTTAGGCTTGGGGAGAATAGACCTGCTATGCTGCCTGCAGAGGGCATTTCCTTATTAAATGCTGGGGGCATTTCCTTATTAAATGGCTCCCCTGGGGTTCACATAAGGACTCTCAGTATTCTTTCTGGAGGTATCTCACCTCTGCCATTGTTTCATTTGTTTCTCACTAACAGTCTCCTTTGATTTAACACCCTGCGGTCAAGCAGAGTAATAGCAAGCTGGTAAAATGAGGCACATATAATACACATAGAAATAGTACAGAAATCTCCCACATTTTCCAGAATTGCTTTAAGACATCTGACTGCTCCTGCTTGTAATCAGAAACTGAGGGATTGTATTTGTTTAAACAAATTTCTTGCAATTTAAAGATCTTGTGAAACTTGTCCATGTTTTGAACAGGAAAGAAGAATCTGTGTATTTTTTTCCTTTAAGTTGGAGCACTAGTAACTTTTTAAATTTACTGTTTCTCTTCAGTCCAGCTTTAATAAGAGTTCTGCAAATAAACCAGCATTCAAAAGAACCGATGTTAAAACGAGTAGTAATGTTGGAGGAATTCAGAACACTGGCATCATCAAAAATCTTACCTCGAACACACCAACTACAGTTTCACCCCAGCCCATGTCAGCAATTGAGAGTAAAGGCGCAGCAGATGTTCAAGACAAAACAGGTAAGGCATCTGTTTTTAAGAAATGGAAATTATCCGAGTTTGTGAAAAAGATATTGGAGCAATACTTCACACGCTTTAGCCAGCCTTGCAGTATGAAAGTTCAGAAGTCCTGTCACTATGAAGTATTATTTTTCTACGTGTGGGTGAGTGTACGTGCGTTCGTTGGTTCATTCAGCTGCCTTAACCATGAGACTGTATTTTCTCTTCCTGTAGTACCCTGCCTCATTCACCACATGCCTTCATATAGCTGCAACAAATTAGGATGGTATTGACCAACAATAGCCCCATTGCTAGATAACCTAAATTCATTCCCGGGCTGGGCCCATCCGGGCACTGCATGAGGCAGGCATCCTGTAGAAAAAACAGTATGAGATCATGTAATTAAAGGCTGTATCCTATCGCGTACACACAAAGAGGTTGAATTAAGGCCATGGGCAACATTCATTCTGACATTTTTGTAAGCTGTTTGAGTGTTTGACTTCATTTTCTTTTTAGTATAGGTTTTTTATTGTAATATTTATTTTAGTACCGGAAGCAGCCACTTTACTGATTTACATAGTTAGTGATACAGGCAGTGTCAACCTTAAAACAAAAGGCTGGAAATTTTTACATTCTACTTAGGGCTTTTCTAGGCTAGCAGTTAGTTTGGGGGCAAGCTGGGGAGTAAATCTACTTCTCACTGTCTGGGTGGACCATGCTGCTGTTCACTACAAGTTCCCTAGTGCACTTTGATGTACCTCACTTTGAATGAGTATAGATCAAAGCAAGCTAGAGAACTTTTTAGTGAGCAGCAGCAGGGTTCACGTGGACAGTTAGCGAGAGGTAGATTTATACCCCAGCTTGCCGCACACTAACGGTTTGTCTAGACAATCCTGCAGCTTTATAGTTATGGTGCTATTTGTTTTTTCCTATAAAGTTAGGAGCAGTCACAATTTAATCATTGTTGTGGTATCCATGCACCCTGAAACTGCATGTGTTTATGATACAATAGCTATGTATGAGCTGAAGGATATATAATGACATATTTTATTATGCAACTAAACTTTCTCTCTTTTTAAATAAGGATGTTTAACAACACTTATTAAGCAATAAGCCACTGCAATCATAGGGACACTGATTAATTACCTCATGCCTCGCTGCATACCCGAAGGAGGGTAAAGTAGACTGCTTTCTGTGCACCCAAGAAGCCTCACTAATCATCATTACTGTGCTGTCCAGAGAATCTTCCTTCAGTTACAAGATGCACTTATTAAAAGTATTCATCTTTCCTATTTAAATATTTAATTGACTCCTCGCACGCCAATAAGACCCATCATAAAAAAAGTAATCAATTTTTAAAGAGTGCATGCTTGAAATTGGCATCTGAGTAATACTCCAAAATAGCATACTTTCTTGTATATAAGCCAAGAAGACTGTGCTTTAGTTTTATGGAGACTCCTTTGGGTATTGGTGTAAGTAAATCTAGTAGGTCAAATAGTACACATTTATCCAAGTATTCTATGTAGGATAAAGAGAAAAGAATTTAAGCTCAGAGAGGACATTGTATGCCAAAATATATCCAACTGAAATTCAGAATCTGATCCAAATTAAAAGTTTATGGATCTGATTTGCATAGACACTCATGGACATGAGTAACTTCACTCACATGCACGTTATACTGAGTTCTGTAGAACCAATTGCCTGATTAAAGTTTACTTATATGTAAATGTTTGCAGGACTGGGCCCTATGAATGAATTTCTCCTTATTTGTTTTAACTTACTTATAGATTCATGTGCATTGTTGTAGCCATGTTGGTCCCAGGATATTAGAGACACAATGTGGGTGAGCTACCTTGTTTTAGCAATGACATTCTCAATTTGTTCCCCAGAGCTGAAGAAGAGTTCTCTTATAAGCTAAAAAGCTCATCTTTAACCAACAGTAGCTGATCTAATAAGAAGTACTAAGTCACTCACCTTGTCTCTCATAGATTCCTAGACTTTAAGGCCAAAAGGGATCATTGTGATCATGTAGTGTGAACTCCTGCATGTTGCAGGCCACAGATCTGACCCATCTACTCCTGTAATAGACTCATAATCTCCAGCTGAGTTTTGAAGTCCTCAAATCATGATTTAAAGACCTCCAAGTTACAGAGACTCCAACATTTACTCTAGTTCATACTATCAAGTGACCTTTCCTCCATGCAGCAGAGGGAGGTGAAACACCCCCAGGGTCTCTGCCAATCTGACCTAGGGGAAAATTTCTTCCCAGCTTCAAATATGATGATTGGTTAGACCCTGAGCATGTGAGCAAGACCCACCGGCAAGACATCTGGGAAAGAAGTAGTAACTTAGAGCCCTCCCCATCTAGTGTCCAGTCTCTGGCCATTAGAGATATTTGCTACTAGTAGTCACAGATCGCCTACCATGTCATGTGGCACATCTCATCACACCATGCCCATCCATACATTTATCAAGCACAGTCTTGAAATCAGTTAAGTGTTGGTTTTTGGTTTTTTTGCCTCTGCTGCTCCCCTGTGAAGGCTGCTCCAGAACCTCATTTCCTCTGATGATTAAAAACCTTATCTAATTTCAAGTATAAATTTGTTGATGGCCAGTTTATATCCATTTGTTCTTGTGTCAACACTGGCTCTTAAATATCAGGGAGGAAGAGGAGTTACTTAAGTTATCCCTCTTTATTTATAGAGAGCAATCATATCTCCCCTACGCCTTTGTTTGGTTAGGCTAAACAAGCTGAGCTCCTTAAGACTCGTCTCATAAGAAAGGTCTCTATTCCTCTGATCATCCTAGTGTCCCTTCTCTGCACATGTTCCAGTTTCAATTGATCTTTCTTAAATATGGGAGACCAGAATTGCACTCAGTATTCCAGAGGAGATCTCACCACTGCCTTGAATAATAGTAATAACGCTTCCCTATCTCTACTGAAAATGTCTCACCTGATGCATCCTATGATGCCTGCAGTTTCCCAGGTAACTTTTTTTCCTTTCTTAAAAATAGGTTTATTACTAATTCTACAGTCATAAGGTATGACCCTGCTAGTTTATGGATTCTTTGTCTTACAATTTCATGTGCCAGTTCCTTTAATGTTCTTAGATGGAGATTATCTAGGTTTACCTATTTAGTCCCATTAAGTGGTTTGAATTTGACTTCTACCTCAGATGTGGTCATTTCTGTTTCCATGTCCTCATTCTCATCACTCTGGCACTACCCCTAAGCTCTTCACTACCCATATTAAAAGCTGAGGCAAAGTATTTGTTTAGGTGTTGGGACATGCCTAGATTGTTTTTAATCTCTACCCCATCCTCTGTGCTTAGCTGTCCCATGTTGTCTTTCTTTTCTTAAAATGTGTATTAATTTTTTTTGCAAGTTCCATCAACTCAAGCTTTTCTGTTTGGTGTGGGAAGGTCTGATTGTATATTGAGTAGCTAATTTAGGCAGGGCTAGCAGAGGTCTGTATGGTAGATATAAAGGTTCCAAGCCTTCTGAGAACCCAGGTGGATATCAGAATGATGCCGCATGAGGGAATTCTTGGTTTTCAGTTTGCTTATTTTGAAACTCAAGTACTCAGAAGTTAGGAAATGCCAGAATTAAGGTTTCAAGTGCAACCTTAATTTGGCCCTCTGGTGTGTATGTATTATGATTAGGATGCAGTCTTTAATTACATGATCACATATGGTTTTTTCCACCGGACCCCCACCTCATTCAGGTACAGGATAGACCTATTCTGGGCACTCATTATAAGTGGAGTAGGAGGTATGGAAATCAGGAGCTCAAAACACTCCTAATTCACTCTGTAAACTCAGTTCCTGAAAGTAGACTTCCCATTCCTTTTGGGGATATGTTTTCTTTTGATCCAAATCTTAAAATTTGAAGCCTATCCCTCCTCAAAAAACCAAAAGCAAAGATGATTTGCAATGGGAACTTCAGCCAGGACAGAACAGAGACCTGGTTGAAGGACGAATGAAGATGGGTCAAAATTGTAAATGTCTCCTCCTTTGTGTAGAGTCCCTATAGGCACTCCCTTCAGATGCGCACACACCCTGCGCCTTTAATTGGAAGTTTTTGTTGGGAGTGCCTGTTTGGCCTGCACATGTGCTCTAGTCTTTCTTGTGCTGTGGTCCAAGGATATATAGATAGCTACCCAGGTGAGCCACCTTCTGTTCCTTCTCAATTCTCCTTGGCCTGAGATGGAGTCTCTAGAGTGCCTTCATTGTGCTTAGTCTCTAGTTTAGCATTACTGTTTTTGTTTTAACTAGTTATTTAGTTTTAGTATAGTTCACTTTACTTAATATGGTAGTTATTGTGTTTCTGTGTAATATCTCCTCCCCCACCACGGGAGCTCCTCAAGGGGTGTCTTTTTTTTGCTGGGATGTACTGGGATCCTCATGATTCAAATGTTGGCTCTCCTGCTGGGAATCAATCCTGATTAGTGACAGACACTATTGGTGAATTCATTGTTTACGAAATACCCACATAATTTGCAGAGTGCAAGATCTGCACCTCATTTTTTTTTTAACAACAGATTGAGGAAGAACAGATAAATCACGTTTCAGCTCCGAATGATGGAACAGGCTTTGCGACCAGCCTCAGATCCAGGCCCAGGGGACCCCTCCATACATTGGCATCAGAGTACTCTTAGTGACCTCTAGTTGACCTCTATTTCTTGGTCACAGAGATCCTTGACAGAAAAGACTGCAGGAGGTACTCCCAAGGCTCCTAAAAAAAGAAGTACTTGTTCTCTTAGTAGAGAGCCTTCATCAAAAAGAGCCTGGACCCCTAAGAGACTGTGTGCCAGAGACATCAGATCTCAAAGGAAGTTCCATGAAAGTTTCAAACTACTCTGGTACTGAGGAGCTCTTTGAAGATCTCCAATTCTTCAAAACACCATGGTACCAGTTATACCTTAGTACTAAAACTGACCCAGGTACCATCAAATCATGATAGACCTAGCACTGATTCCAAAAACTCTACTTGACAGAAGCCTATGCCATCATCAAACACTTTGGTACCAGTATCTGAGTTAGTATCCTAGATGTTGGTATCCATAGAACAGAAGGTATATATGTCCTTGGTACCAGAGTTATATAACAGGCCTGTGTCTCAACTATCAGTGCCGTTGGTACGTGCGCCAGCTTCCAGGATGGGATCACAGAAGCAGATAGTTCTCTTGGCACCAACACTAATTTCTGCAGAGCCTTTATCAGTTTTGGCTCATTTACACTTAGATATTCCAGAGATTTTGTTGTGTCAGCTATAATCCCATTAATGGGTTCGAAGTGTTTGTCTGCACTAAGATCCACTGAGTCACCAAGGTCATAGCTTTCATTGATATCTCATAGATCTCCTGTACCCATCACACCAGACAGGCAGTTGCATTCACCTTTGGATTAAATCAAGACTCCCATTTGTCTGTGCAGATCCCCTGACAATTCAACAAGAGACTTTCCTCCATCTTTCTATCCTGGGAAATCTCAGGGGAAAGTTAACTTCATGCCCCTCCTTACCTACATGACCAATGTTTTATACTCTCTCCTTTGCCATATGGTCAACCTCAATGACCATATTGGGACCTCCAGGCTATCTGCTATCAACAGTTCTTGAAGCCTCCCAGCTCCTCCCATGGGGATCATTGAGTGAGATACTCTGCCTTCTCATCACTTCCTCCTTTACAGTCTCAGTAGAAGACATTTGAAGACTGGGAAGCTACAGTGGACAAGGAGGTGACATCACAAACTAATATTTCATCAAACAGGCCATAATACCACTTCCACCTTCTCTTGCTGAGTACATTAAGCAGTTTCAGGAGTTGGTGAAATTTATTGGTGAATCATTATAGATTCTGCCAGAAGAGGTCCAGAAGTCCCAACATAAGCTTTTGGATATTTTTACATATATCAGCTTCTAGCAGAGAGACTCTACTAGTAAATGAAGCAAAACTGCTGATCCTAACAAAACCATCCGGCAAACTCCAGCCAGTGCATGCCTTCTTGCAAATGGGTACTGGTGAAAAATTCAGAATTTTTATTCAACCACCCCATCCTCCACTGAATTATTTGATGTCAATAAGCATAACACGCATCAGATGAAGTCGACACCCTGCATCAAGGAACAAAAGCATCTCTACCTATTTGGATTCAAGAACTACTTGTTGGCATCTTTACAATTCCAAATTAACTACCAAGCCCTGATGGCAAAATACAACTACCTCAATTATGATAAATTCAGCAATTTTATTGATCATCTCCCAGCAGAACGTTGGCAGCCGTTCAAAGCTGTCATCAACAAAGGCCAGCTCTGCAAGCTTCCCAAGATGAAGCCAACACAGTGGCTCAGTCCATCTCTACTGCAGTCATTATGCATAGAACATCTGGTTACCACTGTTTGGCTTTCCTAAGGAGACTGAAAATACTGTAGCGGATTCTCCTTTTTATGCGCTTTAGCTCTTCTCTGAGTTCACAAATGAATCTCTTCACACCCTTAAAGATTCCAGGGCCATGCTCAGGTCCATTGACTTTTATACTCTTCTAAGTAAGAGAAAATTTAGTAGATTGTACACAGCAGAGAGATCTTACCTGGTTCAATATTCTCTTTCCACCATAGAGCCACTGAACCACCTAAAAGAACTCCAGATATCAAAAGAAGAGACTACTCACTATGACAGTCACTGCCACCATCACTACCTAGCAGTCCTGATCCTCCAATCACCAATTCTGATGATTTAGTCAAAGCCATGGAGTATCCCCACAATGGTGCAGCTGAAGATTCCTGTCCTATCTGCTTCCCTCCATTTGGAAACAGACTGTCTCATTTTCATCCAGCCTGAGAACAAATCATATCCAACAAATTGGTTTTGGAAGCCATAACGTGGAGGGTATGTCTACACTGACGGCAGCAAAGTCGCCGCTGTCAGATCGACCTGTCTGGATCGATTGAGTGGTCAGAGAAGACCTTCTCAATCGATCCAGAAGTCGAAGCTGTAAAACCACCCCCTCAAGTGGCATGGTGCAGTGAAGACACCGCGCAGAAGGGAAGCACAGCTACCCACTTTCCCCATCCCTTTTCAAGGACCCTTTTCATGAGCACTTGCTAAGACAGGAAGTCACCTCTCCCATATGTATAGGGGCAATAGAAGCTGTTCCAGCGCAGAACAGAGGGAAGGGTTTCTGGTCCAAGTATTTTCTAGTCCCATAAAAGAATGGAGGATGATGACCAATATTAGATCTCAGGCTCCTAAACACCTTCATGAAATCACAAACATTCAGGATGGTGACTCTTTTTCAGCTATAACTCCATTGTTAGATTCTTGGGATTGATTCCTGGCCCTTAACCTTCAGGATGTGTACTTTCATGTTACACTTCACCCTCTCTCTCAGGAGGCTTCTTTGCCTTCTACTCAGCCAAGATCACTTTCCGTATGAAGTGCTCGCTTTTGGTCTTTCCTCTGCTCTAAGAGAGTCCTCAAACATCAAACCAGTAGTAGCTCCACATTTGCATTACCTGTTAATAATAGTCTTTGCTTACTTTGACTGTCCTTTCAGCAACCAATCATACAACAAAACTTACTCTCTCTGCCATCCAGCCGGTAACATCTGTCTTCCACGGATTAGGATTTCAACATATTGACAAGTCCACCTTGACTCTGGTTTAGCAAATAGATTTCATGAGGGCTTTTTTGAATTCCATAACAGACTGACCTTATCTTCTGAGAAACAGATTTATTACTTTAACAAACATCATTTCCAAGCTGCAGATAAATCCCCAGACTTCAGCCAGAAATGGCCTTCCTGTAATAGGTAATGTGGTAGCATGTGTTTGTAATACAGTATGCCAGGTTATGCCTTTTTGCTGCTTTCAAGGATGGCTCAGAACAATCTGTATCTTGAATGTATAGTGTAGAAAAGCTCCGATGACTTCCTCACCATGTATTGGACTCAGCTGATGGAAGAACCCCTCTAAAGTCTGTGCAGGAGTCTTTCATCTAGCCACCTCCCACTGTCAATATAATATCCCATGAATCCTTGTGGGATGGGGAGTACGCCTAGGGGACCTTACCAACTGAGGGTAAGTGGTCTGCCCAAGAATCTCTTCTACACAGTAACATTCTGGAACTTAGAGCAGTCAGGAATGCCTGTATCTACTTCCTTCCTCTAATCAGGAGCAAGTCCATCAAAATCATAGCAATGTGCCCTGCTTGTTTTACATCAGTGGGGAGTGAGGTCCCCTTTTCTTTGGACTGAAGCCTTAAAACTATGGTACTGATGCACAGGTAGTCACATCATGATCTCAAGGTATTGCCTACCAGGAATATAAAACATTGGACTTGACAATCTCACCAGGCATTTCTCCCAAGTATGGGGGAACTGTACTGGAGTCCAATTCTTGCATACCAGACTCTTGAGACTGGTATCCAAAATTATGACTCTTCATTCAGTCCTCCTTTAGAATAGAATAGAGATCCAGAATAGTTATCAATCCCTTCCTTTATGTCTGTAGGTTTCATTTCTTTTTCATTCTTGTAGAACTTTCAATTTAGACTTTTTTTGTTCAACTTTCAGGTCACACAATTGCTTGTCATCTAAACTCGTTTTATAGCTCAAGGGTGAGGGTAAGGCGATTAGGAAGCTGCTTGAAGCTATATGTACATATATAATTTCTAATTGAACATATAATGGCTGGATATTTAAGCAGACACTGTTTTTATTGTTGGATAATGTTGATAGGTGACTATTCTCCTTCAAGCTTATAAAAGTACTTAACTGTTTGTTTGAGTAGCGGGATGTTGGTTTTTTGGTTTTTTTTTTTTTTTTTTTTTTTTTTAACTAATTGCTATTTGTCCTGATCGCATCCATCAAGTGAATACATTTTGTAGTATTACCTGTAAAACATAGTTTGAGCATTTGTCTCCATTAACAAGGCTACTTGTATAAAAAGAGAAAGTCAACCTATATTTTCTTTTCTTTCACGCGTATGACTGGAGGCCTTAATGAGAGAACTGCCTCACAAGGAGGAATGTACAGGCAAAACCATCAGAGTTGGCCTTCTAATTAGAATTGTTGTAAGACAGCACAGAAAAAGTATAGCACACTTTGTTTTGCCTTTTGTTAGGGAAATTGTTTAGCATGATGTTAGAGATTTTTGTAAAGGAAGTATAGTCTGGGATAAAAAAACCCACAATTTTATTTTGAGAAAACGAAATAGTAAATCTCTAATTGAATGTTGTTGTCATCTTAAGGCTTTCCTCATAGCGGCAGCTTGGATGTAATTCTGTCTAAAGAAACAGATCATGGGAAGAGTGCTGATATGACTAACTTTGATGATCTGGGACGGAATAGTTTGGGCGACATGTTCTCTCCAGTCAGAGATGGTAAGTTAATATTGAAGCTTGTAACATTCGATACAATGCAGGGAAGTTCTTGCTGTGTGCTCTGTCTGGCATCTCTTTGTGCCATACTTCTCCTTACAACAAGGTTCCGTCTTTGGAAAATAATAGGATTGCTTTTTAGTAGGAGATGATAAACTTTCATCACAGCATTTTTATAAATGCAGGAGTTTGTTGTAAGAAAATATCAATGTCAAGAGTCAATAAAAAATACTGCCACGGTGGTTATTTGAATAGCTATTGTCAGAGATGAGCCTGTAGAGCATAGTTCAGATCCAAGTTTTCCCAAAGTCCTAGGATCCTGATTGCACCTCATACTCTTTCTTTATGACACATACTTTTAAAATGTACTAGAAACAGAAGTATGAAATAGACTGAGGGCATGTCTACACTATAGCCCTGAGCCGACCTTTGTTAGGTCAGCTTACAGTCACACACAGCTCCCAGCCAGGAGCCCAGCAGCCCCCCAGGGTCTTGTCTCCCCAGCTAGCAGATGGGAGCAGGTTCCAGCTTCTGTGACTTCTCAGCCCCCTTGCCTTTCCTACTCTGGACCTGTAGCCTGTGAAATGGACAAGGCTGCACTGCTTCTGTGGGGGAGTGGGGTCCAAAGCTGCCCAGGTTGTGTCCAGGCTTCTAGCCCAGAGCAGGGGGAAAAAGCTGTCTGAGCTTCTCACCCTGGCTTCCAGCTGGGGGATGAAGAAGCTGCCCAGGCTGCTTCCTGCCACCTCATCGGGGAGCGCCCTGCAGGAGCCGTGGACAGGACAGCCAATAGCTGACGTAAGGGACGCAGTGTCTACAGAGACACTGCATTGCCTTTACTACTCCGACATAAACCTTATGCTTCTCATGGAGGTGGAGTTATTGTACGTGTGTTAGGGCACTTATGTTGGTGGGAGGAAGGTTGTAGTGTAGACGCTGACATAATTAGGTCAACATAAACTGCTTTATGTTGACCTAACTGGGTAGCGTGTGCTAGCCCTAACATGGCGCTCAAATACCCAGAAGACAATAAGAAAAAAAAAGGGTGATTATTTTTATTAAGTTTTAGGAATTTATGTTGATGTGGAAGGTAGAGTAGTGCTACTGCTTTCACCTTTGGGCCCCGATCCTGTAAGCACATGCACTAATGTGGACCTCTGCATCTGTGTGCAGTCCTATGGAAGCCACGAGTCACCAGGAGTGAACGAATCTATGCTAGCACACCTCAGTGCAGAAGCAGGTGCTCAAAATACAGAAGCTGTTCCCGTGTCATAGGCCTGGTCCACACTTACCTTCAGGATTTGGCGGCAGTCAATGGGAGATACGCAAGTGATGTAAATCACTTGCGTATCTCTCATTGACTTCATGGCGTCTCCTCCATGTGCCCTCCACACTGCGCTGCGTCAAAGGCAACAGCATTCCCTTCGACGCAGTGCTACTCCACTTATTGGGGTGATTTTCCTGTGGTGCTTGCTGGATCAACTGAGCAGGTCTACACAGACTGCTCAGTTGATCCAGAGCAATCGATCTGATGGCGGCAAATTTGCTGCCATCAGTGTGGACCCAGCCATAGTTCAGTTACAGCAGAATCTCACAGTTCTGAAGACCTCGTGAATGGAGGTGGTTCATGACGCTGAACAAAATGTTTTGGCTTTTTCAAAAGTTCACAGCTAAACATTGACTTAATACAGCTTTGAAATTTTATTAATGCAGAAGAAAAATGCTGCTTTTAACATCTTAATTTTAAATGAACCAAGCACAGAAATAGTTTCCTTACTGTATCAATCTTTAAAAAAAACTTTCCCTTTATTTTGTAGTAGTTTATCTTTAACGCAGTACTGTACTGTAATTGCTTTTTTGGTCTTTGCTGCTTCCTGATTGCGTATTTCAGGTTCCAAATGAGGTGTGTGTTTGACTGGCCAGTTCATGTCTCTAGTGTTCGTAACTCTGAGGTTCTACTGTAATTGCTTATTATTAAATGAATGTGTGGATGTAGACTACTGACACAGATTCAGTCAGAACAAGCTTTAAGTCAAACTTTATTTTTGTCAATATTTTGTAGATGTTGTAGGTTTCAAAACAACTGAAGATCTTCCAGGAAAAGGTGACGGTAAGTGCTTTTGCAGTACATTTCTTTTTACTGCCAAGGTTTAAAAACAACCAACAAACAAGCCTGGTTAGTCAGGGCTTGACGCCAGCTTTATGCTGCTATGATTCCATTGAAACCAAACCATCTATGCAGTCAAACATCAGTGGAACTGCACTAGTATAAAACTGATGTAATAATGCAGTGGGAAGTTAGGGCCCAACATGCATAATGTTTGCTGTGCTGTGTAACAGCACATCATAACTATTTTAGCATTCCTGTAGGTAATCAGTAGTGCAGTATGTGGGTTTGCTCTCTGTGTTTGCTTGTTTATTCATAAACACATAATTAGTGTAAACCAGAAAAGTGTGTTTTGTTTTTTCCTTTTCAGGTTTAGATTTTCAGCCTTACTTTTCTGGTTTGGAATTCCTCCCCCAATTCAACACTGTGTTTCCCCTAAAAAGAAACACAGTAGGTGCTAGCATGCAAGGGACACGTTCTAGCCCATTACATGCATTTGTGGGATCTCCTATTAAAGAAGAGGAGGAGCATCCAAATCAAGATGCTGAAGCTACAAAAATAAATCTTGGAAGACAAGAATCTAGAGAACCCTTAAAACAGGTTAATTCCTTGCTAATTCCTCTCATGAGTTGTTTTTTTATTAATATAAAGTATCTGCCTGCTTTCTTTTATCTGCAATAAATACTTTTTGCTGATTGGAAATTTGCCAAAAATTGTTTCAGGTAATGTCTACTAAAAGGGCTGCAAAATAACCCTTACAGTATCTGTCATACTTGGGTTTAGATGATTCTGGTTCTTGATCTCAGAAGTGATACATTATAAATGTTAGACATTTAAAGAGAAGTCTCTTGTGGTTTTAAGTAACATGAGATATGAGTTTACGTCCCTTTCTTTAAGAATTCTTGGAATTATATTGAAAATAAAGTTTTACAGTGAAGACAAATTATACTACCATGCAGAATGTTTTTTTTTTAATTTCTGAGTAGTTGGAAGCTATTGTTTCTGGCTTAGAGAGCATTTCCCACAAAACCCATCGGAACTAGGAAAGAGAAAGTATAATTTCTTTTGAGGTGTCCTCTGCTTACTCTAGTTTTGTGAAATGTTTCCACTTCTGTTGCTGTTGAGAATCAGGACCTCTCTAGAAAGCAGTGATTGCAGCACTAGTCTGAACATTTACAGCTGAAGTTACAAAAGGCTGCAGTCACTCCCCCATTTTTTTTTTTTTTGTAGCCAACTTTGAGTATAGGTTGATTTAGAGGCTGATTTTTGCATCTGAAGAATCTGTTATTACTACGGATCCTTTGTCGGTGCCAGCTAACACAGATGTGGTACTAAGCCGGTACCTGCCAAATATCTTCTTCCATTGGAACAAGCAAGAGCAAGTTTTCCCTTAATGCTGGGATCTTCCTTAGCTCTGGGAAAGTCTGTTGCAACACAAGCTTTCTGGGCACAATCTTCTGAGCCTCAAGCAGGTTCTCTCTCTGAGGATGTTTCAAGGATATGCCCTCATGAACACAGACAAGAAAAACTGAGATATCTTCAGAGCCAGAGGTCTTGGCACCATCCTTGAAAGGTGACCACATGGCCAAACTGCCTCCCATTGCACTGTTGAGGCTAAAAGCTCTTCTGGTGTTTCCTGCGTTGCTGACTCCTTTTCTCTCCAACTGTGGCCATGTGGGACCTTTAGCACCATTACCAGAACATATGAATTTGCTACTAGCCAGAGGGGAGAGTGCTTTTGTCTTCATTAAAGAGTAATTCATTTTTTTTCTGCTGAGAGGAAGATACTGCATTAGTCGTAAACAGTGTCTGTTTCCTTCTACAATTGTAAGCAGATACTGGATTACCATCTAATACTAATGCAAAGCGAAGTTACTGACGTCAGCTCCAAGGATATCTTGTAGATATTTTATTTAAATTTTAGTTTGCATTGGACACTAGAGTAGGTCAAGAATTTTTGGTCTAAATATTTTTTGTTTAAAAAATGCCAACTCAATTCCCTCCCCCCTTGAAACTTTGTTAGGAACATTTCAGAGAAAGAACTATCTGTGTAGCCTGATGTTTAGGGCACTCGTGATTTGGAGCAAGGATCCCTGGGGAGTGCCCTAGCCACCGGGCTAATGGCTATTCTGGGGCTGGGGCTCTCATTTCTGTGAAAAATGTCAGAGGGTTTTAGTTTTGTTCTGCTGCGGGACAGAAACAAGTCCCAAAAGCTCAAAATTTGGGGGGAAATGTAATCACTGCTTTTTAGCCAGACCTGTTTGTTCCAGCTGTCCAAAACCAAAAAGACACAAGAGAAGCAATGTAGATCTTAAAATGTAAACTGTCATTAAGTGCAACTGAAATGTTACAATTACTGCTGTTTAATTTGACTTAACAGCTTTCAAAACTGAGCTCATCAAGTGCGGAGTCTGGACATTCAAATACTCCACCTTTGCCCACTGTAATCAAGACTCCGGAAGCAAATGAGAGGCTAGGGAAGAATATTCAGGGACTTTTGATGTCCAGTTCACCCGTAAATGGTACTACCTCAGCAGGTAAGCGTATGGAAGTTGCCTAGTATTATAAATGGTTATTGTGTGTTATGATCATTGATGTGAAAACGATCACAGACGTGACTTTAGCATTAAAACTGAATCAAAGGACAAGCAACTGGATTTTTTTTTTGATCGTATACTTAGTATAACTTGAGCTGCTTAGAAGCTTTTGAATATTTTATTCTATATCTAAGGGCTTGTGTGCATGAACACTTAGTGGACGGCAAGCTTGGGCGTAAATCTTGCCTGCTGAACACTGTCTGTGTTAACACTGTCTGTGTTGACCCTGCTGCCATGCACTTGAAGTTCTCTCGTGCCTTTTGATCTATTCCCATTTTAAAGTTGGGTAGATCAAAGTGCACTAGGGAACTTGTAATATGCGGCAGACCTACAACTCAGCTTGCAGCAAACGAAGTCTGTGTAAATACTCCCAAATGTCTTTGGGAGCGTAAAGGCCAAATCTACAAAGGTATTTAGGTGGCTAAAGATGCATATGGGTGTCTAGTGGGATTTTCAAAAGCGCCTGAATTAGACACACAACTCAAGTGCTTTTGTAAATCCCACTAAGTTTCTAGCCATATCATTAGCCACCTAAATACCTTTATAGATCTGGCCCTTAACTTTTATGGGTGAAGTATTCAAAAGCACAGAATCATAGAAATGTAGAGCTGGAAGAACCTCTGTAGGTTATCTAGTTCAGACCCCTGCACTGAGGCAGGACTAAGTAATCCGTGGACCATTCCTGATGGGTGTTTTTTGTCTAACCTGTTTTTAAAAGTCTCCACTTATGGAGATATTGCAACCTCTCTAGATAATTTGTTCCAATACTTAACTGTCCTGGCAGTTAGGAAGTTTTCCTAATGTCTAATCTAAATCTCCCTTGCTGTAATTTTAAGCCTATTACTTCATGTCCTGTCCACAGCAGATGAGAATAATTTATCTCCCTCCTCTTTACAACCTTTTACTTACAAAACAACCTTTTGAAGACTTATCATGTCCCCACTTGTCTCTTCTCCAGACTAAACAGACCCAGTTGTTTTCAATCTTTCATTGTAGGTCATGTTTTCTAGACCTTTAACCATTTTTGTTGTCCTCCTCTGGGCTTTTTCCCATTTGTCCACATCTTTACCAAAGTGTGGTACCCAGAACTTGATGCAGTACTCCAGCTGAGTTCATATGAGTCCTGAGTAGAGTGGAAGAATTACTTCTGGAGTCTTGCTTGCAACACTCTTGCTAATACATCCAAGAATTATGTTTGCTTTTTATGCAATAGTATTGCATTGTTGACTCATTTAGTTTGTGATCCATTTCTCAAAATAGATGCTTTGTCGAGTAACAGAAGTTTTCTCTTAGTCTCCGCCTCGAGATAAAAAAATTTCATTTGTCTTCTGTAGGTCCAAAGATAACTTCCTCTGTCACTGCGGGAGTTGCCAGTTCATTATCTGAAAAAATAGTAGACACCATTGGAATTAATAGACCAAATGCACCTTTGACATCAGTTCAAATTCATTTCATTCAAAATATGATACAGGAAACCCTGGATGATTTCAGGTAAAGCATATGCATAAAGTGTTTGGAGTATTTTATTGACTTTTTTTTTCAAATGGATTTTGTTACTTTACATACAGTGTTTAATACAAACTCTGGATGGCAAAACAAATCATTCAATTTTGGATAATCAGAATTCAGCTTTTCAACAGAACATTCTGTAGATTTTTTGCATTGGTCTTCTAGCTGTCTGTCTAATATTAGGGTTTCTGTATCTCCTATCAGTGAAGTATAAGTGGCCCCTTCCTGCAAACTTGTAAGCCTCTCTGTAAGTTCATTTGTTTGAATAGTCCCATTGACTTCAATAGGCTGATGCCACTATGGGTACTACTCATGCAAGTAAATTTTTACATGTTTTAAGGATTGGTGGCTCTATGCTTCTTGGGTAAGTTTAGATCTGCATGATGAGTTCCTCAGTAGACTTTGTAGAGTATTATGTTGCTTCTGCCCTTCTTTAGAGCTAGGAGTTTTTGCTTTGGTTACTAACAGTTTTGGGAGATTTGTTTTTTTCCCTCCTGGGCCCAACCCAACTCGTGCTGAAATCAATGGAAAGGTTGCTATGGATTTCAGTTGCAGTTATATCAGGTTTGATATGGTTCAAGTTAGTGGGAAAGATTTTTAGCTAACATGGGCCAACAAAGCAGAGGTGGTGTACACACTGCAACCAACCCCCCACCCACAAACCTGCCCTATTTTTTTGATAAAATAAAACCACCTTGATGAGAGGGGCAGAGCTTTTATCATCTTAGTTAGGGCGACGCAGTGCCAATGTCGACAATGTGTCCCCTTATATCAGTAGTGGCGCCGTCATTCTTGTCAATTCCACCGCTCCAGCGATAAAGTCCAAGTCTGGGCTGCTGCAAGCTTGCATGGCTGGTTCCCGCTCCCAGCTGGGAGCAGGACAAGAGGCCTGGGCTGCTGGTTCCCACTCTCAGTTGGGAGTCCGTGTGAGACGTCTGGGTGCATCTCCACCTGCTCCCTGCTGGAGCAGCCTGTCACAGCTCAGCCATGTGATTGCCGTGGCTACACGTTCTGGCGGAGAGTGGAGAACAGGGAAGTCCTGGGCGGCTTCCCCCAGCTCCCAGCAGGGAAAGAGAAATGTGGGGGGGGCAGCCCACAGGGAGCACGGGCACCTGGGGGTCCTAGCAGGGAGCTGAAAAACTAGGCTGTTAGCTCCCCACACTGCCCCTTAGGTTCAGGGAAGTGCTCTTGGTGAGGATGCACCCCACCGACCCAAGGAGGGTAGTGTGGACTTCAGCCACCATTGTAATTAGAGCAGTGGCTGTAAGTCGATCTGAGTTTCTAACACCAAAGTTATGAACTGACCAGTCAACCACACACCTCATTTGGAACTAGAAGTACACAATCAGGTAGCCTCAGAGAAAATAAGAAAAGCAAATACAGTACAGTGTTGTATTAAACGTAAGCTACTAAAAAAATTAAGGGAAAGCAGCATTTTTCTTCTGCATAGTAGTGTTTCTAAGCTGTATTAAGTTAATGTTCAGTTGCGAACTTTTGAAAGAACCATAATGTTTTGTTCAGAGTTACAAACATTTCACAGTTATGAACAACCTCCTTTCCTAAGGTGTTCATAACTCTGAGGTTCTACTGTATTTTTTAAGTGTAGACAACGGCTTAATGTTTTTTTTTTTTTTAAACGATGCACTCAAGTAGAGATCACTAGAGCATTAATTTAAAAATGATATGTTAGGAATTACAAAACCCCCTTAGATAGGTCTCGGTATCTTATACTTTATCTTCACTTCTGCTCTTATCTTTTTGTGAAACTTTATTGAGCAATCGGTTTTTTTGTTATCAAGAAAATAAATTGCTCAAAGCAATGCCTTGAGCTTTTCTCAGGATCTAGATTGCTGCAAAGTTATCAAATCAGTTACGCACTGCAGTATTGAGTGCAGCTGTACACAAAAGTAAATGAAGGATGTTGTGTTGGCATTCATTTAATTGTGCATGTGGAGCTGTTACTAAAAATTCTCTCACTTCATGAAAACAAAATGCCTCATTAAAAGCCGAAGGAATGGCGTTTTTAAACAGCTTGGCTTAAAATATCGGAACATTTGCCATAAACCTCCTAACTTGTATCATGGGTTCAAAACATTGCATTTCTTGGAATTCTCGATTTTGGAAAAGTAAAGAAAAGATACTAGATGACATAATGGATCTCCCTCCTGCTAGAAAATTGTTCCCTACGATTTATTTTCTAGTGTCCCTTTCCTGCCTTGTTTGTGTCTCAAGAGGTTGGTCTTCTGTTGGGGAGTTCACAGAACAAAAAAAACCTCATCAGGTTTCTGGAGGGATTAATTTAGGGTGTGTCTCCACCTGAGAATTTACAAAAATAGCTATTTCAGTATAATTATTGATGAGTTATTTTGGTATAAACCTCCATGCGGGCACTCTTATTCTGGAATAAAAGTGCCTTTTTCCAACTTATAAAGGCACTTTTCAGTCCATAGTAAGTGGTCACATGGGGGCTTATACCAAAATAATTATTCCAAAATATTATAGGTATTTTGGTAAATTCGCAGCTGCTGGCATTGTTTGGTGAGTACTTGCTACTCTAGTTACAACCAGTAAATTTTAGCAACAGCATAACCCAATAGTATATGTTACCTCACGTGTCTCACAGATTTTTTTTTTCTGAATCTTTTAAAAGACGCTGAAAGTAGGAAATCAGAGGAGGGCATTTAGTTTGTGGAAACCAGCGGGCTTGAATCTCTTGCAACTTTAATGAATTTTAATGAAAAAAAGGGAAAAAAAACTTTGGAAAATGCAGGAAAATCAAAGAGAAGTAGCTTATCTATAATTGTGTGTGACACAGGTCTATTACATTTGCATGTACATCGACTCACTCCCGCTGGGTTAATCTTAGATTGTTGATATACTCAGTCTCAAGCTATGACTCAGAAGTTTTGCCCCTTTTTTTTGTACAAGTATTTCTTGCGTTACACACACAAAATAAACAGCAGGATCTCTTTCAGGGGATAAGGCAGTATGCCGTGTTCATTCTGAATACAGAAAATAGTTTGAAAATGCAATTGCCTAAAACACACGCTTTCCCATTCACACTCACACTCACTGTTCTGCGAGAGAGAGAGAGAGAGAGAGTTACAAGTCTCTGTGTTGCTCAAGCTGACTCACTGGCCAGGTGAGTCACACTCGAGGGAGGAGCCAGGCCCTGTCGTTCGCGACACGATGCTCCTGGGGATATGCAGAACGAGCCCAAAGGCCAGGTTTCTTCTTCTGATATTTATACTTATCCATCCCCATTCGGGTCTATGGATTTCTTCATATCAGATAGTCTTCTTGTTTGATGTAGCTGTCAATTCCGTTTGGTATCGTAAACGTGACAGCTTTCTTATTCTTTCTTCATTTTGTTTTACACTTTGTTTTCTTCCTGTAACTCCCCTGTTCTTTGGGGTTATCTTGATCTTCGGCCATCTGGGTTGTAAATGTTTTTTAAACAAAGCATCATCTCTCTCTTCTGTCCTTGTAGGCTGTTTTATCTCTCACACATTCACACTGCTTTCACTCCTCATTCATACAACTAGAAATCATTACATTCTTCTTCTATTTCACTGGCATACTATATTATATTTTCTTATTAACACAATACAAGAAAATATTCATACCAATTTACCCATTTTATCAATATTAATTTGACAAAAAGAATGTGAAGATGAAAAGAATGTAAAGGAATCTCATTTGTTTTTTCATTTGCCCCATGATTTACACATCAACCAAATTTCTGATACGCATTGAGCACTTTTCTTCATTTGTAAATTATGGCAGTTGGATTTCAGGATGTTCCCAAACAATTATGCTTAAATGTTTTCGAGCAGGGCCTCAATGTGTCATACATGTTAAATCACAAAGTGTTTGTGCAGAGTGTCCTAACTTGAGTGATGTGAGTAGTTAATCCTCATTGTGGCGCCTGAGGTGGCATGAACATATAAACAACTAGTGTGTTCGGAACATCTTATCTGTAACACCCAATTTCATTACTGTCAGTATGAAAATTTAACTTTTGAGCTCCAACCAACCTCTAATACTTTGGTTCAGGGTGATTTTACACTGTTGGGGCCTACACTTGGCCTCTTAGGGAGGATACAAAACCCTTTGGTCAATTCCTAAGATTGGCATGTGTGCATTTGTGATCCAAACCTTTGCACTTTCAAACTTTGAAATGAAATGTAATTAGCTGTTTAACACCTAATAGCATCACTTGATAGCATCAATTGGAATAGCAGGAGCATATTGTGATGTTACTATCTAAATTCAGGTTTGGAAATGATTTTAAGGATACCACTCACCAAACAGGTAGAGATTAGTCAACATCCATATATACTCCCTTCTAGGTTATGCTCAAATCTGGTTGAGTTTATGGAGTGTTTTGTGGAAGCACTCGTTGTAGCTCCATACTTAAGGCTGTAGAATTTTTTTATACTTAAAGCAGAGACTGTATGTCTTCGTTACATAATATCCTCTCTAAAATTACAGCACTTCCTGAGTATACGTTTTCTGAGAATGTATAGATAAATCTATTAGTTTGAATTAATTGTACGTTAAATGGATCTTTTAAGAAGTTTAGCACCTGATGTCAGACCCTCTTTTGTGTCAATCATTTTAATAACTAATGCAGAATCAAACTTCCCATATCACTGAAACTCATTAAAAATCATGTGACCATGTATGTAGCATTCAAAGACCTTTTTTTAAGGACGACTGGCCATTTTGCTGGTTTTATTTCAGCAAAGGTTGAGAATGTTTTACTACAGAGAAGCTCACAAATAATTGCTCTCTTTGGAAAGGCTGCCATCTCCAATTGTTTTCAATGGAACTGAGGCCACAGGCTGCCCTTAGCAATGGCCATTACCTCCATTTAATTCCTTCTCACAATGCAAACCTTTGCTTTCTGACAGCATAGAGGATTCTCTGTTTCCAGAGAGCAGCTTGGCATCACTTCTGTTGTGAACAAGAGGAGGAGGTAGCCATTTTGAAAGAGGGCATTTTAACTGAGGGCAGTCTCAGTCTCATTGAGAACAATAGGAGGTGGTATCTGTTTTGAAACAGCTCAGTTCTTTGAACAAATTCTCTGAACAAGAGGATCATTCTTCCTCTGCTCCTGTAAAGTGTATTCATGAAAATAGTGGCAAAAATTACCATAATCCTCATACCTTTCAGAAAGACCCATTGATTCATGTCTCTTCAACAAGAGGAATACTTGTGAACATGCAGGGGAATTTTGGGTGATAAAGTGAAATTAGGTGGGGAGGTTACATGTGTGCAGGGGACTATGGAGGATGAAGGTTTGAGGAAATGAGCGTACATGCTGTCTGTCTGTGCTGCTCTGACAATGTAAAATATCTGCAAAGTATGTATAATTGGCCAGTGTGCTCTGGCTGCTTCAAATCTGGTTCTAAAAGATAATGCATATTTTCAAATCATTAGAAATAGCTCATGTGGAGTATCCTGTTTTGTGTTTGATGTTTTTAATTAGTCACTATGGATGGCAGATCCCTTTAACCAAGCCTAGGTTTAAGAAATGTCCATGTTGTAAAATACATTATCAGGTGTCAAATTATTGCAGTTTATGAGCTGGGATGTTGATTGGAACAATGGGCTCTGGTCCATGCTTTATGCAGTAGGCTCAGAGTTTTTAGGACAGATTTTAAGTCCGAATAAGTTTTGAGCCTTTATACAACTTCTCAGATGTTGGATGCCTCAGAGTTTGGTGCCAGGTGATCCTGACTGTTGAGGTGGATTGGATGGTGTGGAAGGCTGTTGCTTTGACCTGTTCTAAGTATTCTTCAAGGACTAGAAATTCAGAGAGGACAGATGGAATTGCACCAATGTTCCCCAGAATCCATTTCACCTCCAAGTAAACTAAAAATAGTAGATTCATTGCGGGCCCAATATAGAGATTCTCAGGTTGCCAGGTGCAAAAATTTCATTTCGGAGACTTCTCTGTGTTAGGAGATAGAGCCCAATGCCAAAGTTAAGAACCCTTCCTGTAGAATATCTGTATTGACGCTATCCAAAAGGAGGGAGTGGAGGTTACTTGCCAGGAAAAGGAGGTCCTCAAGTAGATCCTCAATACAGATTCATATTCCTCACTCTCTTGGAGTTTACTGTAGATTCTGAGGAAATAGGATATGAGGACAGAGGTCCTAATATGACCTGGAATGTTGTGTTGCGTTGGCAGAGTCTGCATGGTCCATCACAATCACTGTTCCTGACCATAATGCAGTGTGCAGATACCCTCTAAAAGTATGGACCTATATTGAAAATATTCTTTAATTCCAGTTGCTGGCAAATGACTTTCATTTATTGAGCATCATTATGCATGGTATTGCGTGACTAAAATAGCTTTTTCTGCTCCAGTTAGCTTAACGTTCAAACTGAACACCAAAGATACAGTACAAATCTGAGACAAACCTACGATGCATCAGATAAAAGGACAATCTTTGGATCACTGATTAAAAATAAAAATGTATTTCTATTGGCATTTCTGGGCCTGTTATCGAAGAGGAGACAAGCTGTTAAACGCTCTGTATTGCTCTTTTTCAAGGACTGTGGACATATGATCACTGGATGAACTGTTCTTGCAGAAATTGGGAGTAGGGGGAGACATGGGCCATCCTGAATGACATATTACAATTCTACTCATCTTTCTGCAACAGTTAGAAGTGGGGATATCCTCCAGTGTCCAGGATATCCCATAATGTAATAAGCCAGCTGGTTTTGTGTTTTGTGTATGTTTGTGTTTTAGTACATGTGTTTGGGCACTAAAGGAGAACTAACGTCTTTGCGAAATTGATGATAAATGTGTCATTTGGGACTTCTTTATACTTATGTTCCCCCAGAGAAGCATGCCATCGAGACATTGTGAATTTGCAAGTGGAAATGATTAAACAATTCCATATGCAGTTGGTACGTATAAAGAACAATATGAAAATGTATTGAAGTAATGCTGAAGTGTGCCTGCCACTTTACAGATAAAACTGAAAGCTATATGCATGCCTTGCAGCCTAAATAGAAAGCATACAGAGAAGGGATGGCAGATACCTACATATTAATATATATATTTAACTGTTTCAAGCTGACCCAATGAATTATTGAAATCTAGTAGGTTACAAATGGCAAATTAAACTAACCAATAATTTTTTTATACATGCGTTGCTGAGGGAAATTGACTAGCATTGTTTATTCTTTCTCTGTCCCTCCCTTTTTATGGCTCTGCCGAATACTAGGAGAAGCAGACCTGTTTTTATGCTCTCAATTAGTATATAGTTATATAGTATAACATAGAACACTGCTCCATGTGGTGGTGTTCTTCCCACTTAATATCCTAAAACAGAATCAAATTACTTGCGTTTTATGTTCTTAAACTGTTTATTTCTTACCATGTCCATTTTCGTATGGAGAGACAGCACTGGACTGGGACTCGTGAGATTACTATTGACTCTGAGTTACTGTAGTGCAAACACTAAAAATAATTCACATTAACTATCTTTTTATTGAGCTTACATGGGTTTAACTTGAAATGAGACTCTAGTCTGCATGTCTTGGTTTTGCTGTGAGCAGTGGGGGAAATGAATATCTTTATTAATGAAGGAGGAAGGTAAAGTTGAGAGGGAATGTCTTCTAGCCTTCACCTCTTCCCCAATGTTTCTGCTCCAATTTGGAGTTTGAAGGAAACTAATCTATTGTTCAATGGCTACCTATTACAGAGGATAGGATTGTCAATCAGGCCGGGAGGCCTTCTTGTGGGAGAAGGGAGGACTGAATTTGGAGAGGCCAGCGCCGCTCTCCCTGCTCTTCACTTCCTTATCTATGGAAGAGGAAGAAAGGGATTGTGTTTTGCCAACACCAGCAATGTTTTCTCCAGTGTTTGGGGATCATGGACAAAAAGAAACTCCCTATCTATGGGGAAGAGACTCCACATGAGATCAAGTGAGAGAGGGTGTCATACAGGAAAACCGTGTAGAGGATGGGGACATATTTATATTGGAGCAGATTGGGTAGACAGAATGAGTAACTTGGAGTGTGGAGCACATGATGATTATTTTATTTTAGATGCTCAAGGGAGTACTTGTTTGTTTGAGGTGTCAGCACAGCCCTGAAGATCTTTCTCTTAGGCTAGATCCAGCTAACAGATTCATGTGAGTGAACCTCACACGTGAAGCCCCAGTCGCTTCTGTGGGTCTCTGCACAGGCCCAATGAATTGCAAGACTGGGGCCTTAACATAGATATTGCTCCAATAAATGAAAGTAAAAAACAAACTAGGAGGAGAAGGAGTGGGGAGGATAAGGGTAACTCTAAACTCTAAACAAATACGGTTAGTTACCTTGGCAACAGACTTTCCCTTTAATAACCATTACAATATCACACTGTCTGTATTAGCTGTTGCTGTGGTGATTATGGTAAAATAAAGCTGTGATTTCACAAGACAATTTGAAATCCTCCAAGATTACAACTCTTGGGTGTTATAACAGAAATGAGAAGGCAATTCATTCAACATCTGGGGGGGGTTTGGTAGCTTAAACAGAAGAATCCACTAGTAATTGAATAGGTTGCGTACATGTGAACTGTATTCCGGGGATTAAGGAAATACATTAAGAAACTGAAAGTCTTTAATCTGATGTTCTTTGTCAAGTTAAGATGATGTATAAATGAATTCAAGATTTTTTCCTGCTTTTTGGTCTACATAAAAGAAATATTTAGTATTTGCATTGCTCAATCTTTAAGTGGAAATTGAGAAATATATTCCCCCTCCTAAAACTGGGACAAATATGTACTTTGATCAAATGTCCATTAAAGAATAAGAAAGTAATGGTGGAAGCACTGTATATGAATGAAAAACTGCACATTAGTAACTTACTAAAAGTTTTAAAAAATTCTTTGTGAAAAAGATACGGTACGTTATCAGGTTGTTGACATGTATATTAATTGTCATGTGTTCAAAAGAAGAAAAGGCAGAGAACAACATTTGAAAAGTAAACATTAGCTGTTTGATGATGGTAGTGTTTTTTGCTTTTCTCTAGAATGAAATGCATGCCTTGCTTGAAAGATATTCTGTAAACGAAAGCTTAGTCGCTGAAATTGAGAGACTACAAGAGGAAAACAAAAAATTGAGGACCCACTTCTGAAAGGCCCACACAAAGCTAATTTTGTTGGCATGAACTTAATGCATTTTGTACGTTCGCCTACAAAATGTCATCTACCAAGCATTGAAGTCGGTATGAAGACCCAGTATTGGTTTCTTGCACTCAGAAAATCTCTTCTTTTAAATAAATGTTATAAGACACAATACTTAACTGCAAAATTTTTAACAGAGATAAATCTGCACTAATAACTGCTGTAAAGAATGTGTTCATATCTTTATGGTAAACTGACTTGAAATACATGTGTTGTCTAACAGGAAAGCTAAAAGGATAAATATTTTATCAGAGCTTTAGCAGTCCATAAAGTGCCTTTTATAAATGAAAAGGAAACATGACAATTGTTTTTTTTCCATAAGAATTTTTGATACATATCTGTCAGATCTTTGTAGATTGACATATTATTTTACGCTTTCATCAGCAGCAGTCTCTTTAGCTTCAGTATTTCAACTATTTTTGTGAAAAATACAGTTTTCAGTATGACATTTGGAGTTTTTGTTTCTGTATAGCTGGAAAAAACGAAATTTACTAGTAATTATTTTTTTAACATGCAGTTATAAATAACTCAGAACTTTTCCTATATGGATCAAAACTTGGGTTCAATCTTGGACATTTTAATGAATGTGATGTCATCCTCTTGCTTGGTGTTTTTTTTTTTTTTTTTTTTCTTTGATGATATTTAAGAAAAATGTGTGCTCCTCTGCCACTGACACTTCCCAGTTATAAATGTTAGATTTCAGGATGAGATTTTGCTACAACTTAGTTGTGTGAACTAGAATCCTTTAATTTACTAAATCTGAATATTTACATATTTTAGTGGCATATTGAAAAGCTTGCCCAAATTTCATTGAATATAACTTGTAGCCTTTGAAATTTTCTGAATGAACATACTCAACCAGTAGTGCTACGTTATCATAGTCATTCAGGATTTGACTCCAATATATTATCATCTCTGCCCTCTTCTTCCTCTGCCCCCTTTTTTGATCACCTAACCTCTGTAACTCATTGTATAGTGCAGGTATGTATTTACCAATCTTTGCCATTTTACCAGTAACGTAACTTTCTTTTGGCCGTGCTGAATACCAAATTAATTCCCTTGTCTTGGCTACAAGGTAACAGGACTGCATGTGTCATGCCCAGTAACAGCTTGTTAGTCCAGCAGCGTAACGCTGCTGGGCCTGCTCTTGCAGTCTTTAGTGAGGCAAAATCCCTACAGTGAAACCCTGGCCCCACTGAAGTCAATGGGAGTTTTGCCATAGATTTGCTGGGGGTTAGGTTTCACCCAGAATCATAGCAATGACAGCTTTGCCTCAGCAAGGGCTGATTAGGCCTCTGCTACAAGTGCCTTTTGCAATTGCTGTTCTGAAGATCTTAAGATACCCATGACCAGTGCATGGCTCTCTTCCAATCCGTACATGTTCAAATTGAAAAGATTTCCAAAAAAGAAGATACCGAGAATGCATCGAGTTCATTAGCTACAACATATAATGTTCATAGATGGTATTCGTCCAATAAATGAAAAAGTCATTACAAAACCCTAACCCTGTCACATTTAAAATAATACATTGCAAAGTAGGAAACATGCAAGAACACTATTTGAATCTTTTCACTATTTTTAACATGACTTTTTAAAAGAGGAGTATAAGGGGGTTGCGCCTGTATTTTTTTACAAGCTAATTAATGAATTATTTGATTCTTGTAAAAATATCAGAATAATATTGGTGTAGCCTTCAAACTTCTGATCAGCACTTGAATATCAGTTTGCAGTTTATTGCTACTATGCTCAAATGAACTTTTTAAAAGCATTTCTACATTGAGCTGTCCTCAGTGAATTCAAGGAAGCGGAATACATTAAACTTATTTTTAGTAATTTAATGCAAATAATGTACAGCTAAAATAGCATTTTGTAAAGCCTTTGTAAGTCTGTAGTATAAGTAAACAGGTGCTAACTGACACTCCAACTAGCCGCACACCTGGGAAGATGGTGGTTAAAAGTATGATAAATCGTTCTCAGTTCTACAGCATGAATTGTTAAGCTGATGTAGCACCCAAACATGTCCAGACTCTGTTCCCATGCATTCACACCAGGATGGCCATAAAATAGCAGGGAATTGGAAGAGCACACGGAGTATTTGTCTGCAGATGTCACCAAGACTTTTTGCTTCAGAACCCTAGGCAAACTTTTCTGAGTTTCTGAACAAAAGACAAAAGTGATTAGTTTTTGATCTTTGTCCTGGGGTTTGTTTCCTTATCTTAGGATTAATGTGGCATGGGTGACTGGTAGAGACACCCCACAATCTGATAGCCCTGGGAGAAAAGGGGGACGAGGGGGAGCAAAAAGCATGTTTTACTTGTACACAGATCTGAACTGTATTTTAAAATAAAATTGTTAAAATAAAATTCTTTGAACAAAACACTTGTGATAACGACCTTTTTGAATAGTGATGCAGATGTCTGCGTGTGTCAAGTATAAGACTGCAAACTAGGGATGGGCTATAGAAGATTCTCAGCTCCCAATGTTTCATTGAATTGTACCCTGGAATCCCTTGTTGAGTCTAGCCTTGTAGTAGCTCCCTCCTGCTTTTGAATTTGGCAATGTGGCAGCCATCTAAAGGAATTGGTGTTATGGAAATGTTCCATTTGTATCATGTGATTCTGGAGTAACAGACATATCTGACTTAGAAATGGTACAATTATGACCAGGCTGAGGGCCATTGCTGAAGAGGACTTTCAAATAAATATTTTTGAAAGTGGCAGAGTGCATGGTCTCTACTCCCCTTCTTAGGTACTGGTGAGCTGGAATCCTGGACTCGCCTCCCTCCTGTGTAGTCATTTCCTGAACCCATATATGCTTCCTTTCCCCTCCTTAGAAAAAGAAAGTTTATTTTCCCCCCTTACCTTGGTTCACAGCAAGATAGGAAATACTTATCCTAAAATCTCACTGGAAATCTGTATTCTGGAATTCGACCAATATATAATCAGGAGTTTATATAATAGATATGCATTTTTTAAATGGATTTGGTGTCAAGCTGATTTTTTTGACTGTGCTAAGGAATGTGATAGTGTTTTTAAAAGACTTTACTTAAAAAGGCAGGTCATTGATTTCTATATATTTTTGACACCTGTTTAGATGCAAACCAGCACTACTTTCTCAAGAGGCTGTGAAATATATTTTAAGGTTAATATTTTTCAGAGTATTTGAACTGTAGTATGTAGTTCATGATCATTTGTTGGAAGTTTGGGGAAAATGGGAAACACTCAATTTGGGGCCAAATGTAGCATGTTTATACCATATTATTCTAAAATTTTTGTTTTGTTTGTTTGTTTGTTTTATTCTCAGGAATAAAATTATTAGATGAAAATATTTTGTAATAAAGAATAAACAGGACTAACAGCTGTAGATGGTAGACATAAATTTACATTAGGAAAAAAATGAAACCTGTTAAGATGTTAAAACAAGTGTAAATGTAAAATATAGCCTTTTTATATTCTGCATCAAATGTATTCTTTGTAATGTCAAAGATAACATAACTCTGAGAAAAGGTGATATGCCCATTGGGCTGTGGACAATCTCAAATAGTGTAAACATACATATTCTGCCTTTTGGATCCGCAAACTGTTGTAGTGGTGGATTCATGTCAAAATGCATGCAACTTTTATTTAAGGCAGAATTGCAATGATTTGGTGACCATTCCAACCGTGAATGGTTCCGAGACTTGGAATTAAGCTATCTATTGGAGGAAGCATGTTAGAAAATCAGAAGACAATCTGACTAAATTTGACTGCAGTTGGTCCCAGTTCTTAACTCTATGAAAGATGACTCCTCTGACCAGAAAGTAGAACCATGATATCTCTCTTACTAGAGAAAAAGTGCATTGGATCAGTAGGACCAGCAAGCTGTACAGTTGCAGATAAAACACCTGTAGTGCAATGTAAGAGCAGCAATCTAATCTTAGATAAATGACTACCATGTTTTTATAGCAAAAAAGTGACAATGCTAGGAAACAAAAAATTGTGAACAGTTTGAAATCTAAGTAAAAATAATCACTGTTGCAACAGGGTTTTTTAAAAAAACATCTTCTAATTCCTCAGTCGGACCAGTTCTAGCTGCATTGACTTCAATGGAGTAAGTGAAATCAGAATTGGGGCCTGCGACAGATGCTGGGGTGCTCAGTAAGGATTATCAATCTGTCCTAAAATGTGATTTATGTGCGGTGTTAGTTTTACAGAGGGGATCAGACAGTTTCAGCACTCACCCACTGGTGAGATAGTGACAAGCCCAATGATTTCAAGGCATTAGGCCTGAATGAGTTAAGAGACCATGTCAGTCTAATGGCGGTAGCACGCTGTCCTAGGAGCCCCCAAAGCAGTTTAAATTGGATGAGTCAGACCATGGAGAGGCTGTTTGAGAGACCCTGAGACTCATCAGGAGGTTTAGAGCTTGCTGAGAGAATATGGAAGTCTGTTCTTCCTGTAATTTAAGAGGAAGCCCTAACTATTTTTGCTTGTACTGAAGTGTAAGTTTAGATTAAATATACAGGGTGGGGGGGTTCTCTTTTTTTAATTCCTTTTTCTCTAATGCTTTGTCCCAGTTGCTAAAGATTTTAAGACGGCTGTTGGCCAATATCACTGGTCACAGGTTCCTGATGGGTGCCTGAAACCCGGCTAGACTGCTCCTGGGTGATAAGTGGTTAGTATACAAGGTGCAGTAGCCAAATCCTTATCTAAGAATGGAAGAATTGTGGATTCCACCTTCAGCTAGGTAAAAGCAAGAGTTTTATCCTTGGGAGATGGGAGGAGTGGGGGTGTTCTTTCAGAGAGACAAGAAACTGGACTGGTTCTACAGACCTTCAACCAACTGAATAATCTAATTGAACAAAGCATCTTACTAGGGGAAGCTTTTTTCTTTTTTTTAAATTGAAGCACATGCATGTTTAAAATGTATCTGTATACTGGTATGTATCCACTCTTTAGTATGTAAAGCTATCTGAGTAATATCTGTCAAAACAGGAGTTGTCTTCTCTCTTCCTTCCAGCTGAATGTAAGTACTGCTGTTCCAATTTGACTTGTCATATGACTGAAATTCTCCACAGTTCTTTCAAACAAAAACAGATGTAAACCAATGAAACAGGCCTAATCAAGGTGCAGTCAATATATGCTGCTTTAACAATGAGAGTCCTATCGCACTTTAAAGACTAACAAAGTGACAAAGTGGGTTGCAGCCCACGAAAGCTTATGCCTGCAGAAATTTGTTAGTATTTAAAGAGCTACAGGACTCTTGTTATTTTTGCTGTATACACACTAACACAGATACCCCCTCTGGAACTTTTCATATGCTGCTTTGGATCTCAACAAAAAAAAATGGAGAAATACTCTGAATGTAAGGAAACATATTTTCTTAACTCAATTTTAAAGATGGCACATTTTGAACAGTTAAGGTGAATTTTTTTATGCTTTTACACTTTAAGACCTTTAAAAAAAATTAGGTGCATAATTGCACATCTAAATTTATATGCAGAAATGTGTGCGTACAATTGCACACAAAAAAAATTAGGTATTGTGTTTTTGTTATATTGTGTGGAATTTTGGTAGGTCCACTATGAATACAATTTATCAAATTAATATCAATAGCTTCTAGGGCAGTGGCTCTCAACCTTTCCTACCAGGGTACCCCATGCAGGAGTCGTCTGTGTCTTGCATACCCCAAGTTTCACCTCACTTCAAAACTACTTTCTTACAAAATCAGACACAAAAATACAAAAGTGTCACTGTGAAAAATTGCATACTTTCTCATTTTACCATATCATACAATAAATCAATTGGAATATAAATATTGTACTTATGTTTCAGTGTATAGTAAATAGAGCAGTATAAACATTTCATTGTATGAAATTTTAGTTTGTACCGACTTTGCTGGTGCTTTTTACGTAGCCTGTGGTAAAACTAAGCAAATCTCTCTGGGTTGATGTACACCTTGGAAGACTTCTGCGTCCCTCTCGTTGAGAACCACTGTTCTATGGTATGTTTCTGATCAAATCTGAACTTTTGGCACTGTAGCGTTTTCCTCCCCTTTGAATGCCTGTAGTGCTGTGTTTTAGGCAAGGGGGGGGGAATATTAAACTTTTCCTGAGAGATCTGAAACTAGCTTCCAGAAGCAAGATAGCCTGGAAAACCCGTGGGGCTAAATTCTCTGATATAAAGTGGTGAAATGCTATTGAATTGAATGAAACTACACTTATTTCCACCAGCAAAAAATTTGGCTCTTAGACTGGAGCTACAGTAAAGTCTACAATGGTGTGTGAGGGAAAAATACTAACACTTATTAAAAATCATCATGCTGATATGGTGTTTAACTGAGTGTCACAAATTGGATATGAACATTTAAATGCAGCTAAAGGATAATGCTTAAATTTAACTCACTATTTTACTTCGTTATTAAAATATCGCTGTGAATGGTATAATAAAGCTCCAATTTGGACAAACATTAGTGGTAAATATAGTTCCTTACAGAAGTAACTCCATTTGACCCTGCATTTCATGACAGAGAAGAGTCTTATTAACATATACAGTCCGCTCCTCTTAAGTGGATTCCTGATAAGTGGATAATCCGCATAAGTGGATACTGTTTCCATGGTCCCGTTTTGATCATAATGTTTTCAATGTAAAATGGGTTCGGTTAAGTGGATACTGCTTAAGTGAATAATCCGCTTTAGTGGATAAAAATTTTTAGTCTGGTAACCCATTTTCACATGTTAATGACTTCGGATAAGTGAATACTCCGCATAAGTGGATAAGGTTTGTCTGGTCCCGAGGCTATCCACTAAAGCAGACTCGACTGTACATAGTGTGTGGGTGCTTATGATGGCAATAATTCTTTCTAGCATGCTGGGAGTAGGGGGAGGAGCATGGTGCATGTTCAAATCCATGGGTGGTGGTGTGTTCCTGTCTGGAAAATGTGATTGTTCCCTAGCCTGCATTTTTAGAGATTAGAGTAAGATCTCACGCTGCAAACCACATAATAGATAACTGAAAACATTCTGTAACATTAATGTTGGAACTTCTTTTTACAAAGAAATGTGCTGTATTAAATTCTTTTATTATTGTAGCAGGAAGACTGTCTGAATAATAAAAAAAAAAATACTAACTGTTCCTTCTCCCTCATCCTGCATATAAAAAAAATTTGCAAAAATGGATTTTTAAAAGCTCATTCACTGAAAATAGCTTTGATGAATTTATCTAATGAAGACTATCCTAAGTTGAACTTATTTACATAACTACTACTATATATCCATTTAAACAGCTAGAGTAAAGAAGAGGTTTCAGTTGCTGTTTCTTTAGGAAACTCATTAATGTTAGAAATTGGTCCTGGTATGAAGTTTGACATGCAACTTACAGTATCATAATCCCTTTTTTGTTTTTATGTAAGAATTGTCTAAACTGATTATACAATTTTTAGTCCTACAGAAGTAAATAGATAAAGAGTTTGTAAAAAGAAATTGAGGAAAACCCTATGTCAGACATGTTAAATATATTTGAACCTCTCCCAGGAACAATAACTGTGACGTAATGTTTTTTGTTACATTTGTTGTAAGATAAAAAGCTTAAAACTAAAATTGTGGTTAAACTGGATGGAATTTTTTTATGGAATGTTTTCCTGTCAAAAATTGGCCTTCCCAGAAATGAAACTTTATGCTGAATTCATTATATTTGAAACTCTGACAAACTAAATCGAACACTCCACAAAAAAAATTCAATTAAAAAAAAAAAAAGAATGATTGTGTTCAAGAATAAGTTTTTTTTAATCAGGGCTTAGGCAGAAGAGAATGCATAGTCATAAAATAAACAAGAGTAGCATAATTTCCCTCACAACTAAAAATTTCTACTACTTGCAAGCCCTAGTAATTCTTGGCAAAGAAACAATCTTGCTGGGAGATAAGTGGGTTTAAAAAAAAAAAAAGGGACAAGAGTGAACATGTGAATGCAGAGAATGTGGCAAGCAGCTTTAACCAGCCCTGGGGGGCAGATGAGGATGATGTACAGGTGTTAACTATATCTCAGCAGGAGAGACAAAGTGGGTGAAGTAATACCTTGTATTGGACCAACTTCTGTTGGTCAGAGAGAGAAGCTTTCAAGCTACAACATGCTCTTCTGGTCTGGGAAAGGTACTCAGTGTCAAAGCTAAATACAATATTGAACACACAATTTAGCATAAGTAGTTAGAATATGTGCCAAGGGCCCATTCAACATGAAGTGGCCCATTAAGATTCCTCTAGTCATAGGACACAAAGGAGGGTTAGTGGATTACAGATTGTTATAATGAGCCATAAATCCAGTGTCTTTATTAAGACCATGGCTTTTAATGTCTAGCAAAGTTGTGAATTTAAGCTCCCTGGTCTGTCTTTTGAAAGTGTGGAGGTTTCCTTTGAAACTTTCATTTTCACTTGAATTTTATTTATTTTCATGCAGTGACAACTTCACTTTAGCTTCTAGTCTTTGCCTGAAATCAGGAAATCACTGGAGCATTGAGACTCTAACCCTCTGGTTCCTCCCTTACAGCACCTTTCTAAGTCACTCTTCTGCTCTCCCTAGAAGCAGCAAAGATGACCTACAAGTGTCCACCCTAGACCAAGTGATGCTTTTTGGCTGCCTCAAAGGCTGTGCCAAGCCACCAACCCTCACTCTACCAGGGTCTGGGGCTGTGTGTCGAACAGGTGTGTCGGGTCTGCACCCTGCCCAAAGCTCATGGGAAGCTCCAGCAGGCACATGAGGATACCTACAGAGCGTAGAAACCCTTACAGCCTGCTTAAGGGGGTAAATTTTGCAAACTCCAGAGATCCTGGGTCTGCAAAAGCAAGCATTCCCACTGTAAGGCAGCAATTCATACTGTTAATAGGCAGGTGCTGTAAAAACTGGGGTTTAAGCCCTTTTTCCTTTGCCTTCCTGACCCCCTCAGAGAGAGAAATGTTCACTGCTGCTCTTCTCCCTGCAGAGACTGTCTGCCAGTGCTCAGTATCAAGCTCACTGGCCCTCCCCCAAGCTGCAGCATGTCTGGGCTTGCAGAGAATCCTGCAAAGCCCATCCTCGGGTTGCAGTGTAATGGGAATTGTGCCTGTCTGGCTTTCAGCTCACAGCCCCCCTCCTTGCCAGGGACTTAATCTGATGTGTGGGAAGGGCTTTCCCTTTGTGCTCCTCCCCAGGTGGCCCCATGCTAAAGCTGAAGGAGCACCTCAGGCGGTCTGAAACCAGACAGACTTGTGAGGCATCCTTTCCCCGTACAGCTGCACCCCTAAGCTAGGTAGAAAGACTCAAGTTCTTCTTCAGATGATGGTCCTTTTGTATTCCACTGCGGGTGGATACGTGCATGAATCTGGAGCTTTTCAAAGTGGCATTGCTTGACAGTCTGAACATGCCCCTTTATGTTGCCCTGTGGTTTCACCTGGGGAATGAAGGCAGGGCGGATTGACTATCTCCAATATTCTTTCTCCATTGCCGCATGGTTCGAGTCGGAGATTCTGCTGACTTTTCATTCTTAATGATGCATAGTCTAAAAATTTTACAAAAATCTGTGCTATTTCCATTCAGAGTTAGGGTTCTATTGGTTTTTGCCGCCATGTAATTCCTAGCAGTGTTTAGAATTAAGGACTTGGGATGCTGCTTTGGCACTTTTTGCCACCAACCTTTCTCCCCCTCCTGCTCCTGGGTACTGAAATATGCCGGGATTCAATCGGCGCTTCCTGCCCTTGCTTGTTCTCCATCAGCAACAAACACCAATGCTGTGTGTACTGTTTGGGGAAAGACCACATCGCCTCCAGATGCAGTATCTGCCTCTCCTTCCATGCCCATACATGGGAAGGCTACCAAGCTCTCCACCTCAAGAAGCACCTCCTGGAGGTAGCCACAGGGCTGAAGTCGGATCCCTTACTAAACCCATCCCCATACATTAGCCGAGCAATCCAAGAGTGCCCTCCTCCCTCACTCCTACTGCGGAGCCTTCATCCTACCTCATGGGGTCTAGCCATGAGCCACGGAAGAATGTACATAAGCATTGCAGTAAGTCTTCCTCTAAATCCAAGGAGGACGCGGCACTGTCCCCGAGTTCCATCCATGGAGAAGCTACACGCTTCAAGGTGCACAAGAGTGATAAGTGCTGCACTGCACGCTGGATCCGCCAGTCCTGGCGCCAGATCCATGTACCCCTCCTGCTTTGGCTCTGGTGGTGTCCTGTGAATCATCAGCCCTGAGACAGGTGCCTTTAATGATTCAGGTTCTGCCAATAGATCAAATACCAATGACCTCGGAGAAAGTTGTAAGTGCTCCAGCCCAGACAGACTGTTTGCCCTAGATGGAGTGAGGTCTCTGCATGCTCTGATACACTCATCTCTGCAGAGGGCTCAATCTCTTGTGTCACATCTACCTCCGGCTGGCCGTACCTCTCTAACGCATCTTATTCTGATAGCTTTGTTGGCACCGTCATTCATGCAAGACTCCAACTCCTCTGAATCTGAGGACTCAGACGTTCAGCACAGTCAGCTGCTCTTCTTCTGGAAACACTACTACTAGTGGATTCAGACAGCTCTACAGCAGTTTTCTCCTTTGCCTTGCCAAAGAACCTTGTATCCAGCTCCTTGGGCACAAGAACAACAGCATCGGGATCAACCGGCTTGGACATATTGGAGATCATGGCCCAATATTTGCCTTCGGAACAGTCTCGTTCAGGAGAACTCCTGTTTCACCACTCCACCCTTCATCCAGTAGACATTTGGAAATGGGGTTAGATCATGCAAGGATCAGCCTGGCTCCAATGGTACTGGTGGATCTGGAGAGATTCTCTTCGTCATCTCCAGATGCAGCTGTGTCATCATCACCTTCCTCCCTGCCAGATGACTATTATCAGTTTCAAGAACTCCTACGGAGAACAGCCAATGCTCTTGAGATCCAACTGGAAGAGATGCAGGAGAGCCAGCAACAGTTACTAGACATTCTGCATGCATCAGCACCGGCAAGGTGGCCTTACCAATCCATGTGCCATTCTTCAACTGGCATGTACCATGCTGCATACCCCAGCCATGTGCACTAATCCGTAAAGTGATGATCACTTAATTCCTCACTAATGGAAAGCAGCAAAAAGTGAACCTCAGAAGTTGGGAGGAAAAGGATAATGGACTACTTCCTTCATTTGAAAACCTTGGGACTCGCTATCAGTTCTATCAGATGGATGCTGTTACCTGGCAGCTCTGTGTTCTTGGGGAACCAGGGCGCAAAACCCCTACTCTCTCTGGCTCACCTGAATCCCACCCCCCCAGCCTCTGCCTGAACCAGAATCAAAAGCAATGAAAAGGCAGTGGGAGACACACCTAAACCCCTCCAAACAAGGGTGATGGGATTAAGACAACTCCCCATGCCTCATCTACACAGGAGATGTAAAAAGAGGCAACTCGATTAGCACATTGAATGGAGAAGAGGAGTCTCATCTACATCGAAGATGGAACAAGAATTAGCATGAAGAATGGAGAATCAAAATCCAAAGCAGGGACTGCACTGAACACTGACAGTGCTGAGAGAGTCCGCGCAGACGCACTCAGTTAATCTGGAATGGCTGGGTGTATCTGTGAGGGGTTTATTTGGCCCTGAAAACCTTAGGTCCTGCAGGATAGCTCCACTGGGAAGGGACTTACAGCCATACGAACACACCAGTAACACAAGCAGCACATTAATAGAATCACACCCCCTCTTCCAGGAAGGTAACCCTAATAAATAAGCCTACCTCAAAGTGACGGGCAAATCTGGTAACAATGGAGCTGCTATTAGTGCTTTCCATCCGCCAGTGAAAGGTAAAAATCAAATGCCCTATCTACTGACCACCTGATTTTACATAAATATCTTCCCATTCAGCCTATTGCTTCCCAATGGGACCTCAATTTAGTCCTTACCTCTTTACTGAACTCTTCCTTTGAACCACTGGCCTCTTGCCCTCTTTCTCTCCTCTCCTGAAGGTTGCTTTCCTCGCTGCCATTACCTCAGCAAGGAGAACTAATGAGCTGGGAGCTATGATGGCAAACTCTTTTCACTATGTTTCATAAGAACAAGGCCTCATTGACTATATCCCGTTTCTCTGAAAGGTGATTTTTCCAATTTCCCCTCAACCAACCCATCATTTGTCTATCTTCTTTCCAAAACCACATGCCTAAAAGGAGGAATGGTGTCTTCATTTCCTCAGTGTGCATAGGGCCCTAGCCTTCTACCTACTCAGCACAAAGCCATTCCAGAAGTCTACCAGACTATGAGTTGCCACAGTGGAAAGAATTAAAGGATGAGCCATTTCCACTCAGAGAATTTCTAAGTGGATCTCAGGCTGCATTATTTGCTGCTATCAATTGTCAGGGCACTCCTCACCAGATGGGATACAAGCCCATTGCACGAGCAAACAAGCATCAAACACAGCTGCGCACCACGATGTGCCCCTGGCAGCCATAGCAAAGTGGCCACGTGGAGTTGGATACACACCTTTTCCTCTCACTATGCTCTGGTATATGATTCTGCGACAGATGCTTCATTTGGCACAGTGGTCCTCTGTTCTAAGGTTCTGTCCATTTCCTCGCACTCTCCTCCAATCTAGGTACTGCTTGTCAATCACCCTCAATGGAATATAGTAGGGACCATCACTCAAAGAAGAACAGGAAGTGATTTACCTGTAACTGGAGGTTCTTCAAGATATTAGGTCCCTATCTATATTGCAATCCCACCCTCCTTCCCCTCTGCTGCGGCTCTGTAGGTCTGCAGCGGAGAAAGAACTGGAGATGCATTTGGTCAGTTCTACCCTTTATCACCTCGGGCAAAGCCACAAGGCAATACAAGGGCATGTGTGTGGACCACCAAGCAGTGCTACTTTGAAAAACTTTGGCTCTGGGTGCAGGCTGCATGTGCTTAATCCTCAGTGGAATACAGACAGGGACCACACATCTCAAAGAACCTCCAGTGATAGGTAAGTAACCTCCTCTTGCAAGTTATACATCTATACACATTCCTGGACAACATACCAATCAGTGCCCTGTCACAGACCCATTCTTAATTGGCCAGCTGTTGGAAAGGATTCATACCCACCAGTTTTTCAAAATCAAGAACTTTTGAACCCAATGCAGATAATTGCTCATCCAGACTCTAAACAGGCAAGGCTTTGGCCAGAATTTTACCACCATACTATAGATTTGCAAAGATCCAAAACTTCATTGCATCAACCATTTCCTGGCAGTGCCCATCAATAGCCAGTAATCTCCAGCAACTTGGATTACTGGTCCCATGCAGTGGGTCAACCCCTTAATATGTTTTTCAAAAGTTGCCAGCAGAAATTCCTTTTGGGACGTAGACCTAATGGAAATGCAAACTTAGACGTCATTCCCAGATCACATCTGAATGCCCTTTTGTGGGAGATAAGTATAAACAACATGCTGATAGCCAAGCCAACTTTCACTCCTAGAACCTTGCATACGCATTAGGAAACAAGCTTTGCTGGGTTGGGAGCATACCTGGAAGAAAATTTCCAAAGCCACTGAATACATATCCTTTTAGTTCACGTCAACAGCCTATCAGTCAGTCGTGTGTCTGAACAAAGCCAAAGACATGGATCATTGATCTGAATCATTGTGGATATCAAATCCAGTACCAGTTACTTCAGAAAAGTGCAAGAAACCATGTAGTCGGCAGTCATGGTAATCATAGGAGAGGTCTTCTACATCCCATTAGAGGTTGGCTTATGATTGAGGGATAAATGTTTATATCCTTCCAAAAACCAGGGAGTAACCAGAGATCAAAGCTTTTCCATGGCAACTGAGATAATGTCCTGGGCAGAGAAGAATCTGCTGCTTTTCAAGACAGTTCATATAAAGCGTATAGAAAAGAGGGAGAGCTGAAGTTCTCCTAGTCCGGAAAGCACTTCAGACTTGACAGACAATCAAGGAATCTACATTACGCACCTGCAAAAATATCCGACCTCCAGAAGCAAGGACTTCTTCCTCTGGACCTGGATAACCTACATTTGACAGTGTGGGCATCAGAAGAGAAGTGTAGTTCGAAAGAGTTTCTCCATTGGTCTCTCAATACTTTTTGATATCCAGACAGAAATCAAACAGGAAATCTCATTCATTCTAAAACTGGTCAAATTATAGTATGAGGGAAATATAAATTTCTTCTGTCTCCTTGTTGGTACAGTGCCCAGCACAATGGGGTCCTGCTCTCTAGACTTCCTGCCATTATACCAGTAATAATAATCACAAAGTTCTCATGATATCAGACAGTAGAATTTCTCCAGGATTGGTGTCTGGAGTCCTTCCACCATGCCCCATAGAAAACTGAGTACTAGCCCCAGTGGCATTCTTTAGGCAGGTCCAGTTGGCTCCCTAAATGAGTCTCATCAGCTGTCAAGTCTAATTGGAATGATAGATTAGACAAGTCAAAAGTCAGGGTTTAGAATTAGTTCCTCTAACCACCATAAAAGGTTATTTTTATAGCCCCAGACACCTTTCAGTTCAAGGTAAATTCTTTCTACAACTCTCGGAGAGATAATTCTCTTATTTTGTCCCAAGGTATCTTTTCAAGGGATGTGGCATAAATGAGCATTCCTGGAGCTGTAAAGATGTATCTCAAACACAGGGAGTACACATGCCAGTATCCTATTCATCTCATTCTGTTCAAAATGCAAAGTCTCTGGGCCTCATTTTGCTGTAGGCAATCTGTTAAAATGCTGCCACAGTTGGTATACTAGGTATCTAGAAAAGTATTAACAAAGGAGGAGTGAAAATTCCCTCTGCAAAATTCCCTACTGACTTTGTGGGAAAAAAATGTATGACCCTCATGTGAGGAAGATTTGGAAGGCAGGTTTCCATTCCTCTGTAGAGGCATCTTTTGGTAGGAAGATGCTACTGGGTTGGTTCCCAAATAATTCCTTAAATTACAAAGCCCTGGCTTTACATGGCAGGTTGGGGGAGGACTTCCATTCCTGCTTATTATTTTATTATAATAGTTAAAACTCTGCTTTATCCTTTTTCTTCCAACTTCTGAGGTTCACTTCTTGCTACTTTCCATTAGTGATGAAAGAGAAGAGAAGCTGTGCAGCAGAATGAGAAATTTCTTACCTGATAGTTTTCTTTCTGTTAGCAGCTTCTCTCCTCATTCAATCTACTTTAATCATCTGCTAAAGACTGAAATTTAATTTGTAACCATTGAAATTCTTTTCTAAAGGGAGACTTGGGCATATAATTGCCGTAAGGTTATTTTTATATATTCCAGCAAGCTTTGTATTAATAGTAACTAATAATTTGGTTGCCAGAGTATTTTTACAGCTCTGGAAAATCTCTTCTATTGGCCATCTACCTAGTTATTAACATCTTGTTACAGTACCGCCTTTGAAGAACCACTGTACTAATTAAGGCCAACATTTTCAAATTGACTAGTGATTTTGAGTATTTTTGGAGTGTTTTAAAGATGTTTGTCAGAAGTTGAACACCCCACACTTTCTGAAAATCAGATATGTCTAGGATGATTCAAGTTCAGCACCCAAAAAGTCTAAATATATCAACCTAGCACTGCTATTTCTGACAGCAGCTTTTACAGGTGTCGTCCGAAAATTAGCAGTCCTAGTGAACTCTAGGACTCCAAGCGTATCTATCCCAGCTCTCCTGGAATAAATAAGATGGAGAGAGACATAACAAATGCTTTATAAAAATCAAGTCTATTACATCTACCATTTACCATCATGCACTGATTTTGTAATTATTAAACATGTCAACAGGAATGTTTAAAATAAATAGCTTGTAAAATGGGTTTCAAAGCTACAAAAACAAATATGTGCAGGATAGCACTCTTAGTAATTTTCTTTAAGGCTATCTTCACAACAAAAATGCTAGAGCTTCTTAAAAATAAACATCACAAACTTAGATTAGAGGGAATGGACTTGGATAGTTGTTGCAAACCTCTCCAGGAAGCTACAACACATGCAAAATTCTTCATGTGCTCACCTGGTATTAAGAAATTCATCCTCTAATACCTAAAAACCTTTACATTTCCACTTGGCAAAAATACCCCAGTGTAATATTTCTCATAATATATAAAACAAGTTTTCATTTTACATTGCTCTTTGAGTTAAGTGTGCCAAAAGAACGTCAAAAAGTGAAAAACCATCACTTTAGAGTCTCATAAATCTAAACTGGCTTCTCTAATTAGCCTCACACTTCCTTTAAACAAGCAGCCCAGTTGGCTTGTGGGCAGAGACTACTCTTGATAAATTTCAGGCATAAAGGAGGCTTTTTCTGTCAAAAAAATGTCGACGAGGGTGCCAAAATCAGGTTTAGAATGGAAAGCATCTTCCAACTTAACTTTGACATCACTTCCCTGATTCCATAACATTTCAGTGCTTACACACACTGTATCTGTGATACTTCAAATCATACATCCTGTATTTTCCCACATCATGAGTGCAATCTCCCAGTTTGCAACAAATCTGAGTGAACAAAGTTGGTGCAAGGGTGTCCCTTGGTCATGGAAACAGAACTCAACCCTTCAGATTCCAGAGTCACTGCTGCACGCCCAGTCTCAGCAATTTTGGAATCACTCAAGAGGCACCTGCAGGCCCCACTCTCAAGACCCCTTTCTGGTGCACTACAAACTTGCATCCTGCCATACCCACACTGCAAGAGCTCCCTTCATATTGGTTTCACTGCAGTCAGGGGCACCTCCATATTTATAAGTCCCCATAATATAAATTTCTAACTCTCCTCTAAATTGTCTTCATACTGCATTTGTGGGTGGAGCTTACTAATATCCACACCAATGACATCCTTTGTTGCCATAGTAACTAATGCAATTAAAAAGGGAGAAAGCAGAGACTTTAAAAAAAGAAGGCAAAACCTGAACAAAAGAATGTGAGCAAGAGGTGATGCTGTAAATCAGTGAGACACATTTGATTGACCAAATTATTCAAAAGTGCCAGAATTCTAAGTGAAGTGGGCTAATGTCCCCAAACAAGATATTCAAACGTCTATAGCAGCCCATGCTATCAATTGTTTTTGCTGCTTACGTAGTTCATTTACTATTCTTTTTACTTCCCTGTTCTGAAGTACATTTGTTACCATGGAAACAATTACGTAATTGGTGTGGCTGTCCCTATGCTCTTCCTGTGAGGTCATTTAATGTACTGGTTTGAAAGCTATACCATGTTTGAGAGCAGGGCAGGGGGACACAGGAGTTTGATTTACCACAACAAATGTGTGAGTGTACAAGCATTAAAAAGTCGAGCAGTGTTCTATTTGTGTCCCACAAGATTTTCTTTCATCCAGTACAAAGTTGAGGTGCCTAGAAGAGTGGAATCAGCTGAAAAATAATTTCCTTAAAAGTGGTTTATTTGTCAGTGAAAGCCAAAGCAACAAATTTCCTTCTCTTTTTAAAAACAAACAAGCAAACTCACCACTCTTAAAACCGATTTTAATTCTCAAACTACCTAAAGGCAAGTTCAGCTAAAGCTTGGCATTTGCGTGTTAATGTTGACTTGCTTTTACACTTTTAGCTACAAGTGGGTATGTGCTATGTCTATAGTTATTGTAGTTTAAAATATTTCGCTTGGGCTCAAACCACTATTTTAGAACAGTGATAGCACTGCAATGGCATACTTCAGAGGAAGACTTATCCGAGACTGACTCAGAGCTTTGGTCCAGACGATCAGCATCCTTCCTCCAGCAGTGATCAATACTGGTGCTTTATACATCATATGCATCTAGCCATTTCTGTAATGCTGTACATGACAAGGAAGACACGTCTAAGGGTCTCAGCACAATATTGGGAGTCAGAAATCTCAGTTCAAATATTAAGGCAAATTTATCTGTGCAGATTTATCTATGAATTTCTAATTATTCCATCAGTGTAGTCTCTGGGCACCAAATATCAGAATCAGTAGATGTGTAAACTGGTCTAAACTGGATCTCTGCTTTACCAAGCCTGTGTTGTCTTTCTGAAGGGTTATGTTTACATGGGTATTATGAAAGTGTTATCAGTCTGTTTGGCAGCTTCCTTTACTGATGAAAGGCTTTTACAGAAAGGACAGTCCAGTATTGTACTCTGACCATGGGAAGACTTGATTTCTGCATTATCTACGGTGCCAAGAAACTTGTGTAAGTCAGGCCCTAATCGCTTTGTGTTTAAGGATAGGCTCTGTCAATCAGTGGGTCCCTGTTGATCACAGCTTTCTTATAATGAAGCAGGAGGGGAAGACAGCTAACGTATTAACCTGCTAACTCATGTCAAAGATGATGACTTTGAAGCTAGTCTGGAAATGAAGGGACAGCCTGGAATACCAGTGCAATCTGCTCTTATCAGTCTGTATACTTAAAAATAAACAAATTTAGAATCTCTAAAATACCTATCACTATAGTTTCTACCTTTCAAGACTGCTTCATGTTTTTCCAAGTAAGCCTTACTTTAGGCCTTTGCTCTCACTGCTAAGAAGAATGCTTTGTGTTAGCAAAGGCTTGGCTAGATGTGGAATGAGACACAGTTAAGAGGAAGGGGCACAGTCTTCTGGCTAGCCAATGTGAAAGCAGACATTTTTTTCCACTATTGCAGTACGTATGTCTAAGTGGAGATAACTCTAGTAGGACACAGACTTTGCATCCCCTTTGACAACCATAGGGCAGATACTGTCAACAGAGGGTTCAGATATAGATTTACAATTCCTCCAAGCATTTCTTCCAGTAAACAGCCCTTCTTACAAGCTTAAACCTGAAAGGAAATAAACTTATTTCATACTGACATTGGTTCTTCTGGCTAATGCCATTGTCTGGCCCAGCCACAAAAGAGATGTAGAGTTGGCTATTATCTGCATCTTTCAGTATCCTTTGGTGCAATGATATTAAGGCATGGTTCATATTTTTCCATCCAAACTTAAACAGAAAACTGGGAAGTTGATAAAATGAAAAGTTTGGTGGAAAGTGTCCACAGACATTTTTTTATTAGAAGAGTATTTCCTGCATTTTCTTCAACATTTTCTGGATGGAATTATTTCCTGACCATCTCTACCTAACATTGTCAAACAAAAGAGAGGTTCTGCAAATGAGAGCCCTCAGGCAAGAGGGGCAGATTCTTGTCACTGATTTTGGGACCCAGCAGATGTGTTCTGAGCAAAGCTATACTGCTGCATCTGCATCAAGCTCAGCCAGAAATTGCAGGTAGGTTAGCGGCAGTTTATGCTTTACTTTGTTAAAAGCTGCTGTTGGAACTAGAGGTATCAAAATAGATTTTTTTTCTTAATTGTGGCTGTCTAACCGTCCAGATGTGCAGTTAACACAACTCCCATGCCCTATACAGGATTAAAGCCTGTGTTGGGATGAGCAAGTACAAGGGCCCTCCATTCACAGGAGGCACCGCATGTTCATGCGGAGTGTCTCTGCTGGTCCATTTCCCTTTTCAGCTTCAAAACCCCACAAGGGCCCCTTGCCAACTCCATCATAGGCTTAGCTGGACAATGGTAGGAAAGTAATATATTTTAAAATGTCATTTCATTAGGTTCAGCAGGCGGATTCCCTCCCACTTGCATCATGTTCTTCAGGGCTTGGGCACACCTACCTTCAAATGGCTAGAGGATGCAGCTTCTACCACTTCCCTTGGAAGGTTATTCCGGCCTAATTAGAGTCTCTTGGCCGCAGTTACTCCCTGGTGACTAGCCGGCACGCTCTGTGCCCCATGTACCCCCTTCTTTGCCCTCCCTGCCCCTTTGGGGTGATCTCCCTCGTGCCCTCTGCTCCTGGCCCCCACTGCCTGGCCCGGAAACGACACTTCAGGGTTTGTTTAATCTTGGGGAGCTTTTAAATATCGAAGCCGGCCTGGCACATGCCCAGCCCTTTCCTGCCGGGCCCGGCTCCGCGGCGGGGCGAGGCCGGGCCGGGCATGAGGCTCGCTCCGGTCCCAGGCAGAGCGGCAGCAGCAGAGGAGCCAGCCCGTGACGGCGCTAGGGCGGGGGCCGCTCGCCACATGCTTCCCGCGCTGCGCCAGGAGGAGCCGGGGAAGTGCGGGGCAGGTTGAGGAGATGCCGCCCCAGGAGCCAGGCCGTCCCGAGTGTCACAGGCTGGCGCGCGCTCGGGGCTGCTGGGCCCGGTGGCTGCGGTTCCGTGCGTGCTGCCCCCCGCGGCGTGTCCTCCAGTCCCAGGCCGTGGTTTTCACCCTTGGTTTTCGTCCATTCAGAGACCTTGTCCACAGGGGCCCACGGAGCCCGGCGGGGAAACCCCTGCCCCGGGCAGCCGCAGCCTTTCATGGCCCGCCTCGTCTTCATCTGCAGAGCCCACGGGGCTCGGCGGCCACGGCCTGCAAACCACCGCTTTGGTGCAGTGCAGACAACACGCGCACCCCCGTGGAGCAGCCTCTGCACGCATGGGCGCCAGGGCTGTGTAATGCTGGGTGGTGCCCAGGATGGGTCCAAGGCCTGCCCCCCACACCTGTCTTGTAAGGCCCGGGGAGAAGGATGGGGATGGGGCTGGGAGGTGGGGGCGCCCGCCGTGTTGCTTGGGCCAGAAGCTTGGGGCTCCTGGCCAGAGCGCTGGGCCCATGTGGGAGAGGGGTGCGGGCACGGCTGGGAGGGGGGGCAGCCACCCCACTGCATGGGGGCAGGGCTGGCACTGGAGTGGCGTATGCTGTGGGGGGGTGAGGGGGAGTGCAGACAGGCTGGACTGCCCTGGGTGCTGGGGGCCACTGGAAGCTCCTTGGCCAGCCCCCCAGCAGCACAGAGATATTGGTGGAGCTGGGTCCACGTTCCTGAATATTGGTGGAGCACAGGCACCGTGGGCCCATATAACTCACTGCCTATGTCTGCACAGTCCAATTTGCCTCCTCATTTGACAGACCAAAACATTCATACTCATAGGAACCAATTGGATGCTTAGGATAATAGCTAGCACTGGTTGGGTTTGTTGGTCAGACAATCAAATCAAGAAGTTAAATAGCTTCTCTGCATGCTAAAACCATTTACCTTTCTATTGCTTCCTGCACCAGTAAAAGCTACATTACTTGAATCCAAGGCAACAACATGACTAAAATGTCAAAAGAGCTTTCATAGTGTCTTGAAAGAAATAGGGGTCTCTCCGGTGATCCGCGAAGTGTTTAGAAAATACGTTTGAGGTGCAGTTGGTGATTATAGCCATTCACCTTCAGAAACAAAATACCGCCATTCTTTTGAAGCTGAGCCGATAGGGACTGGTGATAGTGTGAGTGTTGTAAGGATAACTTGGAAGCAGTGGAATGCATTTTCCAGCTGTGACACACTAGACGTTCATATCCAGTCTCAAGGGAGGCTATTTTAGGTTCTCAAACCTTAGCCCCCCCAATCCTGCATCTCCCTTTGTTTTGGTTCAGGAGTCAGCCATGTTGAGGCAATTACAGGGCTGGGGCCCTAAGGTGGATGCCTTTGCATGCAGACTCACCTTGAAGACAAATTTTGATTCTGAGCTGCAGCTGACTTTAAAACAAAATTAATATCCAACTGTTATCCCTACATAGTAGTTACGCTGTGGAAGCTTTTAGTTGCTGCTGCCAAATATTCTGAATGCTTTTGAACATCTCTGCACTGAAACCTTGCATTAGTAATGACTTAGTACCTTACATAAAGAATATATCATGAAGACTTTTCTGAGCCTCCTTTAGGTTTCTAAAGTGTTTGTACAATGCTTCCATAAAGTACTGTATCACCTTTTTTGTATAGAAGATTTAGTTAATACCTTTACACCCCCTGCAGAGGGCAGAGCTATCCTACATCTTTTGCATTCATTCAACATTGCATTGTGCTAGCTTTCTTTTAACTAACTGTATGCACTTGAACTCCTAGAATGAAAACTTTCTCTTTAATAAATATTTTCTTAACATTCTTATTTTCTCATACCCTGATGTTATTAAGATGGCTGATACATAAACCAGTCATTTTGAGAAAATATTAAAACAAATTTCAAAAGTTTTATCTCACATGAGAACATTGTATTGTAATTGTTGAGACGAGGCAAGTGAGTTTGTGTGCATGTGTGTATGAACATACATGGTTACACGCACACAAAAAGCCTCGCTCTGTCTAATCTAAACACCCAAAGCTATTGTTTTAAGTCTCTTTGATTGTATCTTAAATTTATAATTTGCTAGGTAACCAAAAAGACTTGAGCAGTATCTTTGATTGTTTAGACTAGGCAGAGTGAGTTTTTATATATATCTGAGATGTAAACAAAGCAGTATCTTTTGATTTTCATAAACATATGATTAACAGCTATGGCTTTCTATAATTTTGTAAGTGATATTGTACAAAATTGTTTCTCTGGCTTTGGTTCCAAGTATAGAAAATTGATATTTGGAGAAATTATTTTTAAAACACTGTTTCTTATGCACCTCCTTAAACTGGAGATGCCAAACACAGAATTCACATCGGAGTTACATATTGGTATTATTATGATATTAAATACATTTTAAATAGCTTTATTACTGAATTTCCTCCTCTGTTGGTAGTTGTGGTTGGATTTTTAGTGGGGAGAGCATTTAGTGGAAAAATCATGGTTTTTTGGGGAGAGGGAAGGAGATAAACCATATGATCTTGCTACCAAAACATGTCTTTGTTTTTATTTCCGTTGAGAGAAAAAAGGAGCAGGGGGAAATTGAAAGTAGTTTAAGCCACTTTAGCATATGGGTCTCTTCAAAGCTATATTTATCAATTAAATCTACAACTTTATTTTTCTCCTAGTTAATAAATTACAATACTACTTGGAATAATTTATTTATTTCTCTGCTTACATCCAAAAGTCATCCAAAATGTTAGGAGGATGCATACAAAAAATAAACAGTGGATAAAACTTATTGATCACATCAAAGTACATGAACTCAATTGAAGTGAATTCAGTTCCCCATAAGCATCCTCTTTAGACCAAAGCTCATGGAATAAATTTTCAGAAATGATTAATAAATTTGTGTGCCTTGATTTTTGGGTGCCCTCCTTGACAAGTGTTAAAGGAGCCTTAGTTTCAGCGGGCCAGTTCACAATACGTTCTGAAAATCAGGGCTCCTTAAAATGTCTCTGATTGGGTACCCCAAATCATTAGTTACTTTTGAAATGGATCAAGAGAGGAAGTGACTTCCAGCACTGAGGGCCCTACACCAAGATCATCCTTCTAATCACTAAGGCGTAGTTATATTCAAGTGTAGGGACAGTCAACAAAAGTATTCCACCATTCAAATATCCCAGACTTTTCCCAGTCAGGTGCTAGATACATAGGGACAGTGCTGCTGATTGCTTTGGCAGACAAACTTTTGAGTTCAGAGATTCTAGCTCTATACCAACTTTTGATAGTACGTATTCCAGCAAAATGATTGAATCTTTCAAACACTATTTAAAAAGGTACACTAGTATACAGCATTCGTTGACTGATTTTACTTGTGAAAAATGTCAGATCTGTTGCTCCTTTTAAGTTAAAACAATGCATGGAATTGGGAAAAAATCTTCAGAATACAGTACCCAAAAATTGCTTCAGACAATATTAAATGCTAATTATGGTTGAGAAATTATTGCCATCTGGCTAATCATAGTTGGTCATGAGTCATAAAAATCCGTACAACTACATGCTTCAAAGCTTCTACTAATCACCTAATTGTAACTTCATAACATTAAAAAAAAATCAATATATCGATCTAACACCAGGAGAAACAAACAGGGGTGGAAAGGCTATATTTAACTTCTGAATCCTTTTAATATTTTCTATTTATATAGGTTCTTATAGTGCCTGTCAGTGGAGTCTGAGCGTCTCACAAGAATAAAGAAGAAATTTTCTCTCTTCCTTTCCAGCAGCTAGGACTCCCTTGGTTAGTTTTTTTTCTAGAATTGTGGTTGTTTGTGTGAGATAATGGACTTATTGCAGGAAAGGTAAACTGGAGATGAGGTTTGCATCTGGTTCTGAATGTGGTCAGTTCTGTGGTTATTCATATTTCTAGCAGACATGAGTTTAATGCTTTTGGTACAGCTCCTGGGAAAGTTGTACCCTGTGCATACACAATTTCCTACTTCCAGTGGAATGTACCTGTCAAGAGAGACTATGGTCATGAAGAAAGAGGTGATTTCTCTGACAGTTAGGGTAAAACACTTAAAGGGCTTTAAATATCAAGACAGAGCCTTTGAATTGAACTCCTTACTCAGTGATGTTCCAGAGCCAAGATTAGGATGACATGTTCGTGATGACCTGTGCTGTTAAGCAGATGGGCTGCTATCCCATAATAACGCGCTCGACTCAGTGTGAGAGGAAGGACGTGAGCCATTTCAGGACATTTCTTTTTACAGCATCTTTTGGGGCAGGATGATATTAATTGATCAGTGGTATCAAATGATGCAGAGGGGTCCAGAAGGTTGTGCATACATACATTTCTTTTGCCTATGAACAGCAGAAGATAATTTGTCAGAAATGTTGCTCTGGACTTTGTGGTGCCTTGGCCTGGAGCCTGACTGGGAGGAATCTAGGATACTGGCAGCTGCTGAGAGGTGGAACTGGAGACTTTTTCTCCTCTCTAGCTTCTTGATTAGCTTACTTAGAAAAAGCAAGTGTGGTAATTTGTGAAGTCTCAAGCCTCAGTGCTGTTTTCTTTAATACTGCTTAGATTATCCTGTCTTTCAGAGAGCGTCAGAATCTACCAAAGGAGATGTTGACAATATCTGTAAGTGGGGTCCCATGTGTGCATATGCATGCACTCTCTCCTTCATATAAAACCAGCCAGGAGATGTTCATAATTTAGAGAGTAGGAGCTGGGGGGGAGGGGAGAGAGGAAATAGGCATCTGCCGCCATAAAGGAGAAATATTCAGGTGATTTTTAAAAAATGGTACACAGCATCCATCCGTCCATCCTTTTTCTACCTTTTCCAGACTTTTTCCTCCCCTCATTAGGCTGGCTTCAGCTTTCAATTGCTTATCAACTTGACATGGCCATATCACTTCTTAATATTCACTTCTTATTAAAGTAAAGCATAAGGTACTTAATGGTCCCAGCTGAGTACAGGAAAAGTAGTAATTTAAAAGCAGCCCACATGCATGTTTTGCCTTCAGCCAAGGCAGAAGTTTAATTTTAAAACCATTTTTGTTTGTTTGTTCTATCTGGTTTCCACTTGAAAATGGCTTTCATTTAGTCTTCATCTAACACTATGCTGGCTTTTAACTTTGATCACTTTTATTTCTTTAAAAAAAAAAAATCTAAGCAGAGTGCTGCCTTGCTTTTCTGTTTATTGGAAGAAAAGCAGAATATTTCCATCAAGTGGGTTAAATAAAAGTAAAGTAATAGTGAATAACTCACACAAACAGATTCATAGAAGTGAGACTGACACTCTTTTCCCATTTAACTGCTTTTTTCACTCACTAATAGTCCCAGGAACATTGGATTAGTCATGTGGGATCAGAGCCATAGTTCATCTAGATCACTGTACTGTCTCGGACAGTGTCTAGAACCAGATGCTTCAGGAAGCTGCAAGAAATTTCAGAGTTGATATATGTTTGATAACCAGCCCAGCAAGAACTTTCTTTCTAACTTCTGTTAGCTAGAGGTTGGCTTATGCTATCAAAAACAGGAGGGTTTATACATATATTATTAAAAAACAAACAAACCCTTAACTAATGTAAATGTGATTGTTTTAATTAACCCTATAAATTATTATTTCTTTTTTTAATCCTACTAGGCAGTAGCCCATAATGGAACAGTGTCTTGTGACAGATTAACTATGTGGTGTGTAAACAAAAAAAACCTTTTTGGCCTGTTCTGAATTTACTGCCTTTGAATTTCATCATGCATCCCTTTATTGTATTTTGGCAGACAGAAAATAAAAGCATCTGATTTGCCTTCACTGTCATTTATTATTTGTATATCTCTAGCATGTCCCCTCCTACTCATCTCCTCTCACTTTGGTCTGCTTCATTGCCAAATGCCTGGGCTCAAGGACATAAATGTTGAACTTGATTTTAAAAGAGCCTTGGAGAGATCGTGTCTTAATATAAAACTTAATATCTTAGGGATTGTCAGAAGTAACTAGCAATTGAGACATGCATCATCTTGGTGCTCATATTGTTGATGCTCATAGTATTAATTTGCAGTGTTAGGGAAAATAGACACTATATATTTGGTGCTATGCAGCCCCGGGTTTGGAGAAGCACAAGGACTGCCAGAACCCAGAAGGAAGAGGCAAGTAAAACAAGACTGAATGCTAATAGGCATGGAAAGTGAGAGAATTAAACTGAGTAATGTGAGGAGGGAGACGAAAACAAAGTCATATGCTATAGTGAAATAAATGTGAAGATTGACAATTATTAGTCTTGAAAGATTATAGACACAGACAAATCTAGAGGGGCAAAGGACACAAACAGGATGAAAGCAGCTAAAAATAGGGCCTCAGCCCTATAATTTCCCTAAACGTGCCTATCGTTTAGATGTTATATATAAGTGATACCTCATAAACATATTTTAAAAAGAGTTAAAAGATAAAGAGGACCATCGTCCATTAAGTAACAAGAATTTTTAAAAATGAAAATGCTTTTATTCACTGTCTGCTGTGTTAACTGATGCTGCATTGGAAAGAAGAGCGTGGCTGGATGTTAGCTGTCTGAGATCTTCAAGGCTGTCATGTGAAGAACAGATTTCTTTGAAACTAGGGAAAATAATACCATGTCTTCACTACCTAAAAACCAATGGACTTGACTGGACTGGATTATGGTCAGGGAGCATATCTAGAAGTAGAACTCAATAATGCTGATATGCAGTCTCCTGCTCTAACTGCTAGACTACACTTCCTTTCTAAATTGTAGACCGACATGATTTTTAGAACTTGGCAGGTTTATGGTGATCCGCATAAAGTTTTAGAAAATTATTTTAAAATGCCTTTGCATTTTACATACATTCCACCAAATTATTTAGAAACCTTAAACAAATTAAAGGCCAAGTTCTTTGCTAGCAGATCTTCACTGAAGTAAATGGAGTTATATCAACAGAGTTTTTTGGCCCTAAGATTTCTTATTTTGTATTCATTAGAAAGATTGGAATAGCATTATTTCCACAGGATAATGCATCACTTGATGTTGGAGGATGCCTTTTCAAATACCAGTACTACCAATTAGTACTGGGGAGGTATTTGAATGTGTAGCTAATCAAGTAATCTAATTGTATTAATTAATTGTATTAATATCAGTTATAATAACTACAAATGACAAATTTATGTGAGTGAACCGTACCACGTAAGAGGAGTTTACAGGCCTGTACTTCTCAGACACTTGAATTATTTTTAATGGTTTGGAGACAGTGGGAGATTTCTGTATTATTTATTAATATTAAGCACATCATTTTACCTGCTTGCTATTCCTCTGCTTGATTGCATGGAGTTAAATCAGAGGAGGCTCGTAGGGGAAAACAAACAGGAAATGAAACAATGGTACAGATTAGATCTCTCCAAGAGACTATACCAGTGGTCCTTAAGGGAACGCTTGGGGAAGCCATTAACTGTTACATGCTCACATGCCTGCTTCCAGCCAGGATAGCAGATTTATTTTCTCTAGGTCCAAGACCAGGATGGGACTCAAAACCATTAAAGACTCTGACCTAAAGAGGAAGAAGGGGGGTGAGCAGGCACTAGGCAGCAGTGGCTGGACGTGAGTCTCTGACAGAGGGAGGCAGGGAGAATCCTGCGAGGTCTGTCTTTCTCTCCATGGCCAGGAGTAAAGATGTTTGGGCTGAGTGGAACTTACCAAAGTTTTGCAAGGAGAAAATAAAGTTTAGGTAAGATTCATCTGTTGTTTTAACTAATTTCTCTGAGTACTTTCACTGTGTTTTGGTTGACTAATAAATAATACTTTGTTTTGAACAGGCTAGCCTGTGTTCTGTTGCTGCAAATGAGTTACAGAGCTCTCTGGAGAGAGAACTCCTGCTTGGAGCAAAGCCAGAAGACTCTGCTAGAAAAGTCACTGTGAGAAATGGATGCTGATGCTTGAGGGGACCCAGTTTGAGTGGTAGAGTCAGGAGACTCTTACTTGAGTGAAGTGTAAGCCCAGAACCTAACACTAGAAAGGGTGCACTCACAAGAGACTGCAGAGCGAGTACAAGGCAAGGCTGACTCTATGGCCCATGACAGATGACTAGAATCCATCGGATGTAGAATAGTTGTATGCCTGCAACAAGAAATCTGCAGTTCACATGTTTGTGGCTGGTTTAAATAAAGATTAGCATAATGAGAAGCAGCTGAGAATCATTTAACTGTAGGAATCTTTGAAGCAGGTTTGAGATGGTTTTGTCTAACAGTATTTTTTATGAAGGTCACCTAGCATGAAGACTGTTTTAATGAAATTTAATTAAACTGATTTTGTTTAATGGTTTTCAGATTATGAAGTTGACTTGCAATGCTTCACCATTATTGATTTATCTGTTTAATGCCTCTTTTCTGTAGACCAGCACATTTAAAAAAGACTGGGTCACTTAATGCATAATTTTCTGTTATTTAAATAATTACTATCACCAATATCTGAAGTAACTTCTAAACCTGTAAATTTAGATACCAGAGAATGGTGCAGAGAACAAGTTTGAGTACAGTAAATTAAAGCTTGTGACTCTTATGTGCGTGTCACAAGTAAGACTTTTTAAATATCAAAACTTGACTTATTAAATAAACTAGAGTTAGGCTTTTTGATAAATTTCTATGCCACAGTCTCATGAAGATGCAGAATTATGGCCTTTGCTATACACTGTAGAGGAACTTGTTATGGTCCACTGGGTTGCTGATGCAAAATATATAAGGGATTTGCACAAGTGATGAAGTTGGTTAGGTAAAAAGAAAACCCACTTGGAAAGCCTGGTTAAATTTTATTCAGATGGAGATGTCATTACAGCATTTGATACTCTATCTCATACAATACTAATTGAAGAAATAATGCAGATTGGTTTGAATATGACGCTTGTTACATGGATTGAAAACCATGAAGGACTGTAAACTTTTACTGGCAATACTGATACTTTGTTGATATAATTGCATCCACAGATTGGTTTGAGTGTTCAATTTTATAACTGTAAAGTATTTAATTGTAATGTATCCAGGGTATGCTGCAGGGACTGGTGTTGGACCCTGTGTTAATGAACATATTTATTATGATCAGGAAAAGGGGTAAACAGCCTGTTTAAATTTACAGAAGATACAAGTAAGGAGAAAGGAATAATGCACAGGAACCAAGGTTGGAAATAGGTTATTTTAGGTTCAAGCAATAAGCAATTAACATAAATAGTGCAAACAAAGGTACAAAGCAACAACTGACGCATTTTTAACACCACTCCCACTTTGGGTAAAATTCCTTCTTATTTTCTTAAACCTTTTTGCTAGCATTAAGCAATTCAGGGATTTTAGTTTTATGTGGGGTGTTTGCAGTCATTCTTTTCATTACACATCTGAAACTCTCTGTGTATCCTTGTTTGCTTGCTTCCTCATTTTATCCATTTTTCCATCACAGGCTGTTAACCTGAGAGTTGAGTTACATACTTTTATCCCCATAGTGTCTACTCCAAAAACATTATCTTAACCAGCAGTTCTCAGGGTGCAAATTTCCAAGGGTTGACTGGGTGTGCTCCAAGTGAACAGCTAGATGTCAAAACAATCAGTAAACAGCCACAGCATCCCTGTTAGAATCTGCAGCAATGGGTTGTTGGCTAAGCCATCTCCATTGCATTTCTGATTAGTATATGTGGTGTGAGGGCTCCCCACTCCCTCCTCCCGCTCTCCCCCCGTGAGTATTTGTGAAGAAGATAGCTATCCCAAATCTTTTTTTTTTTAAACTGAGAGAAGTTTCTGTGGCTTATTTGGAAGTACCAGAGTCTGCTTTAGAGACTGGGGAGAGATTTGAAAGGTTAAGTTGAGAGTATGTGCAGAGCTCACTTTGACTACAGCTTAGTGCTATGTGGCCTCTTCCAGAAAGGTGCTTAAAATTTAGGGCTCCTGGATCTTTCTCTTCCAATTTTTCTTGTGTCAGGAAGTCTCTTATGTGATCACAAGACAATGAAAAGCTCTTCACAGAACTGGACTAAAAAGTGATAGGATTTCAGGGAGACTGGAGAGCCCTTTGGAGCTGGTTAAAAAGGAACGTGAATCAAGAATGAACTAACAGCATTGCAGTTACTGTCTACAGTGACAAGCAAAGTGGGGTGGGGGGAAGAAGTTAGAGGAAGAAGAGGAATCTCCTAACCCTCAGCTCTATCATTTGCACTGAAAAATTAATCTCTTTAGCAGACAGATGAAGCTATCTGCCACTTCACGGCGCAAAGCAGGCCCTCTATTCTGAAGTGTTCAGGATTTTAATGGAGAAATGGAATAGCTTGAAATTTCTTATTGATGTGAACGTATTTTGTTGTCCTGCAGTAAACACTGGGCAAAGAAGACTCTCCTTGGAATACTTCTACGTTTCTTTCACCCAGTGCTCCTTTTTTTCTCACATACTTCTAACACACAAATCTTCCCAGAATTCAGACTGAATGGAATCCTGGCAGATAGCATTACCACTATGGCCCTGATGGACTAAGTTTGCTGATATTTGTCTTTTCCTGGATGATTTATGAATTCTTACATAGTCACCAGGCTTCCTTCTCAGGCTAGGTGTTAGGTCTCCAACTTTCAGATTTTTTTGTTATAGGGGAAATCTCTGTAAGAGAGATTTATTCAGTAGAGTTATAGCAACCCTATTTCTTTCCAGAAAGCCTGAGCTCTGATCCAGTCTTGACCCTGTCCTACCTTGATCTTGCTCCAGCCCTGTTACTGACCTGCTCCAGCCACTGCCTCCATTCTTGACCCTCAGACTCTGACTGTCCAGCTTTGATCTCTGGCCTGTATGTGGACCACAGCTATGATACCAACTTGGCTTGTTCCTGGACTCTGATCACCTCACTTTGTTCCCAGGCTTGTACCTGGACTCCAGCTACAGTACTGATTCTGACTTGATTATGGATTCTGTTCTTGATTCTGACCCCAGCCTGTCCCTGGATCTCAATATCAGTGCCACCCTTGGCCCACTCTTGATCTGATGTCCGGTTTCATAGACTCATAGACTCATAGGTCAGAAGGGACCAATATGATCATCTAGTCTGACCTCCTGCACAAGGTAGGCCACAAAACCCTACCCATACACATTTATAACAACCCCGAACCCATGACTGAATTATTGAAATCCTCAAAAGTGAGATTTGAAGACCTCAAGCTGCAGGGAATCCATCAGCAAGCGACCCATGCCCCACGCTGCAGAGGAAGGCGAAAAACCTCCGGGGCCTCTGCCAATCCGCCCCGGAGGAAAATTCCTTCCCGACCCCAAATATGGCGATCAGCTAAACCCCGAGCATGTGGGCAAGACTCACCAGCCAACACCCAAAAAGGAATTCTCTGCAGTAACTCAGTTCCCATCCCATCCAACATTCCCACAGACCATTGAGCAGACTTATCTGCCGATAATCCAAATCAATTGCTCAAATTAAACTATCCCATCATAACATCCCCTCCATATACTTATCAAGCTTAGTCTTAAAGCCAGATAAGTCATTTGCCCCCACTACTTCCCTCGGAAGGCTGTTCCAGAACTTCACTCCCCTAATGGTTAGAAACCTTCGTCTAATTTCAAGTCTAAATTTCCTAATATCCAGTTTGTACCCGTTCGTCCTCGTGCCTATATTAGTACTAAACTTAAATAATTCCTCTCCCTCCCTAACGTTAATCCCCCTGATATATTTATATAGAGCAAGCATATCCCCCCGGAGCCTTCTTTTGGCCAGGCTAAACAAGCCAAGCTCTTTGAGTCTCCTTTCATAAGGCAGATTTTCCATTCCTCGAATCATCCTAGTAGCCTGTCTCTGAACCTGTTCCAGTTTGAATTCATCCTTCTTAAACATGGGACACCAGAACTGCACACAATATTCCAGGTGGGGTCTCACCAGCGCCGTATATAACGGCACTAACACCTCCTTTTCCTTGCTGGAAATACCTCGCCTGATGCATCCTAAAACCGCATTTGCTTTTTTAACAGCCATATCACATTGGCGGCTCATAGTCATCCTGCTATCAACCAATACCCCAAGGTCCTTCTCCTCCTCCAACGTTTCCAACTGATGCGTCCCCAACGTATATCTAAAATTCTTATTATTAATCCCTAAGTGCATGAGCTTGCACTTTTCACTATTATATTTCATCCTATTACTATTACTCCAGTGTACAAGGTGGTCCAGATCTTCCTGAATAATATCCCGGTCCTTCTCCGTGTTAGCAATTCCCCCCAGCTTCGTGTCATCCGCAAACTTTATTAACACATTCCTGCTCTTTGTGCCAAGGTCAGTTATAAAAAGATTAAATAAGGTTGGTCCAAGAACCGATCCTTGAGGGACTCCGCTAGTAACCTCCTTCCAGCCTGACAGTTCACCCTTCAGCACGACCCGCTGTAATCTCCCCTTTAACCAGTTCCTTATCCACCTTACAACTTTCACATTCATTCCCATCTTTTCCAATTTAACTAACAGTTCCCCATGCGGAACCGTGTCAAACGCCTTACTGAAATCGAGGTAAATTAGATCTACCGCATTGCCTCTGTCTAAGTAAGTTTCAACCTCTACTCCAATCACGAGGTCTGATTATCGGGAGGCAGTGCCTGACAGTATCTGAATTGTGGTAGAGAGACAGCTTATTTGTTTGCTCCTTTGCTCCTAAAGTATTGACTTGAATCTTGGTTATGTCAGACTACATTGCATGTTCTGTATTTTTAATTAATGTGAAAAATCAAAGTATCACTTGATACACTTTAACATGATTGAATTATAGATCTAGTTTATCTTAATTATGTATAATGTGGTACTGGCTAAGCCTATATTTACTCAGGCTGATGCTGTTTGTAGCTATTCCTGAGTTGGTATTTGTTTGTTTATTTTAAAAAGGGGGGGACTGATATATTAGGAAAATCTCACAAAACACCACCTTAGTATTTAAAGTATGACAAAGGTTCACAAAACAAGGACACGAAAATCTAAAAGTATCTCTTCCCTTTTTTGTGTATCTCCAGATGGTGCTGGATGGTGATATTTAATTGTATAATATATATGTTCATGGTCTTCTGGGATTCACATAGAAAGCTGCTAGTACTATTTGTACACCTAGCCAACCTACCTGCAAGAAATTCCAGAATGGGTCCTGTGGAAGACCAATCTTTTCCCTGACTCCGCTAATGGGAGCTGCAAAAATATTGAGTCCACTGTTTTTCCTAGTAGTGTAGCATTATTACCATTTTGTCTGTTATGACAGAGATTGGAAGCCTCAGCAAGGACTGGGATGCCCTCTAATGGGAACTGAACATATGCCTAATAAGTGACAATCTAAATTTAGACAAATCATAACAAATATGCCTGACAGACAAAACGGGAGTGTGGACAAGAACATAAGATAGCACGGTTACATAGATGAAACTTGCACTACCTGAAGGCTGCTACTGTTTGCAAATGCGGATAAAAAAAATAATTAAAACTAGCTACCCCTGGATTGATGCATAAATTGGGCATCATGTTAGAACGTTTAAATGATTTCTTGTAGTCATTGCAGCAAAGGAGGGTTTTGAGAGGAATTGGAAGGAGAAGATAGTGGCTTTATGAATTAATTCAAAGAAGGTAATCCATATATAAGAAACAAGGAAAAAGGCATGGAGATGACTGTGGGAGAGCTTTAAGTCGGGAGGGAGAGTGAGTTAAAATGCTCCCACTTTTGTGAAAATGCTTATGGAACATAATGGCTGCATATGGTCAGGATCTTGGTTTCACAGTTCATACAAAAGAGAGCTTTTGCTATAACATTGTGCTCCCTAACATTTAAAGAAGATATTTAGCTTAGTTATGATTTCTGTTTACTGTATTTCTGAAATTTGTGAGGACGGAACCCAACACAGAATCGGACTGATCAGTGTTGCAGCTAGAGCTGGTCAAAAAATGGGTCCATTCAAAGTCTGTAAAATAGAAACCCTGAATATTTTGTTTTCCTTTTTTGAAGTCCTCAGTCAATATGCTTACTGAAAATGTGTTACATTTGTTAACATAGCAGCAGTTATTTATGAAGTTTTGTTTTCCAAAAAGGCCATTTTGGGGTGTAGCCAGAGGGGGGGGGGTGCTGTAGATGGCGTGAGAGGAACAACTTTTTCATTTGAAAAATTTCAACCAGCTCTAGTTTCCACATGTTAGGAACCTAGATATAGGATTCAAGGCCTGAATTAATCAAAAATTAATTGGTCCTGCTTTATGCAGACAATACACTGCACCTTTTTTCTCATAATTGGGATCAAAGTAAAATTAGGAAATGTTCTATTTATTTATATTCAAGTATCTCTCCCTAGCTCTTTAACACTTTTACAAAGTTTAGATACAGAAGTAAAACGCACAACCTATCCTATATAGTGGATTGCCCCTAGAGTAACAAGGGCCCTACCAGATTCCCGTCTGTGAAAAACACATCATGGAGAGTGCAATCTGATCTCCTCCATGAAATCTAGCAATTATGTCTGTTGAGGGCACCTGCTGTTTGCTGGGCTCCTGATGCTAGTCCTGGGGGTGGGGTTGGGGAGAGGGCTGGGCCAGACCCACCTCTGGGAACCTCCCCTAGCTGTAGGAAGTCCTGCGGCTGCTGACTGGGAGCCCAACTCCAAAGGCAGTGCAGAAGTGAGGTTCCTTCAGCAGCCATGGAGCTTCCTGCAGCTGGGGGAGGTTCCTAGAGGTGGATCGGACCCAGCCCCACAAACAGCCTCTGCAGGGGAAGAGTAATTCCCATCCCGCCCCAGCCCTGCTGGGACCAGCAGCTGGAGCCCAGCACACGCTAGGAGCCCTCGGCTGGGGTGCCCACAGCCCTGCCTGTCCCTGGCTCTGGTCTCGGTGCTCGGGGATTAAAGGGACCTTGGGTTGGTGGGTGTGGGGGAGATGGGCCCATGGAGCCCCTCTGATCATGGGGTCCTGGGCCATCGCCCAGCCATTAGGACAGTTCTGCCCTTCTCAAAAATGATGATCCCCCCACACCCTGCGACCCTCCCTTCTGTCCTGCTGCTGGCGGCAGCACTGGTTTTAGGGCTGGGCGCCCAGCTATCAGCTGCTCTCTCTGGCCACCCAACTGTGACAGCAGCACCCCTTCAGCAGCACTGCAGAAGTAAGAGGGCAATCCATGATTCCCTTTTGGGTCAGAACCCCCATGGTTACAACACCGAGAAATTTCAGATGTAAAGATCAGAAACTGTGAGATTTAAAAAAAAAATCTTATGTCTCTGAAATTGACCAAAATGGACCATGAATTTGGTAGGCCCCTAAACATAAGACTTGGCTGCTATAAATCAAAGAACCCTAATAGCCCTGAGCTGTTGGTTATAGACCACCCTAAGACGTTCAACCCTATCTCTTTCCAAGTACTGGTGAAAAATGATGGGCTTTGTGCAGTTCTAAAAAATTAACGGATCAGGGCTCTGCCATACCAAAATGGGGAACAGGTTCCCATCAAAGATGGAAAAACACCCTGCTATGAGGCCTTTTTCTACCTGAAGCAGGGGAACTTCAGTTACTGTGCTTCACTGGGTCGAAACTGCAGTGATAGTGCATGGGGGAGAGAAGCTGTTCCCTAGGTAACAAAATCTAAAACATACCTTGTAAGTTCAGCCAACAACTGTATGCAGAAAGTAGCTGGCAGTCAGGGAAGTTAATAGAACACTGGTGATCACGTGCTCACAGCACAAAACACTGATTAATAAGCAGGCCAACATTCTTTATTAAGGTGAGTTTTTAGGAGGTCTCACGATGTGTAACCTGATGTGGAGTGCCTTGCAATAGCACAGTCTTGGTTACAAAGGAATGTAGCCAGAGCTGCATTTGAAGGAAAGGGTTCCTCTCACCATGCTCGGATGAAACAAAAATGCCATTAGTCACAGTTGCTACCTGAACATCAAAATGCAGCCTCCGGATCTAATGAGTCTGCAGACTGTGAACCTATGTAACAAACGGCCTATACGTTCCTGTAAGTACTAATTAAAATCCTCACCAATTTTTTCTGATTTTATCCCATTCTGCTAATACTGCTTTAGTCGTATATAGATTGCGCTTCAGCCAGCTAGTCCATAAGCAATTTTTAGCCTCATAAAAACACTGAGTCATTCATTCCACTGCGCCAGTTGTATCAGACATGAACGAAATAGGGAGCAGGGAAAGATCAGCATATTAAGGACATGGTTGTCCAGGTCTCCTTGTTAATCCTTTTAGCAGTTTTGTGTATGCATTGATTGAGAGGGGTTGCCACTAAGAATCCTCCAGTATGCTATGTGAGAGCCCTCACGATAAATGACTCATGAGAAATTGCTCACAGCTTATACGTGGGCTCTTTCCAAAAGAAAGGCATGGCACCATTCTCCACTTCTGTTGGGACCCCCACTTTCTGTCAATATTTCAAGGTCTGCAGTATCAAAGGTTGCTAATGGTTATTAAAAAAACAGGATAGTCACTTTATGCTTTTCCATTGCTAAGAGAAGATAACAGATCAATGCCACTATTGAAGAAGAGCTCTGTGTGGCTTAAAAGCTTGTCCCTTTCACCAACAGAAGTTGGTCCAATAAAAGATATTACCTCACCCACCCTGTCTCTCCAATGCCACCAGCACAGTTTACATCCCTTAAATAGGGATAAAACATGATTTAACTCTTTGGAATCAAGTATTTTATAAGTGTTTGTATTCAGGGCTGAATTTCTAATTAGGCCAGTAAGCAAATGACTAGGGCGCTGGCCTTCTAGGGGCCCCTAAACAATGGTGGATAACTGCATGGGCCCTGGGCAATTTGAGGGCCCCACACGAGTGCTGAAACACTGGCTCCACCTCCTGCTCCTCCTCTTTGCTGAGGCCCTGCCCCTGGCCAGGCCACAAGCCGGAGCCCAGGGGAGAGCATATTTCCCCCACACACTTGGAGTTGGCCCAGCCAGTTGCCCCAGCCCCTCTCCTCCACCCCCACCCCTGTATGGAGCTGACCTGCGATCCCCATACTCCCCCATCATCTTCCCCCCATGCAGAAAATCCCCAGATTCTTTTCAGTAGTATTACCACCTAGCCAGTTACACCCCATTTTGTAGTTGTACATTTGATTTTTCCTTCCTAAGTGCAGTACTTGCCTTTACTAAATTTCATCTTGCTGAAATCAGACCAATTCTCCAATTTGTCCAGGTTATTTTGAATTCTAATCCTGGTCTCTAAAGTGCTTGCTTGCAACCTCTCCCAGTATAGTGTCATCTGCAGATTTTATAAGCAATATTCTCCACTCCATTATCCATGTCATTAATGAAAATATTGAATAGTATTGGACGCAGGACTGACTCCCTGCGGAATCCCACTAGGTAAGCCCCCCAGTTGACAGCGAACCATTGATAATTACTTGTTCTTTCAGTTCTTATTGGACCTTCCATTGATCCCCTAGCCACCTTTTCTGTATCCTACCTCTCCATGAAGGTCACCTTCCTTCTTGTTGTGACATCAGCCAGAATGGTGAGCAAACAGGGAGTGCTAATGGCAGATACACCCTATACTGTATTTCATAAGGAAGTGGTTTCTCTTTGCCTCCACCTGAAATTCATCCCTGAGTTTCACATGTAAACCTATTCACTTACTGGTATTCTTTCCAAATCTTCATGCTTCTGATGAAGAGAGAAGACTTCAGTCTCTTGACATCTGGGGGGCTTTGGCATTCTGTCTGCAGAGAATAAAATCAATTAGGGAAATGCCTAGACTATTTGTTGCTTTAGTGGAGCAATCAAAGGGACAAGTATTCTCTCCTCAGAGACTCTCTAAGTGGATCTCTGGCTATATCATTCTTTATTGTCAAACTGGCATGTATTTCTCTCCTGGATTGGGTGAGAGCCCACCCTGTTAGAGCACAAGCAACTTTCACAGCTTCTCTTCAAGACCTACCTCTATTTGCCATTTTACGAAACAAGGCACATTAGTCCAGACTTCTGCAGATGCAGCTGTGGGGACAGCAATACTGCACACAACAGTATTCTCAAACTCCCTTCTGTTTGATTATTGCTTATACTCACCTGTGTGTGGAATGCATGTAGGGACCAGCACTTAAAGAAGAAATGGAGGTTACTTACCTGTAGCTGGAGGTTCTTCAAGATGTGTAGTTCCTATCTATATTCCACTATCTGTCCTCATCCCTCCTGCTGTGGATCATGACTGGAAGAAGAGGAATTGGAGAGGCATTGATCTGCACTGTCCCTTATGCCCTCAGTTTGGAGCACACGGAGAACAACTGCACAGGTGCAGCACAATGGACACCGCTTGGTACAAATTTCCGATCTCCGGCACAAGGTATCCACATGAGAATAGGGCCCACACTGCTTGAAGAACCTCCAGTTACAGGTAAATAACCTCTGTTTCCCTATTTCCTTTCCCTTCAATCCAGTCCATCCAGACCTGAATGACCATAAATGGTCATATATCATTTCATATTTGTAAAACCTTTTAATAGTGCTGTAAAATAGTTTTATTCCTCTTTGTCTTTGTGAACATTTTAACATACATTTCAAATACCACAAATGGTTGAGAAAACAGATAGCCATAAGAGACCTGATAGTTTATTTTCATTTAGATTTCTTCTCACTACCTTTAAAGCTATACTATGTTTAAATGTTATTTGGGTACTCTGCATCTTAATAGTCAAATAAATGAGACGATGCAGCTAACAGTGTACAGCTGAAATTAGATTACCTTGAAATTGTTATTCAATTTTTAAGACCAAGTTGCAAAGATTTGATCAATATAAGTAGTGCTAATAGTAGAAATAGAAACAATTGCACACCCAGAGAAAGTACTTGCTAATTAAAGAACTGATTGACAAGTGGAGAATTTTTTGGTTCCCAGTTCTTACCATCAGAAAAACAAACAATATTAGTATATGGCCTGTGATCACTGGAAAAATATACAGTGATATTCAAAAAACTGATTCATAGTTTGTCACATTTACTTTCAGCATAAACAATAAGCAGAGTGTAAATTAATGCATTTTTTAGTTGTTTGCAGTATGTTTTTAACTTTTGGTCCAATGTCACTTTTGTTGTCATCAGCTTTTGCATTTTTTTAACTTTTTTTGTAAAAATTTGTTTAAATTTTGGGTCAAATTTGAGTGCATTTTTAATTATAGACTCGGATGAACTATTCTGTCCTTGTAGCTTTGTCCTTTAGCTCAGTGCTCTCTCTTTTTTGGTAATCATTAATTTTATTATTAAAACACAACAAAAAAGTCCTGTAAACAGAAAATACAAATTTAGTTCAAGATGTGTGTGAGAGAACATCTTAATTTGCTAGAGTAAAGGAATTTTAAGATACCCCCACCGCAAAGGATATATGCTCACCAGCACACTAGCTTAGAGTATGGGTTGGGGGAGACAAACTTTTTTAAGAGGAAGTGTATAGATAGATTTGACTTTGCCCCCATACACAGCAGTAGCAAGAGCAGTAGAGGATAGTAGAGGATATTGTTGGACAGGAGTGGTGGAGGAAGAGTGACAGAAAACAAGAATCCAAATGCTGTTCATCCAGCTTACACAAATAAGGCAAACAGGCCTCCCTTCTAGAGCTAATTAAAAAAACAAAAGCAACTCTATATCCTATATCCTTAGATGTCTGATACTACATGGTGGGCAGTATGGGGGTGTTTTGTTCCCCTTTGTATTCATTTATATATGACAAAAGGTGCTATAAAGGAAGACATTCAAGGATGTCCTTTTTTTTTTAAGCCTCTCAGTAAATTATTTCCACATTGCATTGAATAGTGCCAGCATGATTCCATGTAGCAATTCCATTGCTGATTGTCTTTGCAAAAGGAAGGAAAATTAATTTTGGGAGCAAGGGGAAAGTTCAATTTGTACTCAGCAGTAAGAGTGAAACTGAAATCTCCCAATTAGGCAAGCAAACACAAAAGACCAATATAATTATTAATTAAAGGTAAGAAGAAGATTCAGTAGGTGAGACAGAATAGCCCATCACATAAAAGCAGAAAAATAGTTGGGAGGGGAGAAGGGAGGTATAAATGAAAACTGTTTTGAGCTCTATGATCTTGCCAGTACCACATTCTGTTGTTTCTCCTGCACTGAATTTTATCCCAGCACCCCACTGATTTCAGAGCTTGACTCAGTGTATATATATTTCAGTATTGTTGCAATAAATGCATGTGAAAAATTCTTATTTTTTTTCAAAAATTGCTTGGGCATGGTATGACAAGATCATAAATTTAGAGATTATTCAGTAAAAGCTTATAATAGAAACCACACTTTCTAAGATGTATTGTTAAAGAGGGCAGACATTTAGAGAATGGAACTGATTATGTTCTCCACTTACTCATTGCCCTCCAAATTTTAGGCTGATGCAATGGTCATTATGGCCCTCAGCATAAATTAGAGGTACACCCCAAGCCTCCATGTGGGAAGTGCTGTGCTGTGCCACATATGCCAGAGACTGCAAGTGTGGGCTGTGTAAGGATGTTTGTGAGCCCTCACCAGCTCCTGAGCCTAGAAAATAATCTCTGGCCTCTTGTGGTTCCTCTGTCATCCCTCTATGTTGCTCAACATACAGAGGCTGCAGTGGAGACAAGCAACGTCCTAAATGTATTTTGGAAAGAGAAATATAACTGAATAATATATCAGCGAGAGTCCTGTGGCACCTTAAAGACTAACACATTTATTTGGGCATACGCTTTCGTGGGTAGAAACCCACTTCGCTGGATACATCCGATGAAAGTCTTTAAGTCTATCAGGTGCCACAAGATTCTCGCTGTTTTGCTAAAAACAGACTTACACGGCTATCCCTCTGAATATTATATGTAACTTTAGCACCCTCGTGGCCAAGATGGAGTCTGCTTTGCAGGCAGCTCTGGCCAGGAAAAGGCGCATGCAGGGAAAGTCCCTTCCACCCGAGGGGCATCTGTTCCAAACCCCCCGGAGTGAACACGCACCACACCAGAAGAGTAAAATGAATATAGAAAAGGGAAATATTTATTTACAGAGGGATGAAGGGAGAAAAACAACAGGGGGAAAAATAAGGGGAACGGTAAAACAGGATTACATTCAACACAAGGCCCCACAGTCAGTACCACAGACTGAAAGGGCAGACACCGAGCAATGCTTCTGCACCTAGAATTCAGGTGTCCCGGGCAATGTTCCAGTTGGGTGATGGCTCTTGGGTGCTCCTGGTCGTGTTCAGAGCCAGGAAACTTTCCACAACAAACCCTTCGGGTGCCTATTCTGCCGCTCTCTGCAAACCCACGCAGAGCGACACCCTTCCCACTTAACTAGCTGCAGCCTCCCTCCTTATTCCCAGGGCACAGTTATAGGCCCCAGTACTCACAGACCCATGCAGCTCTGGGCAGCAGTGGTACTGAATCCAGCTCCGGTTGGTCCTTCTCAGGTACAGTGCTCCTCCTGGCACCTGTCCAGGCATCCCTGCTTTGTCCCTCGCGGGCTTCCGGCAGTTTCATGGATTCTTCATTTGGTGAGGGCTTGCCTGCTGTAGCCCTTGTCTGGCGCTTCAGACCCGCCCCCCCCATTTCCACTCTCTGCTCTTTGGCCCCCCTCCCTTCCTCAAGCCCCCACCCACACCCCAGCACTTCCTGGTACAGTCAGCACTCCCCCCCTCCTCTCTGGGCAAAGATTTAAAGGGGGCCATGCTCTCTAAACCCCAAAGGAATTATGTATGTATCTGGCTGATGCTTCTAGTGGAGGATCAAAGATTCTGTATTTGAAAACAAACAAGTAATCAAAGCTTCAGAGAAACACTGACTGTATAAAATTAGTCCTTATATTATGTAAAGGCAGAGTCAAGCCTTTCAAACAGTTTATGGACACTTTGGGCATAATCTTGCTAACAGTTACATGCATGTAGCTCCTTTGTGGATTTTCATTGACTTCTGTGGGCTTCTTGTAGGAGTAACTATCCACATCATAAGCAGCTATTTCCATAATTAGGGCTTTGATTTTGAGCGTTAGCTTTAATATAAAGCTGGGGTGTTAAAAATGTTTGCAACTTGAAGCAAAGTGTGCTTGTTTCTTTGAAGAAAACGGATCAGAAGGAATTGTAATTCAGTCCTATAAAATGGTTGATAGGGTGACACTTTTTCATCTTTTCAAAACTGTCTGCAACAAAGTTATGACCCTGATCCTGCAAATTTGGTCAGGTAAGTAGTTCCATTGAAGTCACGGGGACTTGTGAGCACAGCTACACATGTGCTTACGTGTTTGCAGGATTTGGGTCTCAGACTTAAAGATCTGGAATAGCAGTTTCAAAAGCACCTTTGTCCTATTTTCAGAAGTGACTCCGTCACGGAGGAGTTTCAATTCCATTGACTTTCAGTGAGGCGTAAGCTCCTAAAGTGCCTGAGGGCCAGATTTTTCAAAGGTATTTAGGTGCTCAGTGGGATTTTCAAAAGCACCTAAACATGTTTCCCTCCCATTGAAGATTAGGTAGCTATCCTGCTTAGGCACCTAATGGGATTCTGAAAAGCACCTGGCGGCATCTTTAGGTACCGAAATATCCTTGAAAATCTGGCTCTAAATTACTTTGAAAATGGGACTTAGGCTCCTAAATCATTGAATCAGTTTTTGAAAATTTGAGCAAAATTTAATTTTGCTCAAAACAGTCCTAAGGATTTCATCTCAAGACTGAAGTATCCCTTTATCGTTAAACAGTAAAAGATAGGCAGTGTCCTGTGAGTGGGGGGGTCTTGTGGGCCTGTTTCCTGCTCTCCCCCACTCTCTCCCCCTAATGTAGGAGTGGCAGGTGTGGTGGGGAGTAGGAGTGACAAGGGCAGATGCCCCCGGGCCACCTGGCAGCAGGGGAGGGAGGGGCGGCGTGATGGACTTTGTCCTGGAGCCCCACCTTTGGCTGCCTGGCCCCTGTGCGGGTGCGGTCCCCGCAGCTCCCTCCTTGCGCCAGCTGGAGGGGCCAGGAGGACGTTTGCTCCACGGTGGGAGCCCTTGGCCACCAGCAGTGCTGTGCTGGAGTCTGAGTGGCTGCTGGGGATGTTAAAGCTTGGCAGCCTCTGGCCACATGCAACCAGTGGGGGGTAGCTCCAAGGAGGAGGGCCTGGCCACACCCTCACCCCCCCCAGCTGGTGCCCAGGGGCCTGGCACTCCCTCCCCCCTCTGCATGCCACTGAAACAAAGAAGGAAAGGCAAAATGTTTGTTTAGGAATTAAACATTTTTAGGATTATATACTCCTGTCTTTTTTCTCAGTCTGGTAGGAGGGAGTGACGAAGAAATGTAACAACCCTCTTCATCAGATGTGGACGCTTCCATCATTTCCATTGAGTATATTATGGCTGATAAGAAATGTGAGTAAAACTGTTTGAAATTGTATGAATTTGTCAGTACATGCCCCAGGGGGTTCAAAGGTTAGGCGCAGGCTTCCATTGCTATGCATTCTCTATGATAAGCAATTTAGTACATCACAGTACAGTATCTTATGGCCATTAAAAATGTGGGGAATTATGTTTTCTTCTCTTCCTGTTGGGGAATTTTACTAGCCTGTGTTTAGGCTGTATAAAAGTGCCCATTTAAAGTTAGCACTGAGGTAAGGTATTGCAATTCTGATATATATTAAGCTTTGTATTATGAACAGCAGCATTTCAAACTGTGACTAAGGACAGAAAACCACTTAATATGAAGTTTCTATAATAATTACTTAACGTTATTACTCATTTTCTGTAGCATGTTCACAGATTTCAAAGTGCTTTCCAGAGCCTAACAAAACAAAGCTAAACACATTACAAAAGGAATTTGAAATCTGACACTAGACTAAGGAGGATAGAATTATCAGTGCGAGTGCGTCCCTTTCAAGGAGCTTGTTTCTTGATGAACTGTGAACGATTAGAGTTGATGAAGTTCCTATATTTCTTTAACTATTTTAGTTTTTTATAAAATTTTGCCAGTTACTTTTTCTAAATGTGACACAGGAAATCGAACAGATGTTTGGATAACTGCTTATCTAGCACATGTGAGAAATGCACAAAATGGGTTTCTTTTTTTTTTTTTTTTTAAATTGTTTTAGTAAAACTGTCATTACATCTGTAGGTTTTGAATTGGGTTCTTAATAGGGGCATGTTCAACAGGCAAAATATTAGATGTCATAAAACAACATGTGAAGTTAAGGTTATGAAAAATGTATCACTTAACAATGTTTGCATTATTCACAGTTATACACCTACAAGTGTCTGCCCTAATCCCTTGCCAATATGTTGTCTTGGTAACCCGTTACCTGCACACCTGCTCAGCAGCTCCAAGGAAAAGAGCATGTATGGCTACTGGCCACATTTAGTAATGAAATAGAAGATAAAATTCTTACAAAATATAATATTTAATACAGCCATATATTTTCTGATTTTAGCGTTCTGTTTAGTGTGTAGCAGAATGTTTTATTGTTTGAAAAGAAGGGTTTGGGACTTTATCATCCATGTTACTTCTCTCTATGCAAAGCAAGAAGGAAGTCAATTGCATATTCAAGAGTCTGCTAACATAAGGGTAAAATATTTCAGTGTGTATTTTAAAATAATTTGGTAGTATGTTTCTTGGATTTCTGCCACATATTTTTGAAGAAATTAGTTGCTGTTGGATTCACCACTTCTTTAAAGTGTTCCAATCTTTAAACCGTTCCCATTTGTTATATCTGCACAGCTTTCCTGGTCAGTTCTATAATGGTTAGGTGAGTTCGATAATGGTATGGGCTTCAGAACTAAAAACTGGGGAGGAGAAAGGACAAAATGCTAACAGGGCTGGAACAAGAAATCTTGATCTGCTTTGACTTAAATAAAAGTTTACTTACTTACTTTAATTTGAAATGACTTTTCCCACTATGAATAATGGTTTAAACCAAAGCCCTCAAGCCTTAACATCAGCTTTAGGTGAGCTAGAAATTTAAACTGAGTGGTCTTCAGCACTGACTGCTAGACAGAATTATTTTTAATCTTGTATTCCATAGGTAGCCCTAGGAAGAATCTGGTAAAGCATGAAGTCCAGCAGAATATATCATTCATCAACATGACTGGGTTTTGTAGAGCATATAGGAGTTATGCCACATGGGGCTGACCATTTGACATTGACTAGCTTGCTCATCCAAATTACACATATAAACTACTCTGTCCATGTTTATACACACAATATAGGACTGTCACCTGGCTGGTTTTTCAATTGCTTTGCAAGTTGCAAGGTGACCTTTTTGTGGGTTTTTTTGCCCACTTATATGTTGTGTGTGTGGCACCGCAGCCTGCCATGCAGCAATCCGGTGAGTACTGCGCGCAGGCCACCTGGCTTGGAGAGCTGCCAGTGCAACACTCCGGTCCTGCTCTGCATGCTGGGACCTCAACATGCTGAAATTGCAGCAGCTGAGATTCATGCTCCTCTTGCTGATGGGGACCGGGAAGCAGCATGGACGGACCTGAGACTTACCAGCAGACGGGAGTAAGGAGTGGAAACCACAGTGTGGAGGCAGGAGCTCCTGGGAAGGGACGGTAGGAGGGCTACTTCAAGGACTGAGGCTCCTGGAAAGGGTGGATGTAGGGCTCATGGGCCAGGGGAGTCAGGCTGGTAATAGTGGTGGGGTGCCGGAGAGGGAAAGGAGAGGGTCAGGAGCATAGGGAGATGGCCCTTGAGAAGGGAAGAGGAAGGTCAGGCCTGAAGTGGAGGAAGGGCCATTTCTGTTTTTTCTGCATCTTGGAAGTGACAACCCTAAAGAACACTTGACAACTTTTTTTTTTTTTTTTTTTTTTTAAATCAAGAGGCTGTTTTAAACATTCTGTGATAGACGTGCTATACGTGGCTTGGGAATTATAAAGCTGAAAAGAAGATGTTGACTCTAGTGGACTATGTTATCAGAAATGATCTTAGTAGTAGTATAAAAATGTGCTAGGTTGCAGTGAGAGACACTAGCACACAACAGCAGTAATGTATATCGGCTTCCTGTTCTGTATTGACATATTAGATGCTGGTGAGATGGAAAATGGTACTAAATTTAGAAGACCTGATCTTTGAGACAGACGTCAGCTGTATTACATGCAGCTTAACGTGCACATGCAGGTGATAAGTATAATTGTCCTATTGAAAATACATGTAGCTGTGATAGGTTAATTGGTTTTGTAATGTAAAGTAGTTAAAAATAATAGATACAAAGAGACGCAGAGCACCTTATCCAGAGATGATTTGAAGAAACAACTGGTCTCCACTTTTTTAGGAAAAGTAGAATGTTTATTTAAAAAATTGTGAGTAAGCATTCTGCATTCTATAGCTGACATTATTTTTATTCTATTTGTTTGTTCCAGCAGCATTGACAATGTGAGAGACTGCCCACGCATAAGACATAGTCTCATTGCATTAATTACACTGATTTAAGTAATTTTTGCTATGTTTCTTGTGCAAGTGATTTATATCATTAAGGGTCTCTTATACTTTGTCATTTTTTGTAAGACATTCAGCATCTGCAACCTTTTAACTTGCTCTCTTTGTCTTATAGAAATTAAGATGAACCAACTTCTTTCCTAACAATTTATTGTCAGAATATATATATTTTTTTCTTTGACTGTTGTGTGTTTTATGGTACAGAGGTTAGTTCAGTGTGTGTGTGTGTGTGTGTGTGTGTGTGTGTGTGTATTTTAAGTGAATTAGGCTGGGTCTATACTGATGGCGGCAAATTCGCCACCGTCAGATTGATTGCTCTGGATCGACTGAGCAGTCTGTGTAGACCCGCTCAGTCAATCCAGCAAGCGACGCAGGAAAACCAGCCTGGTAAGTGGCGTAGCGCTGCGTTGAAGGGAGCGCTGTTCCCTTTGACGCAGAGCAGTGTGGACGGCATGCAGAGGAGACGCTGCAAAGTCGACGGGAGATACGCAAGTGATTTACATCTCTTGCGTATCTCCCGTCACCTTTGCAATTCGGCAACAGTCAAGTGTAGACCGGGCCTTAGGTGCTGGTGTTAGTTGTTGGATTGACAGCTCCTGAGACAATGGTAGTGCTGCTTTGACTGATCTGTTATCTAGTGTTCAGTGGTGGTTTTTTGTTTTTGTTTAAATGTGTAACTATTTTTGTATGCTGTAAACGTACCTGGTAATTACATTATTTTACTTGCTGAAACATTTGGACAAGCGAGACGATAAGTTTGGTTATTTGCTTCTTTATGGTTACACTGCCAGCATTTATAGTAACGTATTGCTTTATATGTCTTTCAAATTTACATCTTATACTCTGTGAATATTTACTCCATTTTTGACAGAAGTCTAAATTTTTTTTTAAAAAAAATTATAAAATTTAATACTGTGTATAAATTGCAGCCCTCTAATTCAAAATTGATAAATTACTCCGTGGAGAGAATAGTTTTTATTTTAGATTTGCTCTGTGGCTGCAATAGTGTTGGATGTATATTTGGGACAATTATGAATCTAGCTAATTTTGTATACTTGAGTACATCTATTGCAACTGTGTGGTATACTGAGGCAATATAGTTATCACGGCAAGTACCAAAATACATTAAAATCCATGAATCCAAGTTTAATTCCTTCTCCTATGACTTGAAAAGGTCAGTATTGCTGCCTCTAAGATAAAATAGATTTTTTTTCCAGGTAGATGAAAAAATAGCAATTATCGGTTATTTAAAAAGAGATTTGAAAATATGATTTAATCATGCCAGAAAAGTTACCAGCAAAATTGATATCAATCCTGCATTGGTGGGGTGATGGATTAGGTACCTAAGAGGTGTGTTCTATTCCTAGTTTTAATGATATAGTAATAACATTTATATTTGGGCCTTAGTACCCTGAGTCAGCAAAATACTTAAGCGTATACTTACAGTTAAGCATGTACTTAAGTAATTCCCCGTTCAGCAAGCCACAGAATTCAAGCATGTAAAGTCAATGGGAAGTAAGCAAAAGCCTAAAATTAAGTATTTAGCTGAATGAGAGTAAAGAAAAGCATTTTTTTTAATATGTTGGAAGCTACCTTTTGTTCTGGAGTTGTTGTTATCAGATGGAATTTTTAAAACAGCCTTACGAAGTGGTGTCCAACTCCCATTTACTTTCAGTAAAAACAGGGTGCCTAACTCCCATAGGTATCTTAGAAAATTCTTACCATGATCAATCGAAGCAGTTCTAGACTCACCTCCAGTCAGCACTGCATGTTAATTCTTAGTGCTAGCAATTACTGAGAACTTTGATTGCCTGTGCTAAGCAGTTAAGACTCTAAGGGTCCAGCCATCCCGATAGCTGTGGAGAAGTTTGCCTCTTTGAACAGGAAGTAAGGAAGGCCTTACGTTGAAGGTTAAGGCTCCTTCCACTTCCTGCTCCAACTATTTTTAGACATAACTTGCATCCAAATGTGAAGCCTTCCAAAAGTCTAATAACTCCCTTGTTAAGAATGGCTAATGATAAGTTGGCCAAAGGGCATATACATTTTTTTAAAAATTGCTATTGATAACATAGTTTTTGTTCTTGATGATCTTTTGTGGCTATATTTTCAAAAATGGCCTCAAGTTTACATGCACGATAGTGTCCATAAACATTAACACCTGTGAAGGACAAGAATGTATATGTACAATGGCATGTCAGTGCATCAGTTGGTTTATAAATTGTACTACAAGCCACTTTTGCACATACATGCTACCATCTGTGAGCACAAATGACTCTCATATTATGAGGTTTTAGCCATGTTATGCAATATCACACTGAAAATTCACTAAGGAAAGGAGCAGGTTGCTTGGGTAATATTAGAAAAGTTGCTGTCAGGAAAGAATAGTTCTGGATTTTATTCTTCATCTATAATAAAGTTTGCTAGTGCTGAAGCATTCCTAAGATTTTTTTTCCTTTTACTAAAAATGGTGATGTGAATGTCTGGAATATCACTTTCATATATAGCAGGTGAGAGGCTATTCATGCAGTACATTTAAATTAATCTTATAGCCAAGTTGGGTGACAAGAAGTTTATAAATTTTGTCTCCTGAAGTGTTCAGCCAATAATTTTAAGCAGAATAAGCATAATAATGGTATCCTTCGAAATGCAAATGTAAGTGATCAACCTCTCAAAAATAGGTTTGGAGAAGCGAGACTAATTTGTTTTATGCATCTTTTTGTTTCAAAGTTCAGAGCCGTCTTCTTGCCCTTAATTTGCACTGCGTTGTGGTTTCAATAGTTTGTAACTGTCTGGTATCTAAGCTCACTACCTGACTAGTGCACTTTGTACTAAATGTGGGCTTAAAAGTAGACTGTAATCAGGTCTAGTATATTGGCATGATAATGAATAGCTGCCCAGCAAACACATCTCTTAGTTCTTTGTGTGCTTGCACATGTTCATTCTAATGTAGGTGTGTGTTCCCTGAGCACAGCTGTTGGAATTTTTTTCCCCTTAATGGTATCCGTTGGGTCGGCTCCAGCATCCTCTGGTATCGTGTGCTCATAGCACCAGTATAAAGGCCCTACCATCCCTGCTCCCCTTCAGTTCCTTCTTACTGCCCATGAGAGCAGCTGGAACTTCTCAATGCCTAAGCACTGAGGAGCATGAGAAAAATCATACTTCTCATGAGAACAATCACTCTTAGTGGTTTTTCTGACAAACTTAGTGTTAATGGTTTGTCATTTTAGTATTTTGTAGATAGTTTGGATGCCTCTGTTCTTAGATAATAGGGTTATCCACCCTCCCGGTGCCGGGGTATGCCTTGGGCACGGGGGTTAAAGTCCTGTGCCTCGTGTAGTAAGTCTTTGCCTTTGAGTGGCCTGCACTTGAGCTGCCTCAAGTGCATAGAGGAAGCTCATAGGAAAGACCGCTATCAAATCTGCAGGGATTTCAAGCCCTGGTCCAAAACAAAGTGCAGGCCTTCTTGAAGGTCCTCCTCATGGAGGCAGCCTTAAGACCAGCCTCGAGAGCCATGCTCAGGTTCATCACCAAACACCTCAGTCTTACTGGTACCAAGCTTGTCAGAGGGCCAGGACTTTGTACCATTGGTGTCTTCATGTGGCAGGGAATTGTTGCCAGGATGTTGCCCAGTAACACAACAGCTATGCAAGGGGAAACCCATGTTGATAGCCACCAGATCTTTCCAGCGACCCTCCTTGGCACCAAGTGGTACAGCATCATCTTGGTCTCCACAGCACAGCTCATTGTCCTCATCGGAGTCTGGAGTGGGATTGTATTTCCCTTGCTGATACAGCACTGCTCCTTGGGCTGTTCTCGTTCTGTCATGGCACCAAGTTCATCTGTACACCAGGTTATCGTGGCCCTTTTGGAACTCTTGGGGTTTTCCCCCACCTCAGGGTATTTCTTCAAGGCAGTCATACTTAGTCGTCTTGGAGGCTAGGTCGCCCCCAGTACTACACAGAGATACTCTGGTACCGAACACTGCACAGAGCCACAGGTGGAAGCCCCACAGGCACCTGTTGATACCGAGGAACCAACCGAGGCCCCTCAGCTGGTATTAGCCTTCTCATCCTCCTTTCCAAATGAGGCGATGGTGGCACCTGCTGTCTCCCCACCGCAGGACAACCAAAAGGCTTATCAAGACTTATTAAAGTAGGTTGTCTCAAGCCTAGGGGTCCAAGTGGAGATGGTCAAGGAGGTGACACACAGCCTTCTGGACATTTTTTCACCAGCAGGCCTGTCTAGAGTAGCTCTGAATGATGCCATCGTGGATCCATGGCATGTGGCCCTGTGGCAAAACCTACCTTCCTCCTCCCAACGGCAAAGTGCACAGAATGAAAATATTTTGTTCCTGCCAAGGGGTACAAATTCCTTTTCTCACACTCCCCTCCTCGGAATCCTTGGGATTACGGCGGCCAGTGAGCAGGATTGCAAGGGGCAGGTAAGTACTATGCGCAGAGCAGAAGACCCTAAGAAACTAGACCTCTTCGGGCAGAAGGCATACTCGACAGGGGGCCTTCAGCTTCACATAGTGAACCAGCAAGCCCTGGATGTGCTTCAGGGTGTGTTATGACCTTTTGAACACCTTGCCACCAGCCAATTTAATGGCTCACTCTAATAGGTCTCAAGCCTCTTCTGCTTTTTAAGTACAAGTTCCAATTCCAATCTGTAAGGCAGCAACCTGGTCATTGGTTCACATGTTCACAACACACAATGACATTACACAACAGGCTAGAGACGATGCTGGCTTTGGCCAGGTGGTTTTACAGTCAGCCTGCCCTTAATCTCCAAACCCATCTCTGGCACAACTGCTTGAGAGTGACCTGCATTGGAACAAACATGTGCAAGCACTCAAAGAAGAAAAACACTTACTAACCTTTCTGTAACTGGTGTTCTTCGAGATGTGTTGCATGTGTCCATTCCAAGACCCACCCCTCCATTCCCTCTCTTAGGTTGGCAAGAAGAAACTGAAGGGCCCTGTCAACCCCGCTCCCCTTAATACCAACACTATTAGCACGCAACACCAGCAGGCACTGGAGCTGACCCAATGGGTACCTCTAAAGGAAAAAATTCCAGCAGCTGTGCTCGGGGAATAGACGTGTGCAAACACATCTTGAAGAACAACAGTTAGAGAAAGTTTAGTAACTATTTTTTCTTCTAACATAAATCCTAACTGAACTAGTAAAATAAGACTAAATTGGTGATTTTAGTATGTGTAGCAATAGTCCCATAACACACTTTGCCCAGGTTGTTTAAGGTTTACCTATTTATTTTATTATTGGTTTCACATAACAGTATGAAAATTGTAATGGGTTTTGTATGCAGTAGATTGTAATACACGGCTTTTATACGTCATCTTTTATACAGCATCATCTTATACTCTTAAGGCCAGACTAAGAAAACTAGTGCAACAGATAGAGTCACATGATGGCATGTGATGCTACCTCTATTACCTTCCACTAGAGTTTTGACTATGGAGAAGGAGCTGAGAGGAGGATTGATCTGAAATCAACAAGATGAAATTCAGTAAAGACAAGGGCAAAGTTCTACACTTAGGAAGGAAAAATCAAATGGACAACTACCAAAAGGGGAAAAACTGGCTAGGCAATAGTACTGCTGGAAAGGATCTGGGGGTTATAATGCATCACAAATTGAATATGAGCCAACAATGTAATGCAGTTGTGAAAGAGGCTAATATTCTGTGGGTGTATAAACAGGAGTCATGAGTTAATTGTCCCATTCTACTTTACACAGCTGAGGCTTCAGCTGGAATATTGGGCACCACACTTTTAAGAAAGATGTGGACAGAGATGTTGGGCAGAGAACAACAAAATGATAAAAGGTTTACAAAACATGACTTATGAGAAAAGCTTAAAAAAATCTGACCATACTTAGTTTTGAAGAAGATGACTGAGGGGGAGTTGATAAATCTTCAAATATGTTAAACGCCGTTATAAAGAGGATGGTGAACAATTATTCTTGTCCTACCATAGTAGGACAAGAAGTAATGAGCTTACTCTGCATCAAGGGAAATTTAAGTTAGATATTAGGAAAAATGTTCTAACTATAAGGATAGTTAAATAATGGAGTAATTTACTGGGAGAGGTTGTGGAATCCCATCATTCGGGGTTTTTAAGAAGAAGTTAGACAAACATTTTTCAGGGACAGTCTAGATATACTTAATCCTTCAGAAGCTTGAGGGGATGGGTTAGAGGACTTTTTCAAGGTCCCTTCCAGCCCCAAATTTCTATGATTCAATTATCCACTTATCCAACTGAATAGAGTCTACATACATTTGACTAATTTATTTCATTTTCAGTAGCTTTAAGTTAGCATTATTTTAACTAATTGAATGCTTGTTTAATTTAATGGGAAATATTTATGAAAATCGTAGTTTTTCAAAGATATTATTTATTTTGCTCTGACTATATGGTAACATTTTCCTACTGATTATAGTGGTAAGCTTTACTTCTTTTCCTTTGTTCATTACCACAGTATTACATTAGTTATGAAAAAGAAATTAGCTATGTTCTAAGTGCAATCTATCAACAAAATGAAGAAAGCAGCTACAAATAGTTGTTTGAGGCTATTTCTGATAATAACTTGCAAGATTTGAGAGACGAAGGTGAATTGTTTTTGAAGATCTGTATTTTGATTTTAATAGAATGTCTGGCTTCCATTTTGGTGGTGCATCTTCAGAGCAGACAACCTTGTTAAAGTGTATATAACTTCTTGGTTTGCTTATTCTGTCAATATTTCTCTGCATTTCCTCCCACCTCCGTCTAAAAGGGGAGATAAATCAGTGTCTATTTAAAGGGAGTAAAATGACAAATTTTCATATGAAATTTCATTGTTCAAATATTTTATGCTCACATTTAATGTCGGGACCACCCACATCTAATATTATGAGGATAGATTATAGTATAAATCCTAGACATAAGAACTTATGTTTCTCGTGCACCATTCTGTCTTTGGTGACTTATTAGAACTTAAATAAGCATGAAATAAGGGTGATTAAAAACAATTGTTTCAGCTTTGTACACCATATTTGAATTTAAGGTGCCTGTTCATTGTATAAATTATATCATTTTGGAATTTGCAATTTTAGAACAATCTGTTTGTAAAGCAAGTAAATATATATTTCTAAAAAAGCCACCATAGCGATTCCTGACCTTTTAAAATCAGGAGGAGTAATCAATCCAGGCTGGTTCTCTGCTTTAATGCACACTGGCAGCTAAGTTTAAATGCCTAATAGTGTTTCTTCTCTCACATGTATGGGTTTGAGGGACATTTATTGTAAAAGTTAAACAGAGTGACAGCTTGCTTTGGCTTATATGTAGAGTTCTTGACTGTGCTGCTTTACTTTCCTCCATAATAAGTAGTTAATAGAAATTCACTGACCTGCAGAACAGACTTAATTTATCACGTATATCAGGTTGATTTAACAGGAATGGAATGTAGTGGAACAATAGATTTTTTTGTTTGGTTGAGGGTTTCTTTTTTTTTTCTTTCCCCCTCTTGGTTATCTTCAGACATTTTGTCAGTGAAGAAAATCAGTCAGTCAGTAAAACCTTTGTGACTTTGAAAAATTTGGCTGTATTTGTAAAAGGTCAATATAAACTGTATATATGAGCAAAGAAGAATTAGAAGATGTTTGTTTGTTACTTTCACACTTCTGTAGTACACAGTCAATATGTAGGAATACTATGTTTAATATTTGTGGTTATAATTAGTAAAGCAAAGATTACTAAAAACCTCCTGCATCTCCTGTTTTGAAAATCTGAATATTTTCCAAGAGCTTAACTATCAAGGGTGATTTTTTTTAGGCTTTTAAGCCCTTATTTGAGGAGTTTCTATACTGCAGCATTCAAAACACAGAATATAATCATATGGGAAATAAGAGACTGAAAGAAAATCAGTCTGGGAGGAGTGCCATTGCAATAAATAATACTAAACAAAGCTAGGATTTCTTGAAGCTTTCAGGCATTTAAGAAAATACATACATGTTTTGCAATCTGTAATAAATTATCAACCCTGCTATCTTGGTTCATCAGCTGTTCAAAATCATTCTTTTGTATCACTCTTAATTAGACAAAGTGAACACTAATTATACATTTGTTACTTAATTAATGTAAACTGTCAGTGTATTTAATTTTAACAGGTCAACATTACAGTTAATGCTCAACTTGAAAAAAATCAGCATATTAGAAATAAGAATAAAGTGTTTTGTTTAGGTTTTTTAAGGAATGGACAGGATAAAAAAATTGTTTTTGAGGAGACCTAAATTCTTACCTCACATGCTTTGGTTTTAACAGTAACCTTTATTCTAAGGTTTATTTAAGCCATTGCTGGAAAGGTTTTTATTTGTGCAGAATGTGGTCAGATATATTCTGTATTGATTGAAAAATTACAAGTGGTGCTCTCTTTCTGCTCAGATTGTATTAACTTCAACTTCTGGCCATCTAAGGAGTGTTAGAAGGTTGTCTATCTTCTTAAGATCTAGTTATATTAATTGATGGGAGGAGAGTGCAGTAATGGCAGTTTCTAGCAGAACTGGCCGAAATGCAGGAAATTTCCAGTTATTGGAAATTTTGCTATTTTGAAATGTGTATTCATTCCAATTCAAAACACAACTTTAAAAAAAAAAATTCATGCAAAGAGGAAATTCTGAAGAAAAAATACATGGTGTCTCCAAAATGAAATATGCTTCCTGGGACCCTGAAAGCTGATGTGTGAAATTGTAATTCTTGACAGTATGACCAGTTGTAATGGTGAATAATTTCAGCAGTGGTGAATAACTTCAGAGGCTGCAGGGGCTCCCAGAGCTGTGGCTTGAGGGCAAACCTTCCATGCAGACTGCACTGGATCTGAGGATTTCTAGACTTCTGTCTCCATATCAGGGAGCTTGGAGAGCCTGAGAGCTTTGGCTCAACCCAGAGTACTCTGGGCTTCCAGTTGCAAGGCTAGGGACCGAGCCCTCATTACAGCCTGGGCTCCCAGGGCTTTTAAAATCCTGGCTGCATAGAAGGGAGCCTGGAAGTCTTGGCATGGGTGACTGCTTCAGAGCCAGGGAACCTGGGATCCCTGGTAGCAGGCTTGGCAAGCTGTCAAGACACCGAGCAGTGTTCCATCAGAACACTGCCTTTGATTTGCTGAAAGTTCATTGAACCAGAGATATTTCCACAATATATTTTGGGTGTGATGGATTCATCATTTTCCAATGGCACTCTGCTTCATAAGTAAATTTCTGACCAGTTCTAGTTTCTAGGACTTTGCATAGAAGTTAAGAGTTTCTGTTGAGCTGTGTAGACTCAATTATTAGAAAGGCTATTGCTGACTGAAATTTGCAGGTTGATTTTATTACCTACAACTGACACCCAAGAAGGTTTGGAATGTGTCTCTAAAAGAGAATGGAACAGCTAAGCTTGAGGAGAAAGCTGACACGGAGGGTTTGTGGTTGCTATTTGAGTTACCTATAAATCCAAAGCCTAAGAATGGGAGACGTTTGGACCGTATTTATAATACTTCCATTCTGTATAGAGCAGGGTGAAACCCCTTGCTTTTGGGGGAAAGAAGCATGAAGAATAAAATGAGGTCATTTTGGTGTGTTCTCCATAATTAACACAGTTAAGTTGAGGATAATAGGTACCATGCATACGCCTGTTTCCCATGCCATCCTCTGCAAAAAGTGTTTAAAATTAATAATTGAACTGAGTTGCTTGTTGAATATCTGTAAAATAGACATAGAAATGGAGACTTTCAAAAGTGCAGATGTTAGGCATCCAACTCCCTTTGACTTTCACTGGACATCTCTGTTTGAAAATATTTCCCAGAGTAAATATTGAACAGTAGCTAGTACTTGTTTGATTATCTAGGAATCTGTCATCTATTATGTGTATAACAGTCTATAAGATATACCTTATTAGTGTTTGTTAAACATAAGAACTTTTAAATAACTTTAGAAATTGAATTGTGCAAATTTTGCTCTCCCTGGGTTGTTACAAGACTGATTGATGCTCACCAGGTTATTGTACTTAGATCCAACCACAGGACCCCAGCTGTGGTTGCTGTGCTGGCTGGGGCAGTTGGAGTCTAGGAACCATATCAGGGCCTCTTTTAGGCACAGTTTCAGGATGTAGAGCCTCTGTCTAGCAGCCCTACCTAAGAGATGGGAACTCTGCAGTACAACTGTTTAGACCCTGAAACTTCCAGATCATTCAAACCTCCCTCGTAGCTCCTGCACTCTGCCAAAGTTCCACCAATGCCATGGACCCTCTGGATTACTGTTTTCTCCTTCAGGGACCATGTGACAGCAAAAGATAGGAATGTAGAGACTTTGCAACAGAATCTCTAAATTAATCACATTTGTCATGTAGACAAAAGTGCAAGATATAGACAGAGCTATGGAAAATAAACTCTGCGTTCAAAACCCTGCCTCAGTTTCCTCACCACACCATGGGGCCTTTGGGTTTTGGACAGTGTTCTTTTGCATTTTAGTCAGTGTTGTTTGGTCAGGACCCTCCTCTTCTTCTGCCCAGTCCTGCTTTCATCTACTTTTGTCTCTTCTCGCTCCAGTATGGCAAGTGAGAGAGCCTTACTTTTATAAGGTTCAAATCTCCCGTTCCCCAAGTCAGGTAACTCTCCTCAGTGGCTTCAAATCCCTCATCTGGTGATCTGCAGGTTTGTTGCACTCCCAACTGGTTGATCTCATTCCTCTGGTGTCAGCTAGCTTATTGTCTTAAAGGGCTTCCATTTGAATGGGAGACTGTAGCCCGGCGTTGGCTCCGGGCTGGTCGCTGCAGCCCTTCCTTGGGCCTAGCCTCAGAGGAAGGCCACTGCACCTTCCAGAAAAAGCGGGGGAAGTTAGTGTAGCAGATAGTCAACTGCCCCGGCCTGTGGCCAGCCGGGCAGGTAACAGAGGCTCACTTCAGCAACTAGGGATGAATGTGTTCTCCCGGGTCTCCAGGGGAGGGGGACGCAGGCCCACCCGACTCCACTGCGTCCCAGCCCAGGACCCTAGCAGTGGCACAGGCATTGCCACTGTGTCGGCGGGGTCCCACTGCAACACGCTGCCTGGGGTGGGCCCTGTACGCAGCCACAACTATGGCTGTTCCTGGGCCACTTCCTCCCCCTACTCCCAGGTACTGCCTTCCTCGGGGTCTTTGGGATACACAGCCCACGGCAGGCTTAGCAGGCCTTCCTCATTGGCGGGCAGCAGGGCGGGGAGCTCCTTGGCGAGGGGCAACTCATCTAGGTCACAGGATCCCGGGGGTCTTTGGCATCCGGCAGCTTGTCCAGGTCAGGTCCCGCCTCCAGGAGCTCCGCGGCCAGCAGCTTGTCCAGGTCAGGGCCAGCTTCGGAGGGTATCTCCCACCCCAGAGTATCAGGGGGCTCAGCCCACTCCCTAGGATCCAGCGGCCCTACCCAGTCCTGGGGCCCTGGGCGGTGGGGCCATTCCCAGCGCTCGGGCTCGGGGAAGGCCTTGCACTGGGCTTTGGCCAAGCTGGGATCAGGCTGGCGCTGCAGCCGGCAGGAAGGCACGTTTGCACCCACTGGCAGCCGGTCTCTCACTGAGCGGTGGGCCCTGCCTTTTATCCTCCCAGCCCCGGCAGAAGCCCTGCCCCTCTCGGGGTGGATTGGCCAGTTGGCTGGACCTATCGCAGTCTGGCTCCTGGGTTGCTGGGCAGACTGGCCCACTACCCCTTTGATGGCCTGTGCTCGGGGCTGCGGCCCTTCCTTGGTCCCAGCCTCAGAGGAAGGCCACTGCACCTTCCTAAAGAGACTGTCTAGGTTAATGATTACCTCTTGATTATTGAGCACTGTTAATTCTCTGCTAACACCTCTTGGAGTCCCAATCCAAGACGGAGGTGAAAAGACAATAGGGAAAGTGCAGTGTAATTTCACTCCAGAATGGTGTTTTGCCTCCAAAAACTAAACTGTTATGAACAAAAATATCTAGGAGATACTTTTACCAATAAAATGACCATTACAGGGTTTCATAGTACATGAACTGTTTCTCTGACTACCTTTTATTTGTTTCTATAATCTTCTGTGTTTTTGATGATAATTCTGCAAGACAGCACTAGGAGATGACATGTTTTCCCAATACTTGATATAAATCGTCATGGATACAAACTGAGTTCGGCTGCAGTGAACTTAAATGCTGGATACATAAGGCAACCTGCTGTTTGATACCAGAAAGTTTTAACATTGGTATTTTCCCCATTTTCCCTATCCCAATTGAAATTCAGTTAGCACCACACCATTACTGGGTGGTAAAAGGTTACTGTTAGATTTACATACCATAATATTATACATAAAAATGACGTTGACTGCAGGTATTATACCACATCAACATGGGTAAAATAATACTGCAAACTTCTCAGTCAGTGAAAAGCATCCCCATCTCACTTATGGGAAGGAACTGAAAGTTCTTTAAGGCCTTCTAGATGTGTAGACTTGAAGCATTATTTTTTATTCATAGGTATGTTAGAAAGCTGGCCCAAAGTCGTCCTCAGTCCAAAATTTGTCCACATTCTATCATGCTGAGTTATCAGTTAGCTTTTTTAACTGGATAATATTACTGACTTTGTTTTCATCATTCTCTTGCTGTTCTCTGAAGCCCTTGCATATTTAATGTGTCTGGATCCTTCCTGTGATTCCCAGATATGATGCTGACTAGAGCAGAAGTACCTTTTTCAGGCATGGGAACATAATGATGAGCTTGAGGAACCAAGTTCCTGCAAACAAATCCACACATACCAGACTTCACTCCCACATAAATCCCATGAGAGGACCCCTTCAGCAGTAAGTGGGCCATACATGTTGATGCATTTGGCTTATAGTTGCTAATAGAGTCTACTTTCATGTTCCTCCTGCCTAATCAATCAACATTAACTTTGCCTTCTTCATTCCAGCAAGTCCAGCAAAATATTGTTATGTTATCCACATATTTATTCACAAGAGTTCCTACTGTTCCACATATAATACATACAAATGTCAATCTATTAATAAAGCATGAGCACGTTTCCATCCAATAATTTTTATGTAATGAGCACAGGTAAATGATGATTATGATGCTCAGCGGTAGCATATCCATTTGTGGCCAGTCATCTGAAGAAGATTTTGGTGGCTTTTGCCTTTCAGCCCACCTCCTGTAACAAGTCATGTTTCTTTACCTTTGCAGACGGCTGCATAGTTGAGGATACTCCGAAAGATGCTTCTTATGTGGAGTAGGTACACTGTCAATCATAGTGGACCCTGTGGGCCCTGCCAGCCCCTCTTCATCACAAAACAGAGAGGTCTGCCATGACCTCTCTCCAAGATAAGCCTTAGAGTAGACCCCTGGTTTGGCAGTGGATGCAAGCAGAAAGCTAAGGCCCACCAATGTAGAAACACAATACGGGTCAGGGAGGGCTGGGAATTCTAACTCTATCCCCTGTTAGAAATTTTGCAGCTATTGGAGAGAGGGCCTCATTCTTCTCTCTTCATCTTCATAAGACAGTGTTAAGATAGGGCAGACAGGAAGCATCTCAGTCAGCAGTTGGGAACTGACTGTGTGCTTCACAAGCTACATCCCTTCTCCTCATTATGGTTGTCAGTGCGGCATGTGAGGACTCCTCTGAAGGCCTGGCATTTAGGCCCAAAGTCTTTCTAGATCAAAGAAAAGCTCTCTGGATCTTGATCCTGTAGGGGCTGAAAAAGATTTGAAGCCTGGGTTTGTGTCTGTGGAGGCCTTTGAGGCATCAAAAGTGTCAGTGTCATTTATTGTAACCCTCTCTGAGTTGGACAAGCAAGGTCCGTCTCCATTAAGAAAGAGACTTTTTTAAGTGCATCCAGAATCTTGATGTAGGCATCTCAATTCACTTTGGTGCTAAGTTAATCAGAGCCCTTGGCTAAACTGATACCAACTTTGCCTTATTAAAGCCTGTCTTTCACTGCTATTTAACTTATTTCATTGGACATGCTCAGGGTTTAGCTGATCGCCATATTTGGGGTCGGGAAGGAATTTTCCTCCGGGGCGGATTGGCAGGGGCCACGGAGGTTTTTCGCCTTCCTCTGCAGCATGGGGCATGGGTCGCTTGCTGGTGGATTCCCTGCAGCTTGAGGTCTTCAAATCTCACTTTTGAGGATTTCAATAACTCAGTCATGGGTTCGGGGTTGTTATAAATGTGTATGGGTAGGGTTTTGTGGCCTGCCTTGTGCGGGAGGTCAGACTAGATGATCATATTGGTCCCTTCTGACCTATGAGTCTATGAGTCTATGAGACACTAATTCTTCATTAAAAATGTTATTTAGCTAAGAAAGATGATAGTTTATAGAGGGCTTGACAGAAAAATTCAAAATTCTGTAGAGTAGGATGAAAACTTGCTAGTTCCTTCTTTTTTCCCCCATTGATAAGTTGTGTAGACTGATAAAAAGAGGAATCTTAGATTTTGGGACTACCTACAAATTGCATTTCTGTTAGGGACTCAACCATTTTTACTCTCACCCAGGAAATCTTACCTTGTGCGCAGTTCTCATTTTTAAGTTGTGGTTTGGAACTTCTGTCCTGACATGGTAAGTGGGTACCAGTTAACCCTTCCATTCTAAGCAGAGAAGTATTGTCTCTTATTTGTTCTAAATTTAATGATCATTAATTAAATCAGTGTATTACAGGAAAAGGTAAAAAGAAGGGACTGAATTTCTTAGTCAACTTCTGTATAAATCACCTTCTTTCCTCACTAAGTTAACATAATTTCACTTGTTAAAAGTGAAAAATGAAAGAGATTTAATGATGTTAGCACATATTTTCACAATCCGTGAGTTGGTATAAATTCTACAATGTATTTTTATACAGAAGTGAATTTTATCATTGAAGTTGTAAAGGTTATTTAATCAGTGAAAGGTTAAGGGGGTTGTTCAAGTTTTTAAGAGTCCAGTGAGACCGGTAGCTACATATATGATGTATATAAATGTATAAATGACCTTTGGATGATCAAAACTTCATATAGAATTGCAATGAGAATGTGAAGATGAGGAATTTGAGCATGACAGCTTCTGAAATAATATGGGAAAGAACTTCATGACATTGAGTGGAGAGATCTGGAACTAAAGGATGGTTGAAAATATTGGACGGACAGTTTTAAAGGAATTTCATGAATAAAGAGATGTGCCAATTATGAGAAGGCCACTCAAGCTTTTCTTATGGGCATAACTAGGTTTTTTTGGTGAGACCTATTAAAAATTAGGAACTTTGGATGAGGCTATAGCACATAGGAGTTCATTCTGTATTAATAAAGGAGAATAGCCCTATATGTTCTGAATTTTATTCCACTTCTGTCAGAATGCTCTATTTCTTCCTCATTGGCCCTCCTGCCTGCCAGTTAGGCAGCAACTATGAATGACATTTAAAGCAAGCATGAAACTTATTTTAGACATTTAGAAATTCTCCATGCTATCTCCAGGGATGAAGGTAGCAGTGTCATTTCAAGCAATAATATCATAGATTCATAGGTCTGGAAGGGACCTCAGGAGTCTTCTACTCCATCTCCCTGTATTCATAGAATCATAGAAGATTAGGTTTGGAAGGCACCTCAGGAGGTCATCTAGTCCAAACCACTGCTCAAAGAAGGACCAACCACAACTGAATCATCCTAACCAGGGCTTTGTCAAGCTGGGCCTTTAAAAACCTCTAAGGATGGAGATTCCATCACCTCCTTAGGTAACCAATGCTTCACCACCCTCTTAGTGAAAAGGTTTTTCCTAATATCCAACCTAGACCTCCCTCACTGCAACTTGAGACCATTACTCCTAGTTCTGTCATCTACCATCACTGAGAACAGCTTAACTCTATTTTCCCTGGAACCCCCTTCAGGTGGTTAAAGGCTGCTATCACATCTCATTCTTCTCTTCTGCAGACTAAACAAGCCTAGTTCCCTAGTGTCTCCTCATAAATCATTTGTTTCAGCCACCTAATCATTTTTGTTACCCTCCACTGGACTCTCTTCAATTTGTCCACATCCTTTCTGTAGTGGGGGCGCAAACCTGGACACAATACTCCAAATGAGGCATCACCAGTGCTGAATAGAGGGGAATAATCACTTCCCTCAGTCTGCTGGCAATGTTCCTACTAATGCAGCCCAATATGCCATTAGCCTTTTTGGCAATAAGGGCACAGTGTTGACTCATATCCAGCTTCTTGTCCACTGTAACCCCCACGTCCCTTTCTGCCAATCTGCTGCCTAGCCAGTCGGTCTCCAGTCTGTAGCAGTGCATGGGATTCTTCCATCCTAAGTGCAGGACTCTGCACTTGAACCTCATCAAATTTTTTTTGACTCAATCCTCTAATTTGTCTAGGTCACTCTCTATCTTATACCTGCCCTCCAGCATATCTACCCTTCCCCCCAATTTTAGTGTCATCTGCAAACTTGCTGAGGGTGAAATCTACCCCATCTTCCAAATCATTAATGAAGATTATGAACAAAACCAGTTCCAGCACCGACCCCTGGTGCACCTCCACTTAGTACCAGCTGCCAACTAGACATCGAGCTGTTGATCACTACCCGTTGAGCCCGATGATCTAGCCAACTTTCTATCCACCTTATAGTCCATTCATCCAACCCATACTTCTTTAACTTGCTGATAAGAATACTATGGGAGACCATACCAAAAGCTTTGCTAAATTCAAGATATATCACATCCACTGCTTTCCGCACATCCACGGAGTCAGTCATCTCATCCTGACTGTTTGTGATCACTTTCCTCTCTTTTAAGTGCCTTAAAATGGATTCCTTGAGGATCTGCTCCATGATTTTTCCAGGGATTGAGGTGAGGCTGATTGGACTGTAGTTCCCCGGATCCTCCTTCTTCCCTTTTTTGAAGATGGGCACTATGTTTGCCTTTTTCCAATCATCTGCGACCTCCACCAGTCACCAAGATTTTTCAAAGATAATGGCCATAGCTCTGCAATCACATCAGCCAACTCCCTCAGTAGCCTCGGATGCATTGCATCCAGCCCCATGGATTTGTGTATGTCCAGCCTTTCTACGTAGTCCCGAACCTGCTCTTTCACCATTGAGGACTGCTCACCTCCTCCCCATTCAAGGCTGGATCAAACATTATCTAGACCATCCCTGACAGATATCTTAAAAATCTGCAATGACAGAGATTCTGCTAGGCAATTTATTCCAGTGCTTATCTACCGTGACAGTTAGAAAGTTTTTCCTAATGTGGAGCCTAAACCGTCCTTGCTGCAACTTAAGTCCATTGCATCTTGTCCTATCCTCAAAGGTTAAGGAAAAATTTTTCTCCCTTCTCCATGTAACAATCTTTTATGTACTTGAAAACTGTTATTATATCCCCTCTGTCTTCTCTTCTCCAGTCTAAACAAACCCAGTTTATTCAGTGTTCCATCACAGATCATGTTTTCTAGACCTTTAATCATTTTTGTTGCTCTTCTTTGGACTTTCTTCAGTTTGTCCTCATCATTCCTGAAGTGTGGCGCCCAGAACTGGACACAATACTCCAGCTGAGGCCTAATCAGCATGGAGTAGAGTGGAAATATTACTTCTCATGTCTTCCTTATAACACTCCTGCTAATACATCCCAGAATGATGTTTTCTTTTTTTGCAACAGTGTAACACTGTTGACTCATAACCCACTATGACCCCCAGATCCCTCTCTGCAGTACTCCTTCCTAGGCAGTCATTTCCCATTTTTGTATGTGTGCAATTGAGTGTTCCTTCCTAAGTGGAGTACTTTGCATTTGTCCTTATTGAATTTCATGGTATTTACTTCGGACCATTTCTACAGTTTGTCCAGATCATTATGAATTTTAATCCTATCCTTCAAAGCACTTACAATCCCTCCCTGCTTGCTATCATCTGCAAACTTGATAAATACACTTTCAATGCCATTATCTAAATCACTGATGAAGATATTGAACAGATCCCTGTGGGACCCCACTATGCCCTTCCAGTTTGACTGTGAACCACTGATAGCTACTCTCTGGGAACAGTTTTCCAACCAATTATGCTGATAGCTCAATCTAAATTATATTTCCCTAGTTTGTTTCTGAGAAAGTCATGTGAGTCAGTAACAAAAGCTTTACTAAAGTCAAGATATACCACACCTACTGCTTTCTCCCATCCACAAGGCTTGTTATCCTATCAAAAAAAGTTATTAAGTTGGTATGACATGACTTGTTCTTGACAAATCGAAACTGACTGTTACTTTTCACCTTATTATCTTCTAAATGTTTGCAAATTGATTGCTTAATTATTTGCTTCAAGGACTGAAGTTAAGCTGGCTGGTCAGTAATTCCCCAGGTTGTCCATATTCCTCTTTTTATAGATTGGCATGATATTTGCCCTTTTCCAGTCCTCTGGAATCTCTTCAGTAATGATCAGGATTTAAAAAAAGACTTTGGGCAGGAAGGACGTTGAGAGATCTGCTTAAAAATTGGATGTGGCTTATCACCAGGTACTATAAATATAAGGAGCTCTGCTTCTGTGTTTCTTCAGAGTGTTTGAGCGAAGCAAAAAGACTTGCATCTCATTTCTCTTGCACCTGATGTGAAATTGTTAGATTAGCATTTCAAAGAGTTAATGAAGAATGCAGCAATAATTAGAAAAATAGAACTGCCTTCCTTGACTGATAAATTCTGGTTTCAGATTTGTTAACTAAATGTGGATTTCTCTGGCTTCCTTTTTGTTATGTGTTACTGGTTTCTGATTTGTACTTCTAGCTAAATGTCCATTTCAGTGTGATTAGAGAATCTGTTGTGGAGAACTCACAACCCGGTATTCAATGCAATTTCTCATAAATCTTCTATTCCAATATGGCTAATACTCCTAGATCTTGGTCTTCCTGAACAAAACAAAGTGTAAATGGAGCTAATATTCAAAGTGCTTCCAATGACTCCTCAGATTGACAGGTTTTAAGGCTAGAAAGGAACTATCACATTCACTTAGTTTCATCACCACCTTTGATGTTAGTTTGTGTTCTTCACAACTTGTTTGCTAGTGAAGCATATTTTTCTATCCTCTTTCAATGGCAAAATGCTATGTAATATAAACATGAGTTAATTAAACAATGGACTTTATTTTTAAAGTATATTTTATTTGTCATTGCCAAAGTGAATTAGACACTAAGTATATCCATTTTTAAGTTGCGGTATTTCCTCCCCCCCGCCCTTTATAACTTTTCTTTGTTTGTTCCCTATAGCCCATGATATGATTATACTTCCCTATTTTTAAAGATGTTAGTAAAAAAACACCTCCAGAGGCTGTTAGCATTTGTCAGCTCTCAGAATGACAGGTTCTGTTCACTCTAGGAGACAAGTCATTTTCCTGTTGAAGAAAAGGGAGGATAATCTCCACCCACAGTAGTATAAGTTGAGAAACATAATACACTAGGAAAATGTACCAATTAGTTGGCTGCAAATTGTCTCCTTTCTGCAAGATAGGCAATCATAACATTTTCTGACAGTTTTTTTTAACAGTTTCATAACATAACTCCTACACATGCAAAGTTAAACTTGATGTTTTAGAACATGGATGAATCTTCCATCAACTATTTGAGTAACACTGCTTATGTTAGGTCTGCCCTAATGCTTAAGATTTCAATCCAGTTGGTGGCTCCTGTCCAAGTCCTGTAGCAAGAACCATTGTTCATCACTGTACTAGAAGGAGGGTGGACAGACAGTATAAACTTTGGTGCATAAATGCACCTGGGAAGATCTGGCACACAGATGCTACCCTCAGCATGCACGTTACTTTGACCTTGCTGAACAGCTGCAAGGATGTGAAAGAGCTCAGTTGCTCTGCTTACACTACTCCCACCTTGGGCTGCTGTCAGAGAGTTTTACCTTTCTCATTGTAAAATGAGACCAGAACAAAGTATTCTGGAATTTCTAAAGTATTAATCTTTACTTTGTTTAATGACAGATTTCCCCTTGTGTATTTGCATCACTCTCATTCAGTTACTGTACATTTAACTTGCTGTTTAAAAAGAAATAATTTACTAATGATTTACTCTTTCTACCTGTACAGATGGAGCAAGCGGGGTGGAAGTGTATATGCATGTATGCAAAGCTAGTTATTCATGAAGATGAGAAACCAAATTCTAATGTTAAGAACATTCTAGAATGCTTTTGGTAATATACATACTAGAATCAGAGTTTGAAATTTCCCCATCTACTATATAATTATTTACATGTACTATATATGTTAAATTAAAGCACTTTGCGGAAATCTGCAGTTATATTAATGAAGTTGCTTAATTGTTTATAATGGATTTTTTTTAGTTACTGCAGCCTCCTGAAGCTATCATATTCCTAATAAAATCTCTTCACTTTTCAGTTTTGTTGTTTCCTGTTTAGTTCAGAAGAAACTTATTAAAATAAACCATTTAAGTATTTAAAAATTAAATTATCTGAAATATAGAAGGAAAGATAAATTTCATTCCATTTTAAGGATTGAATCTGTTTAAAAAGCAGCTAGAAAAACTTGATCTGCTTTTTTAAGACACTTTGTGCCACAGGCGCCTGACATGAGTAAATGAGTTATATCAAAGCACTTTACTTTGTAAGATTTCCAGCATTTCTGCTGGAACTCATTCAAATACATGCTTTCCTCTACTATGTATGTAGCCAGTGTCATCCATAACATCATGAGCTTCTTCAAGGACAGAAAGATTCACGATAATAGGTCTTTAAGAAGAAAGGAATGAACTGGATTGAGTCTGTTCTGTGATTCATAAGCCATTAACCTACATTGATGGATATTGTAATTCCTCTCCAGGCAGCCATAGGATTTGTAGGACTCCGTGTAAAATAAGATACTTAAGTGTTTATCCAGCCTCATCTTAACTATGATTAGACTCCTCACCCCATCCCACCCCTCTGTGTCACCTTCCAGTTGTGACGCCCTCCCTCCTCTTGATTTATGATCATTTCTATTCTCCTTCCTCTTGACCATCTTGTAAGGCTCTATGGCCTATGCTGGTCTGTCTACATGGATGCTATTGATAATATTATCACCACTAAGTGATGAAAACTAGCAGCAGCTAAAGAATAAACAATAGAAACTATAAACATAGAAGAACAATGCAAAAGAAGTTGAGGAGGTCAGAAGAAAGCTGAGTGAGAGAAATGAACTAGGACTAAGAATAGAGAACAAAACAAAACATAACCTTTTAATGTGCTTCAGAAATACATGGTAGAGGCATAAAACTACCACTTTCCCTCCCATCTGATTAAACAGAATGTTTTATGCCCTTGGGCTGCATAGCTTTTTCTCCATCTATATTAATCATTGTGATTCTTTGTTCAGCAGCGATCATGCAGAAATGTGCAGCTGTGGAAGAATATTCTTGTTGTGTCTGTTGTGGTTTTTCTTTCTTTTCCAACAGTTATCATTTTCTTGGTAATGAACTAGCCAAGAGTCACCGATGCTTATTTTTTTCACAACCTCTTCCATGGAAGAAGTTCCTCAGATGCACCATATATTGATAGCATTCTACAAGACTATCACCAGCTCATTTTGCTTGGCTTGCAAACTGGCCCTGTGCCTTTGTGAAGTTATCTTTTTGTTGGTTTCTCAACATAGTAACCTGTGGACATACTGCAATGAATCGGAGCAGTAGTGGTTTGGCTCTGGACAGGGTGATGCATCTGCTGCTGCTGTACTGGTCTCAAATAGAAAGTGAAATGGAAAGCAGCCAGGAGGAGATGGGATGGGAGGGATGGTTGGAGACCCAGAAGGACAGCAATGGAGGCAATTGCCTGGTGACTGAACTGGGGATTCCAGAGCTGCCTGTACAAAGTTGGGTCTATTTCTGTTGGAGTAACAGAACTTGCATATGTAGTGTTGACATATAAACAACTCATACCAGTTATGACTCTGTAACATCCATTTCTCTCCAACTGTGGAATTGGTTCCAACTAACTGATGAGGTGTGAGCCTGTACTACTGTGAGTCATAGGGGGCAAAAAGAGCAGGTAAGGTAAGAAGTGCTCTCTTTTGTGTTTATCCTAACTAGCAATGGGCCCACGGTAGGCAATTCAGATCAAGATTTGGTTCAGAATTCAAACTTACCCAAACTGCAGGACTGTTTTGGATTTGATGTTATTGTTGGGGCCCATCCCCAAAGACAGGTTTGTAGTAATACAAACTTAAACTTACAAGAACCTCTCAAATGTTGATATAACCAGAACGCTGAGTTGTGTCTGTTTAATGATTTAGAAAAGCTTTAATGCTCAACTTCTTTAATGGCATCCAAACTTTTTGTCATTAATGTTCACTGAAGAATGACTCACTCTTTCATGTCTGTCTAATGGTTTTTTAAGAAGCTGAACTCCAGCTGGAATTCTGCAACTATTGTATTTGAAGCCATAACACTCCTGGAGAATTCCAGCAGGAGTAAATCTATTTTATATGAGTTATTACATGTATTTTTTGGTTTATGACTAATCCAAGTTCTAATACTCATTATTGGCATAAATCTATACTAATACATGATACCACCTTTATAACTCTATCTTGAAAATCAAACATTTTCAGTGTTACACAAAAGTGTTTTATTTGAATCTCATAAAGGTCATTTATATTGGGAAAGATAGGTATCTGGGTGCTACAGAACTACATATAACATATCACTGACAGAAGTGGTACATTTACCTTAAACTTCACAGCCTAATTAACTTGAAATAGTTGAGTGATCTTTAGATTAAAAACATTCTTTTGTATTTTGTTTTCAGAATTGGTAGACATTTTTTCATCCTTCTTTTACTTTTAAGTTATCTATGTATCTTTGCAAAAGTAATAAAACCCTATTTCCTTCCTAACTTGGTTTGTATACTCATAGCTGTCACATTAACCCAGTATTAGTATTAGATTTTAATAAAAGACAATATAGGAAGAAGAAAGATGCTTGCTGAAGGTAGACAATAGGAGATATAATTTAGTTTTTTGGATTTTTAATAATTTTTTTCAATATGCTATAAATGATATTTGACTTTGCCAAATAACTGTTACTGGATCATATAAATACAACAATTATGCTGAAATAATACTAAGATTATGTCACAAGATGACAGAAGTAAAGAAATATGGAGTAAGCTCATTCTTGTCTTAACGTGTGAGTTTCAGGGAGAGGTAAGGAAGGGAAGGGTATTAAAAAAAATTCACTCCAACTTTAAATTTCATATTTTTTACCCAATTTGTGTTCCAGTGTAATATGTTGAAACATAATTGCTGATCTATTTATTTTCTTTGTAAATTAAAAAAAAAAGTAAAATAGCAATCAGATGTTTGCCTATTGTAAGTTTATACATAATTGCGACGACAAACCAGGCGAGGACGAGGAGTGCGGCAAAGAAGCGTCCCGAGGCTCCTCGGGGTCCTTTATTATATAGCATGCATACAAGAGAACTCAGGCGATACATAATTTACGATCTTGTTTACTACGTGCCTGATGTCCAGAGGAGAGGGCTCTGTGCTGTTTCACAAGAGGGGAGGAATGCTGATAAGGCCGGCCCGCTGGGTGAGTGATACCGCACGTAAGCAGGACAAGGATTAGGTGAGCCACAGGGGAGATGTTTGGACATGTTAACGTGGCTTGCCAGCGTTTATTCCCAACACATAATGTTGTGTGTGTAACCAGGACCCACTCAAGTGGTGAGCTGGCTAGAGCCTGGGCTAGCAGAGGTTTGTCTTTTAGTTCAGGCAGTAGAGGCTCATGATTTAAAATCCAGAGGTGCTGGGTTTGATCTCTCTTGCTGCTGACTCAGCCAAGGGCAATGATAGGAAAGAGCAGTGTTTGGATGATACCATGTTACCTAGATGGGCATATTACATCTGTGTTGCTTCCTGTCTCCAGCAGAGAGAGGTAGCCCTTGCACTGTCTGTTAGGTCTTCCTTGAATCAATTACTAATTATTTATATTTCAAGACCCAGATAAGCCAGTCATGCCTTTTTAAAGAACTCCAGTGGTTAATTTTATGGGAATAAGGAGGCGCTAAAGTAAAATAAACATAAATTCAGTTAGCATGGGGTCCTTATTTACAAGCTGAATTCAACACGCTTTACTTTTGGGCTCCATTTCCAAGCCAATTCACATTGCAACCCTGTCCACCTACCAAGTCTTTTGAACTCCACCAGCACAGAATGTCCAGACCTTAAAGTTACAGTAACCAAGTCAGCACAATTTTTAAAGCTCTGTACCCCACACCTTATCAGAGGTGCTTAGCACCCTCCAACTCCCACTGACATCAGTGATATCTGTAGGGCCTAAGCACATCTGAAACTTGGTGACTAGTACATAGCCCTTACTTTTTCTGCCAGGGTTGTTCCCTTATGCATTGACCAAGGAGATGGTGACTTGACCTTAATTTTAATAAGGGAGAGTTTGTTCATTTACCCTCAAGTGTCATGAAGGCACATTGTGAGAAAGCCATGATTTGAACGTTCATGCATGTATGGTTCATCTATTGCTGCAATATCTAGGTGCTAACAAAACTACATACACAAGTTTGTCTGAAAATCGATGGTCTCTACTGCTCATTTGTTCAGCACCAGAAATATTTTTTTCTGTATAGGAACTATTGCTGGGCCAAGCAGGAGTCTTATGTTGTTGGAGGAAAGACTGGGGTTGGGATTTCATCCTAAAAGTGACCAGAGCTAATCTCATCCTGATCTCTCGTGGGAGAGAATTCTATAAATTGATACTAATTTAATGTCATTCAGTTAAGCGCATCTCCTAAAGTATCTGACTTTTCACAGGTTCCTCTTCATTTTCTTAACACGCATCAGACCATTTTACCTTGTTTTGGCTCCTTAGAAGACCAAATTGTTGCTACTATCGCCAATAAATTCTCCTGCAAGTATAGATTGTATGGAAGTATAGAGCAACAGCATTTAGTCCGCTGTTAAAGTTGCAGTGGAATATCCATTGTAAGTTCTACTTTGCTTCCTATCTTAAATCAGTTAATATTGGTTAGGTCTGGAATTAGGACACAGTTATTCTACCAAACTTCAAGGAAATTGGACAAACCGTTTCTGAGCCATGACACCTTCAAAATAAAGCACCAGTTCAAAAAGGCTTTCTGTCCTTCTCTAAGCAAAACAAAAGAAAGAAGAAGAAAGATAAGTTTGCTTACTGGAAATACCGTGATGCTTAGGAACAAAATTAATTTCATTATAATCTAATTTTGTGAGCTATTTACTTTGAAATTTAATTTGGGATTTGGAAGAGCTTACTTAGTATAGCCTGTCAAATGACCTATGCATTGTTTTTTTTTTTAAAAAGTCTCTAAACCTTTGTATTTCACAGAGAAATCTCAACATTTAATCTGATTGCTAAGGAAATTGTCTAAGGAAAGCAGTTTCCCAGGTGGGATAGGTGGGTATTCAGGGACACAGGAAAACAAGGCAATAGAAAGAACTACTGTGTTTCTTTTCCAGCTGACAAACTTCCTGTGGTTTGTCAGAGGGAAGTTCTGCTCTCTCCTGATGACTGGGATTTGTACACACATGACACATTTGAGTTTTGCCTGCCCATTCTTTGTTACGAGAGGTAGTACGTGAACAAGAAAGGGATACTGCTTGTTTTTTGGAGTCCAAATTGATTTTAGAACTGGTACATCTGCATAAGCAAACATTTTTTGTTACTTGAGAAAATTTGATCTAGAAGTTACTGACTGACAATAAAAAGTGACTTTAAAAATGATATTGTGGGGTTTGATGTTTTAGAGTAAAACTGCGCTTTAAAATGATTTGTTGATGTTTAGTTTTCATTTGCTTTTCTTTTTCCAAAAATGAAACATGGGAGGAGGGGAAGATTCCTTGGTATAATTAATAGTTGGAACACATCTTGTTGCCTTTTGTGTAGAGCTGTTGATTGGCACTTGCACTTTTCTTTTTGTGGAATGTCATCATTGTCTTGTTCTTTCTTTAAATAAAAAAACTTGTGAAAAGCTAAGTCTTCATGCAGGAAAACAGGTGTCAAATATTTCAACGCATCTTTCATTCATATTGTAGATGTATTTGTTTTAGTGAAATTTAATTGCTTAGTCCTTTGCTTGCTCTATCCCCATCCTGTTATATGGCTTTTTATTGCAGTCCTTCAGAAAAGCAGAATAAAAGAAGGAAGGTTTATAGGTGTCATTTATCTCCCACCTGTGTGGTTAATGCCTTGTATTAGGGTGTAAGTACTGTAGGGCATCTCCTGTTTGAAGTGATGAAATATGTTTCAAATATTATTCAGGATAACAATATTTGAATTCATTTACATTAAAGGGAACATTAATATTTTTCATCTCTAGTGTCAGGAAAGCAAGACAGTCTCTATTGGTTAATTCTGTTGTGTTCTGTACTGTATCTGGACATCTGTCAAATCTATGCTCTTTCATCTGCACCCAAAACCATACTATCAGAATGTCTGTCTCTCAATGAGCTGGGTAAGAATTATTAAAGGAACATTCTTTCTTTAACTATTTACCTTCCCAAAAGTCAGTGGATATGTGTTCTGTAAGGTTTTTGCTTTTGCTTTTTTTTTTTAAATTTAAAAGACATTATGTCTCAAACATTCCTTTTAAAGAAAGTTGTTTTGTTGGTTTTAAAACCTGTGGTTTTTACTTGTCTCTTCCTTGTCTCTCCTATCTTTTGGCAGCTTTCAGTTGGAACCTAGTGGCTACACTTATCCTCCATAATTTGCCTCCCTAAAAAATGTTTTTTCTTGAATATGCTTTAAAACCCTCGACTCTGCAAACTTCTTTTTTAAAAATTGAAACAATTGTAGCTGGTGCTGATATATAATGGTAGAATCCTGGCTCAGGAAAATGCCCTTCTGTAAGTGAGGCAAATGAAAATACTGGGAATTGTAGAAATGTAGGGCTGGAAGGGATCTCAAGAAGTCGTCAGATCCAACCTCCTGCACTGAGATAGAACCAAGTAAATCTAGACCATCACTGACAGGTGTTTGTCCAACCTGTACTTAAAAACCTATAATAATGGGGATTCCACAACCTTCCTTGGAAGCCTATTCCAGAATTTAACTGCCCTTATATATAGAAGTGTTTTTCCTAATATCCAGACAAAATATTCCTACAGATTAAGCCCATTATTCTTGTCCTACCTTCCATGGATATGGGTAACACTGATCACCCTCTTTATAACAGCCCTTTATATATTTGAAGATCTCTTGTTGGCCTTTTTTTCTCCAGGGTAACCACACCTAGTTTTTTTTAGCCTTTCCTCATAGCTCAGGTTTTCTAAATCTTACCATTTTCATTTGCTCTGCTCTGGATGCTCTCTCAGAGCTGGACATAGTATTTTAGCTGAGGCTTCACTGGTGCCAAGTGCAGCAGGAAAATTACCAAGCATGTCTTACATATGAAACTCCTTAATAAAACCCCAGAATAGTATTGGCCTTTTTTTGCAACTGCATCACACTGTTTACTTGTATTCAATCTGTGATCCCTTGTAGCACCCACATTCTTTCAGCAATACTACCACCTAGCCAGTTAGAACTTCTCCAAAATAATTCCTAGAGCATATTTTTTAGAAAGCCTTCCTATTTTGACAGTTACCTTTGCTAAATTGTTCTGTTAACCAGGGTTTCTTGACCCAGTCTGTGAGTCGGTATCAGGAAATAAACCAAAGGAAATGCAGTACCTCCACCTGCTATGTGGCTGGCACAGACAAGTCAAAACCAAGTGTTCTTAATTTAAAGATTTACTTTATTGGTTTCCAACAATTCCCATTGGAATTATCTTTACTGGAAGTGTCCAGCACATACAAGTCATAAAGACACAAGTCTTAAGCACATACAAATACAGCAGGTGGTTAGAGTACCTCAAAACTTGATAGTTACCCCACAAGTCTGAGGCAGTCTTCAGATTTCTGGATGGCCAGTCCTTCTATCTATGCCTAGAGATCTTTTCAATATGTCCAAGAAGCGATTGCCTGACTTAGACTCACTTCCTGTCCCTCCTACCCCAAAAGTAACAGAGACATGTGAATCAAAAGAATGTTACATAGCTGACCAAACAAATCAATCACTGGGCAAAAGCAGGAGTTAGAGACATGTCACTAAAATAAATATTGTTAAGCAAGCAGTCTTAAATTGTTAATCTGATAGCTAAATTTCCTCATATTGACAATTCTAAAATATATTTAGATGTCCCGTTCTTCACAGACATTCACCCCAGCATATTTAGAGAGAGAGAGAAAGCATAGAGCCAGGTTCACTTCACCTGTACAATCTACTCACCCCCAGTTTGCCTAGTTATGCTAAGTTCCTGTAAAGGCCTGAAAATGGTTAAAAACAGCAAGCAGAATAACTGAGAGTCCATCCCAATAACTGGCAGTGGCTTGAACACCTGGCGGGTAGATAAAATGCCCCTGTAAAATTCCAATGGTTAATTATTCTCACTGTTAAAAATATACGTTATTTCCTGTCTTAATTTGTGTAACTTCAGCTTTCAGGCATTGAATCACATTATACCTGACTCTGATATGTTGAAGATCCCATTTTCAAATATTTGTTCCCAGGTACTTAAATCTATAATCAAGTCACCCCTTAACTTTCTCTTTGTTAAACTAAGTAGATTGAGCTCCTTGAGTCTATCACTCTATAACATGTTTTCTAATCCTTCAATTATTCTCAGGTCTTTTCTCTGAACCCTCTTTAGTTTTTCAACATCCTTCTTGAATTGTGGACACCAGAACTTGGACAGTATATTCTAGAAGTGATTGCCCTAGTGTCAAATACAGAGGTAAAATGAACTCTCTACTCCTATTTGAGATTGCCCTCTTTATGCATACAAGGATTGCATTAGCCCTTTTGGCCACGGTGTCACACTGGGAATTCATGTTCAGCTAATTATCTACCACAAAACCCTAAATTTTTTTAAGAGTCACTGCTTCCCAAGACAGAATCTATATCCTCTAAGTATGGCCTACATTCTTTGTTCCTATTTAGTCATATTAAAACACAGCTGGGTCCAAGCATGCACTATTATTAAGCTCTGTTCATTTTTGCCACCACCCTCCTCCCCCCAGTTTGTGAGTCATCTGCAAAATTTTTTAATGATTTTATGTTTTCATTCAGGTCATTTAATAAAATGTTAAATAGTGTTGGTCAAGAACAGATCCCTACAGGACTCCTCTAAAAACACATCCGTTCAGTGGTGATTCACCATTTACAATTACTTTTTGATACTTATTAGTTAATCCATTTAATGTGTGCCATATTAATTTTATATTCTAGTTTTTTAATAAAAATGGCATGCAATAACACATCAAATGCCATACAGAAGTTATATTATATCAACACTATTAAATTTATCAGCCAGACTTGTAATCTTATTAAAAAAATAGTTAGACAGGATCTATTTTCCATAAACATATGTTGAGTTGCATTATTTATTTATATTACACTTCTTCTATTCTTCATTAATAGAGTCTTGTATTAGCTGTTCCATTATCTTGACCAGGATCAATAAGAGGCCTATAATTGCATCTAAGTTATCCTGTTTACCCTTTTAAAATATTGACACAACATGAGCTTTTTTCCAGTCTTCTGGAATTTTCCTGGGGTTCCAAGATTTACTCAAAATCAACATTAACAGTCCAGTGAGCTCCTCAGCCAGCTATTTTAAAACACCTGATTGCAAGTTATCTGGACCTGCTGATTTTAAATGTCTAACTTTAGTAGCTGATGTTTAACATCCTCCTGAGACACTATTGGAATGGAAAGCGTGTTATTGTATAATATGACTATATCATTTGCTGCTTTCCTAAATAAAGAACAGAAATATTTGCTGTTTTCCTAAATAAAGAGCAGAAATATTTATTGAACACTTTTGCCTTTTCTGCATTACTATTGATTTCTATTGATAATTCTACCATTTCCATCAAGTAATGAATCATTACCAGCCTGTTCCCAAGAAAATTGTCCTCTTTTCTGTTGAGATGTCTATACAGCTCTGTCTCCCCATAGAAAATGGACAAACGTTCCCATAAAACTCTCCTCCAATTACCTAACCAGCATCTACTTCCAGAATCTTCTGCCTTCTGTTTTCCTGTGGTCATGGGACAGGAAGTATCTCAGAGAAGAGAAGATGGCTTGGACATTCTTCTTCATCAGCACACTTTTGAATTCCATGAAGCTATCTACATTCTGTGACGTGTCATTAATGACAACATGAACAATCACCAATGGATCATTTCCCATTGACTTCAAAAGCCTATTCACTCATAATTATTGTCTCTTGTGTCTTTGCTCTCGGAAGTCAGACTGCTGTCCTGTTATCCATCAGAATTTTCTTTCAGTTACTAGTTTCAAATGTTCCTTGCAAAATTTTCTTTCAATTCTTCTGGGTATTGAATCCCAAACAGGGATTGTCTACTTTCCTTGGATGGCTGGAGAATCTTTGTGATCTTTTCTATCAGAATGGGGCAAGCTGCTGTTCACAGGTGTGTCCTGAACAGCTCTCCATTCCCTTGGACCAGCTGGATCTTGAGAAGCATCTTCCACAGTTTGCATATTGAGGACCTGGTAATGATTGTGCACCCACCATATAGTGGTTTCATCTAAAGTATGTTTCCCTAGTTTGTTTATGAGAATGTCATGTGGGACTGTGTCAGAAGCCTTACTAAAATCAAGATATATCATGTCTGCTGCTTTCCCCTTAAGCACTAGACCAATGACCCTGTCAAAGAAGGAAGTTAAGTTGGTCTGGCATGGTTCAGTTAGTTCCTTAAATACCCTAGTATGAATCGCTGCAGGCCCTGTCATGTTGAATACATCTAACTTACCTAAGTATTATTTAATATGTTCTTTCCTTAATTTGGCTTGCTTTCCTTCCCCCTTGTTGTTGTTAATATTAGTTATGTTGAGTATCTGGTCACCATTAACCCTTTTATTGAAGACTGAAGATCTTGTGTCAATATTCTTGTTACTCTGGATTATGGTTTTATGTTGGTAGACAGTCAGTGCATTTGTTTATAACAATAATATCAAGCTTTTCTATTGTGTGTGTGCGTGCGTGCGTGTGCAGTGTTATGTTTTTTTGTAGTGTTCACACACACACACTAGATAATATCAGTTAGATTTAAATAGTTTTTTATTTAATCTTGAATTCTCACTATAATGTATGACTATAGGACAGGTGCCTACATTGTGCTTCCACTGGGATACAGTTCATGGAATTAGTTAGAATTATTGTCTTTATATGCTGTGTCAGTATAACCCTTAACACTTGTTGAGATTCCCTGCCCCCCCAGCTTGTCTGGAACAGTTTTACAGCTTCACATTAACTGTCAAGCCTGTTGACTGTAAGGATACTGTAGTGATACTACAGGCTCTTGTTGTTGCAAGAGGATAAGGATGACTGGGGAAGAATGTTCATCAGGAGCAGAGCTGGTCAGAAAAACTTTGACCCAACCATTTCCCACTGGAGGATGTGGTTCCATTGAATTTGAATGCTTCACAAAATAGTGTCTATTTTGTTTAGGGGAAAAAGTAGAAAAATGTTCTGACAATGTTGAAATGTTCTGTTTTGACATATTTGGAATGGTATGTTTCAGTATTCTGTTTAGAAACTTTTTCTTTTGACTTTTATTCTTTTGTATTATATTATGTATTTCAGAGTAATTCAAAACATTTTTGCACGGTGTTTTGAAATGTTTGGGTTTTTGTTCTGATTTGGAACTAAGCCAAATCTTGAACACTAAAAATCCTTTGCAAAACTGATTTTTTTTTTGGTCATCCACACTGTTCTAGTAATGAGTAAGATTTGTAAAGGGTGGAGAGAGTGTGGCTGTTCTGAACTCAGTCTTGCTTTGTGATCTTGGATGCATCAGTGAACCATTGTGTGTCTCTGTTTCCTCCTTTGCGAAACTGGTAGAACCGTACGGATCTTGCAGAAGTGTTGGCAGACGTTACTGTAAAGGACTATGAAATCCTCAGATGAAAGTAACTATGGACATTAAAAGATTAAATATTAACTTGTTAGGAATGTTCAAATGGAGATCATAAGTCACTGCCTTCAGGATAGAAGTTTTTCTTCAACTTTAGTTAAGATTTAGTGGAGGATTGGGGAATGCTGCATGAATTTCACACCTCACAGTATCCCTACTCCCTTCTACAAACAAATATGTGACAGAAGAGTCTTTACCAGGCAGAATGTACATAGGGTTCTCAGTTAGCATTTGCTGTATATTGATGACAATGTACTGTCCTTGTCTCTATTTTAATTCTGTCAGTTGGTAATTGGTGGGCTTATAAGATTTTACCTTCATGCTAAAGATACAATTTAAAATGTATGCATCTGACGAAGTGGGTTACAGCCCATGAAAGCTTATGCCCACAGAAATGCATTAGTCTTTAAGGTGCTACAGGACTCTTGTTTTTGCTGTATACAGACTAACACGGCTACCCCTCTGATGCTTTAATTCGTTAGAGTTCTTTAAACACCACTCCATTAAAAGGATGATTTGCACTTCCTAAAGATCTGCTTGGAAAAGTTAAACATAAATCCATTTAGAAAATAGTCATGGTATCATGGAATGATTTTGTAAATGAAATGGAAGATAGATAAGGAAATATTAGTCTCAAAAGGCCACTTTGAACATGCACATGTTGCAGATGGTATTATAAAGTCCTCTCCAGCATAACTGAAACATAATCAAGATCTCATAAACATCACCTAGTTTTGTTTGGATTAACTTGCAGCCATTGTCTGAACATCTGTGACTGAATTTCAGTCCAGCAGTGTGTCAGCACTGACAGTGCTTATAATATCAGATGGGAGTATGGAAACAGTTACTTGAAATTGAGACATTCTTAATACAGCTCCTACCGGTTTGGTTAGACGGGAAGTTCTTTTTTGCCTACAGATAGTTTGTGTCCGTTATGAGCCAGGTGTACACACACACACTGAGTTTGGAGACAGGATGAGCAACTCTGATAATTAGGAGTGGGGCTGACAGTTGGGCAGACAACTAAAATAGGATTTTCTAAAGTATCTTGTGTCAACACAAAGAGACAAGAGGGAGAAACAAAATTGATATTACCTTTTATGAAGCTACATTGTGAAATACATGAGGCCAAAGAGAGACCAATGAGATGTGTCATAACCAACACCAGCCAAGGCATGATGCAAAAGGATCAACGGAAAAGATAAGCTCTGAGGAGTGCCAGCAAGGTTACTGTTAGTCTCTACGTTCTCTCTCTGGGCTCATGATAAATGCTATTTGCTCTTGTTGAAATATCTAATATAAACCTGGCAGTTAAAGCCACTGCAGATCCTATCAAATCATTCTTAAAACTATGACCTAACCAAAAGTGTGATATTAAACTGTTTTAAAACACGTGGGGTCCTCCCTAATCTCAGTTGAAGACAATGCATAAACTGAAGGGGCACTTAGCAAAGCCAACAGCTAAACAACTTGCTAAGGAGAACAGACTTAGTTTAAGAAATCAACTGTGATCAGGGATTTTATTATGTGAGCAATAACTATTCCAAAATAATATGCTCTCTCAGGAGTCATAGAGGCCAAGATGCCTTCTCTTTCATCTCAGCCATCTGAAAAACTATACCAGGCAGAAACATTTTGAAAGTACAGCAGTAAGTCTCAAATGAAAGGACAAATGTCTCAGAGGGAATGCAGATCTATGGTATTCATGAAACTGTAGAATATACTGGCAATAGACATCCCTCCTGGCTGTAGAAAAATACAGGTGAGTAAAATACAATGTTTAAGGTCATACAGCAAGTCAGTACCAGAACCCAGCTCTTCTGTCTCCCAGGAAACTCCTCTACAATGGGCCATGTTGCCTGTTACCGCCACATGATAAACATGATTTTTGTGTTTTGCTTTAGGCACATAAGACTGCTCTTTAGCATCACCCCTTTCTTCCACTTTTCCTTTTTTTTGTCTGACCCAGAAGAGTATATCTACACTGCAACTGGGAGTTTGCCTCCCAGCCTGGGTAGACAGATTTGTATTAGCTCTGTTCAAGCTAGTGCTCTAAAAATGGCAGCCTGGGCAGCAGCAGTGTGCCCTTGGGGCAAGCTTGGATGGATTGCCCAGTCTACAGCCCGGGCCACAACTCCACACTCTCTTTTTAGTGTGCTATCTCAAGCAGAACTAGCATGCGCTGTCTACCCAGGCTGGGAGGTAACACCCAGCTGCAGTGTAGACATACCTTAAGACTCATCTTACATGCCATTCAGCATCTGAATATCTGAAAACATGATTCAGCTTTGCAGAAGAAGAGTATTAGCTCAGATCAAGGATCATAGAGTCAAGCAACTGTTACAACTAGAAGGTGTATAACTTAGTTTCTATTTGTAACCCGGTGATTAGGGGAAATTGCAGCCAGAATGGGGAAACAGGCTTCCTGAAAATTATAAATTACATTTTTTCTTGCTTTCTACAAGTGCTGAAAATGTAGAACACTTTTTGTCTTGATTTTTCAAAACTACCTTTAAAAGCAGTAGCAACCCCACAGAGAATCTGTAGCTAATTGTTGCTTACTTGAGTGTTACCAGGATGCTTGGCAAGTGCTGTGCAAAATACAGAAAAAAAAGCTGGGTGAAATCCTGGTCTCACTGAAGTCAGGTGGGAATTTTGCCATTGGCTTCAATAGGGCTGGGATTTTATCCACTCTGTCTAACCCAAATGAGTCTTCAGTTTATAAGCCTGATCTGTCTGCCTTTTCTATTGAAAAAACTTACAGTGATGTCAATGGAAATATTGGGTGTGCAAACATTGCAGAATCAGGCCCATAGGGTTGTCAAAGCTGGTCTGGCTGCTAACTTGGATTTGCGTCCTCTTGACTTTTGTAGCCAACTGTAACAAACAGGAATCTTTCTCCCATTTCTTCTTTCTTTTTTTGCTCCATGTAAGATTTCTGTTGCTGAATGTTATTGTTCAGTATTTTTTTTAATTTTTTTTTTGTAATATTAAACAATTTGCAATTGCCTCGCTGGATAGTTCACATAGATTATGCTAGCTTTCATCAGTTAACTAAAATACCTTCTTCCATCAAGGCAGACATGAAATATTCTTAATACATTAAATGTAATATAAAAAATCATTCTTATGACAAAAAGTATTTCAAATGAGTACAGTTCCATAATAAAAAACATTCATTCTTCACAAATGACATTGAAACTGTGTGGTGTCAAAATGGATTATTAGCCTATCCTTCAATTATTATTTACATTTCATACCTGTCTCATTCAGGGCTTGATCCAAAGCCAATTAAAGTGTCACTGGGAATCTTTCCATTGACTTCAATGGGTTTTTGATCTGGCTTTCAGTTATTAAGCCAAGCCATACAACAGTGGTTACCAAACTTCAAAGCCCCGACCCTTTTTTATGCCATCAGTATTTTCAGTTCTTGGTAATGACTTTCCCTACTCTGCAAATAATTAACTAGAGTAGAATTTATAATCTTCATTTATAATCTTTGTTTTGCTATCAGCATACACAAAAATGTATATTAGTACAAATTTGCACCCAAAATGTACTTCAAAATTAAATCCAATAACTTGCCTTTCATTTAATAACATTAATGGTTAATGAGATGGATGAATCTGTCGGGAATCACAAATCAGTTCAAAGAGCGGCATGAAGTTTATCAGGAATAAAAGTTAACACTCAGCTGGTGACTGAACTTATTTTTAATGGCAATTGCTCTTGAAAATCCTGCTTCATTCAGACATGAAGAAGCAAATGAAAGAATCATGTTTGGAGACGGAGGGTGGGGAGTGATATATTCAAGTTTCTCTGAACACCAAAACTGACACCAGCTTTCACTTGCAACCTGTAATTTCAGTGACTCATCACAAGACAATAAATCTTGCACATCTGGTGGTATTGTGACTTTGTTGATCCCCTTCATCAACAATAGGATTACAGATCCATCTCCTGCCACTGGCAGGCTCATCTTCAGGGAAGAATTCTTAAAATATGACCTAAGTTGGGAAAAGTGTTTGCAGGACCTTGAATAAAGTGAATGGGGCTGTTTACATCTCTTCGAGCTATTGTTTCAGTTTTAAGCCATCTGCAGATTCAGGCAGGCATATTCGAGTTTATCTGTGTGACCATCAGGACAAGAAGTGTGTGTGTGTGTGTGTGTGTGTGTGTGTGTGTGTGTGTGTGTGTGTGTGTTTTATTTTTTGTTTTAGGCTTTCCTTAAAAGAAAAAAAACAACACAGAGAACCTCTGTGCCACTCTCACACTGGGAATCCCTGCTATAGAGGAAAGACTGGGATTCTGTGATTTTGGGCAAATCTCTTAGGCCTAGATCCTCAAAGGTATTAGGCCCTTAACTCCTATTGATTTCTATGGTTGTTAGGAGTCTGAATACTTTTGAGGATGTGGGCCTTAATCTCTCTGTGCTTCAGTTCCCCATTTGTAAAGTGGGGATAATACTTTTACTTCACATGGGTGACTGTGAGGATAAAGCAATGACTAATTTTGAGACTCTTAGATAGGTACTTTCTCTTGACACCAATAGGTATATTGGTGACAGGTACATTCCCAATATCTGTGACTGTAGGAATTCATAGAAAAATTTCACCATAGAGATTTCAAATGTTAAGAAAAATGAACTGTAAAGAGTAATAAAGATGGTGTACAGTGTTGGAATATTCTTACAGCAATAGCATCGTTGGTATCTAACCAGTTAGAGAAGCCATCTGTTAACATTAATCACAAGGAGTATATTTCTGTTCCACGTTTACCTTGAAAGTGAATATCACTTAACTTTAATGGAGATAAGTTTAAAGACCCTGGTGGATAGTTGTTGGAATTATTGATGATCTGTAAAGCTTTTTGTAATGAACACTAAAAATTAGAACAAAACAGTCTGAATTCATAAATAACTTCAAACTGTAAATAAGTCCTTTGAATGCATATTATTTCAATGCTAATAAGACAATTCTTAGTCTGTAGTGATTATCCAGTACAATACTACAGCTGGGTATTTAGTCAAAAACCAAAAAATAAAGTGACACTCAGTTTGTATATTTCTGTCTTTATATATGACCCATGCAAACAAAATTTAACTTTGAAATTAAAGTTGTTGGACTGCACGTCTCCCCAGCATAAATTGTTAAAGAGCCAGGAAATAAGCAGTTTAGTCATTCAGCACATTATCTACATGCTATTCATCTGTTCCCTTTTTCAGTTTAAACTACCTCCCTTCCACCTTTTACATACTTTAGAAAACCCCACTCACATAACTACTTATGTATACTCAGTATCTGAGTATTGTCATTGATCTGCAGCTCTCTGATAAATTTAGTTCTATGAAACCAACTCCTTTATTTGATAGAACAGTACATTTATTAAATTGCACATTATATATTAATTTCATATTACATGTTATTAATGTAATATTAAAAATGTATTTTTTACAAAGTCTCTTAATTGGCCCCTTAATACTTTGTCAACATATGTACTGAGCATCAGCATAAAAGCAATAGACAATCATGACAAGAAGGTATGGATAACCTGCGGTATTGACATTTGGGAGAGCCATATTGTTACCTTATAAACTCAAAATTGTTTAAAAAAAATTGAGACCATCATATTAATTAATTAGCACTGTTTTGTCACTCTCCATATTTATTATGAAATAATTTGTATAGCTATGAAAAAAGAGTAAGTAACTAAATAAAATAGAACTTAGCTGTGGACAAATAGTCAAGACAGATTCTGCCAACAGATCTGTACCCTATGTCTGGATTTTTGCTTTAAATTATGACTGAGGCATTTAACATTTGTTTCATTTTTCAAATAATCTCTGTGAATTCTTCTACCTTCCACAGCACCTGCCTCTTATGCTCCACAACTAAAGTTCATGATATTAGATATTTACGAGGGACTATTTGGGGATTACATGCTATGCCACGTTAGTGTATTGGATATAAGCACAGTCAAGTGAGTGCTAAGTTAAATTCAACATCTGCACTATCACGGATCTGTCATAGTAACATCAACCAGTTCTTTGTTTATCTCAGATGACCAAGCTAGGGAAACTTAAACCCGATCTTTGTGGATGAAATTTTTTTTCTTCTTCTGGCCTGGAATAAAATGCAACTAAGAGTAGTAAAAATACATTGTATCTCAGGACAGCAAACTACTCCATCCAGTACATCAAGCTGAGGGAACGTTCCCAATGAGTTATTTCTTCATTCGAAGGCATCTGAGATGCTGGTGGTTTGGTGAGGGTAGCTAGGTGCCACACTTCTGGTGTCCAGTGACGTCTAAAAGAGTGCGGTTTACAGCATTAGGTACCTGGATCCAAGAGCCATATTCATGGATCTGTTCAGCATCCTATCAGTCCACTTTCTGTATTGTGCTTCTCTTTCAATTTCTCTTCATCCTAAATAATGTTTGATTTATGAAAAACCAAACTATACAGTGCTCAACATTGGGATGCATGTTAGTGGTTATACAAGTCTTTCCCCTTTCACCACTGCCAGTCTAAAAAGAATGGGGAGGCGGGAAATCAGGAGGGGTATACTGTCACTTCTGTGTCCTGGAATTCTGAGAACTGATGAAGTGTTATCATCTGTAGACAGGTGCCATTCCCAGGGCACCTCTTTGCGCCCCGAGATGGCCTTGCAGGCATGCTACTTTAGTTTCCCTTGGCAGCCCAAAAATAATTCTTACATCTGGAGTCTTTATTGCCCCTCTCTTGCAGTCTGACTTATTATGCACCATCCAACTTCCAGAAGAGCCCCCTTTTGTTCAGGGTTTCACAGTCCTTTTAAGTCCTGGCCTCTCTGTCCTACAAACTCTTGTCTCTCCTTAAATTCAGGTGTTTTCATGACCTTTCTACCTGGGGTCTGTTTCTTGATCCTGGCCCGTAGACCGTCCCTCTCAGGTTCACAGATGGCACAGCTTTCCTTCCTGGGGACATGTGCTTTACTTTCTTTCTCCCAGCAGCTGTCTCAGTATTCCTCCCCTTTACTGGGCTTGAGGCCACTTTCTGAGTCACCCACTCAGTTACTATCAGACTCTTCCTCCTTCCGAGATGGCTCCGATAGCCCCAAACAGCTGTCTGCGCTGGCTGGGAGGGGAGCCTTGCCCCACTTACTGTCTATGGCTCCTTGTCCCGGGACCATAAAGGAACAATGGTCTGGGATGACCCTACTACCTTCTTTCTCTGACTTAATTGCTCCTTGGAACCAACCAGCTCACTCCCAGACATTGCTGCAATTACTTCTCTGGATACATGGAACAAGGTAACTATCTCCTCTGGCCTTAAAGGGCCAGTGTCCTATTACCCTATCCTGGTAATTTTGGACTGATTTTTATACAACGTGTTATGCTGATGTGGTGCAGGTGTTAGCAAAAGCCATAATTCTTCTCTTGGGGATGCCTGAATGCTCTTGTACATCCCTAGTGCTTAAATCAGTGCTTATATAGGATGAAGAGGAATTGAAAGAGAAGATTACAACAAGTAGTCTGATAAGGTATTGAACAGATCTCTGAATATAGTGCTTGGATCCAGATACCTAATGTTATACACCACTCTCTCATAGATGTTACTAGACACAGTCGGGTCTGCTAGTCTCCTATTTTAAAATCCTTGAGTGCAAAGTAGTTATAGCACTACTTATGGTACTAGAAACTCCAAAGTTGGTGTGGCTGGTTGGGATCATGGGTGGCTCCCCTCTTCCACATTATCTGGTCTCCTAGATCAGCCCTGGGGAGAGTAAATACTGTATCCTTTTTACGAGTGTGGCAACTGCTGTGCCTACACGTACCTAGCAGCTCCAAAGACGTTCTACTCGTCTCTATCCTTTTCAGGCAAAATGCCTCCATTAATTGCCACTGGTGAGGTGGCAGTGGCTGGTAAAGCCAAAGGTCTGGGGATGATAGAAAAAGGATGAGGTGGTATTACATGACAGACAAAGACTACAGCAGTTAAAGATAATGATAAAAATTGCTGCTCCTTTGTGTGTGTGTGTGTGTGTGTGTGTGTGTGTGTGTGTGTGTAAGTTGAAGATATAGTAGTTAAATAATTGTTTCTAAGTTTGATAGAGAAGACTTAAAGGCCTAGTGCAAGGGGAAACTAGGTCTCCTCTCTTACAAAAAAATCACAGTATTTAGTCATGATTGAAAGCACTGCACTTTGCAGTAGATTTTTAGCAGGACCATGTTAAGGGAAATAAGATGAATAGTCACTGTTATAAAATTCAGAAGTTCAGTCATTACAACTACAGATTATGACGGTTTTCTTTCTAGTTAAGCCAGAGAAGGTTCAGACTTTCCATCTCACTTGTGTCCCACAATGTAGACTACATTAGGAGGAATTGATGTTAACATTTTAGTCAGAGGTTCTGTCTGTCTTCAACCTGTAACTCCCCAGTTCATCAGGTTACCTCCTTTAACACCAATTGCTTTATGGGTTTTGATGGATGGGCCTGGGTTCATCTGAATGCCATCTCCAGATCAGCATGATGTAAATTCCTGATTCTTTTCTCAGATAAACATATTTAACAATACCTCCACCCCACTGATCCTTCCAGGCAGGATCACCAGGGCAACCTGGAAGGAAAATTCTACCCAAGGATAACCTAGAGTTACCTGCCAGATAGCTGGAGATTCCCAAGGAATAACTTAAATACAAGCACTAGATCAACAGAGTAAGTGTATTAAACAGTAAGTAAATATGACAAAACAGGGTAAATTAGTACTCCTAGGCTCACCAAGGCTCACGTTCATAATACTGTTGAATTTTGTCCCAAGTCCTGGTTATGTGACCTAGTGTAGCAGGAATAAAATTTAATATGCTGTCTGTATGCATGCTCCACGTGCTTGATGACCTGTGAAAACAATATCTTCTGTTGCAGTAAGAAGCAGTCTGACTGACTTGGTCCAGTTCAGCCTCAAAAACCTCATACATGGGATAAGATGGTAAGTCCTTCCAAAGGGTTTAATAGACAGTAGGTAACAGCATCCCCAATTCCTTACCCCATAGTATGAGGACACTGTTCAGAGAATAGGGAGTCTCCCAAACAATTTTCCTTTCTATCTGAAAGGTGTTGCACTCAGAACTCCACAAATGGTCCTCAGGGCATTAGCTCAGGCTCCTCAACACTGCAGAGGGACTGACAATATCAGTTGTAGGCGTCCTCTTCATGCAGGAATCAGGCTGCTTCTGTTTCTGGGACGCAATGATCAAGTGCATATTTCAGCTACTATCCCAAAAATTCTCTCTTAATCTCCTACCCTATAGCTCCAATATAATCACAGCAGAAGGGCAACCCTCAACTAGCAGCAGGAGCAGTATTTGCCATGTGGTAGGTGATTTATCTAGGGAGCTGAAGGGCTAACTCAGCCTGACTGGGATGGGGCTGTGGGGGGAGAGTTTTCCCAGTAAAAGTCTATACATTGGGAGTTACCATGACCAGAGAAAGGAAGAAGCTTAAAGATCTTACCCAGAGGCCAGGTCTCAGGAGGAACCCTGCATTCAGGCCTTGGACTCGAGCTCATCCACAGCAAGTCCTCCTCTTTCAGTGGCTCACTCCAGACTCCTTCCAAAAATGGCATCTCCCCTCTCACAGCGGTCCTATGGGTGGGAGTCTTACTGAGGACTTTCCTTATTGGTCAGGCTAGCTCTGCTTTTCTGGTCTTTTTCCTGTCAGCCTTTTGACTCTAATCTCTTCCCCCGCCCCTTTTTCCCAGGCCCTACTGCCCCTGGGAACAGGTATGTTGGTGGCCATCCCCCCAGACTGATAGAGGCCACTATCGCTGGAAGACATGTCTCTCCTCTCTCTCTCTCTCAGTTGCTTAGCAACTGGGACTCTGAATGTGTCTGTGGCCCCCCTTCTCTTAGGGACAGTGTATCTCCTCCTGAGTTACCAGCAAAGAGAGATCCAGGAACTAAGGTAAGTTCCACAGGGGTTACGCACATTACCCACAATTTTGCTTTCCTTCTCCCATTGTGCAGATCAAGACTGAGGATGAGCAAGTGGCATTCTCTAGGTATTCGTTGACACCTCGGGGTCTGTCTGAAAGGTACCAGTGTAGTCTGGCCCATGGAGCACATCTTCATTTTGAGATAGACATCTAGGAAGGTCAGGCACTGAAGAAGCAGGTAACATATTGCAGAGATTCTCCTGTGTCATCCTTGTTTTAGGGCATACGATATAGAAGTTTGCCTACTTCTTGGGTGAACATTTTACAGGGCCCTTAGTCATCTCTGTCTTTTTGTTTTTTCCATAAGTTATTACATGTTGGATACCAGTACCTGTGTTGGTCAAGGTTTTAGATACTGGTGTTTGCAGGTGTCCAAGGTTCTTTATTTTTATGTGTTTGTACATTGAATGTTGGCTTCCTACTACTGAGACTCCTTTGGCCCTGAGTTAGAAGACTGTGTGTAAAGAAATGAGAATTCATACCTGTAAACTGGATTGTAATACAGGTTGTAAACTCTTTGTTCAAGGACATTCTTCTATCGGTCGCTAAAGCACTCTGCATGTTTATGCATAAATAACAATGATTAGCATCTGAGTACACCAATTTGGAACACCCCACCCCACATTAGGGGAGCTTCAATGGATGTGTTTGACATTTCATGGGATTGGTTATCTCTAGATGGCTCTAATCAGTTATTAATTCTAATTATGGTGTTAGCACATTTTGTAGTTTAACTATTGTGGAAGTATCTTGTGGCAATGGACTTTCACCATACAGCACTGTGGCAATCCCAAAAGCTTGTCTCTAGAATAATATTGCTTGCTGCCTTTTACTAAGTGAAGATGGTGTATAGTAATGAGATGCAAAAATCCATTTTATAGGTAAAAATTTTATCAGTTAATCTTATTTTTTTTCTACTTTGCAAGCATGCATTTTCCTATGCGTTTTCGAAGAAGCAGAAATTAACAAGGTTATTTCTAAAACAGTTTCAATTTTAAGTAGCATTTTGTCATTCTGAACACTTTTACTAGGCACCCACAGGACTGACTGATGTCATACTAGCTAATTAACTGGGAAGAGAGTGCAAACCATTATTTTCAAGTTACTCACAAAACAATAGTTGGTTGCAGTTTTTCAAAGATGAAGCAGTTAGTGATGAAATGTATTTAAAAATTTTTATAGTGTCAATGACTGTTCTCATCAAGTTATAAATACATGGTATGTCTTGTGTGAATCCTGCAATCAGGAGTGTCCCCTTGAAAATTCTTGATGAAGTACCATATATAGTACAAGTATGGACAGCATGTACTACGCCAAACAGTAAACTGTAATTTTTAGAATAGTTTGAAAAATTAACCTTGCAAATAAATACATTAACTGATCACTGATTTGCTTCAATAGTATTTGATTAAAGACCTTTTCAGATGAATGCCTAATCAAATAACTATATAGCACTAGCCTAGAAATTAAAATATTCATTGTATTTTTAAAAATTAATTATAGAGTGTTGAAACAATCTGATGTCACAGTTAAAAAAACCAAACAGGAGATCTCACAACTAACCCCAAGCCCTAGTCTATTGGCAAATGAGTATTTTGGAAATAATTTACTCAGTTTTATGGGAAAAGAATTGATGCTCATTGCCCAAACAACACCGTTTGCTATTCTGTTGATTGGCATCTGGTCTAAGGGGAACAATTTGCCTGTCCTGCCAAGGGGAAAAAAGTATGGTAACGTATTGGCAGCTGCTAACTAGAATGATGAGGCCAATAAAGAGGTGAAGGGAGGAAATGAATATATTACACGTACTAAATGATTATAAAAACCCTTTTGGCTACAGTCCAATATAAACTTGAATTTTAGATATTTTTAAATGTTAAAGTAGTTCAAATTGTAAGAATTTCTGTGTGCTTCTGTGGGTCATTTGTTGTGGCTTAAGTGGTATTATCTGGTTCTGATTCAGAAAGTTGTAATTTCAAGCACAACTGAGGATCTATCACTGACATTTAAGTGGTGCATACATTGAGTGCTAGTTTTCGGTGCATATCACCACTCTGCTATATTGCACCAGTGCCATATCTGAAGGGAACTATTTAAATGTCAGTACAAAACACTTGTCTTGAGCTCTAAGGAATTAAGCCAATAGAACTGATAACTTTTTCTTGTTAGCAGCTTCTATTTTTCTGACTGACTTGTGAATCCTGTGTGGTCATAATGAGGTGAGAGTAATAAGGCCATCAGTAGGCAGAAACCATCTCCACAGACTTAACAGTGCTAAGGTTTGGTTCTACTGCTGCCACAATTGTTGTCTGACATTTTCTGTTTCTCCCTCTAGCTGCTCCTCTTTATAGTCTGCCATGATTCAGGTGCTGTCCGACATTGCTATACTTGCAATAAGTAAACAGGTTTTCTGAGTGTACTGAACACTTCTTGCAAGAATTATGTATGTTTAGCGTCAGACCCTGAACTATCAGTCCAGCCGCAGTCATTGCAAGTGGGATGGTGCTTGCATTGTAGGGACTTACTGTTTCTAAAGAAGCTGATCCACTAATAAGAAAAGGAACAGAGGGAATTTTAAATAATAAACTCTATTTCTAATTTTAGTTTTACAATCAAATTTAAAGGGTATTAATTTTTTAAAGCAAATCTTCAGATAAAAATATTACACAGGAAGCCACAAATAAAATACAATATAAATTAATGTTGAAATTGTCCAGTGTACCACTATAGGAGGACTTTTCTTTTACAAGATCTGATGTTATCTGTGCTGAATCTTGATTATTTGTGTTCTGTCTCATTTTAAGGAATATTTGAGCAAAGTCCAAGGAAGTTTGAAATGGGGTTTAATGTATAACTTGCCTCAGAAATTGTCAGTTTTCTCAAAGCCATTAAGCTCAGTCTTGACTTTTTTTATATAACACCATGCTGTCCAAAATTTTTCTTCCTGTTACAAAAGACCACAAATAAAAAGTGTGTTATCGATTTTGTGACATAACAAAATATAACAACGTAGAGCCTTGTATGCTATATATTTTGTACAACAGCAACACAGAATGTTATGGCTCTGCTATCCACTTGGTCTAATATCTTGCTGAGATATAAATAGATTTCTAATGACTATCAGGCTCTGTGCCTAGGAAATTTCCTTGTAGGTACCTCATTACGGAGCTAATATCACTAATAAAATAGCTGTAATATTTCACAAGTGCAGGAATATTTTTATATTTAACTGTGAGGAAAATACCTAGCATGTGCATAATTTGAGACTCATTTTAAAACTGTAATTTATCATAATTATCTACATATTATAAAGGCAAAACACGTTTAATTGCTTTTGACTGGATTGGCAAAATAAGAAGCATGATGAGAAAGAAAGTTAACAGCAGATGGCCCTATAGTCAAAACTGCAGGCTCTTAACCCAAAATGAAGCAGCAGACTGAACAGAACATGTTTCTGGCTCCTAGTTCTAACTCTCAATGGTCAGTCTGAATTAGCATTTGGTGGGGTTATAAAAGTCTAGAGAGCAGCAGAAAGAGTCTTATTATTTACAATGGGACAAAAAATAGTGGAGAATGCCACTAAAATTTTCCCATCACTTTTGACTTATCTCATGGTATGATTTTTGAAAGATTGATTTTAAATATTTAACTGGTAGACTGTTAATAGTTTAGAAAATATTTGTTTGAACATTTACATGCCCCCTTTTCTGTCTCACATAGAAACAATGCTTTTATATAGAAATGAAAAAAGTGTTTAATCTTCTATAACCTACCCTGATTGTGGGGAAAAAAATAAGTTAGACAGCAGTTGAAAAGTATGTAATACACTTACATTTCACCATGTTTCAAATAAGTTCAGCATTGCTGCATCAATTCAATGTGGCCTGAAAGATTTGTTTTCTATTAAACAAAACCTGTATGCACAGATGTGGTGCTGTAAAAATCCCAACATTTCCACTCACAAAATGCCTCAGAGAATTTCAGAATTCAAGATTACATTCATACAAATTTAAACTACGGTATAAAAAATTTCTTTTTTTAGACCTCTGTGTAGCCTCAGAGAAACAAAATAAGCAGGTGGTAGATTATGCTCCTGAATGGTCAATGAAAGTAAATTAACTGCTTCAGCTGATAGAAAAGAAGTGCTAGCCGTAGCAACCCAAATGAAAGGTGACACATCTGCAAAATAATGTGAATTCCAAAGTGCAGTTTAATGCCTAAGGGGGGAAAGAGGAGTGCGTGTATGTGTATGCGTATGCATGTGTGTTTGTGTGTGAAATTGTTAGGAAATGGAACTTGTAACAGAGACCCAGATTCATTGTTTGCTTCTTGTCATGATAAATGTTGCTCAATATGCCATCAATGTAACAATATATGTGCTGTCACAGTGGTAATCTGTAGAGGAGAATGATGTTATAAAATAAAATATTTTTTATTTTTTAATAGTAAGATAGTGAAAATTGCTTTTTTTTAAAAGAACAATTAATTGTAGATTAGTTATTTCACTGTTTCAACAATTTTTAGATTCTAGAAAAATATATGATGAACCAATGAAAACAAAACTGCTGTGTCATTTTAAATGATTAAACTTGATGTAATCTTTTGAACAAGTCAATTTAGATCTCACACTCTTAAAATAGTGTTGTAAATCTGGTTTTTATAACTGAACCACCATTATTTCTGAAAACCAGTAATGGGTCGCCAATTATAGAGTCTATTCTGTGACTAGCTTCAGCAGCAAATTAAATGTGTGCGTTTACATTTGTCCTCTAGTTTAAATATCAAAATTCTGTCAGTATTTTGACAGGTTATGTGAAACTGTGATGTGGATATATAGCTTAATAACATCTCCTACAGTGTTAGACAGGTATACATATGGTGAATTTCTAATGCATGTGCTATTTCTTGATATAGATACATACATGGATATATTATGAATAATTTTTAATACAAAACATAAATGATGTAATTATTGCTATTAATCCTATTGTTTAGTGTCTAATAGCACACAAAAGCCTATTAAGTAATTGCTTTTGGCAGCCTTTGTGACAAGGCTTATAATTTCTTTTATATTCTTCCATCAGCAAGTCAAAACCATACCATAGGTTCCCTATTCTTTATTTTGCCCTTGAAATCATCACTGTTCAGAGGAGACCCTCAAACTCTGCTTTCTTTGAATTTTCTAGTAATGTGAGGCTATTTTGCTTGTGCCTATTACTGAAAGTTTTCTGATTAATTTACCTTTAAGAAACTCTCTATAGTCCGAAGCTAAGCTTGACTTTAGGTTAATTAAAATATCTAATTGCCTAAACGTGATCCCTGACCTGTAAATGTAACTTGTGAGCCTACAATCAATAAGAGCTGGAATTTTATCAAAATATTTAATTATTCTGTTCTATCCCTTTGATTCCCCTCCCCTTCAAAAATATAAATTTGGTACATAATGGTATTGGAAACCAGCTGAAGAGAAACTTAACTGAAGAGTTTCCAAAAATGTTGTTTGTTTAAATACCTTCCAATGCTTATCAAACATGATCCTTCTAAACTAATCCCATAAAATTCTGGACACTGATATTTAGAGACATTCAGTCCCATTCATTTCTTGTGTGTGCACTTTAAAAAAAAAATGCTAATCTAAACAAAGGGTGAAATCCTGGTTCCATTGTAGTCAATGGCAAAATGCTCATTGACTTCAGTAGCCTAGGATTTCACCTAAAACCTCAGTTTTTCTTCCACCCCTTAATTCTTGTATTACCATTTCTCTTCTAATTCTCTTTTTAATACTTTTAATCATAATTCTTTCCTGAGTCCTCCATGAGGGTAGTACCTCTTTCTTTGATTATTATGCTTTCTAAATCAGGAAAGAGGCGGAAATTGTAGAACATGTGGTAGGTAACCAGGATTGATTGAATTAAATCAATGTGATTGAAATACCTGATTTTAATTGTGATTTAAATCAGCAGCCAGGAAACCTTGATTTAAATAATTGATTTTTAATTGTGTTTTACATTTGTTGTCTTTATTTGTTTTCCTAAAGAATGGTTGAGTCACATCCGTGGGGAACCATTAAAACTTATTTTGCAGCTAGGTATAGCCTTTATACTAAACTTGATGCTTTTTTTGCTGACCAGGTGGCTATACTATATCTATGCACATTTATTTAAGCAGTTATGTAGCTTACTTACATTCAGATTTTTAATTTTTACTTTTTGATTATGGTAGAAACTGGTGAATGATGAATTTCTTATTTTCCAGATGAAGATTAATTTTTTACTCAAGCTATATTCAAATTCAAATTCAATTAAAATGCACAATACCAGCATTTTAATTTTTTTATTAAATAAAACTACCATAATTGTGCCAGACACGTAAGAAAAACAAGTATTGTATTTAAAATTAACTCATTTTTAAAACAAAGGAAATGTTATCTGAAGTCACTGTATTGCTCTGATTGTTTCTGATTGCCATATCCTTCAAGATCTTAGAACTAGTAGATCCTATCCTCTCACACCTAGTTTTAATAAATAGTGGAAGAGGAACACAATCTTTCCTTACTGTTTAAATTCCCAATTGATTTCTTAACTTGGAATGAGCTAATCATTGAACTGAACTAGTTGAATAAGCTGAAATGAAGAAAATATTTTTCCTGCACCTGCAGAAGAGGCCACTGCTATCATAAACTGATTTAGCACATCAGCAAACTCTGGTTCCATGTGCTCAGCCAGTGACTTTAACCACTTCAGTGGTGTGATTTTTCTTTAAAACTTGATAGGAAACATATGCTGCTTAATATATTTTGGCTTTAATTTAAATGATTTTACTGGAATATAAGAAGTTTAGGCCTTAACTCAAGTTGTCAATTATAAATTTAATTTAAATCTTTATTTTTAAAAATAAAGCTGTATTTACTTTAAATTTAAAAAAATACAATTTAAATAAAAATCCAATTTTTTTAAAAATAATTGATTTTTATTGGTAACTAACACCCTTTCAAAAACTCTCCCCCCTAAGAGCGAAATTACTTCACCTGTACAGCATATTGACAACTGATTGTCTGGCTATACCGAAAGGATAGGAGACATTTTATATAGTTTTAATTAGACCGCAATTTTATTATTAGATAAAAGTGTACAGTGCAGGTAACCCCATGTTCATTCAATAATTACTATGGGGGCTTCTGCCAGCTCCCCCTCTTCCTTTTCCATCCAGGTCCCCAAGCCAGTCCATTGCTAGGACCTTATCATCCACCTGCTCTTGTTGGAGCATTAATTGGCTATAAGGAAAGGGGAGGTTGGCTCCCTTCCGTACAATTCATAAAAGCCGCAACCCTCCTCCCCTGTTTCATTCTTTTTAAGGAACAACTCCTTTTTAAGTCCTTTTCCAAGCTGTTTATCCGGTCACTGTATACATTTCCTATGGAGAACCTGCACTGGACATCTGCCCTACACTTACGTAATGAGTTGTGACGTAGAGCCTACCTCCCTTCATGCCATGAATGAACAACGCCCTCCCTGAACCCGCTGTAGGGAAGGCAAAAGAAACCTTATTCCACCTAGGCTAATCTGATGGTGAGGGAAAAATTCCTTCCCAATCCCCCTAAAAAAGGGGCAGTTAGTGTAATGCCCACAGCAGGTCTTGACCAAACCTGGTATTTTACCAACAAAAAGGGGAGGGAGGGTGGGTGCTGCCTCAGCCTGTTTCGTTTTAAAAGGAGCTTAATGCACAGGGATGCCCCTTTTAAGCCCTTTTGCCCATTGTGTTGCCATGCTGGCCCCTTGTCCCCTTTTGTAACAATTAGACCTCTGTCCTTCTCCACCCCTCAGGCATAAAGCACTGTTCCCGTCGTTTGGCCAGCCAGCCAAATTCCCTTCAGCCCCATCTCTCTCCCCCGTACTCCCCTGTTTAAAGGTGTGGTGAGGTCAATGGCTGGGGGAGTAAAAACAGAAAAGCAGGAGGTGATAAGAACAAACGAGAGTCCTGTAGCACCTGAAAGACTAACAAATTTCTGCGAGCATAAGCTTTCGTGGGCTGCAACCCACTTCGTCAGGTGGGGTTGCAAGTGGGTTGCAGCCCATGAAAGCTTATGCCCACAGAAATTTGTTAGTCTTTCAGGAGCTACAGAACTCTCGTTGTTTTTGCTGTATACAGAATAACACGGCTACCCCTCTGGAACTTTTCACCAGAGGAGATATGGTAACCTATAGAGAAAAGTATCAGCCATGAACATTCTGTATGTGAGACTAAAACAATGAATAGAGTTATGCTAGCAAGCTTACAAATAAGTTCCTTCAGCTATTAACAAAGAAATCATAACTGGAAAACCATTCTGAATAGTAAAATGGTCTGCTAATGGTTAGGTAAGTATGTTAGTGGCTTACATTGTGTTTTGCCAGGTTTCAGGAAATTTTCCTGATAATTAAATCACTTGGTCTTCTAGTAGTGACTTAAGCTTTGAGCACAGAACCATTATTATTAATTGTTTTGCCTTTTATAGGATACCCTCTGTTCCTAATTTTACATCAGAATTAAATGTCATGTAGCAAATGTTTAACTTCAGAAAGTGAGTTTGGTCAGATTCCTCTGATACAGTACTTCCTGTGTAGAAGCACTGCACTTGCATCAAAAGTTAAATCATGATTAATTAAAAAAGAATACATTTACTTAAATTTAATAAATCTTCAGATGCTGAAAAAAAATCTTTAGAATGGCCTCTCTTTTCCTATATCTTACACCTGAAAGCAGTGTTAGGAAAGGAAATCAAAATAATATTTCTTCCAAACGATTCTAAAGCTCTTACAAATTTACAGGCTGTTACCATGGTGTTTTACATGACAGCAAACGAGCAGAGTTTGGCAGTACAAATAAAATGCAATGAATCTAACTTTTTTTTTTCCTTCAGGATCAGTAAAACTCCAAAGGCTTGTGTTGACAGGTAATAAGATTTAATTCAGAAGGGAAAGAAAAGAATATCCATATTCATTGCTTAATTAAATAAAAATTTTCTAGAGGATTCTGGGAATTCTTGACAGTTCCTTCAAAAGCTTATCTTTGATAGCTGTAAACAAATTACCTTACGAATAACTTCTTAATCAGGGGAAAGTAGAGCTGTTCTCTACTTGATCTCTCCCTTTGGGTGGTCCCAGTCAGAGAACAGCAGTCTTCTTCCTGATGGTTTGGCTTCTGAAAAGCTATATAGTATTATGCTGACAGCTGTAGACCTTTTTTTGTTAGGGATAACAAACATCCTGTGCTGAAGACAGCGTCAAACCCAGCTTGCTGTATGCCCAATTAGAGAAGCTAAAATCTCATTTGTTTCACCATGGGAGCCTCTGAAAGCACACCGTTTTGGCCTCATTACAGTATTTTTACTTTACAAAAACAATTTCATTATGGAAATTAAAGAAACTCATTTGGTCTTAGCATTCACATTGAAGTTAATAAATTCCACAAGAATTTCAACAACTCCAGCATGTAGATTTTTTTCATCTTCACTTAATCACAGCGAAAAGTTGCTTTAAAAATCTCTGTGATGTACAATATCTGTAAAGAAAGCCATAATTTTGCTGTGCAAGCCATTTATTGTGTAAAATACATGAAAAGATTTACAATTCTAAGTTTTACTTTCTGAGAATAAAGAGAAATTATTAAAACATTTTTATGTTGAAGTCTCCTCCTGCCCCCTGCCCTCCATCTGTGGACATCCCAGTGTTGACTAGGATTTGCTAAACCTGGCTCTAACGTAAAGGCTGTTAAGTTCTCAGCTTTTCCCTTTGTACTTCAGGCTTTTATGTTCTGATTATGTTCCTTGTTACTGTTCTTTTCTTAGGAACTTTGATAGTTCAAAACTAATTAAACAAAATGTGTAAAACATATTTATGCTAAGATTACATATATAAATAAATCATGGTTCAACCTTTTTCTGGAAATGCTCATTAAGAAGAATTTAAGAACAGACACTGGCATGTCTTAAAATATGTGTATTGCATGATTGTTATACTGGCTTGAAATAGGGATGAGTGAGAGGATAATGTTACAAACACTTTTTGAACTCTCCCTCAAATTTGGCAGCATGGGAACAAAATAAAGATTATTTCAATGGGATGGGAGTATAGGTTGTCCCATTAGCCCCATTTACTACTTTCACATAATGAATTCCTTGTAGCAGGAAAAGTGAAATTCTATATTAAATGGTTATCGGTCTGTCTAGCCAGACTTGTTTCTTGGTGAGAAAATGGAGAGGGCAAACAGGTTGACTGTTTTGTCAGCCTACATTAAAAGTAGCGTACACAAACTACACAGTGAATTACCAACATTTAAAGGAATGCAACTACTAAATTTAGCACAGAAATAAACCCGCTTGACATAGTGCAGGTGGCATGGAAGGGACCTTGTTGAGACAGATGAGAATCTTTCTTTTCATGTATTTTTTTATTTCTTTTTTTTTTTAATTCTGTTCTCGACTGTCATTGAGTCTTGTCAATGAAAATGAGAAAAAAGTTAATTCTGTGGCTCTGGTTCTCTTTCTGCTTTACAGTTAAAGAATCATAGAAATATAGGGCCGGAATGGACCTTGAGAAATCATCAAACCCAGGCTTTTGCACTGGGGTAGGACCACGTAAGTCTAGACCATCCCTGATGGGTGTTTGTCCAACCTGTTCTTAAAAGCCTCCAACAATGGGGATTCCACAACCTCCCTTTGAAACTATAAGAGTCTGGGGTGCAATCCAAACAAGTGAGGTGTTGTGCCACTACCTGCTCTGCAGCCTTGGGTACATCACAAAACTTTGCTGCTGTAGCTTCCAACCTGGGCCCTTTACAAACAGCATGCAGGCCATGCCCTGTGTGTCTGCGTATAGCTTCACCCTGACAGCAACATTTCAGACAACACTCTGGCTTCCTCCAGCCTTTGTTTCCGCTTGAATGACCCCAACACGCTACCAGTCCTGGATTTTCTGCAGAAATGTGTGTTCCACATTGTCCAGCCCTCTTCTGGACAGTTCAGATATTAGAGGTCTGTTGCCCTTGTGAGGGGTCAATGTACACCAGTCTGCTACTTTAACTGGAATTCCAAAAGAATTCCATTTAAACACAACAGTGGATTAGTTTTGATTGAAGAATAATTGTTTTTTATTTAACTACAAAGAGATTTTAAGTGAATACAAATATAAGACATCAAAGCTAGATACGGTTATGAGAAATAAAGACAAAATGCTTTCTAGTAACTAGATCATAACACACTTGATTCGGTTCGAGATGAAATCTTTACCACATGTTCCCAGCAATATAGCTGGCCAAATTCTCAAGTCAGGATCTGACCCAAAGTCCCAAGGGCTGGTTAGTTTCTGTTCTTAAGTGAAAGAGAGTCAGAAAGAGATCTACTGAGTTGTATTTTCCCCCCACTTCTATAGTCCAGTCCCCCTTTGAAGTGGATTCTTCTGAGTATTAACAGTATACCCGTATTCACTGCAAAGTCTATTCAAATAGCAATGGCAGTAGAGTCTGGGAGTGAAGGTGTCCCCATGCTCTTTCTTTTCTCTGTATATGCTGAAGTGAGGGTTTGCCTTGTCTCCCTCTTGCTGTCTCAGACCTTCTTTAATGCCTACAGTAGAACCTCAGAGTTACGAACACTTGAGGAATGGAGGTTGGGTGTAACTCTGAAATGTGCGTAATTCGGAACAAAACTTCACGGTGGTTCTTTCAAAAGTGTACAACTGAACATTAATGTAATACGGCTTTGAAACCATGCAAAGGAAGAATGCTGCTTTCCCCTTTTTTTGTAATTTATGTTTAACACTTGTGGCAAACTGCCAGCCTCCACCTGGTGGGTCTCGCACTTTATCTTCTTCTTTGTGGTCAGGGTACCCCCAACTACCTCATCTCCCCTGGCAGTAGCGGAGCTCTGACTCCTGACATGGGAGGGAACCTGCTCCTACAGCTGCTCCACAGCTTCCCCTGCATTTGTTCCCTCCCCCTCCTTTAGGGAAGGCAGAGTTTAAATACCTGTGACTCCGCCCTTCATTGGGTCCAAGTGCTTTTAATTGGCCTGCTGTGCTTTCTCTTCTGCCTGCAAGGCAGAGGGTTTTTAACCCTTTCAGGCCCAGCACACCCTTTTTAAGCCATGTGGCCTGTCTTTATCACACACTGTACTGTAATATATTTGACTTTTTGGAGGGTCTTTTAATAACTCTGAGGTTCTACTGTATATGTAAATTGAGGTAAACACCCATTCCTTTGTTTAAGATAGCCCAATCAGGCTACATGGGTTGGAATATGTGCTACCAACATCATACAAGGGGAATTCCTAACTTTACATATAATGTTGCTACATACATTTCACCATGACATTATTGACCAGTGAGTTATTAGTTTTCAAATGATACCTCACAAGGTATATTTTGTACAAAGATTATTACAAGAGTGCGTACGTAGAGTGTGAATACAGGGTTGCATTTGGTCATAGAAGCCTATTCCAACATACTCCATTTTAAAAAATGTAGCATAATAAGATGGTCTTATTACTTAGCCACAACGTAAAATATATATATGGCCTATTTAAACACAGGGCTGGTCCAAATAGTATGGGTCAAAACTTGCAGCTGCTAAGGGGCTAATATGAAAGCTTACTGCATGTGCTTCAGTTTTGCATGATGGAATGCAAGTTGCATCATGTTAATTGAGAGTCTTGATCCAAGTAAATGGAGCAAATGTGACTCCATCTTAACTGTTTGCTTGGGAAATATTTCTTCCTCTCCCCAGCCTGTAACGGGAAACCTCCATTTGTATTTCCCCAGCTCTCTCTAAAATCTTTCTTTGTGGACATATTATCTCTATTCCCCCAAAAGACAGTGGAAATAAAATGTACCAGTTGGAATAGATGGGAGTCTGGAGCAGGACATAGTAAGTTTTTAGACAATGCAGACTTTTGTGTTACTTCTAGTTATATGACTAATTTAGTCATTAAAACTAAAACCACCAACCACTCACACATGTGGCAGGAAAGAGCCATCAGATTGTAATATCTTTTGGTCTTTACTGATCTAAGGTTCATTAAAATCAGTGAGGTACAGATGAAAAAGATTCTCTATCCCTTCATCCATCTCTGGCGCATTTCAGTCTCCCTGAAACTCCCTTGAAGAAGGAAGAAATAAATAAAAACAGGTTAATGTCATAGAGTTTAAGGCCAGAAGGGACCTCCAGATCATCTAGTCTGACCTCCTGTATATCACAGGCTGCTAATGTTAGTTAGTACCTGCACACAAAACCCAATATCCAAAACTAAACCAAAGTATTACAGCCCACAGGAGATTACATGTGTGTCACAGGCAGAGACTAGGAGGGCCGGGGTAATTATATAACTAAAACAGTGTGAAACCTACCCATTCTGAATTTCACCATCTGTCTTCACATTTTTCTCCAGTATTATTTTCTCTTGGAATCTGTCCCTGTTGCTTTTTCTGTGGTAGAATGATCCTGTTTACCCAATAGCCTTTAAATATGTTGAACTCAAGTGAACAAAGCTATTTTATTTATAATACCAGGTTGAAACCAAATCTTTTTCTTAAATGACTTTGTGGGGTAGCAGTAGGAGAGAGGTAATCAGCAGTGGTGGGGCTCAGGCAATTCTGATCCTTGATATCAGATTCCTCTTTGTTTCTGCCAGAGCTGGTGCTGCTGCTGCTTCATGCTCTTCCCTACCATCTTAAACAGCATCTGGAATGAAATAAGATTGAGGCACATTTTGATTCCGTTGCCACCTCAGCCGTCTTTCTTCCAAAGCTGGAGTTGCCACATCAGCTCCCCCAAGGTCCTTGCCCACGTAGGCTTTGTTTACACTGGTATAGTGGATTGCATTAGAAAAGGTGTAAATAAAGACCAGCTAATTTGTTTTTAAACACAATTGAGTTTATTTAAGCCCAATGCTAAGGGCGGATTTACATATTAATTAAAATGTGATAATTAACATTTCTGTCCACTCTGTTTTCCAGGCCTACACACAAGTTGCACTGAATTAACTTAAATTTACTTTTAAAAACTGATTTAGTTAAATGAGCACAAAAGGCTGTGTGGACACCTTTATTTCATTCTATTTCAGGTCTATTTCACTTTAATTTAAGATGGTTATGGCACCATAAATTAAATGGGAGCAGCTTTCTCATGTAGACAAGCCCAAAGCCTAAGGTAGCAGGAAGCCTTAGGTGCCAGTATGTGCCACCTGTGTCTTCTCCTTTTATTTTTCGTTCTTCAGAAATCTTGCATGTGACACTTGCTTCTTCCCACTTTTCAGATAAATGGGAAGAAAGAAATAAAAATGCCTCAAAGGGGAGGGCATACTGGCAAGGGGAGAGGTATAGAAGGTACATCTGGTATGCACAGGGAATTCAGTAAAGAATTTCTGCTCCATTAAAGATAGGTAGTGTGACTCTCAGCCAACGGTGGTCTTCAGTGAGAACGCAGCACAGCAGGGCAAATGGATGGATGCTGGCCATCCAGGCCATTCAAGGGTTAATATTATAAATGATATCATTTCTTTCAACAATCTAAATAATTTTTTTGATAATTTAGACAAGCAGTTGGAAGGAGGAGAGACCCACCAAAGTTATGATCTGGAACAAAGTAATAGATGACTGCAGCCTCACTGAAATGCTGAAGATTTAGATAGACAGAAGTCTGCCCTGAACCTGGAAAATGAGGGTGCATATGGAGTTCTTGGGCCTACATCTAATAAAGAAAATAAGAAATATAGGTAATAGTACTTTTATTTTTAACAGTTTGTACAGAAGGGGAAAAAAAGGTTAGAAAGAGAGAAGCTAGAAAACTTTACCACATGGATCATGATGCCAGACAGATCTCCATTTACTGAGAAATCAGAGCAAAGATCATGACCAAAGAAGAGAATGAATTCCTGACGAGCCTGACCAATGAAACAGTCTCCTACCAAGTATTTTGTGTCCTGCCAGACTCATTCTCATTCACAATACCAAAAGAGTCAATCCTGTGTGTTACAAAATGTCAGGACTTCATCCCGTGTAAATTATTCCAGCCTTCCGAAGAAGCATTTTAGAAACCATTGAAGAACAAAACTGAAATAGTAAAACTCTGGATAATTTATTAATCAGACAGATGTGAGACTATATCCTTGAACTGTACTCAATCCAGTTTTATATAAATAACCAAACACAGTTTGTTTGGTTCTTTATAAGTCAAGTAAATCCTGTTTTATGGTGGAGGTGAGATAATAGTGGAGCCAGGAATTTAATTTGAAACGGAGTTCGCTGCAGCATGCAGATATGATGCTCCAAAGTGTTAAGATGTTTTATGTTTTTGTTGAAAAAGTTTTTTGTAATGATAGGTTAGCAGCATTCTACAAGGGGAATGTCTGATCTGAAGAAGAACAGGCAAGCAAAGGTTAAGAATGTTAAAAGAGTAAGGTGTACCATCCAGGCGCCTTCACATAAAATGAGAATCTTCTCTCTTAATATTAGGGGAATTAACAATTCTGTCAAAAGGTTGTTCTAGGATTTTCTCATTCTTATGAAGACAAGACTGACCTGGTCATTCACTAGAAGAACCACAATTCACTTAACCTAGATCTTTTTTAGTTTTTGATATTTGCTAAGAGAAAGTTGGTGAATGTCTCATGTAAAGAGAAAAGAAGAGGGAATGCAATACTAATTAGCAAAGAAAAAGAAGTTGTTCAAAGTGTCCAGAAATGATATTGCCTGGGTAACACAAGGCAACCCACACAGTGTCTGTCTAATTGGGATATATGCCCCAGTGATCAAACTGACGTCTCTTTCCAGCTCCTACTTCATAAAATCATGATGGATACACAGAGTAAACTTTTAAATGGGGGAAATTGTCCCTCACAGTTTTTTTGCCAAGTCAGACAGTCACTTAACTCTAATAGTCTCACTAAATCTCATTGTAGCTTAATCTATAATGAGCCCCAGTTACACATCATAACCCGCAATAAGCAAGAGGGGCCTTTTAAATGGTATCCCTATATCCTTCATTGATGATCCCATTTCCAGCAGCAACACACCGTATCAGGAAAACTCCTTAGTGGATAAACTCATCCCTGAGTTTACGTTCTAGATAGCCACCACTCCAGAGAGTGAGCCGGAACACATCAGGCTAGAGCTGGATGACATGCTGCTGTAGAGAGCAAGGAATAACCAGACCAAACGTGCCATGGAGATTTATTTTATACTCTTAGAATAGATGTAAATGTACAAAGGTAAATAGCCAATGAAAGAAATTAGTGCTTTCTGGTGGCAGCTGTACTTGAAGCAGAACAAGAAATGCTTTTTAATAGTTGTTCCGGGACTGGCATGCCCTGTCCCCTATTTGGAAAGGTGAGGTAAGGACTACTGCAGTCCTGTGGCTTAATCTGCTTGTCCCTCCCTTAGCCTTGGGGGTGTGTGACCTAATGTCCTGAGTCAGTCCGACTACCCTAGGTCTTCAGGTAGGGCAGAGTACCAAACAGTCTGGGAAGCTTAAGCCCTCAGGCTGGGCGGAGCATTCAAATAGTCTAGGGAGTTCAGGCAAGGCAGAGCAATGAGCAGTCTAGGGCCTCTGGCCTTCAAGCAGGAGCAGTAGGCAGTTTAAAGGGCTCTGGTCTTCTGGGCAGGGCACGGTGGTAAGCAGTCTTTTGCCTGGCCTCCTGACTCAGGCAATCCACAGACAAGTGCAGGCCTCTTCGCTTAAGGTGGCACCCCAGGGGTAGGGTGGGCATGGGAGTTAGGGGGAACCAGGCTCACCCTACTCCACTGGGTCCCAGCCCAGGGCCCTAACAATGGTGGAGAGCTCCACCACCGGGTCAGTGGGGATCAGACTACAACATGTGAACAGCATCCGGCTCTTTGGGTTGTCCCCCGGGGCCACTTCCTTCTCCATCTTCTCTATTGCGATCTGGGCATCTCTGGTGTCTTCGGGTTCCTGGGCTTGAGCGGCTTCTGGCAGCCTCAACCATTCGTGGGCACCTTTAGTTATCCTGGTTTTTGCCTGGTTCTTGGCACATATGGCTTCTGCACTCTGGAAGTTTGGCAGCTCCGGGACTTGAGCTGGCAACCCCCTCTTCCTTCAGCAGTCAGAGCCAGCTGACCTCCAGCAGCCCTTCCGGGGCCCTCCCTTGGATAAGTCAGCCTTATCTTCGGTTCAGATGGATGTGAAGCTGCGTGGTCAGAAGGACTTCGAGACCACGCTCTCTTCCCTGGGCCGCTACACGCCACAGACCATTAGGTGTAAGGCAGGTCCTCAGGGACAGCAGCAGCAGAGCTGTCAGCCACGGCCATCTTGCTACATACGGGCAATGGGACAGAGTCAAGGGGCTAGGAGACACCATCCTTGCTGACTGGCTCCTTAGGCCCTCAGTAAGGGTCATCTTGTTAATAGGGCAATTGGAAAAGGCCCCTTCTGCTGGTGCACGGAAGGGCAGCACCCTACCCTCTACCCTCCTCCTGGTTCGTTTGAATTCCAAAGCATGTGTACCAAGAAAGTCATCAAGGAAGTGACCAGCAGTCATGTGGGTGCAAAAACTTTTGTGGCATGTTAAGATTCCCATTGATGTGCATAATTGAATATACACTCAGACCACCTTAAACACCTGGCCAGAAATCGATCTGAGTAGCACTTGATCTGCAAGGAAAGTGGCTATATCCCATTTGGGATTTGCCATCATGATGATGAGGTATTTCAGAGGCTCAGTGCAACAACCCTGCTCTCTGAGGATGCACAATGTACCCATGATATGTTTTCTGGTTAGAGAACAAGAAATTCTTTCTCTCTGACTCAAAAGTCTAATGTCCACTTTTCCTTTTCTGATGGCACCTAACTTTTGGACTGGATCAGGCTGTATCACATCAAGCATTTACTGTAACAAGCTGTATCTAGGATCACCCCCAAAATATATAAATCCTACAAACAGTTTCAACAGTTTATGTCCATCTTAATGGTATTAATTAAATAATATCATTTGGGTTCTTCCCCACTGAGTAAAATCATAACCATCCTTTGACATAAATCCCATTAAAAGTTTTATATCTACATGACATTGAAATCCCTTGTAAATGGAAATAAACGAGTTCAGTAGAGGTTTTGACACCATATGGATTGTTAACTACAACCTACAGATTCTTTTCAACTCATTAACTGTGGCTTGTACTTTCTTGACTGGAAAAAAAAGTGGAAGCTTCTTTTTAATGAGTCGTTCTTTAATGTAAATCAGGCAGGATAGCTTCTTGTAGTTGGTCAATTTAAGAGTTTGAAAGTGGTTTATTTTGATTTAAGTATTATAACTTTGTGAATGAGTGTGTTCATATGTGTGTGCATATTTGTTTTGCTACATGTAGTAGTATAAAAACTGTGTAATTAAATATGAATTCTTGACTGTCTCACCTGTACCATAACCACTGATTAATTTCTGGATGATTTATTTTAGCATTCCAGATTTCTGAACAGTTTTAGTTCTACGTCATTTGGGTAAGTGTCGCTTAATGCTTGAGTGCATGTTTTCATCTCCTCTTCACTTCATACTTGATCAAGAGACTTCAGGGAGCTAAACCATGTGGATAGTTCAGCATTACATTCACTACTATTTTTACTTCCCAAGTTATCTTGTTAAGAATAACATAATAGCACTTAACTTCTGGTTTCTTTCTTCCTCCAAGAATGGTGTCATTTTTGCCATCTGGAAATGTTTATTTTATAATACGTTCGAATCCTTCATGGTCGGACTCATTTAACATCACTTCCCTTTTTTTTTTTTTGTTCATCAAAATAATCCAACTAATACCATAAGTTTGTGATCAGCTCTTGCAAAGAAGTCAGCTAACGAAGAGTCAGCAACAAGCAGCTCTGGACCTGGCTTTTAGAGCTTTACACTAATTTTGTCAAACTTTTCCATAAAACGCTCATAAATGCAGCCTCCAGTTGGCACATTTTCTTGTACCATTTAGCCAGATTTTGTAAAATATTAACAGCACCATCATCCTCTTTATTACTATTATTCTCTCTGCGTCTGTACCGACAGTTGGTAGGAAAGACGGTCATCTCTTTTATCATCACTTTTGTCCTGCACTTCAAGAACTGTTGCCTTTTCTTCTTCCCGCTCCTGAGGGAGCAAGGTCATATCCATATTTTTACTTTGATTATCACTTTCTGAGAAAGGTGGTCCAGAATCTTTGGAAGATGATTTTGAAGCAGTATTAGCAGAGAAATAGTAAGTTTGGGTAACTTCCTTACAATATTCTGTTTTACTAACTTGAGCTTTCATTTTCACTGCTATTGGGATTCTCTCTAAAATCTTTTCTACTTAGTTTATCCACAACAACACATCCATTTCTGAGAGAAAACTGTCCAGTTTTCTGGAATCCAAGAAATCAGTTCAACTTCAAACTCATCACTGAGGTTTCTTCATTGACATACAATCAAATTAAGCTTGAGTTGATCAGGCTCAAGTGTAGGAGGAGGAACTGGGTACGCCACACATCCAACATACATAATTATGAATCACCTTATGTACCCACTTATACTTAATACTATTAGCTAATACATCATATCATGCACTTTGATTGGTCTGTTAATTTTTGTAACCATTCCCTGTACAGATCATGAACAATCTACAGGCTGCGGAGTACGCTAGTAAGCAAAGATGCAGCTGCAAGCTTATCACACATTACTCTCCTTAATATTTCTTTATCTACTAACTACATGTTATTTACAAGACTGATTGTGAGTTTACACTTTGTCTATTGTTAGCCTCTGTTTCTTTGCTTCCGTTTTCTTTCATTGCTCATGCAAGGTCTGCAGCTGCTCCACTTGAAAATTGTTGACCAGACATCTTATTTAAGTGAGATTAAACAATACTAAAGAAGTGCTGTGCGGTGCTGTTATTAATAGCCAACAACTGGTGACTAGTGCTGCTGATTTGCATCACACTTCCCCTCATAACCAGCAACTGAAAGTCTGAAAAAAAATTAACTTTAACTGGGAAAACTTAAACTAGGACAAAGTCAGTGTCAGCAGGGAGCATAAATTATTTTTTGTTCTTTTTTTATTGGTATTAGCACGAATATAATAAATACATCTCCATCATTGGAGCTTTATAAGAGCAAGTTAGACAAACACCTGTCAGAGATAGTCTAGATAATGCTTGGTCCTCCATAAGTGCAAGGGATTGGGCTAGATGACCTCATGAGGTCCCTTCCAGTCCTACAATCTATGAAAATCTGCTTTGTATATACTGTATATTTTAAGGATTGGAGTCCTGCTCCCTCCTTCCCTGGAAAGCAGAGACCCAGCACACAGATACATGAACACATATGTGCACAAACACCAAACACACAAAAATTAATTACTTATTACCCAGCAATACGGGCAATATTCATTCCAGGATGAGTGACAAATAAAAGATCCAATATCATGTAATCCATCAAGGTTTGAAATGGGAGGATTCTCATCTTCCGGATGGCACAGTCTATACTTGCTTCTAGTCCTTGAAACTCCTGAGAGACCAGATATATTTTCAAGAGCTAGAAAACTATTTTATATACATTTTTAGAGGTTTTATAAATATATATTAGCTACAACTCTTCTAAGCAATACACAGCTGTAGTGATGGTACTAAGGCACTTAGCTTTATAGGTGGACAGATACACAAATATCATTAATAAAATTGTTTTAATTATCAAAATATTTCTTAAATATTCTCTTTGTGAAATATATGGAATGTGAAAATACTTGATAATGGGAATGGTATTCTGACAGAATACTGGAACTTATTTGGGATGATCTACATAACTCACTTGTAGCTTCTCCACTTGTGAGTAATGTCAGCAGTCTCAAAATCATGCTAATAAAACCTTTATATGACAACATTATTGATACATTAATTGTTTTGTCTGGCTCTCATAATGTTTATATATATAATGTATCCTACATATAATCAACAGAAATTTTAAAAATTAAACTCCATTTGCTGATGTAATGTATATGTTTCAGGCTACTTTTCAAAGTGATTGATTTAAAAATATTTTTAGCTAAGTACAGTAGATTAGGGTGGGATTTTCAAAAGTGCTTAAGTGTCAGAAGCGAGTACATCAGCAAGGAAGGTGTGTGACTTCAGGGCTTTGGTGGCATGTCCTCATTTCACAGAAAGGATTGTGGTCTGCAAAATTGTCCATATGTCCACAGTTACAATAATTAGTTATGTTTGGCAGAATTATTATTTATTGATGAACTTTTTAATACGTAACAGGAAAACGTTATGAACACAGAGGAGCTGGCAAAATGATTCCAGTGGTGTTATTAACAGCCACAAACATATTTCCTTCACAGTGGGAAATGGGCATCCAAAGAGTTCAGTTCATCTAGGACAGTATGAACTGTTTTTCCTTTGGAAAAACAATTTTTGGACAGGCTGTGCATTTTGGGATTCTGAGTTCTTGGCGATACATGGTACTTGACTGAAGTTGGGTGGCTCGTGTAAAACCATAGTGTTTCTTGTCCCAACACAAGTTTCAGGTTTGCTGATTTCTACATGCTTTTTGTACACGACTGATGTGATTAGCTGGTGATGGCATTACCCCAACAGGTCGTGGCTTTGCACACTTTGCAAACACTTTTTACTGTATTAGAGTCACAAACAGTGTCTCTCTCACTATACTGTTCATCTTTTTGCTCATTTTTTCCTTAGTGTCAAAATGGAGACCATCATAGCAGAACCAACCTAATTGTCTGCCTTTGGCTACAACTCAAATGATACTGAAACACTGTGCCCTGGTAAAAAAGTGATTGTCCGTCAGGCAAGCTTATATAAATGAGAGAGATTAAATTTTAACAAAAAATACATATTAACATCTTCCTGTAAGCCTCCTGTGATGGGGTGGACTAGGTCCAGAGGTCCCCTGCTGGAGGCCTCAGGGTCCTGCCACACCTGTGAAAGGAGCAGCAGAGAAATCCTCCAAGAAACCTAGAGTGGCTGCAAGGGAAGCAGCCAATCTCTGAAGCTGCAGGAAACAACCAATCAGGTCCCTCAAGGGCTATATAAAAAGGAGTTGCAGTGCTGGCTTCAGCCCTTTGCTGGACCCAGAGGGCAAATGGTGCTCCTGGCTGGCCAAAGGAAACTGCAGCACCACGGACAGCTCAGTGCGGGCAGGAACTTGGGAAGCGAGAAAGAGCTCCTGGTTGGCTGCTGGGCTTGAACACAGAAGAACCTGAGCAAAGAATGAAGCATCAGTGAAGTCTGGAGCTGCAGAGAAGTGGCCTAGGGAACTGAAAGCAGTTTTGTTAAAGGGACATGGCACATGGCTGCTATTCTTAGGGTCCCTGGGATGGGACCTGGAGTAGTGAGTGGGAGTGGGTCTGTCCTCCTTATAGGCCACTGAGGAAGTGGACAGCGATAAATCCCCAGAAGGGGATCTGACCAACTTAGTGGCCAGAAGAGGCTGAGAGGGCAAAACCATTGCCTCCAGAGAGAAGGCTCTGATGGAATGGCCAGATACCAGGGTTGGGACTGTTTAAAGATTGCAGGTACACCCTACCAGAAGGGGCGCTTGCAAGAGGTGGGTGCCATGCTGTTATACTTCCCCATGTGACTATTCATATACATATCTTTTAGACTGTCACTTCTTTGGGGCATGGTCTATTTTCATTTAATCTCAAGCAAGTTGGAAGCATATAACATTAAATAATAGAGATCAGACCCCCAAATTATACTCTTTGTAAAGTTTTGGCACCATTTTACATTTGTTAAATTTTCAATTCACTTTGGATTATTTTCAGTTTTTAGAATGGCCTCTTTAAATTTAAAAAGGTCTTAATGATTATGCAAGATATGTAAACTTGCATTTCTTTTGCTTTCTTCTGTATGACTAACAATTTTCATATGTAATTATCAAATACATAATTTTAAATTATAGTCAGTTGCACAACAATGTCATTTGGAAACAGCATAGAACTCTCACAACATCCTTCTTTTTAGTTTTTACTTGAACAGAAAATTTACTGTAATCTAAACCTGGAAATATTTTGACATGTTGTTTTTGTGCTGAGCAAAGTGAGGCATTTCTTTATCTGTTTGTCTATAAAATGATAAATTTTAAATATTGCATTCAATCAAGTCCAAAATTTCAGGGAATGTTTGCGCCATTAATGGGCAGAACTCCATGGATTTAGGTGAAAATCAGAAAAACAGACCAGGGAAAAGGGAGGACACAGAGATCCTGCATCAGGCTAGTAGAGCTAGCAGTTTAAACCACCTCTGAAATTGTCTATGGGTCAAAGAACTAGTTGATGGCAGCCATTTACAACTTCTAGCATAACAATACCCCCATCTCCGCTCTGCCCATCCTTCCATTACAGTTTAACATGTTGACAGTCTAAATGACTTAACTCCCAAAGTAGGTGTGGGGAACGGGGGCACACAGATTCCCTGGCATAGGGGAAGGGACTATAGCGAGCACACACAACCCCCATCATGGTGAGAATGGAAGACCCTGGTATATGGGGCAAGGGGAAAATGGAGAGCACACAGCCCCTGGCATGGGAGGGGAGAATGGAGGACAATGACATTGGGGAGAGGGACATGGAGGATACAGAACCTTGGCACAAGGGAGGGAATGGGGAGGCCATAGAGAGTCCCTGAAAGAGAGAGGTATGGGAGGGTGGCATACAGAATGCTTGTCAGAGGGAACGGAGGAGCAACAAAGTGTGCAACCTTCTAGTTTATTTTCATTTTAAACTGAGTGAAATGTGTAGTGTATATAATATAGCTAATTTGGGGAAGGTAAATGGCATACTGGAATACTTCTAAAGATGGTTTCAAACCTGATTTAGCCAGTAACAAAAGCTAAGTAATTTCTTGGTTCTCAGGCTGGTCATACAGGAATGTCTAAGATTATTGAAGTAATTGATTACAATAATAGGTCACTCTTCAATAATGCAAACTTGAACATTTGTCAAATTGCTCTTTGAGATGAAAGTACACATTCCTACTGACCCGGCGCTCGTAAGGTTGGCAGGCCCTAGGGGCATAGCACCACATATGGATCACTTGTTGAGCTACTTACCTTTATTTTTTTTGCAAATGTCTGGGAAGATAGACCCTGTTGCCTGGAAGATTGGCATCCAACCAGAGCCTTTATTGGCTGAGTGTTTCTTTACTCATTCTCTTGGGAATTACTGCCATTTGTCATGCCCAGAATAGTTTGACACATTACAGATATATCATGAAAATGGGATATTTCTTTTTCATTTTCTCTCTCTCAAGTCTCCTGTCTCCCACGAGTACCGTTACGCTGCAGAGCTCATGAGCAAAACAGGTTACCTTTCTCCCTCTGCTTCTGCTTATACTGCACAACTTTGACTTTCCACAAATTCCCCAGCTCCCTGTGCCTTTCACTGCTTGTGGAGTTCAGGAGAGGTCTCCAAGGCCCGGTCTACACTTACCTTGGTGATTCAGTGGCACTCGACAGGAGATACGCAAGTGACGTAAATCACTTGCATATCTCCCGTCGACTTTGCAGCGTCTCCTCTGCACGGCGTCCGTACTGCGCTGCGTTGAAGGGAACAGCGCTCCCTTCGACGCAGCGCTACGCCACTTACGGGGGTGGTTTTCCTGCGTCGCTTCCTGGATCGACTGAGCACGTCTATCCAGACCGCTCAGTCGATCCAGAGCAATCGATGTGATGGCGGTGAATTTGCCGCCATCAGTGTAGACCCAGCCCAAGACTTCTATTTTACTTGGCTTTTCATAGTGGACCTATCAGGCCACGCAGATTTTATAAAATATCCATTATTATGCCAAATAAGTCTCAGAAAATATTTCAGTTTTATCCTGTCATAGATACATTAACTGTATGGAAAGTTTCAAGTGTTACTGTCATTTCACGGGAGGAACCCAAACGTGTGACACTGGAGTAAAAATTCTTAAAGTATCATTTTTAAGCATCACTAACTTTAAAATGCTTTGAACAAATGAAACTATTCAAAAGCATTTGTAGAGTAACCTGAAATAATCAAAAATATTTTTCTTGTGTGAAATTAAGGGGAGTAATTCTAGAGCTTTTGTTGGAACAGTGTTTGCAAACATAACTATGTATCAGCTGCTGGCTGGTTGTGTTCAGGTTCATTTTAAATGATCTACAATTCATAAGCAGTTTGAACAGTTTTCTTTTTACTTTACAGAAAAGAACAGTTGGGTGCCATTCTTAAATTAATCCATTACTAGAAATGCATAATTATTAGATAAACCACACAAACCTGCACAGCCAAGATGGGAAGCCTGGTGTTTTAACTTCAAAGAGATTGACTTACGACTTAGCTCAGGAAAATTCTTTGTTAAGAGCTGAAGTGTGGAAAGTTCTCCCTGAAGTGCAACTACCCAATAGTGAGCAAACTGTTATAACTACTGGCCTCTCCTTCAAATCTCTTCTCATGACCCACCTCAAGAAATAAGCCTACTAATGGTGCTTAGGTTAAATTTAAGTAAGGTGATATGAGTCGTGTGGTTCCCCTTCTGCTCCTTCCCGCTTAGTGGGAAAGGTTGAGGACTTTGTATCTAGCTGAAGAGCTTCTTGGGCTGTAACCCTTTCTATGAGTAGGTAAATCAGCAACAAAACCTATCAGATGAAAATATGTCTCCGGCAAGGAGTCCTACGTCCTTCTCTTCTAAAGAAAGATGATCCTCTGCAGGCTGGCTTCCAAAGGAAAAGACAGAAAAATCCATATATTTTTGCATAAAACCTCTTTTTAATGTCCCAAAATCTTGTAAAATTCAGGGAAATGCATAGAACATTTCAAAATGTTTTGGGGATTTTTGCTTGTTTTTACAGCAATATAGATTCTCCATCTTGGCCAACTCTAAATGCTGCACTTGTAGAAATAACGCACGCTCGTGTGGGCACACACACACACGCACACATATTTTACTGTGGCTGATACCTGAGGACATTAATTCTATTCAGACACATTTTTTGAATACATAGGTACTCAGATTCTATGGTTATGGGCATGAAAAAATGTAGGTAGGTATGTACAGACTAAAGTTGTTTAGAAAATGGTAAATATATTTTGTGAAAAAAAAAATTGAAAAATTAACATTTTTATTTCCTAGGGGTTTTTTGGAAATGTTTGGGGTTTTCAATGAATGAACAAAAAATTCAGTTTTTGGTAGATTTCAAAAACCAAACTTTTCACAATTTTATTTTCTAAGATTTTTTCCCAAAACTTTTCATTTGCAAAATAGTTCACGTTTTGTTGAAAAAACATTTCAACAAAAATACTGACTAGCTTTAATACTGACATTTTGTCCCCATTCTTTTCTCCTGACTGCACACTGCCATCAGAATTGATGGAATACCTTGTCACTACATCAAGTGAACACATGTGACGACAGCCAACAAAACCGGTGCACTCCCCCATCCTAATTTGATATACTTTGAACAGTACTTTAAGGACAAGATAAGGGATGACTGGCATTTACTTAAACTATTTTATAATATTTAAAAAGGCAAACATATATTTTAAAAGTATAAGTTTCATTATATCTCTTTCGCTACACTCTTCATATTTCATTTTAGAAAGTAAGGTCTGAGTTAGGGACTGCATCTTTGTATGTGTTTTTAGAACACAGAGCACAATGGGGCCCTAATTCAGTTTGAGTTCCCCATACTACTCTAATATAAGCCTTGTAATTAGGTAAATAGTTAATTAATTTGATTAATTACAACGCATTTTCTTCAAATGAACCATATTTACAAATTTAAAGAGACTTCACTATTGGGCAGAAAGGGTAGCAAGCTCTTACTAAGCATAAGGGATACTGAGAAACATAAGACGCTAAATTCAATCTGAAATTTTTAACATCCCGTGGTTAAAAAAATGTGGTACGTTTTTTTCCCAATGTAGCTAATAATAATGGATTCTTCTTGGGTTTCAGAGTAAATCTAGCAAATCTTAAATCATACTAACTTTGCTAGCTAAAGTTATTGGGGGAATGGTTGTGAGCTAAAACATGGTGTATAATATACCCTGGTTTCAAACTTAAATATACAACCTTACATGCCACTTGATAATGGCAGGAAATAGTTAGGAATAAAGACTGATGACCTGTTAACTTCAATATCCAATTTAAAACAATTTTAAAAATGTCAGTGCAAGAGGCTGAAAATGAGAGAGAATTAGTGACTTCAAGGATTGTAATAAGAAGCTAGAAATCAACACCCTGGACTACATAGGAATATAAAATATCAAGGAGATAAATTCAAGAACCTTGAACAGATCAAGTAGAGATAATGTAGGGATTATAGGCCTTTGCTTGAATCCATGAAAGGCAAAGAGAGGTTGGAATTTGTAAAGGACCTGGATATGTTTCAATCTTTATGTATTCTATCTTCTGTTAATGCAGAGAAAAGCAAAGTACAGTATACAACAATAAACAGTTAAATTCTTACTAAATTACAGAAGTCATTGGATAGACACAGAAATAAAAGAAAATAAAAATAACCTGAAATGTAGGTATAAATTCAACAGAGAATTTCTTGTATAAAGTTTGAATATTTCATACTGTGAGAAATGGTATTCTGGCAAACAGTTATTGAAAAGTTTGAAATTAAGTAAATGAGCACTTTATAGTTTTGTCACATACACATACAACACTTTTTACCTCATCTAAGATCATAAACAATCAATAATTACATACTAAATGAAACTTAACACTCCCTCCCCAGCAATATGTTGTTTTTCATGTTCTCATTATAACAATTCCCTCTGTCCCTCTTAATTATTATTGAGCAAATTCTTGATGAGGCCTGATGTATGATCTTTATTCGCATACTTGGATTTTGAAATTCACATTGCTAGTACATACTTGATAGAACACTCATACAATATTTGCATGCATATTTGATGCATTAGTGATGCTTTCTGGGTTTTTTTTAAAAGGTTTTGTTTGCAAATGTTTCTTTTTAATGTTATTTCTGTTACTATTATGTGTTTGTGCTGTAATATTCGTAATACAAATGCAAGTTGCTTTACAAATTAGTGAATAATATTCTTTGAGACCTTCAGCCATCAGCCTAGGATAAAATAAAACAGATTAAAATCTGTTGGCACATGATGCGGTTGATGCAGGCCTCTTTCTTTTGTTTGTCTTCTCCTGCTTATCAATTTGCCCACAAGCACTGGTAAGGAGGAGTGCAGGAATCCCTTGCATATCCCATTTCAGAGGAACAAGTTCCTAGTATCTTTCCTCAGTAAAGAATTCCTGTCAAACAAGTTTGTGTTTTTTGAAGTACTTCTAGAGTGCCTACTGCTTTCAAAGATGTGAAGCTGCTCTTACTTTGAATGCTTTCCTTTTCTTTGGATATGCTATGTTACCTCTCATTCAGTAACGTCCTCCTCTCTCTTTTCTTGCTGTCTCTTTTCCTACAACACTTCATAGATATGTTAAATATATGATGTTATGGCAGGAGGCACCAGATGGTGCTGTTACATATAGTCTTAAATTATTTTTCTTAGCATGTGAGCACATCTCTAGTATTTGAAGAATGCTGAGTTGTTGTTAGTTTTGTTCAGTATTCATCGGAGAGCGGCTGTGACTGGTATCAGAGTTTGCTCTCTCTTTATTCACTGTACTTGGAGACAATTACTGGAACAGTGAAACTCCCTGCAAATGTATACTGGTGTGTGAACTGAGATTTCTGGGAAAAGAGATTGCCTGCATGCGCTCTCTAATTGTCTCTGTTCCAGGACTGGGGCATGTATGTAAATGAAGCAAATTACACTTAGAATCCACCTAGACTCTGTGTAGATTTCTCCTCCACTAAGATGATGGCTTGCAAAGCCCCGGAATTCTCCTGCTGCTTGGCAAAGACTGCTGTCCAAAGCAGGACCCTAGTGTCAGGAGAAAAGGCAACAATAATATAAGTGGGAGAATCTACTTCCTCTCTTGTTTCTATTATATACTTACATAATACTCTAAAATCACTCCAAAATGTTGTCTGTCTGGTTCTAAAGATGGAACTTTTAGGCTCTCGGCTGGAATCTTACAGTGCCCTTAATGCAGAAACATATTCTCAGCAGCCTCCAGCATGGTCCATGAGAAAGTATTAATCATTCTCTTCTGGCCCTGGAACTCAGCATCCCCTTTTCTCTGTGTGGGTCCTTAAAATGTTAGTTCTATCCTAGCAATTAAAAGTGTTAGCAGTAAAAACTCATTATTTGCCTTTGGCTGCAGGCTTTGGAGCTGTGGACCCTGTCTGTGATTATTTTATTGTCCTCTAGGATGCCATGAGATGTCTGCAAAAGCTATTTGAATTCAAGTGATGGAGCATAAGCTTTTAGACCTTTTCAAACTTCTAAATTTTATATGTTTCAATTATTTAAATTATCCAGTTTTTTACTGTAAGATAGACCCTTGTGTTGATAGCATTGTAGTTTCAGTTTTGAAGCATGTAGGCTGTCATATACTCTGGTTATGTTTTTATCATTTAGGGCTAATCTGTTCTGGTGAATATCCAGTTTTACTGAGAGCTTATGCAAAACAGCATTTGTGCTTTCAGCAGAGTCATATGTTATTCTTTTAACTTACTATAAAATCATAGCGGGCCACTCTGTGAATCCCTTTCTCATGCTTGTAAGCAATCTGTGTGGATATACCCATGGAACCTAATGGGACTACTTGAATGAGCAGGTGCTTGCCAATGTGACTAAGGGCTCTGATAGTCCATTTTGCCACAGTTGGTGCCACTGAATGTACATTATGATGGGTCATCTGAAAGAGATGTCATTTACATTTCCCAAATGAATATTCTGTAATTAGGATCCAAATAACTGAGCTCTTTATAGGGAGAAGCCTTGCATCATGGTTTTTGGAGAGTTGCACACCTGTGCCAAGGACACTTCATGTAGGGTTCCATTGTGTCACGTCTTCTGTTTGAGAAGTGTATGAATTTAAGGGAAGGGAGAAGGAGACTAGGAAGGAGACATTAATTGAGTATGCTCTACATTTTAGTTAGTTCTTCCTTGCCGGTGCAGTAGATTAACTGACTAGGTGTCTACATGAGCTTATGTATTGGATGAGGGTTTACATAGCTGGTTGAAGATCACTCCAGACAAGGCTAAGGTTATCTTGGTAGGTTTGGGTTCAAGTATATTGTCTCTCAGCCCAAATATATTTCTTACACTATATGCTGAAGGGGTTAGATGAGGTTTTATTATGACATTGTCACTTGGCTGGGCCAGTAAATATAACTCCTAGTAAAAGCAATTTAATGTAATTTCATTGTGTGCCCACAGCACACAGGTGCTTCCATTGTGATGTTAATACAATAAAAATAATAGTAATAATAGATCATAGTATTTCACTGAAGAGACATAAGAGGATTATATATATAAAAAAATACTGACTTAAAAGGGGCAAGATAAAAAAGCCAACTATTAATTCCTTCCCTCTCTCCCCAAACGCCCATGTACTCACACATTTTGGGGCATTATTTCCTAATTTACAGCACAAAGAAGTGCTAAAACATCTGGCCTACTGTCTGCTGCTAGAATCAGCCTTTTGCCTGCTCCTTAGTTACCTCTAACAATGTCTAAGCTGTACCAGAAGAGGGGTCTTTTGGCTGTTCCACTACAGGAAGAGGTTATGCTTATTTCCATGTTCAAAACATTGAAAACAACAACAACAAAAACACCCCTGAAAAATAACCCACAGTTAACCTTCCCAGGCTGTAAATAGATCGGCAAACTCATCATCACTGCTTTTTAGTACAACACATTCTTCTCATTCAAACAACTTTCAGACCTAAGGGGAAAGTTATGCTCTCTCATTCCCTTTGGTTAGAAGACGCATCAGTTTATATCTGTACCTCCATTTAAAGGAGCCCTCGACTGCAGGGAGAGGGACACAGTGTAAGTAGATTTTTATCTTGTTGACTGTAGTGTACTGTCAGACCTGTGTAATATCACATATCTGACAGCCCTGTCATGCCTGCCCACAAAAGTACAATGTCAGTCATGAGAAAGGGAGACATCACACACAGGATACCCTTTGGTCCATAGGAAGCTTCACTGGCCTAGGAGCCTGGAGACCATGACTTCTGGTTGCACATCTTCTGAGTGCTGTTAATCTTTCTTTGCAGTTCACATTATTGTTGCCCAAGGCCTCACCCCTAATCCAGGAGGCTGGAAACTATCATGCCCTTACTTCACAAATAAGGCAAGGGAGAGGTTGCACAAGGTCACTTCAGTTACAGTTATGAATAGAACTCAGGTCTCTAATATGACAGAGCCAAGTCTTACTCAGCCATGCTGCTTTTCAGAATGAATATGTCTGATCTGTGTGCCTGGCTAATCCTGGCTGTAGCCATTGCTCTAAGAACTACAGCTTGTGCTCCCATATCCAGGAATAGACCACAGGAATTGTGATAGCTGATATTCCATTACAGTCTCACCAATAGTTATGCAAGTGGATGGCAAAGTCTGTGTCATGGCCTCCACTAGGGTCCAGTCTATGTAGATGATAACAGCCTACTTCTGCTGCCAGTTAATCTTTTCGCTAAAGAGGAAGGGGTCTGTGCAGTGGATGAGTTCAAACTGTGTTGACCAGCCATGTGGGAAAAAATAGCATGTGATCAGCTCTGGGTCATGCATCTGCAAAAGCAGACAAAATTAAGGTTGCATGAGTAACCTTAATTTTGACATTGGCTAATTATTGAGCGTGCTTGACTTTGCAACTTTATCATTCTAGTAATATAGGGGTTTTTTATATGTATTTATACACAGACACCTTCTTAAAATACAATAATTCTAGTGTACACATGCTAACTTTTAAATTAATTTATAGCATGACGTATTGTATGTAGAAGTTAATTTTAACATTGTGTTTATATGTTTGTTTTATATTTTGGTTAATGGGAGCTGTCCCTATTAGAATAAGGTGTGATACTTGATAGTAGAGTATGTTCACTGGAGACCGAGTGCAATGTGTGGGAGATTTTGCCTGTGTCTCCACAGAGTGAAGGACTCTGTGTAAGCTCCAAAAGGTCCAGGCTTGATTTAGTAAAGTTACCTTTCAAGCAAGCAAGACTCATTCTTGAAGGTTAACATTAACACTTATTGAGGGCAGGTTGCCTTAGGACATTACTGTTAGGTACAGTGGATACAAAGTTGTTTCCATTTAATTTATGTTTAATTTAGGTTTGGTGGATCTCCACTGCAACTCCCACATCTGATTCAACACCTTCTTTTACATGAATAGGCAGACTGAACTACCCCATTGCTTATGGCTGAAGTCTCTTCCCACTAGATGAGGCTTGAGGAATGCTGGCATAGCAGTGTGTGTGAGAGAAGTTTGCCTTGCTGTTTTCCTGTAAACAAATAGAAGGCTTCATTGACCAACTCCTTTCACCAGCAGTAAACCCATGCACCTTTAAAATCCAAAGTGTTTGGTTATATACAAACTATTAGCTGGAAGTCAATAGACAAAGCCCTCACTTACTTTAGCAGGGTCAGGATTTTACCAAATGTGTTAAAGCCTGCATTTAAACCACAATAAAATTATATCTAGCTGATAAGAGACTCCCAACCCTCTCAACAGCTACTTTGCAATTATTTAGCACCTTTCTTCTTTTGGGGCATGAATAAAATCTCATAACATCCCTGTGATCTAGATAAGTTCCCTAACCATTTTGCAGTTGGGGAAAGTGAGATGCACTGTAACTTGCCCTCAAGTTTCAGCAAGCCATTGGCAGATCTGGGAATAGAACCTAGGTGTTATGATTCTCAATCCATTGCTTTAACTACTGGTGAAGGTATGATGGTTGTGACCAGGAACCTCTTGGGGACAATGGGCACAGGGAAAAGTGTTTACATAGGGTTTTGCTGGGATCCCCGGGTCAGATGCATGCATATTAAGCTTACCAAAGGTGGCATGTGTGCTCTCTGCCAAGAGCCCACTGGTTGTCATAATCATAGTGAAATGTTGGTACTGATAATGCTTAGGAGCTACGTATGTGTACTGAAAATTATGTTCTTAAGGTCTGTGATTTAAGGCAGATGGCCAGAAGATGACGAACATGCTCCTGTCAGGTAGGAGGGAAGAGATACTTCACTCTCTCTGCCTGGTCAGGTGTATATTGTGTATTGTCCACTTAACAGGGGACATCTACAGTCTGAGTCGAATGCTAATGAAGAGATTTTGAAATTGACAAGAAAGAGGCACACAGGAAAAAATAAGCAGCAGAGGCTGTCCTGTTTACCAGTAAGGACAGTGGCTTTCAGGGGTATCACGGGATAGGGGGAGGAAGGGAAGGTACAGGGAGATACCCTGGATATTTTTGACTGAAGAGGCAAGCTGACAGCATGGCTTGTCTCATGAAAAGGTCACAGCCAAGCCTGGCTGAAATATGCTGGAAGGATTTTGGGTGAGCTTTGCCATATATGACATGTTAAGCAAGGCTGGGTTCTAAAATGTATTGTTTTTATTTTCTATGTAACCATTTGTTTCCAGTATTTTTACTTGCCATCACTTGAATCTCTCTATTTATTTGGTTAAATACATTTTTACTTGTTTTCACGATTACCCTATCTAAGTGCTGCTGTCAAGCAGAGCAGTGATTTGAGGCGTATCTGGTAAACTGGGGTGTACTGTTTCTTTGGGAGCAAAAAAAGACTAATACCAGTCTGGAGAGTATTAATGGGAGTTTTTTGTGTAAGATAGGAGAGGTAAATGTCCTGCTCTGTTCAGCGCTAGTGAGGCCTCAGCTGGAGCATTGTGTCTGGTTTTGGCACCACACTTTAAGAAGGATGTGGACAAACTGGACTGAGTTTAGAGGAGAACAATAAAAATGATAAAAGGAAAGGTTAAAAAACTGTATGTTTAATCTTGAGAAAAAAGACGGGGGGGAGGAGGAATCTGATAATTCTTCAAATATTTTTCAAATTCTTCAAATATTTTTTGCCTGTCTTCACAGACAAGGTCAGCTCCCAGACTACTGCACTGGCAGCACAGAATGGGGAGGAGGTGAACATCCTGCAGTGCTGAAGGAACAGGTCCAGGACTACTTAGAAAGATTGGACATACACAAGTCCATGAGGCCAGATGCAATGCACCCGAGGGTGCTGAGGGAGTTAGCTGATGTGATTTCAGAGCCATTGGCTATTATCTTTGAAAGCTCGTGGCAACAGGAGGAGGTCCCTGATGACTGGAAAAAGGCAAATATAGTGCCCATCTTCAAGAACGGGAAGAAAGAGGATCCAGGGAACTATAGGCCGGTCAGGCTCACCTCAATCCCTGGAAAAATCATGGAGCAGGTCCTCAAGGAATCCATTTTAAGGCACTTAAAAGAGAGAAAGGTGATCAGGAACAGTCAACATGGATTCACTAAGGGAAAATCATGCCTGACCAACCTGATTGCTTTCTATGAAGAGGTGACTGATTCTGTGGATGAGGGGGAAGCGATGGACGTGATATACCTTGACTTCAGCAAAGCTTTTGATACGGTCTCCCACAGTATTCTTATCAGCAAGTTAAAGAAGTATGGGTTGGATGAATGGACTATAAAATGGATAGAGAATTGGCTAGAGCAAAGGGCTCAACGAGTAGTGATCAATGGCTCCATGTCTAGCTGGCAGCCGGTCACAAGTGGAGTGCCCCAGGGGTCGGTCCTGGGGCTGGTTTTGTTCAACATCTTCATTAATGATCTGGAAGAGGGGGTAGATTGCACCCTCAGCAAGTTTGCAGATGACACTAAGCTAGGGGGAATGGTAGATACCCTGGAAGGGAGGGATAGGTTACAGAAGGATCTAAACAAATTGGAGGATTGGGCCAAAAGAAATCTGATGAGGTTCAACAAGGACAAATGCAGAGTCCTGCACTTAGGACAGAAGAATCCCATGCACAGCTACAGACTGGGGACCGACGAGCTAGGCAGCAGTTCTGCAGAAAAGGATCTGGGCTTTACAGTGGATAAGGAGCTGGGTATGAGTCAGCAGTGTGCCCTGGTTGCCAAGAAGGCTAATGGCATATTGGGCTGCATTAGTAAGAGCATTGCCAGCAGATCGCGGGAAGTGATTATTCCCCTCTATTCAGTGTTGGTGAGTCCGCATTTGGAGTATTGTGTCCAGTTTTGGGCCCCCCACCACAAAAAGAATGTGGACAAGTTGGAGAGAGTCCAGCGGAGGGTAGCAAAAATGATTAAGGAGCTGGAGCACAAGACTTATGAGAAGAGGCTGAAAGAACTAGGCCTGTTTAGTCTGCAGAAGAGAAGAATGAGGGGGGATTTGATAGCAGCCTTTAAGTACCTGAAAGGGGGTTCCAGGGAGGATGGATCTAGGCTGTTTTCAGTGGTGGCAGATGACAGAACAAGGAGCAACGGTCTCAAGTTGCAGTGGAGGAGGTCTAATTTGGACATTAGGAAAAAGTTTTTCACTAGGAGAGTGGTGAAGCATTGGAATGGGTTACCTAGGGAGGTGGTGGCATCTCCATCTTTAGAGGTTTTTAAGCTGAGGCTTAACAGAACCCTTGCCGGGATGATTTAGCGGAGGATAGTCCTGCTTTGAGCAAGGGGTTGGACTAGATGACCTCCTGAGGTCCCTTCCAACTCTAATATTCTATGAATCTATGATTCTATATATTAAGGATTGTTTTAAAGAGGATGGTGATCAATTGTTATCCATGTCCACTGCAGGTATGACAGGAAGTAATAGTTTAATCCCACAGCAAGGGACATTAAGGTTAGATATTAAGAAAAACTTTTTAACTTTAAGGATATGCAATACATTACCAAGGAAGGTGGTGGAATCCCCATCATTGGAGGTTTTTAAGAACAGATTGGACAAATATCTGTCATGCCTCAGCATGGTAGGAGGGACTAGATAATCTCTCGATGTCCTTTCCAGCCCTACATTTCTATGATTCTATAAATTCATGTCTTATGACTTGCATAACTCATATGTGGGGTTGCCACGTTTGACTAATGGTGCCAAATACCTACTTATCAAACATTTATGCCACACCTGCATGTATTATATAAAATAGAAACGTGATATCTTCTTGCTAGGCATCATAAAATAATTATTCTGAAGAGCTTTACTGCAACAGTCAGAAAGATATCTGGAGGCAAACTTTGCTCTAAACTGGTACTCAGCCAGTGGCTCCCAGGAAGGTGGTGGGATACACTGTGCTGCTAGAGGTGCTGTCATTTAGATGAGATGTAAACCCAGAAATCCTGATTAATGTGGTCATTAAGGATCCCTGGACACTTACCTCAAGAACAGGGATTCTGAATCCAGTATTGTGGTTAAGTTAATTAAATTAATCATCAGAAAAAGAATCCTTAGCATTTAAAATGGTTTTCATCATTGGGTACGTCTACACTACAGGTGGGAAGCAAGTCTCCCAGCTGGGGTCCACAGACATGCGCTTTGAGGACTAGCACTCTAAAAATAGTGGCTTGGTCTCTCAAGCCCCACGCCCTTTCCTTTCCCTGCCTCCAGCTTCAGAGTTCAAGCTTCAGCTGAGCTGCAAAATATATACAGCAATTTTTAGAGTACTAGTATGAGTCCTGCTAGCATCAGTTTGTGGACCTGAGCTGGGAAGCTCATTCCCAGGTACAGTGTAGACATGCCCTTTAAAGCACTTTGCAAATATTAATCACATAGTAGTGCCTGAAAGGGACCTGACTGTCTCATTGGCAGAGGTCTGGGAAAGTTTGAATGCCATATTCATCATTCCTTCCACGTCAAGTATTTCCCTTTACCAAGAGAGCTAAGTTTTCCCCAAAGAGTTGCCTCTGTATTTAGCATGGACTGAAATGTTAGTCTGTCTGGCTTGGCCTTGATTTCTCTGCTGGCATAAATAAAAAGGGGAAGTGATGATATGTAGACCCCAGAACATAAGGTAGCGTGGGGAAGTCTAATAAATTCCCATTTTATAGCTATCTAAACTTAGGTCTCTGGACGAAGACCCTAGAGTTGGGCCTCCAATAGCAAAAGTACTAATGGTTTATTTCATGACTGTAGAGTTTAAATTCACCCTTTGAGAGTAGGCAGGTATACTATGCAGAGAATAATTTGGCCTTCCTGGCCTCCCCACAGAGAAAACGAGTTGCTGAGTTAATGAGACTGATTTTTAGTAAAGTACATTTGGGGTATGGAGATTTGGAGGCAACTTGGGGGTTTGTAGTGAACAGGCCAGGACATTAACGTCTGGCATTGGCTATGGCAGCCTTACAGTTCCAAATGCAGTCAGAAGGCTGCTGCTAAGACTGTCTCCCTGGCTTATCACTTTGACTACAGCCCTTCTTCCCCCCGTGATGCTGGTAAACCGAGTGCCAACTCTGGCCATGGCCACAGGCATTAGCTAAGATCTGGCAAACTCATAGCTGGAAACCAAACCAGCTCACTTGTAGGTTAGTTTAGTTCCAACTAGAAGTTAGTTTTATAAGACGTATGTACGGTTTATACTCTATGAAATGCTTGTAAGTTGATGCATGCAGTAGTCTCACTTGTAATGTCCATCCTATGCTATAAGGATATATGTAAGTTTTGCTTTATAACTTTGAAAATGTTTGCTCTATATTTGTGAACCCAGGCATGGGAATCATCCCCCCCTGCTCATCCAGGAGTACTATAAAAAAAACTAAGCCATCATAGAACAAAAGCTTCATTAATTGCCCCACCCACTCATGGAGTTGTATATGCAGAAGGCCTAATACCATCCGTCTGAATGCTGGAAGATGGAAATAAAAATAGTTCACATGAAGATTTTTCATCTCTTTGCTGTTTGAACTCTAACAAGGCCAGAGAGACTCTAAACTGAAGTGAGAGAGCCTCCAGAGTTATCCCTGGATTCACCCTGAAAGACACGTTGAATTGATAGATCCCTACTATTCTGTCACTTGTAGGATTTAGACTGTAACTTATTTGTGTGTATATGGTTGCTTGCTTTAACCTGTAAATAACTCTTATTTCTTTTTCCTAGTTAATGAACCTTTAGATAGTGTGGCAAACTGTCAATTTCCCCCTGGTGGGTCTCACGCTTTACCTCTCTTCCTGGGCTAGGGCACTCCCAGCTACCCCATCTCCCCTGGCTGCAGAGGAGCTTTGTCTCCTGGTCTGGGAGGGAACCTTCTCCTCCAGCTGCCACAAGCCTTTTGGCAGCTTCTTCCTGGATTGTTCCCTCCTCCCCCTCTTGGGAAGGCAGGGTTTAAGTACACGTGGTGACACCCTTCATTGGGTCCAGGTGTCTCTATTTGCCCTTCTGCAGTCTCTCCTCTGCCTGCAGGGCGAAGGGCCTTTAACCCTTTAGGACCAACATACCAGCCCTGGTATACCCTTTAGAAGCCCTCTCTCCTGACTTTACCCCAATAGTTTATTACAAGATTGGCTACAGATGTTGTCTTTGGTGTAAGATCTAAGGGTACCAAGTGATCTAGGGTAAGTGACTGGTCTCTTGGGACTGGAAGCAACCTGAATATTTTGTGAGTTTTTTGGTGTAAGTTGTGACCCGTCCTTGCCTAGGGTAGCCACCTGAAAATGCCAAGGTCAGGGCAGGCTGCAAAAGGAGAGCAGATTCTCCGAACTCTTGTGGGTGACATTGAAGTCAGACTTCCCAACCAGCCATAAACATGCTTCTGATTCCCCCCACACTGGTTACCAAGAAACTAAAATAAAAATATATACAGCCCCCTTTACTGCATTTCATTTTCTGGCTTCCAATTAGACACTAGGTCCAGTAAAGAGATCAGTTATTTAAAACTCTATGCTCTTTACCAAAAGGGTTTTCCTGACCCCAAAGGGTCAGCCACAGTACCAGATCAATATAAGTTTGGATATTACCCAAAATACCACTCTGCCAGCCAATCCTTTAGTAACTAAAACTAAAGGTTTATTATAAAAAGAAAGAAACAAACTATAAGAGAAATATTAAAGGATTAAAGCAATCAGACACCTACAATTGATTTGAAAGTTCATATATATCAGGTTTCTAGTAGAACTGTGGAGTTTGCAGGCTTGTACAGTCCCTCTGGTAAACATCCAGTACTGGATGGGTCTCAGTCCTTTGTTTAACAGTTTCAGTTCAGTTGTAGATGAGTTGATCCAGAGGTAGCTGAAGACAGAAGAGTAGGGAACTTTCTTGTTACATTGTTACCTCATCGGTCTCTTCCCACCCTTCTGTTTGCTGTATTCACCTGTTCTGTCTTGGCATAAAACAAGATTGTAAGTTTTTTGGAGCAGGGGACTGGGTTGGTAGTTCAGATCTGTGCAGAGCCTGGCAGAGTGGGACCCTGAGCCTGTTTGGGGCCTCTGGTTGCTTTCATAATACAAATAATGAATAAACCATAGGAGGCTCATTGTGGTTGCCAGGCACCTTCAGCGAGTCTATTTAAGCTTGTTGTCAAGCCAAATAGATTTTCTAGGCGTGTGCATCGGGTTGTTAGGCCTAAGGCCTCAACTAAGGCTTGTCAAAGGGTGGGAGGCCCCAGCAAACATCTGAACTCTTGCAGGGAGAAAAACCCCTTCCCATTTCTCCTAAGGCTCATGTGTGGGAGGAGGAGAACATTAGCTGCAAAAGAGGTTGAATGTTAGCTACTGTGCTGTCTGCCATGTCCTCTGCAGGATGTGGATGTAATGGGTCTAGCAGAAGATTGGGGGTAGGAGATCAGGAAGGCAGCCCCACAGCCCCAAATACTTGACTAGACAAAAAGAGACAGCATGTAAAGTAGTAACTAATAACTACTTATTACTTATGTAGTCAGCATGAATACAGGAAAATTCATGTATTAAAATGAAGAGTTAAAGCCACGTCTTATCATGGGTTTTCATGATAGATTATAATGTATATTAAAGCCTATGTAGGCTCTTTTAAAAATGATTTTTAGTTTATTTGATTGTATCAATGGATGTAGTCTTTACCTAACCTTGGCTTTAAACTGTGCATATGCATGTGGGAAGGGACGTCCTGTATACCAGTGATTCTCAGCCTTTCCAGACTACTGCACCCCTTTTAGGAGTCTGGTTTGTCTTGTGTACCCCAACTTTCACCTCACTTAAAAATTACTTTCTTACAAAATCAGACATAAAAATACAAGTGTCACAAAACGCTACTACTGAAAAACCGCTTGCTTTCTCATTTTTAACATAAAATTATAAACAAGTCATTGTCCATATGAAATTTTAGTTTGTACTGACGTCCCTAGGGCTTTTTATGTAGCCTGTTGTAAAACTAGGCAAATATCTAGATGAGTTGATGTGCTCCCTGGAAGATCTCTGCATACCCCCAGGAGTAGATGTACCCCTGGTTGAGAACCACAGCTGTATGCTACATTTTGACAACCTAACATCTGTCCTCCACTTTAACACGGTTGTCTCTTCTCATTTCAGTTAAAACACACAAAAATACTAAATGCCAGCTTTACTTTATAAAACTATTAGGTATAATATTCTATTTTCAAAAGCTTGTCAACCACCTACATTGATAGGCTTTTTAAATGTAGCATACCTGTTTTCTTTTTTCCACATTTTTATCGGTGTGGTTAAAGTCAGGTTATTTTTTGCTCCCAGAACTCTGATTAGTCAGATGAACAGAAGTGCTTTTGGTATTGATGATACCATTATATGCTACACTAAATCCATTAATAAATTAACAGTGGAGCTTGCCTGTTTATAAATGAGCTTTACTGGGAGTTGTTTAAAATGAAAAACACCACTGATTGCTTGTAATCTAATCCAGTGAGTTACACAGGTTTTTATGCATGTGAGGGAAAAGCAATTAGCACTACCTGAGAAGTTTTTATTTCCCAATTAGGTTTTGAATGTAACAGAAATAATTTAGTTAAAAATAGCAGCCTCTAATAACTGGCAGTGAGCTTTGTACAATAACACCTTATATGACCAGAAAATTTTTTTAAGTGACTTTTAATCCTTACTGTTTGTTTTCATGTGCCTACAGGCATAGTTATGCTTTCTATGGTGTCTCTAAAAAGAGTAGTAGTTAAGGTTATTTAAACTGCAAATGTCTTCTATATTTGAAAATTTACTTGCATGTTGATGGCTTGTCCTATAAACAAAAACCAGAATTTTCCTCTAACAATTGGAGTTGAAATTTAGTTAGACAGCACAATTTTATAACAAAGGCCTGCAAACTGCAAAGTAGTGCAAGTCTTTATTTTTGTCTTTCCTTGTCAGCTTTTTGCATTGTTGATCGATTTGCTGTAGTGCTGCTGTCAGTAGTTTACCAATAGTCTGATAGGATCTCATGACTGGCATTTTGCCTTTTTAAAAACCATCTCCATTGCTACAGTAAAGAATTTGAACCTCTAAATCAGCTGTGATAGCTGCTAGCCTCTTTTATTATTATTAATGTGCTAGTAGGAGAGGAATATTGAACAGTAATTAGGAGCCAGCAAATTGCTACTGGAATAAACTTGAAAAGGTCAGTTTCCAGGCAATAAGCCTTTCATATATATTATCTTTATTTTTCTTCTTATATCATAATCATTATTAATATAGCAACATTCATTTAATATGTATTGACAAATGAGGGTAAAATTTTACTTTAGTTCATGGTCTAAAAGCAGCAGTAATTATGTGAATGTCACACTGCAGCAATGTGGTTGCTAATAAATTTAATTTTAGCCTTTTTAACTTGTTGTTACTGTTAACTTGTATTTTGGTATTAAGTGTGGGGAGTCTGAAAATTTTTAAACATGTTTGTAAAGAAATGTATGATGTTTGTATTCTGTAAGTCATATATTCAAACTTTAGACCATTTTTAAAGAGGCAGATTTAAACTGGTGCCAAATAAACTTTTTATAAAGTTGAGAAAATTGACATGATGGAATGTGAGGGCAGCTTTGGAAAAACTGACATCTTGGTTGATGGAAGACAATCTTAATTAATTCAGGAAATATTCCCAGAGAGAGAACATTCTTATACGGGAATAATGGTCTTGTCGAAAACAAGAGAATGTATGTATTTGGGGACCTTATCTAAAGCATTAGACATTTAATCAGTTATTCAGTGTTTATTCATCCTTTCAAACCTTGGTATTTATAAACAATAAATTGGACTTTGAAATAAAAATAGTATTGAATTGCTTATTGCTTAATTTTTCTAATAGGCATCCCTGCCAGGATCTTGTTATGGACAACACAAATTCTGGAGGATTAGGCCAAGAATCAAATATATTTTTACATCTTCTTCCTCTTCTGAATCTTTCTAAGGTAAATTTTCTTTTCAATAATATTAGTCTGTGTGTGTGTGAGTATCATACTTAGGTATCTGAGGTGTATTTCTACTGATATTTTTATATTTTAAGCACTCTTCGCAGATTTCTAACAGATATAACCTTTGATGTCATCACAAATCTATACATTCCATATTTTTAAAAAAACAACCCATGTTTTCCTTAGGCCTGTGAAATCTGGTTCTCCTTTCAAGGGAAGAGGGAGTAAAAGCTCCAAATCAAATCCTGAAGCTAACAAGATGCCAGCTAAACATCACTGCTTAATCACTGCTTCTAATATCTTCCCTAACTTTTCTTTAGACATTGTAAGCTACTTGGGGCAGAGTCATTGTCTATAAATGGGTGAGTGTCTGTAAACCATTCACTACACTTTTGCTGCTATATAAATAACATTATATTAAAAGGCAAAGCATAGTAGATATGTTTTTGTTACAAAGCATGTTAATTATGAAAATATCTTCCTTTGCTTTCCAGTGTTCATAAATCACATGCACACATGTATTCTGTGCTGGAACTGCTGCTAGTGACCTTTGGTTACAAAATGGCAAAAATCCTGAGCTGTTCATAGTGCTTGGTATGATAGATCAAATGCTTATTTGACTTAGACTATGATAACTGGAAAGTAAAATAAGCTGATTAAATAAAACTTCTCTCATGAGGAGACTTCCACTAGAAAACAGACAGACTCACACAAACACATGTACATACATATATGGTTCCAGTACTGTGCAGTATTATTTAAAAGGACATATAAAATACAAATTAAATATCTCACATTATTACATTCTAAACTCAAGAAGATTTTTCAAACCACAGGGAAATTCCATGACTTTCTAAAAAGACCTTGTATTTTATGAAACTCATCACCCTTTATTGTGTAGCTTGAATTGTCATCTCTGCTAGTACAGTAATGTCTTTTAACTGCCAAAACCTTTAATCCAGCATGGGTTTTTCCTTTCCAGCACCTAGCAACGTCATGTCTGGGTCCATGAATTCACTGTGTAATTTAAAACTTCACTGGTTCTAGGCAACTCAGGTTTCTCTAGGAACCCACTGAAAAAAAATGCTTTTGAACAGATATCTTCTTTTAGCCACTTTAATAGCGACCTAAGGAATTCTGTCTCACCAAAAGATGGACATACAGTAAATATCCTTAATTTTCCACATCTTCTCCAAGACACTTCAAGGCAGCTATGTGAAATCTTTCAAAAAAGTGTACAGTTCCTAAACATTCTGTAAAGCAATCATAGCTGAGGAGTCTTTCATTTGTAGCTGAAATATTTCAGGCTCGGTTTCCATTGTTAAAATGGATACACTCTGATTGCAAGCACTAATGTATTCTACAATATGTATGTGTAAATGCAGTTACAAGAATGTGTCTTATAAGTGAATGAAAAAAGGCACTCAAGATTAGTAAAAGAGAGCTCGTTTCTGAGCTAATCTGTACAGATTCTTCCCATTCTTAATTCTTTTGTTTAGTGTCTTAAAGGTAACATTTGCATCTCTTTGGAGTTTTGGATTTTTCAGTCCTTCCATGGTTTTCTTTTTTTTGAACATTTTGTGTTGGCTGTTTTCAGTAGGCTATTGCCACTGTAGAACCTTGGAATATAAAGTTATTAGTGGTTCCTTTAGAAAGCTAAGGGTTGTATTTAGTCCCCTTTGGAATCAGACCCTGAATGAATGCTTACTAAACTTAAACTGTGTGTGCGTGTGTGCATGTGTTAAATGCATATAAACAAGGAATGTGCGATAGCACCATGTATTATAAAGGTTTTAGCACTACATGACTCACCAGTGGTGAATCCAGGGTGGCGTTATATAGGTTAAGGCTGCCATCTTTTTCTCCAGAATCTCACCTTTTTTTTTCTTTTTTTTAAAGAATAGTTTCTAACTGTTATTAACGCAAATGAAAGCTTGAAAATGTGAACCAAGTATAACTGCTGAGTGATGCCTGCCTGTGTCTGCGCAGACCTTGAAACAGTCCCGCTGAGAAATGAGTAGTCTGTGGGGCCTGTTTGCAAGAATGTAGATGTCAACACCATTATCTGTTTAAAAGTTGGTCAAATCATGTATAAAAAGAAAGAGAGGGCTCTATAAAGATCTGTGCAGTCTATGGAGAGTGGCATCTCAAGATGGTGCTAGAAGAGAACCAGATGGAAGGCATTTGGGAGAACACAATCACTTCTAAATTGGCCTCGCAAGCCAAAACGCCCAGAGGAGAGGAATGGATCCCAGAGGGGCATCTGAGCCCCGCCAACAGGGAGCCAATACTTCAGAGCAGCATGGGCATCCAAGCTCTTCTCTGTTTCAATATAGAGTCATGGATCTGTTGTGAGGGGGGATATAAGGCCTGGCAGCTTCCTTCCTGTTTCTAGTGTCTGCTGCCTCTTTCTTTGTGCTAGATTGTCTGAAGACTCTGACAGATATCTCTGCTGCCAGTACTCAGTTTCAATCTTTCTGAGCAACCATGAGAGCTAAGCTTACATCCTTATATCGCATGTCTCTGAGTGATAGGAGCCTTAGGCACATGCTAGTTGTATCTCTTTTTTAACTCAACCCTGCCCCTGGTTGTATCTGAATATTACCGAGGGGGGCCAAAGCTTGAGAAGCCCAGCAGAGAATAAATTATCACATTCTGAACATCTGCACAAGCTGTTGTGAATAACATCTCATTTTGGCATCCCAAGTAGGTGAAACTTGGCTGGTGGGCAGAACTAGGCATAATACCACTGTTTTATTTCTCAGTTTGAGCCTTCCTGTGTGTGATAATTTAGGTGGGGAAATTTCCATATGCAAGGGGAGAAGGAAGAAAGTGTATCAAAACAAAAAAGAAGGGCAGGGTTTGAAGCAGACAGGGTGGGAAAATAGGCTTTTTTCTATAGAAAATTAAAATTTTCTGGTGAGAATTCAAATTTTAAAAAACCAAAATATTTTGATTTAGATATATTGCCATGGTGCCTCCTGCAAGTTGCAATTTGGGTGACTTGTGCTTGCACTCTCTTCTATAGGCCTGGCTCCCTGGTTGGACCATGAAGCACAATGTTTTCCATTGCACACCTTCTCCCCTCTCCAAGACAGGAGTCTCTGGCCTTGTTGCACCTTTTGGAGATGTAATCTGACCAGGGAGCCTGACCTATAGAGAAATAGTTGGTTTAAGTGGACAAGCCTCCCCTGCCCATTTTATGTGGTGGGGTGCAGGGGCATGGGGGGGACCAAACTGTTTCTCCCCTTCCCTTATCTACTTATAATGGAAAGATTAGGAGGAAACTTTTTGTAAGTTGCAGCTTGTGAGGTTTTCTGCCCCCTAAGTGGGTTTTCCCAATGTCAGGGTGAGTCTGGCTCTTAGTGGTTGACTTTTCTTTCTTTTATCTTTTATGCTCCTGTGCACTTTTCCTGTATAGTAAGTGGGTGGCAATTGTATTTCAAAATTATATTGTTTTTGACATCATCTTCTCTTCCATTATTTATTAGAATTCATCATGAAACAATATGAAATCTATACTCTAAAGATGATAATGGATCTACACACTTCATATGTGAGATGCTATTAGACATCTCTGCTGAAGAATATTGATGGACAACACAATCATTCTTAATCTTTTTATTTTCATAAAGTTACAGAATGGGGAAGAAATATTGGTGACTGTGTTAGTTTATACAATATTTTTAATAAAGAAATATCTGTAGTCACAGGCTTATCACAAAATTAAATATGAAATCCTTTAAGCAACCATTCATGTTTTAGAGCTAATGAGGATTCCTAGAGCCCAGAATAGCTGAACCGTATTGGATTAAGACAATAGAATTCAATACTTTAACAAACATCTCCCAATCAGGAGAGGTGATGTGTACTAAATTTTGACTCTAGTTCTGGGGAGGTTGATATGGCATAGAGAAGGGGGGGATAAATCTGCAGTGACTAAGGAAGCTAGGATAGGGTAAATGAGTCTGCATTAGTAACTGTGATAGTAATGGTGGTGGTGGTTGTTGCTATTGTAGGTTAAAGTGTTTGGAGGAGGCCTTTTGTTCATGAGGAGATATAATTCCACCTTACATTCCCTTCCCCATTTGTTGTCTCCTATATGCCCCTATAGAACAATCAAAATTATATTCCTTCCTTAGACTGTAGAAAATATAAAAATTACTACACAGCCATATCTACTATATTTGGTAAATTCAGACCTCTGATCCTCTTTTGGAATATTTAACTAGAAATGGTGTTTAACTGATTTGAAATAACTTCTGAGTAGAGCCGCTTGAAAAAGTAAAATCCGTTTCTTTGAAAAAGTTTCAAGAATTTGGAGGTTGTTTTCATTTTGAAGTATTTCAGATAGAAATTTTTCATTTTTTTCTTTTTGATTTTGTCAGTTAAAAACACTTTTGGGAGAAAAATTTATCAAAAGCATTACCAAAATGATTACCCAGTTATTGGTAAATGAAACATTTTGATAATCATTTTCAGTAACGTTTTTTCAAAAATTTTTAATAAAATAAGAAAAAACACACCTTTTTTGTTTAAAAATATATATTTTTGGGAAAAGTTTTTTGTTCAGAAAAATTACTATTTATAAAAAAAAATGTCTACCTCTACCTTTCATTAAAAAGACTGAATGAGAATGCAGTCTCTACAAATATGGTAAAAACATTTATTACTTGAATTCTTAGAATCTGTTCCAGTTGATACCTCAGTATTGTGGGTTTACATTTACTACTGTGTTCTGAAGCCTGTGACTTCCTGTGTAGCTAAATATATATGTTTTCCTTTGTTAGCCAATTGCTGACTTTGTATGCATATGTGGGATCACCTGATGTAGCACTACACCATGGTTTTAAAACTTTAATGTCACACAAATTGAAGGTGAAATAGGACTGGTCTACACTGGTGGCAATGGTTGACGGGAGATACACAGGCTATGTAATGTAGCTTGCATGTCTCCCGTTGATGTACTCCTTTCATGGAGGTAATTGAGTTGACTGGAGAGCGCTCTGCGATTGATTGATCTACACAGACCTGCTCAATCGATGCCATTTCATCGATGTCTGCCACCGTGGCAGTGAAGAAATACACATAGTTTAGAGATGTTGGTCTATGTAAAATGTTTCTCACTCACCATCTCGTTTTTAGTACAATAATGAAGTATAGAATCCCTGTGACTACTCTAGTTTGGCATCTCACAGCCATTTGGTTGCTCCCAATGGCTTCCAATGGCTCCCAATGGCCATTGGTTGCTCCCAATGGCTGTGAGCAGAGGAGAACTGGGCCAAACGTTTCAAACTTGGTTGTGTAAAGTGAGGCATTTAAATAAGTCAGTGGGAGCTTTGGGCACTCAGCACCTCTGAAAATCTTTCATTTAGGTGCCTTAATTTGGATATAAATTCCTGACTTTAGGCACTCAAGTCTGAAATTCTGGGCCTTGGTATTTATCTGGCCATTTATATATGGAAGAGAGAGGAGGAATTTGGAACAGAGCCACTGTTTAGATCTGAGTCACGTTACCCTTCTTCAGATATTAATTCTAGAAGGTGCTATTGTATTGCAGGTACTTTTAGAAGTCTGTATGACTGGGGATCTTACACTGGGTGTACAGTATCTCTCAAGGTACCTTATCTTGTGTGTTTCTTTAATGCTCACCTGTTTGTTTGACAATGCACAAAATAAGCCTGACCAATATCTTGGCAGTGTCATCCCTTTCATTGTTGGCACTTGATTTTAGGCACTTATGAAGACAATATAAGTGGAGAGGAGGATTTTCTTTATGAAATCATTGTGAATATGTCGGAACCTGTCTGATTTTCCACCCTCCAGCTAGAGGAATTCAACATATTTTCCTACTGAGGTAATTACCATTACAAGCACCATGCAGTTTACTCTGGAGGAACCCTTAAATGAGATTTTAACAAAATTGATTTTGTCTACTATTCATGGGCATGAAAAGTTCCGGGGAATTTTTGGTTAGGATAGGAGTTTGCTCATTTACTTTTCACCAGATTTCTTTCCCCTTCACTATGGATTGTATTGTCTGCTGATTGACTGCATCCTATCCTCTACCCTCAAATAAGAAGCGTCTACTTTGTATTTCTGTTGTAGCGTGCTTTATAATTTCTGAAGCGCTTTAGAATCCTTCAGGATAAAAAACATTATTTAAATATATAATCTACTATTATTTTGCATTCCCTGTAATATTACCAGATGAATTTACCATGCTCCTATCCTTCATGCATTGTTTAGAATTTATTATATTGTAAGTCCTATAATATGTCTTTCTAAATTGTTCTAAATTCTAAGTTGTTCATACATCTGATGAAATGAGTTTCTGCCCACGAAAGCTTATGCCCAAATATATTTGTTAGTCTTTAAGGATCCGCACAACTCTCATTGTTTTGCTGAAAACAGACTAACACGGCTACCCTCTGGAGCTTTCTAAATTGTATTATCCTTATTACTTACTATCACATACCATGAATTTTTACTGTATTTGTGGATCTGTGTGATGCCTTGTATCTTTTTAAAAACATTTCAGTAAACATAATGGGGAAAAATGTTGCCTTCTGATCCCTGGCCTGCTGTCATTCTGCAGCCATGTGCCAGTTAGCTTTCTTCATTTGTTAAACAAACTCTTAATTTGTCTTTGAGCTTTGGTATAGTTCCAATTCCATTAAATTAGATTAGACCCATGCTCAATTAAAAGCTGCATTGGATCTTGGAATACTTGCCTTCCGATAGCTAATGTACCATTTCTGGCTAAAGTTCTTGAAAGCCAAACAATTGTCTATATTCTATTCTATATAGATTTGCATACTGTGCTTATCACCATAATATATGAGTGTCTCATCACCACTTGACTGAGTGATATGCTTCCAAGTGTGTTAAGTATGGCTTTTGATCATGTTGTAGTATAAAAACAGCTCTTGTAATTTGTATGTACAATATTAATCTGTTTCTTAATGCGGATCATGATATCAACCATGATATTTCCAGCAGGATATTTCTTCTGTGTTTAGTACAGCCACTCAGAAACACTCAGAATTCTTCCATTTGCTAGGACTACACTTCCTTGGTCTAGAACAGTGGTTCACATCCTTTTTGGCTCGAGGGCCACAAATATGATTTTTATAATCCTGAAGGATCAGCAGTCTCTGCCAGCAGCCCACCTCGTCCCTCACTGCAGCCAGAAGGAAGGAGTTCAGCGAGGAGGATCTTCCATTCCCCTGGATGCAGCCGAGAACCCTGGGCTCCACCTAGGCAGTGGCTTCCTTCTGCAGCCAGGGGGACTGGATATCAGTGCTCTCCTCCCTCTGGTTCCAGCAGGGACCCAGTGCCTAGGGACCCAGGCAGAGCGCTTTGCTCTCTGCTGGAGCCGAGGGAGGGGAGTGCTAATCTTCTGTTTCCTTGGCTGCAGCAAGGGGCCTGCACTGTTTTTCAGACCCACCGGCAGCTTGCTCACCTAGGTCATTAGGTAGAAGCTCCCTTCTGCAGCCAGGAGGATGGGAGTTCACTGCTCCTTTCCCTCAGGCTCTAGCAGGGACCCCAGCACCTAGGGACCCAGGTGGAGCGCTTTGCCATGCTGTCTGCTACAGCTGAGGAGAGTGCCGTTCTCCTCTCCCCTTGGCTGCAGCAAGGAGCCAGCACCATCTTTCCGCCCTGCACAACGCACTCCACCTGGGTCCTCAGGCAGCAGCAGCTCTGTTCTGCAGCTAGCGGGAGGGGAGTGCGGGCTATTTTGAAATCCCCCCTGTGGGCCACAGGTTGGGAACCATTGGTCCAGAATATATGCATGGGTTTGTCTACACTGCAACTAGGCACCTGCAGCTGCCCTTTCCAGCTGGGCTAGCACCTGAGGACCTCTGGGAAGGCCCCAGAGCTTGGACTCCAGCCCAAGCCCGGAAGTCTACACCGCAGTGAAATAGCCCCGTAGCCCAAGCAATAGGAGTTTACAAGAGAAGGCAGGGCCTCAGTGCTTCTGGCTTTTTAATCATCACATTGTTTAGATCTGTTTTTGCATCAATAGTATTAGATGTACAGTGTTTAAAATGCTGTTGACTGTGGGAACCTGATCTACCTTAGTGCTCCCATCATTACTACCACTGGAACTGATCCAGCAGTAACACCAATGGGAATCTTTTGTATTTTTTTTTTTAAAAAAATCACCCTAGGAATTTTGCTGCTTCCAATTTTACTGTGTCAAAATGTAAAATATAGGCGCCCTCTTGTTGGTTCATGTGAAGGAGGGGCATTAATATCTGAATTCAGACTATATCTCCCATTTATGAAAAGCAGCTGATATTGAATCATTGGGGTGGGGTGACATTAGGCTGGCTATTCAGCTGACCTGATATTTTAATGTCTGTGCCCTGTCTACACTGCATCTTATAATGTTAGGTGCAGCTGTGAAGGTGTTACTGATCCACACAAGTGCCAATTATACTTACAGATTTTCCTCCTATAGGCCAGACTCTGAAGTCCAGATGCTCTTGACAGTTCAGAAGCGATTTCAATCTTAATAACTTCTTGATACTCAGATTTCAGTAAATAAACATTGTCACAAAGACACACTCTGAAAACTGACCTGCAAAGGGGAAAAATAGGTTTGTACACTTTTTGCCTATTTTTGATGTCCAAATGAGGTCTGAAAGAGATTTATGTTTAAATTTCTTTTCTTTATTTTTCTCTTAGTAATTCAGGTCTTTTCTGTCTCAATAGACTCTATGTGGCAACAAGAGAAGTGGGTGAATAACGACATCATGGGAGACCAAGAGCTGAGCAGTTGAGAGAAGGGATTTTTAGTCAAGTTGTATAAAACCTTGTGTAACAGAGTAGCTAGCCCTGAGCTCAGCTCTCCTGTTCCAATCCAGGTGCTCCTTGTTTGGGCCAGTTGAGAGGACTGGGCAGCTCCTGGCAGCTATGAGGGTACGTCTACACTGCAGTGGAAACACCTGCCACTGCTCCATGCCAGCTGACTCGGGCTCACAGTGCTCAGGCTAAGGGGCTGTTGAATTGCAGTGTAGACGTTCAAGCCTGGGCTTCAGCGTAAGCGTAGGGACCCTCCCGCCTCTCAGGTCCTAGAGCCCTTTCAGGGTCCTAGAGCCTGGGCTCCGGCCTGAGCCTGAATGTCTACTCTGCAATTGAAGAGCCCCTTAGCTCTCGCCCAGTGAACCTGAGTCAGCTGGCACAGGCCAATTGCAGGTTTTTCATTGCAATGTAGAAATACCCTAAGAAGCCTAATGAGGAAAAAAAGAGGCAGAGCAGACTGGTTCAGTCGGGAAAAGCTGGAGATCACAGCTGCTTGAGCGTGTGAGAGAGATGGTGGTACCTGCGAGAGGGCTTAAGGGAAGAGAGCAGCAGGAAGATTTTCCTGGCTGGTGTCTCCAAGCCAGAGGACCAGTTCTAGAGAGGGATGAAAGCAGGAGGAAAGCGGAAGGTGATGCCTGTTGGCTCTAAGCCAGAGAGAGCTGAAGGAAGAGGGAGCAGCAGGAAGGGCTTAGACTCTGACATCGCCTTGCTGCAGAGCTGGGAAGCTGGGACCCAGAGGAACCGTGGGAGCACCAGCAGTAGTGAGGAATGGTCCCCTGGTAGGTGTGCTCCCAGTGGAGTGTCTGTGGAAGTTTCTGCTCAGAAGAGTGGGTATGCACCCCAGAAGGAAAGGCTGGGGTGGCTGTCCTGGCAGAGGGACAGCTGAGGACTGACAAAGAATCTAGGTATGGCAAGAATGAAGCTGGTTTTAAAGACTACCTGGCACTGGGGGGTGATTTGGAATATGTTCCGGGACTTTTGGTTATGTGTTTTCACTATGTTTTGTTAAACTCTGGTTATAGACTAGACAATCAGCTCAGAGGGAAACTGAGGTGAGGGGCCCCTTGCAGGTCTGCCCTGGGACCACAAGGGAGTGCCTGGGAGGAGACTGTGTGTTTTCGCTTTTTTTTTTTTTTAAACTAACTTTCATTTAACTTCAGCACCTAATGAACATTTATGAGAGAGGGTGGCTTTGTTAAAAGTTGAACATGCTTGCCCTTTCAAATAAGAATACATAATACACATCTCTAGTATCCTCAAAAATCCCACTTTAAAACTAGGGAAGACCAGATTCGACACTGACATTTTTACAGTAAAAAACAAGCAGATGAAACCTTTCATGTCTTCTTTGTACACTGTCAGAAAACAATAACAGGCATACATCCACTTGCAAAAAAATCTATTCAAGTCACCTTTAAGAAATTTAACTGATTGCTAAGATATTCCTTTATACAAAGTGACTGCTAGAATTTACACAGCAGCTCGTTCCACTGGAAGCACATTTACTTTATGAATTGCTTTGTGTATGTTACAATAATGTACTTGTGGAAACATGAAATGCTTTTCCAAGTATAGACACTCCTCTTGTATATATTATTCCTTAATGATTTATGAAACAATTGTGACTCTCATTTAAGTTGGTGATTGGATTAGTTAACTAGAAAATAATACCAGTGTAGAAGTAAAAGAGAGGGTTTCTTTCTTTCTTTCTTTCTTTCTTTCTTTCTTTCTTTCTTTCTTT
>ML675616.1:75136849-75496450 GCA_007922155.1 Mesoclemmys tuberculata
TTTCTTTCTTTCTTTCTTTCTTTCTTTCTTTCTTTCTTTCTTTCTTTCTTTCTTTCTTTCTTTCGCTGTTGCAACTTTAGTGTGAAAGATTGTTTGTTTGCATTATTTGATTCCAAATTGGTACGTGGAATCCTGATCTCCTCTTTATTTCTTTGTTTAATTATAGTTAGATTAAATTCAAAACAACCAGCTGATCTTAGCAGCTGGTGAATATTTACTGTTCTTCTGGTAAAATCCTCAGAACATAAAGTCTTCTCATTTTCTTTATCTTAATACTTAGTAAATAGGAATTTAGTCATATTAATCTGATTTCACTTAAAAAAATAAAAACGTTAATACTTATCTACTCTCATCTTAGCCAAGAAATGCAAAAATGTCAGGGAACTTTGACGAGCTGGCTAATATATATGCTTGTTTAATTGTCTGTTTTCACCCCCTTGTACATATACATTATGATACAATTTTAATTACATAATCTGTGCATTAAGTGCATAGCTAGGATTGATCAGCTCTGAGGATGTATTAGAGTTGTATAGTAAAGATGTATGAGGGACCTCCTGCCTCATTTGTTGCAGAAGTTGGAAGATGTGTGGTGAAAGAGGTAGGGGATTGCAGGAAGAGAAAGGACAGTCTCTTGGTTACGTCTGGGGGAATTCTGCACCACTGAGTGCACATAGAATTCATGACTTTCTGACGGGGAAGCAAAGGGGAGGGGTGCTCTTGCATCTTCCCAGCAGTGTGGGCATGTCATTTCAGGTGCCCAGAGCAGCTGGCACAGAAGTAAATCACCACCAGGGGGGGACAAGTCTAGGGACTTCCTAGCTGGTGGATCCTACTCTCAGCAGGGCTCAGCTGCTAGTCCTGGCTGGGCTGGGGACAGGAGGAGGATGGGACTTGCCCTTTCCCCTGAAAGGAGTGGCCAGGGCCAGATAAGATCCACCCTCTATTAAGCCTCCCCCGGCTGCAGGAATCTGTGCACCACCTGCCCCTGCTTCCTGCCCCCATTGCTCCTCAGCCATGGGAGAAGTCACTGTACAGGGAGTTGCTCCCCTGTCCACCCAATCCCCATGCATCTGGACCCTTGGTACCCAGATCTCCTGCTGAGCCTCACCCCCCCCTCACTGAGTTTTACCCCCTGCATCCATGTACCCCCTGCACCCAGAACCCCCTGCCTAGCCCCACCCTCCCTGCATCTGGGCCAAGCCCCATCCTCGGCATCTGAAACCCCACTTCTGCTCTGGACCACTCCAACTGAACCTCCTGCACTCAAGCCCCCATCTCCATGAACCCAACCTCCATGCACCTCATCTTCTGCACCTCAGCGAGTCCTCTGCACCCATACTCTCATCCCACTGAGCCCCACACCCAGACCTCCCCTAAAGAGTCCTATTGCTCCTGTACGCAGAACCCACCCAATGAGCCCCTGTGCATCCAGATCCCCCTTGCACGTGGACCCCTCATTGAGATGTCCACACCCAGATTGCCCCACACAGATCCCTCTCAATCCACACCTGGATCCCCCCACACTAAGCCCCTCCATACTTGGAACCTGCTGGGCTGAACATGCCTTCCCACACCTGTTGCGCCTGGTTCAGAGGGGCAGGGCCTCTGGAGTGTTTCTAGGGCAGGTCCTGCCCTTGTGCTGTGTTGGGCTCAGGTGCAGCCTCACGTCTATGTCTGGGGGCGGGGTGGGACTTGGGTGGGATCTGCAGGGTGATCTCCTATCCCCATGCAGCCAGTGGCCTGTACTCCCCACTGCCTTGCTGGAGCCTCCACATGTATTTATTGACAAATAAAATTTGCAGAATTTTAAAATATTATGCAGATTTTTAATTTTTTGGCACAGAATTTTTTTAATTCTGCTGCAGCATTCCCTCAGGAGTACTCGGTTAAGGCAGTTAAATGCTGTCCTGCAGAACTGGAGCCTATCCCTGCCTTTGTTCCAGAGTTCCTGGATGATGCTGGGCAACCACTTAAAGGGAAGTTTTCAGTTGATTGTGTTCCTCATTTTATGGGTGCCTGTCTTGAGACACCTAGGGGCCTGATTGGCAAATGTGCTAAGCACCCACAGCATCAATAGAAATCAATGGCACCCGTGCTTGAATATATAAAATGGTATGTAATACCAAGTATTCTGAAAAATCACGTCCCAGTCATCTCAAATTGGGCACCAAACTTAGTTGAAAATTTTGACTTTAATCTTCTTGTGCCTGAGCTCCCCAGCCATAAAGTGAGAATAATAATGCCATCTCCTCATCGCATGGGGTGTGTGATAAGATAAAATCCATTAATATTTGTGAAGCATTTGAATTACTGTAGTGACGAGTGCCACAGAAAATCCCATCAGGAAATTAATCATTCTTTCTTCAAAGGAGAGTTTGAATAGTGTACCGTAAATAAGGCCTAGGGCTACGTGTGTCACAAGGTAAACACAATATATTGACTAGCTCAGTGGTTCCCAAACTTTTTATGTCATGTCCCCTTACTCCTGACCGCACCCCCACCTCCCTCCCCACTTGGTGCTGAAGGCAGGGCCAAGGTCAGGGCCGAAGGCTCTGGCTGGGAGTGGGGCCACAGTTGTTGGGAGCCAAGCTGGGGAACCGTGGCCGGCAGCCAGGCCCTGGGATTGGGGACGGGAGCTGAGGCCAAAGCCACAGTTGGAGGGTGGGGCTGGAGCAAAGCTTGGACAGAGCAGGGTGGTGCTTCCTCCCCGCCCACCGTGGGGGATGGCCCAGATTCTGCTGCACTCCCCCTAACATTCCTGGGGGCATGCCCCACAGATTGAAGACCTCTGGACTAGCTGCTCATTTAGTGAGCATCACCTATCCTGTGCACTGAAAGGAACACAGGTTCTATGGAAAAAATGGTAGGTGATCATGTAATTAAAGGCTGTGTCATAATCCAGCCCCACAACAGGGCTGAATTAAGATTGCACAGGGAACCATAATTTTGGCATTTCCTAATTTTTGAGCACTTGACTTGCAACCTTAATGTTCCTTTAACTTAGCTTTTTTGTGTTTAATAATATATATGGTGTTCACTTGGTAGCAAATATTCTGACTAAAGATGTAACATGATTTTCATTATAGTGCCTTGTTTTCAGTCACTCAAAATTGCAAAATACATTTTTGGGAGCGGTGTGGCTGAAATTTTACTTCCTATGCAAAGGTTATTTTAAAAATACATATACCGGTACATTTTTTAAAAGTTTGAGTAAGATCTTTTTGGCCACCTGTATTTCAGCATTACTGGGGGCTAGTTAATGCTGTAATTTAGTGTATATTTTGGCAATGTGGCAGGCTGGTTTGTTGCTTGCTTTTAAACAGCATGCAGAAATGTAATGAAAAGTCTGAGGTTTTCAAGTTTTTTAATAGCACTGTGCATGGAGGACAAGACCAACTCAGAGGGTCTTTTAGCATGATAATGACAAATGAGCACCATAAACTGAGAAGTCTAAAATAATCCACATTTTTCTCAGATGCAAATTGAAAACCAAACCCATGTGAAATTCTGGTTATATCACTGAAAAGGCAAAAAATGAAAGCTCCAATGCTACAGCTTCTTGCACATGTCACAATTGCTGCACCCGAAAGGAGTCCTTTGCCAGTAGTAGAGCCCTATGCAGGTGCCATGATTCAGCTGCATGCCGCAGGTTCCAGGATCAGAGCCTAAAGTTCATTTTATTTGAGGAAATCAAAATCAAAACTCAGCTGTTTGAACCCATTTCCATATTAAGTGCAAGAAACAAACAAAATGATCCTACGTTAATGCAACATTAAGGCTGAACAATTAAAATCAGAAAAAAATAAGGGAAAATCTTAAATCCTGCAGCTCAGAAATTATTTTCTAATTAGTTTTTGTCTTTAAAAATAGTCTTCTTCCACACATAGAAAATTTAGTAGACCGCAGTGGGATAATAGTTAATTGAGCCATTTTTTCTGTAGCCCTGTTAAAGAAAATCCTGAAAGAATTAGGTTAGAATTTTATTTACCATGGGAAAAAATGAGGGTAATTTAGGTTTTTTGTAACTAATCTGTTTTTGCTCAGAAAAAAAAAAATCAGATAAAGAATAAGGGGAAATTTCAGCCCACAAGCTAAATCTTCTAGAAATCTGAAAATGGGGGTATAGTGGAACTTGTTTTACAAACTAAACTGTAACAGGTGTTACCACAGCAACTATAATTCATAGAATGTAGAAAATATTTATTATGCTTACAATTACCATTACCAAGAAGCAGCAGTAGGTTCACATAAACAAATGAGCATAGAGATAGAGTTTAGTTGATCAGCAGAGCTGGTTAAAATTTTCAATTTAAAACTTTTTAAAATGGAAAAAATTGCCTGTTTCAAAATAAAATATTTTCAGAAAAAATATTTGACTTTGAAATTTTCTAACACTTACCTCCCCTCACCCAGAAAACTAAATTTTAGTTTTTGTTTTTCGATCTTTCTTTTTAGAATATAAAATGACCATACTGGATCATATTTAATGGTCCATCTTGCCCAGTATCCTATCTTCCACCAAACACTGCCAGTGCCAGATGATTCAGAGGGAATGACCAGTACAAGGCAATTATTGAGTGACCCATCCCCTTATCCCCTTGTGTCTAGTCCCAGCTTCTGGCAGTTTGAGGATTAGGGACAGAGCATGGGGTTGCTTGCCTGACCTTCTTGGCTAATAGCCATTGATGGACCTATCCTTCATGAACTTAGCTAATTCTTTTTTGAACCAGTTATACTTTTGGTCTTCACAACATCCCCTGGCAACAAGTTCCACAGGTTGACTTAGTCTTGTGTGGAAAAAGTACTTCCTTATGTTTGTTTTAAACCTGCTGTCTATTGATTTGTTTGGGTGACCCCTGTTTCTTGTGTTACCTAAAGGAGTAAATAACACTTCCCTATTCACTTTCTCCACATCAGTCATGATTTTATAGACCTTTGTCATCTCACCCCTTACTCGTCTCTTGTCTAAGATGAACAATTCTGGTCTTTTAAGTCTCCCCTCAGATGGAAGCTGTTCCATAACCCTAATAATTTTTGTGGCCTTTCTTCACACCTTTTCCAATTCTAATATATGTTTTTGAGATGGGTTGAACAGAACTGCATGCAATATTCTAGTTGTGGGTGTACCATGGGTTTTACGTAGTGAAATTATGACATTTTCTTTCTTATTATCTATCCCTTTCCTAATGGTTCCCAATTTTCTGGTAGCTTTTTTGACTCACTGCACATTGAGCAGATGTGTTTAGAGAACTATCCCGATGACTCCAAGATCTCTTTCTTGAGTAGTAACAGCTAATTTAGACCCCATAATTTTGTATATATAGTCGGATTATGTTTTCCAAAGTGCATTACTTTGCATTTATCAACATTGAATTTATCTGTCATTTTGTTACCTGATCATCCAGTTTAGTGAGATCCCTTTGTGACTCTTTGCAGTCAACTTTGGACTTTTTCCCCACCCTGATTCCCTTTTCCATTTTTGCCTCTCAAATGTGACAGAGAAAGACTGAACTGAAAATTAAATTTTTATTTTTTACTATTACAGGTTGTTTTGCTGAAAATTTAGGAATTTTTTAGTGGGACATATTTACCCATTTTTCTACCAGCTACATTATGAAAGGTCTTACTTACCTGTTATGATAAGACCATTGTTCTCAATTCCAAGTGACAGTAAAAATGAGCTAAACTATTCCTTATAGTCTCTAAAATGAGTACAAATTGAAAATAGGAATGGGAATTACAGAAATGTAATCCTTCTACACCAGAAAAATTCTCTTACCACATATCTTTTAGTGTCAAATTTGAAAAGGAGATGTATCTTCTCTTTAAGGGATTTTGGAACTTTTATTTTTCCAGTTGTAATGTTAATGCAGGAAATTCTGAACTGGCATCCAACCTAGTGAATTCAAACTTAGAAAGGCTTATATATGACACAAACATAACTTTTCCTTTCCTTTTAATTATTTTGTCTTATTCTTTATTTTGTTTTTGACCTAATGCTTACATTTTCTCTACTCAGCTACTCGTAGTATTATCATCTTTATTTTCTAATCTTCTCTTTAGCTACTGACGGTTATCATTTGTTGTTTCATTGCTTGGCTTCTTGCCCTTGTACTAGTTGTATTAATTGTTCTTTCATGCTCTAATTCCATTTTGTATATTCTACACATCATTTGACTCTTAGCCTTCAACTACTTATGTTCATACACATTCCTAATAGTGTATACTAGATCTTTATGTATATATTTTATCCTCTCCACTACCCTTTCTTTACCTTTATTTTCATTTTCAAGAGCCAAAATTCCCATTTAATAATTTTATTCCTATTATATATTTAGCTTGGATAAAATATTTTTTTCATTAAGATTGCTGCATACTTCTAGTTGACACAGGACCACTTTCATTCTGGCAGCATACTTTTATTCAATCAACAACTTTTTCAGCAGTCTGAGAGCGTATACCTTGCAGCATGCCACATACATCAACAAATCTGAACATGCCCAGAGGTAAGCAAGTACCTGACTACAGAACTCCTCACTGAAAGTGCCCGGTCACTATTCCCATCTTACTTAAACCACATTGCTATTCTTCTTCTTTGAGTGATGGTCCCAATTGTATTCCACTAAGGGATGTATGCATGTGCACTGTGTCCAAACCCAGAGAATTTGAACGTAGTGGTGTCTGTTGGTCCATGCATGCACCCTTGATCTGCCTCATAATTTCATCTGAGGTGATAAAGGGCAGGGTGGACTGACTGTGCCTCAGTTCCTTCTCACCACCTCGTGGTCCAAGTCAAAGCTGCTAATGTCCTCTCATTAATGATGCACTTAAAAACAAAACGACCCCCTCCTGCCTGTTTTCAGAAAGGTACATAGTTCTTTTTGTTGTTTTTACTGTACTTTTAATGTTTAGTAATAGTTTTAGAAAATAAGAGACTTTGGGGACTCCGTTTTCTCCAGTCCTCCCCCCGTTTTTGCCCCCCCCCACTCCAGCACCCATGCTTGGGTACTGGATTATGCTTAAGATGCTGGGGTTCAAGATCCGTGTTCGTTCTCAGTCAGTGATGAGCACCAACGTTGTCTTTACCTCTTGGGAGAAGCCCACATTTCATCCAGGTGCAGTATCTGACTCTCCTTCCCAAGCCATACTCGGGAAGGTTGGGCTCTCCCTTCAAGACGCACCTCATGTAGGTCACCATGAGGCTGCAGTTGGATCCAGGCTGGGGAACCCACTCTGTGCATTGGCCTGAGAAACCCAGGAGTGCGCCTCCAACCATGGAGATCGAACCTGGTTCCACCAGTACTACGGGCCCTGTGCTGGGCCTAGTTGTGAAGCAAGAAAGGATGTACATAAGCATGGCAGTAAGTCTTCTTTCAGGCCCAAGAAGGATCATGTGCCTTCCATTAGTTCCAGCTACAGAGAAGCATCACGTTCCAAGGCTCAAGCATGATCAGAAGTCGCACAGGCTGACGGATCCGCTGGTACCATCCACCGAGCCTTGTACACCTTCTAAGTTGTCATCCCCTAAGTCAAGGGAATCATCAGTTCCAAAGCAGTTTTTCACTTTGGCTCTTGTTCTGGCTCTGGAGTGCATGCTCTCACACCAGGGAGGTTGGAGTTGGTGCCTGGGCCTCATGAACTTTTTGCTCTGGGGAAAGTAAAGTCTCCTCACCTTCCTCTGCAGTTAGAACCCAGGGTTCTCGTACCCTGGACTTCCCTAACTTGAGTCAGGCTTCCACTCACTTTCCTACAGTTCATACAGTTCCACCAGTTCTGATGGTATCACCATTAAAAGTGGGCTCCAACTTATTGTCATCAGAGGATTCAGATGAAGCCCAGGGATTGCCTTCCCCCCCTGTTGCTGATACAAATACCCTAAGGCTCTGCCAATTTTGTGGCAGTACCCTCCCTTTCCCCAAGAGAGAGGCCATTGGTATCTCACTCCATGGGGCCCTCCATGGTATCCAACAGAACTGTCCTGTTGCCTGTACTGGCAGTTTTAGCCTCAATATCCATCTTCGGAACTTTCTTGTTCAGCAAGAGAGGATTCACACTTCTCCATGCTTTGGGCATCCTTGAGTAGGCATTTGGAACCAGTTTTTGTGGATAAGCTACTCATCCCTGCTCTGAAGATACTGCCAAAATAGGAACGGTTTCCGTCCTCATCTCCAGATGCTGCAGTGTCCTTGGCTCCCCCCACCCCCTTGCTGCCGGATGACATTCATCAGTTCCAGGACCTCTTATGCAGAGTGGCTGAGGATCTACATATTCCACTGGTGGAAGTATAGGACAAACAGCATCAGCTTCTTGACATCCTTCATGCTTCAGGGGAGTAAAGTCAATCTGGGGAATTACAGACCAGTCATCTTAATTTCTGTACCTGGAAAGATAATGGAGCAAATAATTAAGCAATCAGTTTGCAGACACCTAGAAGATGGTAAGTTACAGTCAGTATGAATTTATCAAGAACAAATCACGTCAAACCAACCTAATAGCTTTCTTTGACAGGTAACAAATGTGTGTGTGGGGGGGCAGCGGTAGATGTGGTATAACTTGACTTTAGTAAGGATTTTCATACAGTTTCACATGACCTTCTCATGAACAAACTAGGGAAATACAACCTAGATGGAGTTACTATGAAATGGTTGCATAACTGGATGGAAAACTGTTCTCAGAGTGTAGTTATGAGTGATTCACAGTCAAGCTGGAAGGGCATGTCAAGTAGGGTCGTGCAGAGATTGGTCCTGGTTCTGGTTCTGTTCAATACCTTCAACAACAATTTAGATAATGGCATAGAGATCTCATTAGCATTAGCCATTTGGCCATAATTGGTATGTCTACACATCAAGCAGGATCCTATGGCAATGAGTGACACGCTCAGGCTCACTGTGCGGTGCTAAAAATAGCTGTGTTGATGTTTGGGCTCAAGTTGGAGGTTGGGTTCTAAAGCCTAGGGATAGGGGTGAGCTTCAGAGCCTGCGTTCCAGCCCAAGCCTGAACATCTACACAGTTATTTTTAGCACCAAAGGGTGAGCCTGAGTCTGTTGACCTGGGCCTTGAGAGTTGCTGCCGTTGGATCCAGCTTGCTGTGTAGGCATACCCAGAGCCATGCATGTTCAGATCATTATTCACCATGACCCCAGGTCTTTTTCAGAGTCACTGCTTTGGAAGAGAGTCTTCCATCCTGTAAGTTTGGTCTACGTTCTTTGTTCCTAGGTGTATAACTTTGCAATGGACTGTATTAAAATACATATTACTTGTGTGTGCCCAGCTCATGAAATGATCCAGATCACTCTGTATTAGTGACTTGTCTTCTTCATTATTTACCATTTCTCCAATGTTTGTGTCCTTTGCAAACTTTATCAGTAAGGATTTTGTTTTCTTCCATTCTTAATAAAAATATTATATAGCATAGGGCCAAGCCAATCCCTCCTGGACTACACTAGAAACACACCTGCTTGATAATGATTCCCTGTTTACCATTACATTTTGAAAACTGTGAGTTAGCCATTTTTATCCACTGAATGTGTGCCATGTTAATGTTATATCATTCTAGTTTTTTAATCAAAATGTCTTGCAGTACCTAGTTAAAAGTCTAAATATATTAAGTCAACACTATTACTTTTATCAGCCAGACTTGCAATCTCATTCAAAAAAAGTATCAAGTTAGTTTGAAAGGATCCGTTTTCCATAAACCCATGTTTATTTGCATTAATTATATTACCCTCCTTTAATTCTTGATTAATCGAGTCCTGTGTCAGCCAGTCTGTTATTTTGCCTGGGGTTGATGTCAGAGTGACAGGCCTATAATTACCCAGGTCATCCCGGTTACGCTACTTAAAAATTGCCTTATAGAAGTCTATTACATCAGCACTATTACCTTTATCAATCAAATGTGTAAACTCAGAAAAAAAAGTTAGTTTGACAAATCTATTTTCCATAAACACATGTTGGTTGGCATTAAATATATTATTTTCCTTTTTAATTCTTTATTAATCAAGTCCCATATCAGCCATTCTGTTATTTTGCTTAGGATCAATGTCAGGCTGACAGCCCTATAAAAATTACCCAGGTTGTCCCATTTAACCTTTTTAAACATTGGCACAACATTAGCTTTTTTCAGTCTTCTGGAACTTCCCCAGTGTTTCAGGACTTATTGAAAATCAACATTAATGATCAAACGAGCTCCTGGGCTAGCTCTTCTAAAGCTTTTGATTGCAAGTTTTCCAAACCTGCTGATTTTAAAATGTCCAATTTAATACCTTCTGTTTAACATCCTCCTGGATTACTATTGGAATGAAAAGAGTTTCCATCAGCATCAGCATCATCAGGTGATGATATGATCACATTATCTATTTTTCTCCAAATATGGAACAGAAGTATTTATGGAACACTCATACCTTTTTCTGCATTGTTTTTGACGATTGTACCATTTCTGTCCAGTAATGGAGAATTCCACTGTTAGAATTCTTTTTGTTCCTAAAATACTTAAAACACTTCTTATTGTCCTTAACTCTGCTGGCCATAGATTTTCCTTGTGTCCTCTTGCTTCCTTTATCAATCTTCTACAATTCCCAGCTTGCTCACAGTTGTTATACATACATATCTCTATCTATAGCTATATCTATATCTGCCTTCACTTTTCCTCAAAGCCAGCTTGGTGTTTTAACCAGCGTGACCTTCTTTCTTGGTTGTGTGGTTGTGGCTTTTTGGCATCTAGTAAAATGTTCTGAAACAATTCCCAATTACCATTCAAATTTTTCTGTTAAAATTCTTTCCTCCAGCTGATTTTCTCATAAATATTTTCAGCTTTGTGAAACTGGAATTTTTAAAGCATCAAATATATATATTACTAGCCTGGACTCTATTCTGTTTGCACAAAAATAATGTGATCAAGTTATGATTACAAGATTAAACTATCGCTACTTTATAGTTCTGTAATAATTTCCTCTTTATCTATCAGGATGTGGTCTAATATAGAATTCACCCATTCTGGATGCAACACTTTTTGAGTTAGGAGATTGTCGTCTATGATATTTAGAAATTCTTAGGATGTTTAGTACTGAAATTATGAGACCTCCAGTATATGTCACTCGGATTGAATTACCCCAAGATTACACAGCTCCCTCCCCCCTTACACTTTAGAGATAGATGCTTGAGGGGCCAGTCATCATGTTCCCTAGTGTGATTTGGTGGTTCGAGCAGGCACCAACCAGTACCCCATCTTGTGCCTTATCTCTTTTAGGACTTTGATTTATAAGTATTCACAATCATTTTCTTCTGAGTTCTCAAGGACTTGGGAAGAGGCAATGCCATGTTTGATATAGAATGCCACTCCCTTTACAATTAAAGAATTTCTTCTGTTCATGTTCTTTGGTGTCCTGGGTAATTTTGTTCTCTACCTCATGATTTTGTGCTAAATGACTGCTCATTTGTTCCCTCTCTTGTCTTTTGATAGCAGTTTAATGCCCTCCTGACCACTCTACCTAGCCTGTCCCCTTCTATTGAGATGTCAGCCTGGTTCCCCTTCTATTGAGATGGACACATCCAAACTGTACAGTCCTTTTTCCCCATAGAAAATGGACCAATGTCCTACAACACCCAAACCCTCTAACTTATACCACTTACCTAGCCAGTGATTCACTTCCAGAATCATCTGCCTTCCTTTGCTGTGGGACAGGAAAGATCTCTGAGAAAATTACTTAGACATTCTTCTCTTTCAGCACCCTGTTGAGTTTCCTGAAGTCATCTATATTCTGTGAGATAGTCTGTGATGCAGTGTCATTAGTGCTGACATGCATCATCACCTTGTCTGTTAACTTCAGAAGTCTCTCTAGTCTTAGAGTGATGTCTCGTCTCGTGTCTGGGCTCCAGGAAGACAATACACCATCCTGTTCTCTGCCTGTCCCTTTCAAAATGTTCTTTCCATTCTTAGTATAGAATTGCCAGGGAGGATCATCTGTCTTCCTTGGCTGAAGACCTCTTTGTGAGGTAGGCTTGATTTTCTTACAAGTTGGGCTGAGAAGCCATCTACAGGTGTATCTCGTATACCTCTTCAGTCCATTCAAACACATTTTCTGGTTGTCTCAGTCTGCCCATCCTCGTCTGTCTCCAGTCTTATAGAATGCTACCTTGTCCTTGCTTCTTGTGGTTATAGAATGCTAAGCCTCCTGTATGATTTCCTCTCTCTACAATTCCTTAACAGCTAGTTCCTTTGTTTCTTGAATCAGGGGTTGCTATGCTTTCTGAATCTGGTTGTCCAGGAATTCCTCAGCATCTCTAATTTTCTAGAGAGTCTGTGCTTTCCTCTCTAATGTAAGACTCTTCTCTTCTCTGCTAGCACTTTATACATAGGAAGTCTCCTCTGGCTTCAGGCAGCAAAGAAAACAGGATGCATATATTGCAGTTTATAACTACTTTGGCCATCATATTATTTAAGGGAGACATCTCTCACCCTCCCTCTCTAAGTTCCCTCTGAAACTCTCCTGTTGGTTACCTCCTGTTCCTGTCTGAGAAGTTGGCCACACAACATATCAGGTCTAGTTAGGAATTCCTGTGATGGACACAAAGAAACCTTTGTTTCCTTCATAGCCACCAAATATAATTTCAAATAGTCCCTGTGCTACAGCTGGTTAAATTCAGATCTGGACCTTACCACCTTGCTTTGGAAAGCTTGGAATATCTCCTTTCCAATAGTATGTAGTATGCATTTCTATCACAACTGGTATGAGATATTTATCCTGTCCTGTGCTACAGTCAAGAAGGATTTTGTGAACATGAGGAAAAGAACCAAACATTTTCTGGCAGGGTATCCTAAGTTGTGGTGTTGTTTGTTCTTTTTTCAGTGGTGGCTGTGTGAAACTTCCCTAAGTGTTGAAGAAGTCCTAAATAAGATGAATTAGTGGACAAAGTGCAGGTGAGGTACTCAAAGATGCTTTATAAATGCACTTTATTATTATTATTTATTTGTATTATAATAGTGCCTATAATCCCCAGTCATGGACCAGGATCCCTTTGTGCTAGGAGCTGTAAAAACAAAGAACAAAAATATAGCTGTGTGATTTATCTGTGTGGGTGTAAATGAAAATTATTATTATTTATAATAATAATGATCTAGAATAAAACCATATATTGTAATATAGACTTACTTTCATTGGAAACTTTTCATATTGAATTGTGGGAAATTCTGGAAAATGTTATAAAAATTGCTTTTTCCTTTGAGTGGGTATATAATTTTATAAACGTTTCTGTGAGGAGGTGTTCGTTTGCGTTCTAAGAGACTGATATTACATGCTGAGTGAAACTGAAGGAGAGGTTATATTAATTCATTATTTCAGTAATGTTAGTCTTTCCTCAATGAAAGTATGTTTCAGTAAGTCACTGGGTATTGGGATGTATTGCAGTTTTGTATTATAATGCTGGAGAAGTCTGATTAATCCTACAGTGACCTATTTATATTTGTTTTGTGTTATATAATGTTCACTTGCGACCTATATTAGCTATTTACCATTTTATGAATGGAACACCAGGATCAAAAATAACATTGAAATTTACAGGATGAATGCTTTGCTTAAAGCTTTCAAATAAGCAGTATTTACAAGTCAGTGGTTTATTTAAGCACCCTATGTGAATGAGTGAATAGCAAAGCAAAATGCAATGTAGAACCCTTGTCACAGTGATAATTTCAAAATGTTGTCATCAAGCTGCTGTATTCTTGCTACTTTTCAGCAAGTTGTTATTATTCAGCATGACCAGCCATAGGGACCGTGTGAGAGCTCCAAATACTCTGTTAAGTTGCATTTTAATACATGCAGATCATTTGGTTAACTTGAAACTCCAATTCAAGTTGTCCTATTTTTACATTTCCCTGCCTCCCTTACTGCTAATTTCTGAAAGTGATCACTATGGAGAGAGAAAAAAATTTCTCTTGAAGCAAGCACTTCCATGCTCATTTATGTTTGCTAACATTTTTAAAGCTCCATTTTTATGGGCTGTTATTGAGAACTATACAATATAACAGACTGTGTTTAGTGAAATTTGACTGTTTGGAGATCAGTTCAGTAATAATTAGTCCCTGCTGCTTTGAGTTTTTACAAACTCTGTGAACCTCTTTAGCTGTTTAAAAGATGGGATGATACTGATTCACCGGGGAAGTCTGTAAAGTGTTCCAAGCTTGGTTGGGCACTTTGAGAAATTTCTTATCTTCGGTGACGTTATTAAGTTGGGAAAAAAGTGAGAGTGGGGCTGACTGATCTGCAAACCTCTCTCCTGCTTTTTTATTTCTTCTCTCACCATATGTGCAGCCCTTCCTCTTTGGAACTGGCTGTAAGAAGATCACTAGTACAGGTAAGGGGGAATACATCAAAATACTTGCAGTACAGTTTTCTTTTAGTTTTTATAAAAATCTCAGGTAGTATCTGTGTATAAAATCAATACCAACAAAACAGTTTACCAACAAAAAATGTTTGAATACACATACAAAATGACCCAAAAGTCCAATAAAATGTTCTGTGCTTCTCCTATTAAAATTTTAATTAAAAATCAATATATTTTTAAAAAATCCATTGGTTTATAAACAAAATCTGCCGTTTTTAATACAAGATTGTAGGAGTCTGGAGTTCTGAAAAATCACTTCAATCTTCTTCTAAAACAGGAGGGCATCAGAAGAGAGGTCACTGGACACCATACATGATATCCATAGTAACACTAGTGGGATGGGATGGGATTTATATCAGATTTTTAAAATATACTAAATAGTTACTGATAAACATTAAATGAAGAGCAAATCAGTGTCTTAAGCAGTAGAAAAAGAGAGCTCGTTTGAAGGAACTCTGCAGCTTCTGATTGACTTTTTAGCTTTTTGCTGCTTGCCCATATGAAGCATCCTTTAAAATGTTTGTTCAATACAGTTTGACCTAAATAAAAGGCTCTCTGCTCCTTTGTCTTTATCAGCTTCCTGATGTTTTATCAACTTTTAAGAGCTGGCATTTTTATTTAATTGTACAGTTTTCTATAGAAGAAACTTATTCTGTAAACTTCTAGTAAAATAATGTAAATTCAAGTATTTTTCTGTTTTGTCCCAGAAAGACAGGACCATTATCCACTTGCAATTAGCTTTGCTTACAGCAAAGCATTTGTGAATATGATGCTTTAAATAATTCTTTAATTTGTTACAATCGTCTTCCCTGTTGTCAGATTGCTCCCTTGCCTTGTCCCTTTCCGTTCATTTAGCACACCCAGCCAGCCAGATTGCCAGTGTGGCACATCATGACTAGTTTTCAAAGATAACAATAATTGTGTCTTAGAGTGTTTGGCTTTAGTGAAAAAAAGGAGTTGATCCTTCCTTTTCATATTTTTGAGCATAGGAATTACCATAGTAGATCAGACCAGTAGTTTGTCTAGTCGAGTATTCTGCACAAAACTTAGTCTTCAGAGGAGGTGTAAAGCCTTGGTAATGGACAATTAGGCAATAGCATGCTCACGGGGAGAATTTCTTCTCAGCTGCAGGCTTTTAGTGGTTGGCTTCTGTCCTGAAGTACAAGGGCTATGTCCCTTTATAAGTGTTCATACTATCTAACGGGATTGCTGGTATCAATATACATTTATATTTTTAAAAAAAATTCTGCTAAGCACTTTGCCCCCCATAATATCTTTTTTGCAGCGAGTGCACAGGCTAACTTCTTTGTGTTTAAAAACAAAAAGAAGTTTTTTCTTTAATCCTATATATGTATTTTTTTCTTTAATCCTATATATATATATATATATATATATATATTTGTCACCTTTTAAACTTCAAGTGACCCCTTGTTCTTGTACAGGGATGAGGTGAGGGCTAGGTAATATCTTTTACTAGTCCAACTTCTGTTGGTGAGAGAAACAAGCAAGTTGGTCCAATAGAAGAGATCATCTTGCTCACCTAGCTTTGTTAGGTCTTTCTGGAATTTCTCTGTGTCTCTTCTGGTTTGAATAATTTTGTTATTGACAAATTTTCAACATGAAAAGTGAATTGTTCAAAGAATTCTGAAAGATAGGAATGACATAATTTTCCTTTATAAAAGATATACTGGTTTGTTCCTATTACATGTGCTTTGCAGAAGTCAATTTTTACTCTTTTTTGTTGTTGTTGTTCTTTTGTCAGACAATACCAAATTTTATTTTTAAGCATTTTTTTCAATTTTGATTGATTTATATTTTTCTGGGAAATTAGGAAAATGGGAGAAGTCAGATAATTATTTAATGCCAATAGATATTGAGATTCAAAAAGTCAAAGTTTTATAACCTTTAAAAAACACAATGTTAGCATCACATATTAAAATATTCAAAGTAAATATCCTTAAATTAAACTCTAAGAAGATCTCAAGAACCATTTTGTTTTCTTTGCCTATCTGTAAATTTCTATTATTATATATGGAAATATTTTTTGTTGGTTTGTGCATGAGTTGTGAAACGATATTTACTGACATTTACTGATAAAATCTAATCCTTTCAAGCCTACTATTATATAATGTTCATTTAGGTTTCATAAAAATTCTGTCTTTTTAGTTACTGTTTCACCTAATTTATCCAGTATTCCTTGGATTTCTGGTCTGTAATTCTTACAATATTCCCAATCTGATTTTTTTAAAAGATAAGTACAGTATTAGCTATCCTCCCGACCTCTGGAATAGTGTCAAATTCTTTTCCTAAATACTTTTTATTGATAAAAAACACAAAAAAACAAAAACCACAGAACAGTTGGGATAGCGGTAATAAATTCAGAAGTTGAACATGAGTCTGATCCCTTTGGCACATGCAAAATTAATTACCACAGATGTCTTTAAAATAATTTAATTCAAAATACAGAAAAACTCCTGTTGTCTTCAGTATAGATGTCAGACACTGAATTAACCATTAAAACTTAGCCCTGGTCTACACTTACCTGGAGATTCGTTGGCAGTTGATGGGAGTTATGCAAACTACGCAGAGTAGCTTGTGTAACTCCTGTCGACTGCTGTGCTTCCCTTCTGCGTCTTCGCTGCACTGTGCCTCTGGGAACTGCATTCCTGTCAATGCAGCGCTACGCCAGATGAGGGGGTGGTTTACAAGCATCAACTTCCTGATCGATTGAGCAGGTCTACAGTGACCACTCAATCGATCCAAAAAGATCGATCCATCGGCAGTGACTTTGCCACTGTCCGTATAGACAAACCCTTGCTCTCTTACACTGACCAACAGGTGAACTTCTGAGGATATTCTCTCTCTGTATTTCATTCCAAATATAATGATAGACAAGTTTGATTTAGAAAGAAAAGAGCCCACAACGCTGTAGTTTGAGCTGCAAGATGAGGAATCTGACAGTTAGGGGAATTGAAATCTAGCTGATCCTTATCGGGGTAATAATTAAGATATATTCATTTTATTTGTCATCATCTCCTTAGGATGCAAGAGAACTGAACTGGTTTGCTTTAAGGATCTTGGGTAATATTTTCAAAAGTGCCTAAGAAACTTATGAGCCTAAATCCTATTGATTTTTTTTACCTCTTGCCTATCAGAGCCACAGCAGAATTAATGTCCCAGAAGGTAGACTTTTTCCTAATAGATGGCATGGAGATTTGCTGAAATAATATGGCCATCACTACTACCTCATCAGATACCCATTTAACTGGAATGAATTATTTCTGCCAGGCTTTTGTAATTGTGCTCAAGTCTGGGAAAAACAATATTGTGTGTCTTTGGGAGCTAATTTCTCCTGTGTCTTTAGCTGCTTTTAAGATTCTCTTCTTGTCACTAACTTAGGATAACACTAACAGAATTGCTTATCTTGATCTAATGTGATTGTGGCAGTTTGTTAACCAGAACCACTTAAAAATTGATAATGGTTTTCTAGCATGGGCAAAATATAGTTTAGATGGGACTGATGATATATGTGACTGCCCCTTCTTGGGAAGAGGATATCGTTCAGAAGGTAATGAAATAAAGAACAGAACAATATAGTGGTGTATTATAGAGTACTTTGGCCCATAATAACTTAATTTTGAATTTTCATCATGTATAGCACTTGTTATCTTCCCAGATTAAAATGTGGGTTGCAAAAGACATTATGTAATTGAAAAACGAAGCAGAGAAGGTAATTGGTTTCATTTTCTTCCACTGTGGTTAAACATTATATGTAATAATGCTTTTATCAATAATACTATAGAGCCCTGATGATCTTACGGTCAAAATAGACCAGACAGAGAGTCAGGGTAAAGAGTATAAATAATAATAACAACATAAAAACGGAGTGATGATTTGCCAACGTGTTGGTCCTACATTTTTTTCTTTTGATTGTTTGGATATTTGTTTGTTTGTTTGTTTGAAATAATTTTGGAATGGCTTTTCACTTTAGCTAAACAAAAATACAGTAAAACGAAGTACAGGGCAAATGGGAGTGAGAGGAGGTAAGAACCAGGAAAAGGAGAAGGGAAGGAGGGGGGATGGAAGGCAATTGGATGAGACTGAAGTTGAGAGAGGCAACAAAAGGGAGGTGAAGCCAGTATCCAATCAGCAGAAGAGGCTATTCAGAGCAAAAGCTGTAGAAAACAGTCTGATGACATCATCAGTGTCTGAAGGTCCCTGTTCAGGTTACCTCTGTGTTTGTTCTGCTTGAGTTTCTTTGACCTTTAGGGCTTGCTCCACATCTCCCCAGCTCCTCCTGCTCTGTGGCTTTCTGCAACTTGGAATTTTTCTTCCTCAAACCCACATGGATCTAGGTAGGAGGGTGGACTAGGATGCATGGGGTCCTAGTGCCCTGCACAATTCTGAGTCAGGAGGGTGCTGGGGTGCTTGTTTTGGCTGAGATATGGTATGTTATTAAAAATTAACATTGTGAGCAAACAAATTCCAGAGTCCTGATCTTGACATTCAGATGAATCACAGTTTATTCGGTGGCCTTCAAAACCCTTTATCGTAATTATGGTCTTGTTTTGTTGCATGTAAGAAAGCTGCTGCTTCACAGTCTGAAGTGATAGGAATATCCATGTGGTTCAAAGAGACCTTCTTGACAAAGGAAAGTAATGCCAACCAATTTGCAAAGGATGTGAAAGGCCATCAGATCCCTAAAAGTTTTTGAATATGAGGCTTTCAACCCTGTCTTAGACACAATTAACACAATTGGACAATAAGATGCATAAGTACGATGGAGTTGGAGAAGGGTTTGCATTTTTGATTGGTGACGAACTGAAAAGCCTCAGCAGTGAAGACCTAAAGAGGCACACCTAAAACTTAGCTAGCATCTACCTTGAGGATTGAAACTCCAAGAGTTTTGTAAATGAGATCAAGCTCTTTGCCAGTTTTTGAAAGCAAATCTTTAAAGATGACTTGGAAATGAAGGCGCCCATTGATTTCTCTAGTTACATTTACAAAAGGTCTTTTAGATGTGAGTTTCCCTAACACAGAAATAGCACTGTATATTTTTTGCTGTCTTCCTGTAAGTTACCTAAATCTTTTTGAACATCAGAAAAGGGCCTAATTCAGTTTTAGATTTAGAAAAAGATTGAGGCTATTTCTTCATTTAATGATGCTGGTTTGTGAATCATTCTAATTTATATAGTACTTTAAATGTACCTGGTGATATCCAAATCCAGAATATAAAAAGGTCCCTGCTTTGAAGAGTTCACAGAATTGTAGATTACCTAGGCAAAATGTGAGGGCCAAATTCTGCTTTGATATCTCTTCAAGCTCACTGAAATCAGTTTGTTTGCAGGTGTTTAACATAGATCAGAATTTGGCCTAACAAGTTTTACACATTAGTTTAAAAAAAAAATCCCCAGTGAACATATCTATTTGTATGAAAGTTTTACATAACATGGAAAAGAAGATAAGTATATATATATATATTATTATAAATTTTGGAGAACTCTAAATCTCTTTTAGCCCCTCACCCCCAAAAAAGACTTGGGGAGTCTGTTTCTCTTTCTAAAAGATGGAAAAATTGATTGAGAATACAGTACAAACCCAATTAAATGGATGCCAGTTATGCCCCTCTGGGTTGCCCTGTCAATCATTTGACTCCTCTAATCCTGACTAAACCTTCACTTCCAGGGCTGGAGGAAGAGCCATCAAGTTGCTGAAACATCGTTTAGGCAGAAAGGAGATACAGAGAAGCTCAGAAGGGCTAAGGCTCTACAAAACCTGATCTTGCATTACACTTTGTCCTCTCCTTCATGGGTGGGGCTAGCAAGCACTGAAGTCTGATTTTGGGGGTGTAGGACCCTGAATGCAGTGTATATTATGACCTGTTTGCATTCTCTGTTTTATTTGTTAGTAAAATATCTCCTAAGGCTTGTTTAGCTAGAGGCACTCAGGAAAGTTAATCAAAATTAACTAAAGGTGAGACTTGAAAGTAGATTAGTTAAATTACATTAAACCACCCCTGTGTGGGCACTCTAATTCAGGATTAAAGTGGCCTGAATTTGGTTCAATTTAATTCATCCACTTGAAATTCACACTGTTGGTTAATTTGGATTAATTTTTCTGTTTGTCTGATAGACTTTAAACTAGTGCTTAAACTAACAGTGTGTCAGTTCTAAGGTATTTTCTATTTGTTTGGCATAGAACAGCTAGAAATATGCCTAACATGTTCAAATGAGAGTCATCTTAACAAAACAAATCCATCTTGTCAAAAGGTTACTTCTAGTTTTGTCTAAATTTATTTCAAAAGGTTACTGACCAAGACACCTGTTTTATAGGTTTTTCATTCTAATTCCTATTTTTCTTAATAACAGCAGTCTTAAAATTTAATCACAGTAAAATGACTTTCACATGTCATTTTTGAGTGTTCTGAAGGAGAAGGAGAAGGGGAAGCAATATTCAAACACAAAGAACATATAATATGTATTTAAAATTGTGTAAAATATTCAGTTCTCTTTAGAATAATATATTTTAAACCCACAAAACTTGTAGCACTTCTTGCAGATTATGGAAAGGAAATCCAGTGTAATTCATCTTCGTATCCATATGACTTCACAAAATCTTCCACACCATTAAACAAATTCTGCTGATTGTAAGAATTGACTTAAGATTTGATCAATACCTCATGTTAAAAAGGAATTTGTCTACAGCTCTGGAAAGAGGTTTCAGACCCCCAAACTTAATTTTGCTATCAGCTAAATCTTCTAAATAGTCTAGGGTGCTAGCCTGAGACCCAGCTTCAATTCTGTACTCTGCCACAGACTTCATACTTGACTTTGGGCAAGTCACTTATTTTTATCTGTACCTCATTTCCTCATCTGTAAAATGGGAATAATAGTCCTACCCTTCCTCATAGTGTGTTGATTAAAAGATTGGGAGGTGTTCAGATACTGCAGTAATGGGAGCCATTGTAGGTGGAAATGATAGTGGATGAGTTAAAAATGAGACAAGTGATACAACAGATACAGTCCTTTTATATGAATTTGTGTATACAACTTGCAAGGGGTGTTGGGTTTTGGTTTTTGTTCTGTAAAGATGGGGAAAGAGAAGGTATAATCAGTAATGGAGTGGACATCAGTTGGTGAACACTAAACAAAAGGAGTGAGTTTTGTGGATAGTTTGATACACTGGATGAGGGAGGAAATTTCAGGTGTAGGATGCAGTGCGGGGGATGTTTCACTAGCAAATAATGAAACTGAATCCAGGTAAGTTGAACAAGTGGAACTTTATTGAAGCCTGTGCATGCTCTGTCCCTGTGACTGTGTTGCTTCCAGCCTAACTCCCCACGTTCTCTGTTTTCCTGGTGTCGTCAATAACAGCTCCTCCAGGGAACATGTTTTCTCTGACTCCAGTTCTACTGACCGTGATACAGGGGAGAAAGAGACAAAGTAAGAACACGACAATATGGGTGGGCAAAGGGTAGAACAAAAAGGAAATGAGAGCAGTGACGCAGACAGGCAGAGTAATGTGAATTTGCAATTTAAATATGAGTAAAGAAAGATGTGTGGTTTTAGGAGACAACTTATATCTCAGATATCTACCAGTCACTGGGGTCAGATTATCCAACACGGGGTAGTGTCTTGACAGAGTGTTCCACAGTATTATATTTGTCAGGCATTTAATAGTATAGGATTTCAAAATATACCTTGACATATGAAATTGCTATATTTTTGTCAGTTTTACTTTTCTAATGTACAATAAGCATACGCATAGGAATAAAAGTGAACATAATGTGAACAGGAAGTGAAATCTAGAGTAATGTATGAAAATGATGATAATGTAAAATAAAATCCTTAGTGCAGTATGTTCACTATGGAACTGGGCCTTGTCCTACACTCCTTGGGCAGGCAAAATCCACTCTGAGGAATATTCATCTGCCTGTGGACTATGGGAGTGAGTTCTGAAGCAATTCAGCTTTAGTGTACTGAGGATCCTTGGATGAGCCGTGCTGGAAAGAGCATGGGAAATGCATCACTTGGTGGGATGGATCCTCAAGAAGTAGAAGTAATGACAGGTTTTTTAACCATTACTGTGAGATTTTGACCACTTGCACTTGACAGCATGAGGCTATGGGGTGGACAGAAATAGGATGCTACAATAGCCAGCCTACAAAGTTGGATATTTGTGGTGATGTACAATTCTTTGTCTTTTGCTTCCTCGCTTCCTTTTTTCCTATGCAAAATACAGTTCATCAGTAAGGGTTTTATTTTTTGAAACCAATATGAAACAAAAGGGGATTCACATCCAAGTTCCATCTAAGAACAACAATAAGCATCCCCTCTCTCCATCACTTACTCCCCCAAAATTGAAAGTCATTGGATAAATGCTTCTGATTTTGGCCCAATGCTAATTTTGAAAATAAAATCTTGTTAAATCACAAGTGGATAACCGAGACTCCTGTCCAGCAGTCTGATCCATGCAGGCAAATGTCCAAGTGAGTGCAGGGCTCTACCTTCCCAGAGCAAATTGCAGAATCGGGAATACTTAATAAAATTAAATAATTTGCAATATATCTCTCCCTTAGCAATGTGAACTTGTGAGGTTCTACTTATAGTTGCTTTAAACTTTCTTTGGCTCTAGATGGTCTGTCTCCCACTCTTCACCCCTCTAAAAAGTGAAGTGTGTATTCTTTAATGTACAATATGCACCTGGATTGAAATTAAAACATGAAAGTATTTTGGAATTATTAGAGTGCAAAAATATCTTAACCCTGTATTTAAAACCAAAAACATTTTCTTGTTTCGATAACTCAAAAATAGCTGAAAAGATTTACTACCAACCCACACATACACACACAAAAAAGTTATCACCTTTGGGCTGAACAAGCACAACAAATTTCATCCCCAAAGGTAATTTTTTAAAGAAAATTGAAAGCCTCTGAAAATAGGGACTTAGAGTGGAATGGCCATCTCGACCTTAACTACAGTATATTGTATCACTGCTGCGACACTGTAATAAAACGGTAAGCACAGAGGATATTTGTAAGATTACTTTTACCACGGTTGACAGTAATACTGTGATTGCTTTTCACAGGACTCTCTGAGTAGAAAAGTAATGTTTATAACTTGACTCTTTATAACGGGATTTCAAACTGAATTTTATCACAGATGTTGGGTAGGAAAATCATGTCACTGGTATTCCAGAAGCAAGGAAATTTTGCTTTTAGCTTGCAACTGTATTTAATTTCTTTGATATTTAATACAATGGAAAGTGAAGCCATTTTTCCTTTATGGGGAACGATCTCTGTACACCCCCCTCAACTGCAGGAATTAGCCCAAGCTGTGCTTTGGGAGTCTCAGAACCATTGTGTACAAATAACTATTAGAGGGATGAACACATCAGTTGAAGGATCTAAATGTTCTGACAGTTTAGAAAAGATCCATACCGTCACATATCCCTATTTCCTCTCTTTTCTGCTACCGGACGTAGTTTGCAAAAACATGTAGCTTGTCATTTTCTATGATAGTTCTGAATAATGTTTTGAAATATGTTCTTACAGAATATAGTGCTGAGGGTAGATTACTAATTTCTTGTTGGGTTAGTGGTCATACAAGATGGCCAACTGGGAGAAAAGATCCTGATACATATGGTACACCCTTGTATGCCAGCCAATACACCTGCTTGCTCTACCTGACTGGTCAAAAGCCACCCAGGCCTGTTCAGTTTGTGCCATGATCATCTGAGGAGCTTTCTCAGAGCAGGAGTGGAGGTTGCAGATGAATCCTCTTGGAGCAGCCTGACACAGCTTTGATGATAATTCTGCTTTTCCGTCTCAGTGCCAAGAATGATGATACCTTGGATTCTAGTATCTTGAATCCACTAAGAATCTTTGATGCCTTTAAGTTTACTCTTGAAGAAGTAAAAGCATTCCTTATTAGAGAGGTTGGAGGAAAAACTACACCAAATGCACTCATTTAAAGGCCAGGTGCGTGAAATTTATTGTGCCAATGTACAAAAGAGATATCTGATCCTGATGTGCCTCAGTGCCTGATGAACCACTCAGACTGAAGGGTTCAGATGCTGAGTCACCTTCAATTTGGGGGAGGGGGAGCGCTCAGGTTCTGAGTCATTAAAGTCAGGATCTATTTCATCTGACATTGGTAAAATATCTTTTATTATGGCACATCGTGAGTGGTAAGGAAGTCTGCAAGAGAATTCTGACATTTAACTCCCTTTGGGGACACCTAGGATGCTCCCAGAACATCCAGAAGCAGCACTGAGGCAAGGTGCAGGACAAATCTGAACAAAGGGATTTTTTCCTTTAGATAGAATACCCAAGCTACTGTGCAGATTTCTCTCAACAGGAGCTTGTCATTAAGAATGCATTTAGTAGCCTGAGACATATGGAAGCCATAATACATACAGTCCCCAATGCCAAATTGTGTTTGAAGCACTATTGGTCTTTTTTCCTTCCCCAATGTTTCCTTCTGTCATTGAGAATTAAAGGGTCTATAATGCCTCACAACATATTGACAGTGGTGTATATCAACATAATCTGTCTGATTGTATCCTTTTATCTAATGATATTTCTAACAACTGATATTGACAATACCCGAGTCAGTAAAAACTTCAGAGAAATGTTCACCTTACTTACAGCATTTCAGTAGGTTAGAAAGCATTAAGGTGATCTCACATGCTTTTGTATTCCCAGACCAAAAAAAAAAAATTATGTTAAAATGGAGTTAAGATTAAGCATATGTATTAGTGATTTAAGGGTAAAAGGGATTTACTGAAACCTAGTGTTATAAACCCAGGAAATTCAGTAAAAGCTACAGTTAAAGGGAAACCACTCAGGTTATATGTAGTTAAATCCAAACCATCTTAACCTTGCCCTGTAGTGAGGCCATAAAATAACCATATGATTAAGATGAAGGCACTTTTGTATTTGTGGTCCTAGAATAGATAAAACTGACTTTTAAAGATGTCAGATTTTTCCCCTTCATGCCATCACTGCATGGGGGGCAGAGTTATGGTTGCATGGTGCCTTAACTGGTTGTTTCTTGATTGCATGCTGCTATATTAATTAAAGGGGGTTGGGTCAAGGTCTTCCAGAACCACATCATATTGACAGAACCTGATCTTGATAGTTGGTCTAAGCAGGCTGCTCAAAAAGAGATTAGAAATGTGGAACGTCAGCCTGTCATGAGCTAAGGACCTTATTTGCTGATATAGGGAATGCCCGTCTGCTGCCTTGAACAGCAGTCTTTAGTCCTTCATCTTTAAAGGAGAGTAGTGTAGTTAAGTAGTTACAGCAGGTGAATGGGAGGAGTTTTATTTACAGCTCTCTTACTAGCTTATTGTGTGACCCTGAGCAAGTCACTCAACCTCTCACTGTCTGTTTACATTCTTTGTATATTGATATAATATGTGACTATTTCACAGTGACATTGTGAGACTTAAATGTTTGTGGAAGTTTTAAAGAGCCTTTGATACGCATTTAATTAAAGGTATTTTGGTGTTATTCCAAATGAATCATGCAAACAGCAACAGTATATAAAGCTGGTTAAAACTTCAAATTTCCAGTTTAGGGGAAATTTTGACTTTTTAAAATTTGTGTTCAATATAGTTTGGACCGCAAACAAATATTTTCAATATTTCCCACAAATAGAAATTTCCTAAAAGGTTTTATTGAGAAAAATTTTCCTTTTGAAATTTGAAAATTTTGCTTCAGAATATTTTTTCCATAGAAATATTTGTAAAAATTGACATATTTTCTGAAATGTTTCAAATTCAACAAAAATAGCATTTTTCATTGAAGAAATGTTTCAACTAAATTTCCAATCAGCTGTAGTGTATATTTGGCATCAGCACTGATGTCCAGTGTAAACTACTGCCTTCCACAAACTGATCAATCTCATGGTCACTCATCGAAGGGATTGGCATCTAGTTGAGAGGGAAGAGTCAGCATTGTTTCTGAAATTAAAGGGTGGGACTCCATAGAGTTTACTGAGTGAGAATTAACACTGCCTCTGTTGAAGAGTTGATGCCAGCTCACAAGAAGAGTCAGTGCCAGTTTGGAGAAGATAACAAGGAAGGAGGAATGGGATGTTAGAGAAAGTAGGGCTAATAATTTATATTTGGTGCTATAAATAATAATCCCTCCAACTAATCAAATGCAGACCAGCCACAGGGGCAAAAGCAGTTATAAAATGTGTTTGGTGGAGGAGGAAGAATAGCACAGTGCACCCTTAGAGGAACTGAAATGAATCTTGAGTAATATTATGCTGCAAGTACCCTCACACTCTGTTCATATTTGTATTACATTGTTTATACTCATTTAATAGTTTTTTATATATGTATTCAGAAAGCCACTGCAGAAGGAGCTGTGAATTCATCTTGACCAAGGATATTCTTTCTGCTTTTCTGCTAGTGTTTTGTGGCCTCATAGATTCTGGACTCATAGATTCATAGACTTTAAGGCCAGAAGGGACCATCATGATCATCTGCTCTGACCTCTTGCACATTGCAAGCTGCAAGACGTCACTCAGCCTCTCCTGCCATAGACCCCTAACCTCTGGCTGAATTACTGAAGTCTTCAAATCATGATTTAAAGACTTCAAGTTACAGAGAGTCCACCATTTATTGTAGTTTAAACTATCAAGAGACCCGTGCCCCATGCTGCAGAGGAAGGCAAAAACTCCCCAGGGTTTCCTACAGTCTGACCTGGGGGAAAATACTTTCCTGACCCCAGATATGGCAATCAGTTAGACCCTAATAAGGTCGGCAAGACCTACCAGTCACATACCTGGGAAATAGATCCCTCCCCATCTAGTGTCCCATGTCCAACTGCTGGGGATATTTGCTACTTGCAGTCACAGATGGGCCATATGCCATGGTAGGCAATCTCATTTTACCATACCCTCCATAAACTTATTAAACTCAGTCTTGAAATGAGTTAGGGTTTTTTTTTGTCCCCACTGCTCCCCTTGGAAGGCTGTTCCAGAACTTCAATCTTCTGATGGTGAGAAACCTTCATATAATTTCAGCTTGTTGGTGGCCAGTTTATCTCCATTTGTTCTTGTGCCAATATTGGCCCTTAACTTAAATAACCCCTTTCCCTTTCTGCTATTTATCCCTCTGGCTTATTTATAGAGAGCAGTCATATCTCCCTCAGCCTTCATTTTGTTAGGCTAAACAAACCAAGCTCCTGGAGTCTCCTCTTGTTTAAGCTGTTCCCCTCCTGCCAGTGGCTCTTTCAGTTAGTTGAATGGTAATACATCACCTAGTGCTTCTCCACAATACTCTTACACACTGGGGATATGTCAGGCTTCTACTGTCTTGGGGTATGTCTACACTGCAACTTGCAGAGATTGCAGCTTGGGTAAACATACTTGCACTAGCTTAAATCTATCTATCTCAGGTACCAGAGCAATGAAGCTGTGGCAGCTCAGGCTTCAGACTAGCCTTGTGACTAATTACCCTTGTGCAGCCCATGCTGAAGCCCCAGTGCTGGAGCTTTACTGCTCCAGCACCCAAGCTTGCTAGATCAAAGCTAGCTTGAGTACATCTATCTGAGTTGCATTCACACCAAGTGACGGCAAGGTAGACGCACTGGGCATGACTGTGAAATTCTGGGCATGTATATGCTGCTCCCAAGCAGCTAAAAGTTGTTTACTCTTATATTTTCTCTTGTTTGCATAGCTGAATTTGAGATGCAGCAAGTGCATCCCCAGTTGTTTTGTCCCCTAGGATCCTTACCACCAGCAGGTTTAAATCCCATGGATACAAAAATTCTGTCGGATGACAAGGATCTGTCTGATACCCTTCCAATAAGTAGCAAATATAACTCCTTAATCAATATAGGTTGGAAGATGTGGGTTATGTAGCAATGAAGGTGGGTTATATAGCTATGGAAGATGAACAGTTACACAAATGGTTGATATTTATTGTTATTTTAATCTTTTTAGTGTAAGGAAGTTGGAGCCTGTCTCCATGTTCGTTATGTATAAGTTTGGTTTATTTGGAATAAGCATTTTTACAGAGTCAGATCAGAAGTATCAAAATGCCATTCACAATTCTGTTATTTTCTCTAATTGTCTTCACTCATGGCTTGTCTACACTTACAAAACTGTAGCGCTTAGTGAAGATGCTATCTATGCTGATAGGAGAGCTTGTTACTACCCAAGAGGCAGTAGCCATGTCAACAGGAGAAGCCCTCCCGTGGACATAGCGCTGTCTACACTGGGGTCGGTATAGCTGTGTTGCTCAGGGATGGAAGTGTAGATCAAGCTCAGAGTTGCTGGTTTAGGTTTTATTCCATAGTTGAATCCTTTTTTAAAGAATGCTATAAAGGTCACTCATATAAAAAAAATACTTTAAAAGAATCCACTATTTTCACCTATGAAATCACAGTGCTTGAAGTTCCTTATAATCTGAGCTCCATTATTCTTGTGTAGCATATTACTGGACCTACCATTCGTCATAATCTGAAAACAATGTACATTTTTCATACACCAATTTTTTTTCCTGAGAAATCATTCACAGATTTCCACGTTAGTCATATAATGAAGTGATTTCCTCTTTGGAGATAAATGTTAATAGGATCAGCTGAATGTGTCAGAGGTATCTATTTGCCTAAGTCTAATGTAGATTAAATGCATATTAAATTCATCTATGTAATAGTAACCCAAAGAAGAAAAACATATGGGCCACTATGTGTTATGTCAGCATGGTCTAACTAGCTAATTTTATCCATCCTCTTCACAAAGCCTGGGGATATATATCGAACAATCTTGCTGGTGAGCAGATCATGGACTGGGCCTCTGAGGAAGGTGTTCATCTGATATACGAGCCAAAACAACATGGATCATTTCGATCTGTGAGATGGGCATCAGAACATACATCTGATCTGTGCTTTGTGACCCAAGGTGGCACAGGGGAGTCACTAGCAACCACTAGCACAATCTTTTTAATTAAGCCACTTCCCATGCAGCCAACATCACCCATCATTATCCAGATTGGAGTTCAGGTCCTGCTTCTGTATTCCAAACCAAAACCTTGCTGGAATCTAAAGGAAGCAGACTGGTCATCTTATACAGTGGAAACAGAACACCGAATTCCACAACTTCGTCCAACCCCAACAAACTTTGGCTGCTTCACTGCTATCCTGAAATCAGCTGCAAAAAAGTATATCCCATGAGGGTTTTTGCAAAGCTTACACCCTCTGGTAGTTAGAGAAATCAGAAACCCTCCTAAAAGACTATGAAAAAACTGGGCAGCCAGAGAAAACAACCAAACTCTTGGAATTCCCCAACGTAGATCGTCTGTAGCGATGGACAGAGACTGTGGAAAATCTTGACTTCACTCACTCAAGTCGAAAAGCATGGGCCATATTGTGCCATCTCGGAGAAGCTCAATCAACTACAAAGACACCATCAAAAGTTACAGTGAACGTTATTGCTTCACAGCTCCTTAGAAATAGCAAGATGCCCAAAGATAAAATACATCACATGGACATAAAAACAAAACTCCAGAAATTATTTTCTCAGTGCCCTGAGGCGTCTGAGTTTTCTGCCACATACACCTTGGAAGAAATTAACCAAACCTTGGCAGTGACAAAAAATCATAAGCATGCAGGGGCAGATGGAATCTCTCCAGAATTCCTTAAAAACCTGGGAGAGCGAGGAAAATTATGGCTTGCAGCACTTTATACAAAAGTGCACAATACTGGGGAAGTGTCAAAAGAAGACTCAAAGTAATAGTTATAGCACTTCTCAAGCCTGGCAAACTCACTGAAGATCCCATCAATTATTGATTGATCTCCTTACTCTCCACCTCATTCAAACTGATGGAAAGAATACTGCTGTCCAGAATGGCTAGTACTATCGAGCAAGATCTACCTAAAGAGCAGGCAGAGTTTTGTCCAAACAGGAGCTGCTGTGAGGCGAGTTTTCAGCAGCGGCTAAAGACAGGAGCTGCACTTGTTGACCTTTCTTCCACGTATGACATAGTTTGGAGGAAGAGCCTTCTACTGAAGATCTGTTGAGTAATCCCATGCCAGCGAACTATTTGTCTACTGGCTACAATGACAGGCGATCGCTGTTTCCAGGTCTACCTTGATGGTCAAATCAGCAGGCTTAGAAGACTGAACTCCAGCCTCCGACAGGGCTCTGTTCTGGCTCCTACACACTTTAACCTCTACACAGGAGACATCCCGAACACAACATCTAGGAAATTTATATATGCAGATGACATTGCTCTGGCAGTACAAGACACAAATCTTCAGACCATCAGCCATACGCTCACCAATGACCTCTCAGTAATGGCAGACTGCTTCAAAAAATGGAAACTTCGGCCAAATCTGAAAAAGATAACGGTCTCTGCCTTTCACTTGACAATAAGGCTGCCAAAACTGAGCTCAAAGTGACATTCTGCAGTGAGCTATTAAACATGAAGCTACCCCAAAATATCTAGGAGTGACCTTGGATCACAGCCTAATCTTCCAATGACACCTCGAGAACACCTGAGACAAGATTAAGACTAGGGTGAGCCTCATAAGATGGCTGGCAGGAACATCCTGGCGTTCTGGTCCCAGGACACTGTGCACAGCTCTTGTCTACTCTGAAGCGGAATACTGTGCACTGGTCTGGGTCCGGAGCTCTCAAACTAAGCTCCTGGATTCACAACTAAACAGGGCAATGCGGATAATCTTGAGAACATTAATGTCAACTCCAACAGATTGGGTCCCTGTTCTGTCCCATATTCACCCTCCTAAAGTATGGAGGGACTCCCAAACCTCCAATTTCTTCTCCATCGTAAACCAAACCACCAGAATCCCCCTGCACGATGACCTGAAGAATCCTGCTAGAACAAGATTAAAATCTAGGAACCCCCTTTGGACTTGCAGCAGTACATGGATTTCAATGGTGATAATCAATGGCTTGCAACCTGGGATATCTCATCAGTCCCAAATAAGCACCTTATTACTGACTCTACTGAAGAGCTGGCAGGCTTTGACCTGCGACAGAAAGAATGGTGCATACTTAACCACATAAGAACATTGCTTGGAAGATGTGCCCAGAAACTCTTCCGAAGGAAAATGAGAAGTAGCCCGGACTGTGACTGTGGATCAATGCCTCAAACCATGGAAGATATTACTCCTCCTGCCCTGAGCATTTGTTTAAGGGTAGCCTCTCTGTCATTCACTAATTTACCCCTGATGCAATGAACTGGATTTCAAACCTGGACAATGATGTATAAACTGATCGTTGCAAACCAAAGCAAACCAATGGCATATGAAAAATTTAGTGCTTCTACTTGCTGATATGGAAGTGTGAGTGTGGCTCAGTGGTCTAAATAGTCCTGGTTGTAACTTGTGTAACTTTACCCAGTTAAATGACTAATAAATTGCTAATCCTTTTCTAATATTTGCTATTCTATATTCTGTAGTGTCCAAAGGTAGGTGGGATTAGTGCTATTGTGTGTTTTGAAGTCAAAATAGTGACCGACAGTTAAGTCTGTATAAATGTTTTCAGTATAAGTCTGATTTTGATAGTCTCCTACTTCCATCACTTTCAGGGTTTGAGAAGTTCCCTTCTGCACAGAATTTGACAAGTGTAGTCATTGGAGAAAAGAATTTTTAGTTTGAGGATACTGGGACAATGTTTTTGAGTAATGAGACTTTAAAATTGTGATGATTTGTCACTTTTAAAAAATTATTCTGGATTTTTTTATCTACCCATAACTCAAAAACAACTTCATATAAAAACATCAGACTTGTTTTATAATCTAATCCTTGTTAGTGTTTGTTTGCATTGTCCTAAGCCTGTTTTGCCAAATTTATTATGGTGTAACTCCACTAGAGATGATGGAATGATATCAGAAATGAATTTGAATCACTCCCAGTATTATCTGAGACTTTTGTTTTCTTTCTGCCTGTTTTTAAATTATTATTATTATTACTACTATTATTATTATATTTTAGATTTTTGGTTTAAAGGGAAACAGAATGGATAAATTATTTCACCCAGTATCAAAGATGTCTCTGCATCCCTGCCCCAACCACGCTTCCTGTTGTAACATTCTCAACATCCCAATTTTTTCTTATGTACAACCTTTGCCATCAGTGCATCACCAGGGCACAATGTTCATAATATATTTAGGTTTAAAGTACAATTCAGCTCTAAAATGTGATGGGGACAAAAGTACTTTCTTGCCTACAAGTGTATTCCTTTTGTGAATTCAGAAGCATACCTACTTTATTGACCAAAATTAGTTTTCACCACATTTTATACTTATTAGGTCTGCAGAACTAACATAGGTTAAAGGAAGAGAGCTGGACTTTGTTTTTTTCTTGTACATAATTTAACAGACCTGTTTACAAAGTTGCAAACAGTCACACTGATGCGAATCCATTGGAGGCTCTGTGGTTACATGGGTATAACTGGGCACAATTTGAAGAAAATGGGGTTAGATACATATAACTGAAGGCCATTTATTACTATTAATGATGTGTGAGAAGGAAAGAATTCTACCTTCACTTGTCTTTTAGGGTTGAGTTTGGAGGGCTGGCACTTTATTTTTTTTAAAAATACCATCTTCTAATTTATGATGTGGCAAATGGCCAGCTTCTCCCTGGTGGGTCTCGCACTTTTGCGTCTCGTAGTGGGCCAGGGCGTTGCTGGTTACCCCGTCTTCCCAGGGAGGCGGGTAGGGACCTGGGCCCACCTGCTCCTCCGGGTCCCAGCCCAGGGGCCCTATGAGTAGCAGCTATGTGCTGCTGACACCTTACTGGCATCTGCAGGCTTTTCCCCTGGGCTACTCTCCCCCCTCTGTCTTTCTGGCTTCTTGAGCCCAGTACCTTTCTCAGGACTCCACCTCTCTCCCACACTCCTCTGAACTCTGTTCTGTTCTCCTCCACAACTCCACACACCACCGTACTCCGTTCTGTTCTCCTCCACCACTTCACACACTCCTCTGCTCACCACACACCCAGTGATGATATCCAACCGGTTCGCACCGGTTCGCGCAAACCGGTTCTTAAAATAGAAAAAATGCAGCGAACCGGTTCTTAGCGCCGGGAGATTCAATGAAAAGGCGGAGCAGCGAACCGGTTGTTAGCGGCGGGAGAGTCAATTTCCCGGCGGCGAGTGTCTCCCGCTATTCTCCTTGCCACCAAAATTGACCACGGAGGGTCAATTTCACTGCGGTGAGTGTCTCCCGCGATTCTCCCTGCCGCCGAAATTGACCACGGAGAGTCAATTTCACAGCGGAGGGTACTCTGTAGTTCTGGGTGTGTGTGGGGTGCTGTGTGCATGATGTTTAAGAACCTATTCAGAATAGGTTCTTAAATATCACCTGCCTTCATAGAACTGGTTATTGGAAATTTGGGATATCATCACTGCACACACCTACTCCTTCAACTCCACACTGTCTCTCAGGAGTAGAGGGTTTTTATAGGCACCTGGATGGGGCCTTAATTGGTGTCAGCTGACTCTAATTACCCTGTACTGACTCTGGCTAGTCTATAGGGAATAAAGCTCGGATCATTCTAGCACTTACATAGTGCCCTTCTAGAACTTTCCTTCTTTGCTGCTGCTCTTCTTGCTGCTGCTGGGGTGCTCCTGGCTCCTGGGGGCCCTGCTAGCTGCCCCCCCTCTCCCAGGGGGCCGTAGCATCTTTAACAACTTGTATCTGGTCCGGGACCTCTTGGAACTCAGGTGTAGGGATGGTCTGTCGTTCGCCCTCCTGTCCCTGGACCAGGAGAAGGCGTTCGACAGGATGGATCATGGATATCTCCTGGGCACCCTGCGGCCGTTCGGCTTTGGACCCCGTTTTTTGGGTTTTCTCCGGGTGCTGTACGCTTCCGCAGAGTGCTTGGTCAAGCTCAATTGGACCCTGACCGAACCGGTCAGCTTCGGGCGAGGAGTACGTCAAGGCTGTCCGCTGTCAGGCCAGCTGTATGCTCTAGCCATGGAGCCCTTCCTCTGTCTCCTCTGCCGGAGGTTGATGTGGTTGGTGCTCCGTGAGCTGGAGCTGAGGCTGGTCCTGTCAGCATACGCTGATGACGTGCTCCTTGTGGTCCAGGACCCGGGTGACCTGGTGCGGCTGGAGGCCTGCCTGGCCGTCTACTCGGCAGCCTCCTCCGCCCGGGTCAACTGGGCCAAGAGCTCTGGCCTGACGGTAGGGACCGGGTGGCAGGCGAGCTCCCTCCCACCTGCGCTTCAAGCCACCCGGTGGAGCACGGGTCCGCTGCTCTAAAGGGCGTTTACTTCTCTGCCACCCATCCCTCCCCGGCACAGAACTGGCAGAATTTGGAGGGCAGGGTGTCTGAGCGGCTGCGGAGATGGACAGGACTGCTCCGGTGCCTCTCCCTCAGGGGAGGGCACTGGTGATCAACCAGCTCGTCCTGTCCATGCTCTGGCACTGGCTTAACACCCTGGTCCCGACCCCGAGTTTCCTGGCCTACCTCCAGAAGACAGTTCTGGAGTTCTTTTGGCCAGGACTGCACTGGGTTTCTGCAGGGATTCTGAGTCTCCCTCTGGAGGAGGGCGGGCAGGGCCTGTGCTGCATCCGCAGCCAGGTCCATACCTTCCGCCTCCAGGCCCTGCAGAGACTCCTCTATGGTGCAGGTAGTCCGGCATGGAGCCACTTGGCACACGTCTTCCTCCGCCGCTTCCAAGGGCTCCGATACGACCGGCAGCTCTTTTTTCTCCACCCGAGAGGTCTTCCGCAAGACCTCTCTGAGCTGCCGGTCTTCTACCAGGACCTCCTCCGGACCTGGAGGCTCGTCTCGGCCTCCAGGCCCCTTGCAGTCACCGAAGGGGAGGATCTCCTCACGGAGACCCTGCTACACAACCCCCAGCTGAGTGTGCAGGTGGCGGAGACCCCCTCGGTGCGACGAAGGATGGTCCTGGCAGGAGTCACCAGGGTCGGAGACCTCCTGGACTACGCCCGGGGGGACTGGAAGGACCCTCATGCACTGGCTTGGCGCATGGGGGTTCCCACCCTCCGAATCCCCCAACGCATACTCCAGGAGGTGAAGGCAGCCTTACCCCCTACTGCTTTGATATACCTCGGGCGGGTCTTGCAAGAGGGTGCTCCCCGCCCCCCCCCTCAGCCCCAGCCCTCCGGTGCTTACCATCGGGCCTCGGCTCCGTGAACCCCCTCGGCCCCCCCATCCTCACGCCCCAAGCCGGCTGCTTGTTTGCAGCCGGTCCCCTTCCAGACCGCGCCGAGGAACCACCTGTACGCGCTCGTGCTCCATACCCTTCATTTCCTCGCCCTCGTGTCCCGCCCGGACACGAAGTGGCGGGACCTACTACCACCCTCGGAGGGCGAGGACCCCCGGTGGGCCATCCTGTATTCCACCTTGACCCCACGGCCTGCTGGGGACATCAGTTGGTGGCTCCTTCATGGAGCCGTGAGCACGGGTGCGTACCTGGTGCAGTTCACCTCCCACCCCAACACCTGCCCCTTCTGCGGCGTGAGGGAGACCCTGGCACACGTATATCTGGAGTGCACCAGGCTGCAGTCCCTCTTCCGGCTCCTCCAGAACCTCCTCGTCAACCTCCTCTTACTCCTGGCCAAACATGACCAGGGAGAGGAGGTTGGCAGGGGGGGCTCTCTGCAACTGTGGGGTCTATTTCTGTTCCCTCACCAATTCACGTCTCCGGGCAGAGTTCCTCTGCGTGGTGTCCGCTGGCTCTCTGGACACCTTCGAGGAGCAGTGGGCGCTGTCCGGGGTTCTCTGCTCGGTGTCCCCTTCTGGTTTCCTACGTTTGACCCTGTGACCCCCACGCCCTTTCCTGTTTTTTCATTTGTTGTCCCCCGTAATCAGTTGGACCCGGGTCCAGTGGCTCTGCCCCTAGGCTGGTGGGGGGAGCCTTTAGCGGTGGGTGGGCTCACGTCCACCCACCTACCCCGGATTCAAATAGGAGAACTTTCCTACTGCCCTCTGCCCTTGCTATACCACAGTGAACATTTAACATGCAAACATTTAAGAGACAAATGTAGAATCCCTCAAAGTCATTTTTGCAGTTATGTTTTGCAATGGAACTGCGCTTTAAAATCATGGTTGAGCTAAACCATACAGAACCATTCTTCATAATAAATTCTAGAATTTGTCAAAGTAGTGTTGTACTCTCCCTTTAAAGTCAATATGGCCTCTTCAATTATTTTTACTAGTAGGGCATGGGTTCTGAACTGTGTGCAATCTTTTTTATTATTATTGTTCTTTATAAACACCTGGGAAGTTTCTAAAATTAAGGCTCATGAATGTCATACCAGCACAGATGGTAATTGCTATGAGCAACACTGGCAGTGTCTATAGAGGTAGTAATTGTTGTGATGCCTGAAATATGAGACTTGTGGCAATCAAGCACTTTGCAAGTTATCTCAGCAACGCATACAGCAAGTTTGTTTCCGCACAAGTTGGATATAAACATGTTACCCCCTTTTTTAGGAACTATCTTTGAGGCTTGCAATAGTTACAATCTCCACCAATTAAGTTTGTAAGGATCATCAGACCTTATATAAAATCCAGGAGTTACTAAGGTTACAAGGAAAATCCATTCAGTCATTTCGGTTATATGAGCAATGGGAAAAGTACTTTATTTCTGCTATAATAGAAACTAAAAAAAAGTCCAGATATAAGATTTAGCTAAGATAGTGTTAAGGTTGAAAATATATTGCCTTTTGAAACAATGCTAATAGAATTTTATAATCTAAAAACACTTTCTAAACTTGATGGGCCAGCTTCTCAGCTGATATAAAAGCAGCAAAGTTCCATTGATTTCAAATGAGGTACACCTTTTTACCCCAGGATGATGATCTGGACTTGGGAATTTAGCAAACTTATATTTGACAAATACCAACTTTAACTCTATCCCTGTATACCTGCCTACTTCTCTCAGTAGATCAAGGATCTGTTACTCTGCCAACTCTGTTTAATTTTAGCAGTATGCTCTACCAACCAATATAGGTCACAGTCCACCAGAGACACATTATACAGTGATAATTGAATCACCCATGCCACCACATAACAGGCAGAGACTCAGCCACGTCCCCTTCCATTCTTCATCCTAATGACCAGGGAATATAACATATCCCATCATATCCTTCACATGTAATTGTATAGATACAAAACTCTCCCTCATCCTGTGTACTAATTTACTGTGTTCTGCCTAATCCAGCAGGTTTAAAAGCCCATGGGATCTACCTTGTTCATCCTCTCTCTAGGGGCCAAAGACCCAATCCAGTTAGTCTGAAGATCCACCTTTACAATGTCTATTCAACATATTCTAATGACAGTACCCCATACACTGGAGCAAGGAGTACTAGTTCTCCCCTGCTATTCATGGAAGGGTGAGGGGAACCAACATGAGGAAAAACCTGTCTAGCAGCTTTTGTGCCTCTTAGACAGTGTACAGCAGCCATCTACTGTCCCCTTCTTCACATACTTCAGGTCAAGCCCCCACATCGTATGTTGTAGTCTCATAGGGGTGAGATGCAGCAACTTATTTTGCCCCTTTAGATCCTCACCCCCAGCAGTCCTTTCTAGCACATGGCTTAAATCCCATGGATACAAGGATCTGTCTGATACCCTTACAAATAAGTATCAGGTATAACCCCTTAATCAATATAAGTTGGAAGATGTGGGTTATATAATCATAAGTGATACCATTCTAGTGACACCTTTGTAATTCATGTATCAACAGAGGAGAATTAAGTTCCAAATGACAACAGGTAATGGTCTCCATTCCACAGAGTAGAGATATTGGGCCAGAATTAAGGATTGTGTCAGAACCTTATCTATACATTTCCTTTGTGTTTAAGGAGCTTTAAAAATAAACTTTCTTACAATGTTGATGAAAGTACACTCAGTTTTTAAGTGTAACTCTATCTTAGCTATGATTTTTTTTGCCAGTGACCATAGTGAATGGCTTTGAGATAAGTTTGTGACAGTTGGGAGAATCTGTCAGGCTCAATTTATGAATTCCTTTGTGTTTTGTGAAATATTGTTTTTGATTGTAATAGTCATGAATTAGATTGGCTATTTACTAGCAGGGTCCTGGCAGTAGTGAACAGCCCATGTCTGGAAAGGTTTGACAGGGCCATTAGGAAGTCATTAGCAGTGAATGACTCTCACCTTCTTGAATAATGGGGTTTCTGCCTTTGAATGGGGGATATCTTTTCACAGAAACTTGTTCAGGGAGAAAGGGTGAGGGTGGGAGGATGCTGGAATCCCTTCCCCTTAGTGCAAGCACATTGCTGGAAGAGCTGTATTTTTTCTCTGACTATCTGCTTGACAAGGCGCTTTTAAAAAGAGACAAGCCCTCTGAGTAAGGGGGCCCTTCCACTGCTCCGCAGATGATTGAGTAGGAGAAGCGGGGACATGAGGGACCTCGCTCCCAAAGGACACTGACTAAAACCCAAAAGGCTCTCAGGAGTGGTGAGAACATTGAAGGGAGGGTTTGCATTCAATTGTTTGCTGGTTTTCAATAGGTCTGCACCTCTCTTGTGCTTTGGAAGAGTAAAATGTGGGGATGATTAAGAAGCTCCTTTGCAAAGCCTGAGTGTTTTGTTTCAACTGTCATGTGGTCTCTGGAAGTCAAACAGTAAACCAGAGTGCCCAGGAGGTGGAGCTCTCTGAAGCGTATGCATAAGTAACCGGGGCCTTGAGAGAGCTGAAGCACTGGGTGCTAAGTCTAAGTGGCTATACCATGGATCTCACTGCAAAGAGAGGTTTCAGAAGCAAGGTTTCACCTGGGGAGTGTACCTGGTGATCCTGAGCTAGGATCAGGGATCATTCACTTCCCAGATCAAGAGAACTTAGCACATTGCGAAATCCAATGGTTTGGTTCCAATGCAGCAGTCTGGGGACCCTCCACAACAGGCGTCACAGTGCTTCAACAGAGTCACTGAGGGACTGAGGGAGGTGCACAGCGCCCCTCTGACAGAATATCCATACAGAAATGTTGTGGGGGAGCTAGAGGGTGAAACTGCAGGGAGATAATTATACCACAAACTTATTTTGAACAACATTTCTTTCATTATTAGTGATACGGTAGTATGCTCGGAAGTGATAAGCTAGAAAAAGAACAGTTACTTCAATCATGTAAAGATGTAATTATTTGTGGCATTTATGTTCATATCAACACATTCAGGTATTCATCAGGAAACACATCTGTGACTTAGTCACAGCAAACCTACTTGCTCTGCATATCTTGTAATTCCACCAGCTGCACTCCTTCCTTTTCCTCATTCCCCTTTCCTGTCTTCAGACTTCTGCACTTCTTAAGTGCTTGAAGTACTTGGTCTTCTGTGCTGTGCTCTTAATGCACCAGGGCTTGCACATTTTTCATACGACTGAACATGCACATGCTCAGCTAAAGTGACTGAAATTTTAAAAGCTCTTCAAACGTGTTCAGTCTTTCCCCAGAATTGCATCTGAAATGCAAATAATGTTTTGGTATGTAAACAATGATAAACTGCTTGTCTAGGAGTCTCAAGTGTGATTTTCAAAAGGAAATCTCCTTTTCGTATATGATGGGGGCCCTTCACTAACAACGCTTAGCTTCCATCAGCTGGGCAGTGTGAAATGACAGCAATTTTCTGTAGCTTTGGTGATTGAGCTGCCTGTGCCATAAGAGGGTGATGCTGAAGGTCGTGTCACTGGTAATTCTAAAGAAGATTTCTCAGGTCATACAATTGGCCATGATGGAAAGGATATAGAGCCCCTCATCTATCCCCCATAAAACATCTGTGTGCATGCTTGCACACAATCAACTATCTTTTGCAGTGACTGAAATTTCAAATAATAGAGAAGTGTCTGTTTTGTGGCTTGGTAGGGATTAATATCTATTCTCTGAAATCAGTAGATCAGAGTTACAAGAGACTGGTACTCTTAGAAATGAGCACTTCCACGTGACTATAAATGTTTAAGAGAAAATTAAACTGAAATATTTTCGGTAGCAGGTGTGTCATGGTAAATGATACATAGAATACCCTTGGGAAAAATCCTGACTCATTCATTGGGGGGGGGAGGGGGAGGAGATCTAATTAATTAAAACAAGAAGTATTGGGTATTGCAGCACAATGCTTTTTTTGTTCTTATGTGCTCCTGAATTCTGGCCAGGATCTGAACCTGACAGGGAAGGTCTTTAGCTGGTGTTAATTGTCGTAGCTCCATTGAAGTCAGTGGACCTTCTGGAGCAATGATACTTTACACCAGCTGAGAATCTGCATATACCTTCATATATTGTCCTTTCTGTTCCTATTATTATATTTGAGGTGAGAGAGGAAGCAAACGAGCAATATAATTAAAAACAAAACAAAATCGACACCTTTGCTGGGTCTCTCCTATGACCTTATCCAAAGTCCTTTGATGTCAACAGAAAGACTCCAATTGACTACTTTGGATCAGGCATTCTGCCTTTCTTATGTCAGTCTGGTTTTTTTCAGTCCTGATCTACACTTAAAAGTTTTACTGGTATAAATATCTCAGCTAAGGTGGTGATTTTATTTTTTTTAACCAAATTAATACTACTACTGGTAAAAACCTTGTGTGGATGCAGTTATATCAGTACAAAGGTGCCTTGCACTAGCATAGTTTATTTCTCCTTCCATATAGGAATAAGTGTACCATTATCAAATGCCTGTATACTGATATAACTGTGTCCACACGGAGGGGAGTTTAGCACTTTAACTATCCTTGTAAAATTTTTGTTGTGTAGACAAGCCCTTACTGTAAACTACAAAAACAGGGACTGTTGCCTTATTTATGTGTACTACAGCACCCAGGAAATTTTTTTTTGGCATCTATCAGATAATAAATATTAGACAAAAGAGAATCAGGCTTCATTTAATCTTATATGAAGGAAACTGATTTTTCTGTGATCAGGGTAATTTGTCATTGAACTGATAGATTTGAAACTGGGGCTTTCTATGAACCAGCTGGGTTCTTCACAGGTATTTTCACTCTATATTGTGAACATTATTTTTGATTACTAAATTGTAACAAAACTGCAGCTATTGTGCTATAAAAAGTGTCATCTTTTGGATCTGGAAATTCTCGAGACATTTTCTTATTTCAGCAAATGTTCTCCCACCACGGATTTTAAATCATATTCATTAATGTTTGTGTTTTGTTTATGAATAAATATGGACTAGTGTGACTGAAAATGGAAAGGTTGTAACATGTTGAGGAAATGCAGAAAGCTCTAACTTGTTAAATCCAGAATGATTCATGCAAAAACTTTTATATTCAAAAAAATTCCTTTGGGTGCAAAGATTTATTTTATTATTATTTGTAGAAGCATGTGATGTTCACATACAACACTCATGGTGCATAATCACGTTTTGATTATCTCTTACATTTCCATTTCTTCATTCATTACTTGGTGAGATTTGTTTATTTACTCATTTATCATTGTGTGGTTCACTGTGTTCTTTCTTCATGTTAGTCATTATTTCATTAATCTTCTGATCCAGAATGAAAAATTTGGTGGTTTGAGAGAGAAGATCGGAAAAAAAGCAAGTTCAATTTGGGGAGCTACCCTGATGATCAAGGGGAGATGGGATTTGTGAACCGTGGAAGATAAGAACTTGGAAAACTATGAAATTCATGACCTTGCTTTATATAGAATGAGCAAAGTATCATTAGACATGTCTGCTTTCCAATCACGAACTAAAAGTACATTTTAGAAAATCATTATTTGATAAGTAAGAGAAAAAAGAATTTAAAAGATAAAAAATTCTATTAACTATGAAAGAGCAAAAATAGTCTAAAAGACATAGAAGTCCTGATTTAACCTTATGTGCAATATCAAAAAGAGTTGATATATTGCATGTTTGTTATATTACAGCAGTGAACATGAACACCGAATCACTTTTAATTTAGGTTTAGATCTTAGATAAAATGTTTTCTGCTACTTTAAAATCCATGAGTACGTGTGCTGTGATTCAAAACACTTTGTCAAGAAAATAAAAGGGCTCTTTTCCAGAAGGTCTCATACTTCAACCCAATGCTATTTGTTTACACTGTAGATCAAATATGCAGCATTAAAATGCATCATAATCCTAACACTGCTGTTCACTGTATAACAGAAGTATGCCAGTGAAATTAAAAAAATAAAAAAGACAAAAGATTTCCTTACCTCTATGTTGGATGGGAGCAGCTGTTTATATAATTCCACAGAGGGGCAACAGTGACCAGCTGACTTGCACATTTTAAAGAAAAAATGATATCCAATCCTTTGAGGATGCCATATGTTCTGTGCTTTGAGGCAAGCTGCCTACAGTACATAGCAATTAAACAGACGGGAAACTGTGCTAAAATTTTATCCAAAATGCCAGTAGAGAAGAATTTCTTCTAAAAGAATTTAATCACTAATAGAGAGACATACTTACATTTCAGTTATTTATTGCAAAATAAATTGGTTAAAATGCAAATTCTTTCAATCCTCTTTCCCTCAGAGGGTTGGGTATGAAATAAACAGGTTTGTTAGTCTGTTTGTTTAAATTATGGTTGAAATTACTGTTGACCTTTTTGTTATAGAAAATTTGTGAATTATTAACCTTGTCTGGAAGGGATTGTGACTCTTTGCTTTATATATCTTTTTTCATTTAATTGTGAATTAGGTAAGAAATGCATTTGTTGTTCCAAAGTAGCTTCTATAAATATTCATTAGTGACAGGGATGGGGTTTGAATTACAACTGACAGCGAGAGCTAGATAGCAGATCTATAGTTTTGTATTAAACTTCTACACATTCATATTTCTGTTGCCTTTGTTCAGCAGTCCTGCTTATTCAGGAAAACACGTGTAAATGCTTTGCTGAATTAAGGCGTATATGAAAAATTTATACTAATGTTTTGGGGATACACTGTAAAAGTTTTGCTCGTTAACAACCTGAGACATGTATCACTAAAGATATATTGGGGTGTCATTAGAAAGGAAAAAGGCCTATCAGCCCAGCCTGACATGGAGATTTCCTGGGCCTCAAAACACAGTCTCCAAAGACCTGCCAGAACATATAACCCTGAGCTAATAAGCTGAGACAGTTTGTCTAAGGATACCCTGAACAGACTGAGAGTTGCCCTTTCAATTCTGAGTCAAGAATGGACTTATTCTGCTATGCAGTATATAATATTTCCATGTTTACTAACTTAGGCCTTTGTCCAGCAAAGCACTTAATAAGCACATGCTTATCTCTAAAGTCAGTGGAGACTACTCATGTTCTTAGTTGCATAAACAGAGGGATGCCCGCATTGCTGAAGAGACAATAAGCTTCTTTACAACAATATGAGCGCATGAATGTATATTTGTGCTTTTCTGTACAACCAGTTCTATACAACCAGTTAGAGGTCTAGAACCTCATGCTCTACCAAGGCTAAATGAAATGCTTTTTCCCTTCTGAGAAAAGCAGTAGTGAGAATTCCTTCTTTCTAACTGTAGATAGATAGATTGTGAGATAACAGAATTTAAACCTGAAATAAACATTGCCCATCTTGGCTTCCAAGCTATGAGGTTTTAAGAGTGGATTTTTACATTAGGGAATGTTAACCTTTGACCCTTAGCCTAATCTTGGAAGGTTTATATTTAAAATAAACTATAATTCATATGCTGGGGTGCTTAAGGAATGGGAAATGAGAGCCATTAATGTGATAGTACAAGTATGCAAATATAAAGTACGTATTCATATTTGAATAGGCCTTGCAAAAAGTCTGAGGTCTGTAGGACCTGGTAATTAGCATAAGGCTTATGTAGTTAGCATGACTGCTTGACCTAGTGTTAAGATTTAGCAATATGTATTTTGTGATACACAAGTAAACTGCAAAAAAATAGTGAATACTTGAAATAATGTAGGTTTAGGGCTTTTTGGTTTTATAACCATGGAGCAAAACCTTATTAGGTATCAAAAACATTTAGAAATAGGGTGACACAAATAGCTTATGATAACAATAGGAACCCTAATTATGGCAAAGGCCTCAGACTAAATCTGGGGCTATACTTGATTTGAAGGGGTATGTAGACCATAAAGTTATAAAAGATAGTCAGACCATCCCCTAGTTGGAGACATTGGGATCATAAAAGATTAGGGTTGGAAGGGACTTCACAAGGTCATTTAGTCCCACCCCCTGCTCAAAGCCGGACCAACCCCAACTAAATCATCCCAGCCAAGGCTTTCTTAAACCAGGCCTTAGAAACCTGTAAGGATAGAGATTTCACCACCTCCCCAGGTGCTTCACCATCATCCTAGTGAAAAAGTTTTTCCTAATATCCAACCTAGGCTTTCCCCACTGCAACTTGCAACCATTGCTCCTTGTTCAGTCATCGGCCACCACTGAGAACAGCCTAGCTTAATCCTCTTTGGAACCCCCTTTCAGGTAGTTGGAGGCTTCTATCAAATTCCTCCCTTACTCTTCTCTTCTGGAGACTAAATAAGCCCATTTCCCTCAGCCTCTCCTCATAAATCATGTGCTCCAGCACCCTAATAATTTTCATTGTCCTTCACTGGTCTCTCTCCAATTTGTCCACATCCTTCTTGTAGTGGGGGCTGAAAACTGGATGCAATACTCTAAATGTGGCCTCACCATTGCTGAATAGAAAAGAATAATAATTTCACTCGATGTGCCAGCAATGCTTTTACTAATGCAGCCCAATATGGTGTTAGCTTTCTATAAGGGCACACTGTTGACTCATATCCAGCTTCTTGTCCACTGTAACCCCCAGGTCCTTTTCTGAAGAACTGCTACTTAGCCAGTTGGTCCCCAGCCTGTAGAAGGGCCTGGGATTCTTCCTTCCTAAGTGCAGGACTCTGCACTTGTCCTTGTTGAACCTCATCAGATTTCTTTTGGTCCAATCCATCTAGGTCACTCTGAAACCTATCCCTACCCTCCATCATATCCACCACACCCCCCAGTTTTGTGTCATCTGCAGAGGGTGCAATCCATCCCATCCTCCAGATCATTAATGAAGATGAACAAAACTGGCCCCAGGACAGACCCCTAGGGCACTCCGCTTGATACCCGCTGCCAAATAGACATTGGCCATTGATCACTACCCATTGAGCCCAATGGTCTAGGCAGCTTTTTATCCAACTTATAGTCTGTTCATCCAACTCATACTTCTTTCACTTGCTGGCAAGAATACTGTGGGAAACTGTATCAAAAGCTTTGCTAAAGTCAAGATATATCACATACATCGCTTTCTCCACATCCACAGAGCCACTCATTTCATCATAGAAGGCAATCAGGTTGGTCAAGCATGACTTGTCCTTGGTGAATCCATGCTGACTATTTCTGATCACCTTCTTCTTCTCCAAGAGCTTCAAAATGGATTCCTTGAGGACCTGCTCCATGATTTTTCTGGGGACTGAGGTGAGGCTGCCTGGTCTGAAGTTCCCCAGATCCTCCTCCTTCCATTTTTTAAAGTTGGCACTATATTGGCCTTTTTCCAATCATCCAGGACCTCCCCCGCAATTGCCATGGGTTTTCATAGCTACTGACCAATGGTTCTGCAATCGCATCAGCCAACTCTCTCAGTATGCTCAGATGTATTGCATCTGGCCCTGTGGACTTGTGGATGTCCAGATTTTCTAAATAGTCCTGAACCAGTTCTTTTACCTCTGAGGGCTGCTCACCTTCTTCCCATGCTGGGCTGCCCAGTGCAGTAGTTTGGGTGCTTATCTTGTCTGTGAAGACAGAAGAAAAAAGAGCATTGAGTACATAAGCTTTTTTTTCTCCCTAGTCATCTGTCTAAGCTTCCACTTCTTGCAAGCTTCCTTCTTGTGTTTAAGCTCACCGAAGGTTTCTCTGTTAAGCCAAGCTGGTCACCTTCCTAATTTGCTATTCTTTCTGCACATCAGGATGGTTTGTCCCTGCACCCTCAATAAAGTTTCTTTAAAATACAGCCAGCTCTCTTGGATTCCTTTCCCCCTCATATTAGCTTCCCAGGGGATCCTCTCCATCAGTTCTTTAAGGGAGTCAATGTCTGCTTTTCTGAAGTCCAGGGTCCTTGTTTTGCTGCTCTCCTTTCTTCTTTTGCTTCTCTCCTTTCTTCTTTGTGTCAAGATCCTGAATTTGACCATCTCATGGTCACTGCTGACCAGGTTGCCATCCATTTCTATTTCCCTTGCCAATTCTTTCCTGTTTGTGAGCAGCAGGTGAAGAGGAACACAGCCGCTAGTTGGTTTCGCCAGCACTTGCACAAGAAAGTTGTCCCCAACACTCTCCAAAAACTTCCTGGATTGTCTGTGCACTACTGTATTGCTCTCCTAGCTAATGTCAGGGTGATTGAAGTCCCCCATGAGAACCAGGGCCAGTGATCTAGAAACTTCTGTTAGTTGTCTGAAGAACATCCTCATCCTTCTTGTCTGGTGGTCTATAGCAGATGCCCATTATGACATTATCCTTGTTTCTTTCACCTCTAAGCCTAACCCAGAGACTCTCAACCGGCTTTTCTCCAGTTTTGTACTGGAGCTTTGAGCAATCATACTGCTCTCTTAAATACAGTGAAACCCCTCCAGCTTTTCTCCCCTGTCTCTCCTTCCTGAGTAGTTTATACCCATCCATGACAGTGCTCCAGTCATGTGAGTTACCCCAAGTCTCTGTTATTCCAACCACATCATAGATCCATGACTGCCAGGACTTCCAATTCTTCCTGCTTGTTTCCTAAGCTTCTTGCATTTGTGTACAGGCACTAAAGATAACTAGTCAATTACCTTACTTTCTCAGTCTGAATCAGGAGGCCTCCCCGTTTCACTCTCCTCTGCCTTGTGCTTCCTTCTGGTATCCCACTTACCTCTGGGATTAGACCTCCATCTCCCAGTGAACCTAGTTTGTAGCCCTTCTCACTAGGTTAGCAAGCCCGTCTGTGAAGATCTCTTCCCTCTCTTCATTAGGTGGATCCTGTCTCTTCTTAGCAATCCTTCTTTTTTGGAACAACTACCCATGGTCATAAGAATCCAAAGCCCTCTCTCCGATACCATGCATTTACTTCCAGAATTTGATGGTTTCTACCTGGGCCTTTTCCTTCAACAGGGGGGATGCACAAGAACTCCACTTGCATCTCTAACTCCTTTATCCTTCTTCCCAGAGCCACATAGTCTACAGTGATCAATTCAAAGTCATTCTTGGCAGTATCATTGGTGCCCATGTGGAGAAGTAGGAAGGGGTAGTGGTTTGAGGGCTTGATGAATCTCAGCAGACTTTCCATCTCATCCTGAATTCTAGCTCTAGGCAAGCAGCACACTTCTCAAGTTTCCTGGTCTGGATGGCATATGAATGACTCTGTCCCCCTTAGGAAGGAGTCCCTGACCACAACCACCTGTCTCCTCTTCTTGGTAGTGATAGTCATGGAATCCTCATCCCCAGGACAATGCCTCCCATGCCTTCCAATCAATGGGGTCTCCTTCTGATCCCTTCCCTCAGATGACTCTTCCAAACCATTCTCCACCGTAGTACCTGTGCAAAGAGCCTGAAAATGGTTGCATACTGCTATCTGCATTGGGGATATATGGGTTCTCCTCTTTCTTCTTCTAGAGGTCACACACTGCCAATTTTCTTCCCCATTCTTCAGTCCCCCCTGTACTGCCTTCTCTGGTTCTTCAGCATGCTGTGCCTGCAGTACCAAATCCTGACTTCTATCCAGAAAGTCTTTGTTTTCTCGGATGCAATGCAGCGCTGATACTTGAGTTTCTAATCCTTTAACCTTCTCTTCCAATATGGAGACCAGCTTGCACTTCATACAGATAAAGTTGCTTCTGTCCTCTGAGAGAAAGACAAACATGGCACTTCCTTTGCAGATCACAAAAGCTGATTGCTCACTATCCATATTGTCTTCCTTCTAAGAGCCTCTTCAGATGTATTTACTGTTCACAGAAGCCTGAAAGGCAAAAACTCTTTGGGAACTCTCCCAAGGCAGACTCCCAGGCAAATTCTCTCTGTTTGCTTTTTGTCTGTTCATCATGCTCTGGTAGTGTTTCCTCTACTTACTCTTTTTCTGTCTTCACTTTAATGTCACCATAGAATAGTGAGTATTCACAATGCAGTGGGAGTTACTTTGCTGTTGTTTGCTTTGCTATATTTTATTCTGTATCTATATATCTTTTTTTCTGTGATTGCTATTACACTTGTTTGTATGGAATTAAATAAAGTCCTCATGTCTCTATGTATTTGACTCACCAATCTCATACACATAATGAATTTACACTAACTTGTGGTTAGTGACTTGTGCAATTTGCACCTGAAATAATCAAAAGGCTACCGAAGAAAGAAGAAATATTTTTTCTAGTAGGGTTTGTTTTTTGTTTGTTTTCTTAAAGGCATATGCTTGAAGCTGCTCATTAGTTTGGTGTGTTAGTAGTAGTCTGAGCAAAGATGGTTTATGGAGCATGGTGCAGGTGAGGTGGACAGAGGTTCACAATAATGCAATTTAGTACATGGATCTGCAATTAAACACATTGGTGCTGCATATGGGGTACATATATTTCATATATATAGTAATGTATATTGCACACATAGATATATAATAGTATATATATGCATGGCACCTATAATAAATATATATGTATATATAAAAGAGGGTGGGTGCACATATGGGGTTTAGTATATTATGTAGTTTCTTAGATGACTCCATTCTAGCCAATTGTTTACTTTATGTAAAAGGCAGGACTTTACCTTATATATTAGTGACTTATACATTTGTTGTCTTCTTGTGTCTCGTATTCAGCAGGACTTGCAGTTTCTTGCTAAGCCATAGAGTGCTTGTGCCTTTGAGATGTGATTCACTCCAGGAGCTATTTCACTAGCTGCTGTTGGTCATCAAAGGAATCACACTTTAGGGCTCATGATAGCCAAATAAGATCAATTAAGGAATCCAGGATTCACTGTCCTTCCCTTGAATTGCCTTTGGTATCTGTAGAGTAGACTCAAGGATGCATCCAGTTCTCAAAGCGCTGGAATTCATGTTGTCTACTTTGAAGAGCCATGGCAACTAAAGGAAGAGTATCTTGGGGATATCAGGTGTGAGGGCACCATCTACCATGGCTCAGTAGCAAAACACTAGTCTTGCTGCATCTGAGGGGAAGGCTGTGGGAGGATCTGTCTGCTCTTAAATAGAAATATAATATTGGAAGGAGATGAAAAAGAAATACTGACAGAAAGAAGAGAGGGGATTGCTTATGGGAAAAGTTCCTTTCCTTTACCTAGATTTAAAAAAAAATTAAGTGAACATTTGCCATTTGGATTGAAAAAGTGATAGCTGATGAGGAATACCCTTCACTTTCCACTTGAGGTGTTATATGCCTCTACCAATCACTTCCAACCCCTTTGAAAATTGTATGCATGCTTGTTTTATTCCAGATCATATGCACACACAGCCAACTGGTTGGTAGTAAAATAGTAAAAAGGGCTGGCTTCAGGTATCATAATATCTTTTTGATTACACTTGAGGGGGTCTTTCCCACCAAAATGAAACTTGACTCAAATCACCGCCTAGATACTTTACTCAGAAGCACTGTGCTCTAGGAAAATAAACCATTAGAGCCAGGCTTACCAAATAGGTGCTTCCCAATTTATCAAGTGATAGTCATAACCAGACTTGGCTCATACAGAAATGAGAGGATGACCCCTTTCATAATACATTTTATAAACACAAAGATAAATAGGTAGAAGAATTTACCAATAATAGTAACAAGGAACAGCAAGCAACTGGGCACATGCCAAACCAAACTGTGTTTCAGTTATTGTAATAGGAGCAGCAGGTACTGTAAATTCTAAGGATTTGGCCTAGGTCAATAACATACAGTAGATTATTATGGTGGTAAAATTGTTATAAGCATTCAAGAAAGTGAAAAAATACAGTATACGTATTTCTAACATGTAGAAGAAATTGTGTGATATTGTATTAAGAAGTAGTATTGATTAACATTATGCATATGCAAAAAGGAACAGAGTTAAGTTAGTATGTGCATCTTTAACTTTGGCATTTCTGGATCTCAAGTTCTGAATTGTGCAATGTTAACATTCTATTCAAAAGTATGTGTTGAGAATGGCACACGTTAGTTTTAAGTAATGATTTATTATTTTTGTTCCCACTTCATAGATCCCTAGCTAATGGATTGTAAATACTAATTGACATAATGTATTCCCTAATGGTTTCAAATATACTTTGAGGTCTAAAGCCTTAAACTTGATAAAATATCAAAAGGAGACTCATTTAAAAAAGCACACTAATAAATACTTAGCAGTTTAGTGTTAATGCTACCACTGTGCCCTTACCTCACTCTGTTTTGCCTAGATATGTCAGGGAGTTAAGAACAGATAACTTATATGCTGTTGGATGTTTATTGATTTATTGTTTATGTTTATCAATTAAGTTTATTGATTTATTGTTTGTTTATCAATTAAGTTAAATTGATTGAAGATGCACTTGAAGCCTTAACTCTGATTGTCCCTGCTTTATCAAGTTTAAGTTGCAGGCTTAATTTAGTTTTTGTATTTAATTATAATCAGGTATCTGATTTTAAAATCTGGTTTTGTATAGAAAAATTATGTAGTAGTAACCTTCTATTTTAGTTCATTTCTTTCTGTAAAACACCACGTTTTATCTTCGCTGATATAAACAAGCAAAACATAACAATAGTTCAGTAACCACCTGTTTATTTTTGAAATTTTAAGTAGACAAAATTTGGTTTTAACTTTAGAATCATGCTATGCAATGGCTCTGATCAAATAGAATCTCGTCACAGATTAAGCAATATAATGATTGTGTTCACAAGATAATTAGACATGACTACAATTAGATTTATACAAAAAACTACAGATATTTATTACTGTAGAAAACAACTTGTTCAGGAGTTGAATTTGTAGGGCTTTTTTTTACTGGTAATTTGATTTTTTTTTTCAGAGTTGGTTCCATGTGTTTACATCTCTTTCTCTCTTTAAAAAATGATGTTTGAACTGCCATGCATTGCTCTTCCCCTATCCCAGGGCTGGCAGTCAGGACAGTTATAGTCCCACTATATACTGTCCCTATCTATATAAGCCCCAATCATTTTCCTCCTTTTCTCCAGTTCTTTTGCTGTCTTCTGCTTAGAAGCATGGAGCTATCTCCTCAGGCCTGCTATGTCTCCCTTCTTTCTTTTTTTCTAGCTCTCCCTCGGGAAATGATGAGAAGACAGGAGTGGAGAAAGAATAGACAAGCAACAGGAAAAAGAAAAAAAGATAACTAAGAAGTCTGAAACTAAAGCAAGGGGCTACATGGAAGAACAGTGTGGAAGGCATAATGAATAACTCTGGCTGAGACTGAATGCTGGTAGAACGCTCAGTCAGAGGTCTTCAGCTCCCAGGAGCTACCAAGAATCCCTCCTTCACAGGGGGTCCAATAGCAAAGGCTGTACATCATCCCTTCTCTCTCCAGTGAGCAGGCTCTCCTACCTAGCTGCCTGCCTTGCTGCTCAGCCCCGCTACAGCTTCCTATTGCAACTGTCAAATGGTGGAGGCTTATGTCAACCACCAGTGTGGCTCCTAGTGCTCATGTTTCATTTAGTGATGCTTCTAGGCCCTGGGCTGGAAGCCCACTCCTGTGTTCCCCCAACCTTTGTCTCGCTCTCTCTGTCTCTCTCTGTTCTATTTTTAGAAAGGAGGAGCAATATGCTTACAATATGCTTAGAAAAAGCTGTTCCTGGAGGAATGGAGCCTTAAACTGTAGATCCTTAAGATATTTTATTTGCACCACAGATTTTGTCATTGCTGCATCAGAAAAGCTCAATTTGTTTTGTATCCTAACATACGAGTCTAATGCTCTCCTTCACCTCTAACAGGGATCTGAGGTACTGCATTCCACCACAAGTTATTGGAGAAGGTCAGGTAGGATAAAGCAATGGATTAGTTTGCTAGCTCTCTGGTAGCCCTGTTACCTCATTTTTTATGGACTGATAACTGCAAGTTACCCATATCTGAGCACGTCTAGTGAGACTGGACCTTCAGTCCCAGGGCCCTGTGCTATGCAATCATCTATGGCTTTTGAAGCTGTCTGCCTGAGACCTGAATAGAGATGCTTCCTATAATGGAATGTTTATCAGTAGAGGTGGCCTATTGTCTGGTTAAGAGCAGGAAACCATTGATTTTTGCACACACATTCTTTCATTTAGAAGGAGATGATGTGTCACCAGGACATTGGCTGTTCTAGAACAATCCCTCCAGAATGTTTTGAGCTTTCTCTTACCAGGATTTGATAAAGACTTTAAAGCCTCCATGCTCAATGTATTCTCCCTTGACAGTTCTGCAGTCTAAAGACCCACTGAGGATTGGAATCCATCCTTTCTATTGCAGAGCATCCAGTGATCCCACAGGGGAGTCTATCCTTGATTTTTCAGGTCCATTTTGGACCTCTCTTTGAGCCTGTTGGAGAGAATGCTTTTTAAAATAACTGCCTTCATAGGTGCTATTATCTCTGGTAGGAGGATTAAAAAACTGAGTTCTTGGGTCACTTCCCTTCTACCTTCAGTTTTTCTCTGAGAAGCTGATTTTTTTGCCTGCTATCATAATTCAAGTTTCATTTCTTTCGGCCCATTATTCTGCCTAGTGTTTGCCTTATCCAGTCTTCTCTTGGGATAAAAAATTGCACCTGTTGAACATTATATGTATTTTGAAGTATTATTTATGTCATGCTTAAGGGTTTAGGCAAGCAAAACAGTTGTTTGTCTGTTTCATGACCAAGAACACCACCTTTTCCACCAAGTAAAATCAAGAAAACCGTTCTGGTCTTGTGGCATAGCCCTCCTTGCAGAAGATAAGGATGTTCGCAGAAGACAGTCTGAAGCCTGGGTGGCTGCTGACATACTAAACCAAAATCGACTCAATGACCCAACTGTGCAAGTGCTGGCTTATTCTCCTCATGGAGCATATAGAAAGCTCTAAAATGTATCCGCACCCAACGTGGAAGATATGCATACTTACTCCATAGATGGAAAGTGAGGGAACTGTTGAACTGCGACTCTGGCATGGTGCAAACTGTCAGACGCATCATGGATGTTGCCTGATTTGTGCTCATTCTGGAGGTGTTGTGGCCATTCATCTGGCTACCCCCTCAGCTCTAGACTGGGCAAGAGACATTCAGAGCCAACTGTAGTCATGCCACTGCTTTCACTATTGTACTATCGCCATAGGAAAGAAGTGGATGCAATACAGGTGAAACAGCAGTGAAGGCTCCCATTGCTAAATGGATATACACTTGTATCCACACAGCTTGTGACGTGAGCTGGTGAAACGCTGCTCTGTTGGTGGAGTTTGACTTCATGGTCAATGAGTATTAGGCTTTTCCATAAAATAAGCCTATATCTTTAGGTCATCCACTGACTGACGTGAATACACCCTGTCATTGTTTGGGAACAGTGATGTACAGCAAGGAAATGTTACTCCCCAGTAATTGTTAGTTGTAGTCTCATAGACTCATAGGTCAGAAGGGACCAATATGATCATCTAGTCTGACCTCCTGCACAAGGCAGGCCACAAAACCCTACCCATACACATTTATAACAACCCCTAACCCATGACTGAGTTATTGATATCCTCAAAAGTGAGATTTGAAGACCTCAAGCTGCAGGGAATCCATCAGGGAATCCTTTCTCTATCTGTCCTGCATTCTGTCCATCTCAACTCTGATATGAAATGTTGTTCCTATTGTGAACTTCCTTTGCTCTCAGTCTTTCTCTCTGCATCTGTCTTCGGAAGCTTTCTGACGAGGGAAATGGGGACTAACTGGGCACTTATACCAATTGATTACAAAACTCTTTTGCCTCCTTGCTTCCTGATAGATGGTGTCATAATGCTAACTGTCCTAATGCTGAGCATGCAACATCATCTTTGGGATAGCTCTCACTGCTATTGGTGTTATACACCCTTGATAATTGTGTACCAATGGTGATTGTGTAACAACACATGTAAGGAATGAGATTGTGATTGCCTTGTGTAGGGATGTTTGTGCCCTCTGCCTTCTCAGCCTTTGTGCACCTGCACAAGACAAGCCACTATCTACCTCCATATATTTTTATAATGAAGAGGAACTGAATCAACATACAGACTATTTAGGTATTGATTGATTATTATAAAAATGACAGATTCTACAATTTCCAGTGTTTCGAACTCAACAAGGAGAGAGCCCCATTTAACTTCTGTGGCCTTTATTGACTAGGGACTTAAATAGTAGTTTAGAGATGTCACGCTAGTCTCATTACCACATATTAGGGATCTTTCTTCCCGTCATTAATGCCTGGTGCATTAACATTTAAGTAATTCCTTAAGACAGGGCAAAAAGTATCAGTTATTCCTTCCCCAGACTTCTTGTCTTTAATAGAGGAAGCAGGCCTGCAGATTTCATTTTGCACCCATTCTCTACAATCTGTGCCTATGTAACTTGATTTCCAAAGATGGTTCAGATGGATAATTTAGCTCAGCTCTCCTGCAAAGTGTAGGGACACTTCCTCTTCTACAATAGAGGAAAAAGGTTTTATTCTTTTTCTAGGGCAGAGAAGGGAGACGTAAACTTTAGAGAGTCTAAAACACAGATGGTGATTTAACTGGTAAAGTTATAGTGAAGATAGCAGTCATTCAGATAGAAGAGGTACAAATCATAATAGCTTCTCAGGTGCATATGCATGATATGAACTGTGTTACAGAGTAGGTCAAGCAATCAATTTTACATTCATATCCTGAGCCTCAGTCATTTTTGTTAGAATGCTCTTCTGATAGCTGCTTATTCAGCTGGGGCTTAGAAATTTATTCCTGTATGAAGAAGGTTTTATTTAGCAAAGGAGGTAGGAAATTCAAAAATGTCTTTGACCTAATTTTAGATAACCAAGATAATGTTCATTCAGTTTAGTTGTGTTACTATGGTGGCTTATTCTTTCAAATACAAATGGAAGTTTCTACTTCACATAACAAAAATATTGGAGGTATGTTTAGAAGCTAAAGAATATCACACATTTACTTATATAATTTCCAGCTGTTTTCTTATGTCTGTATTTCATTTGAAAGATCCCAAAGCACCTTACAAACTTTTACATGAAGGCAGGGATCTATATCTTCTGTGATTCATGGCATCAGAATTCACTCATTGACACAGAATTGTGTAATGGAATCTTTTTTTTTCTTTCGGTTTTTAATCCTTATATTTGCAAAGGAAACTTTCCAAATATGAACCAAGTGTTAACTGATGCAGTGATGTCTTCCTGAGACTGTTGGCAGCCTAACACAAGAACTCTGAAGGGGTTTGACTATCTCATCAGCTCAATGGAGTGCTATCTCTGAAACTTAATGAGGACAGTCTAAGTATCTGCATTATCCATTTTACTGATGATCATTTTAGAAGAAATATGCAGCAACTATGCTTATTCCAGAATCCTAAATCCTAATTCCCAGGAACAAAATCCCTTAATTTTTCCTTTCCAGCTGCCAGAATCTCCAACTGCCTCTATGCCATTGTTGATCATACGTTTTTAAAACAAAATTCACATTTAAAATATATGTAAAGAGCAATTATACATTTTAAATACAAAATTCTACCACGTAATGAAAATTTGGGGTGCTGTGTGAAGGTGAAGGAAAATACATTGAATTTAATATCAAGGAATGCTCTACTAATTGCATCATTAATTTTTATACTTAATTCAATACGCTTTATCTGAAACTGCAGCAGAGTTTCCAATCTGCTCCGCCAAAGTGCCACAAAACCAGGGGACCTTGCTGCAAAATTTAGGTCCGTCTTGCTACAAAGTTCCTGAGACACTATATATGGAATCACTTCATTCACCACAGAAATGAAGGCAAATCTGCGGTGGAATACAGCAACCGTTTAGCAGTACACAACCACACTACACAAGAGTGAAAGGCAAGACATGACAAATTGGAAAACTGTAGCAATTCTGAATGGCAAGAGCTCTGGTCTGTTTGGCTAATTTGAAAAATAGAACAGAAAACTGAAGATGCAGGGGTTACTATCTGTGCCTGTAACATGTATTATATGCCTTCTAACAGCCCTCTTTGGAGGCATTTCCCCATAGTTTCTGGTGTGGATGTATTGCCTCTGTTGTATGTGTGAACTGAGAGCTGACTCACACATGGAGGAGTGCTGCAACCAGGAAGAGTCTTAGGGATGACACCTCCTTTGCCTGCCAAATGATGCACATACTGTTTTATATACTGTGATGCCGGAAGAGGAGGGGAGGCAGAAGTTCCAGCATTCTGGCCTGAGTCAAGCACCACCCAGGAGGCGGGAAAGCACACTCGGCCCAGCCACCAGGATCAGCCTATTTGAGAAAGGGAGGGGAATAAAAGGTTCAGCAGAGTGGTCAGAACTGTTGCCTCTCCAGAGGCCTGGTGGCTCCTGCTCCTCTTTTTCCTCCTACTGTGGGTTGCCAGAGATGTCTGGAGCCAACAAGAACCTTCTCCCACCTATTCTTTGCTGGGGGTAGCAACAGTGGTTGACTCAGGTGATTGAGGTTTACCTGGCAGCAGCAGTTTGAAAGCTGGAAGCCCAGGGGGCTGCAGGGGTGATGGCCACCATCTTTGCTGACATTTGTGATTGATCTGGGGACATCTAGAGCAGAAAGCATGAGTCTCTACATCCTGAGCTAAAGAGTTAACTTGCCATGTGAGAGCTGTAACAGACCCTTCCTTACAGATGGGATGTATAACACTGACCACTGTGGTTTACACAGAGAGGAGTGGCAGCATGGGGAAATGAAAATAAAGGAAAGTACAACAGACTGGGGAGCCTTTCTGTGTGTACTTTGCAGAAAGCGGGGAGTATTGTGAAAATTAAGGAGACTGTCAATGGCTGTGGCATGAGTCTGAGATAACAGTGAAACTGACTAACATGATGTTTCTGACATACTAGCAAAATCTAGACAGAATGGAGAAAGAATGGAGTAGGGGAAGAGACAATGGAAAAGGGATTGAGGGAAGGAGAATGGCACAGATGAGAAAAGAGAGGAAAGAGACAAAGCTGCAGAAGGTAGAAGGGAAAGTGAGGGCTGAAGATAAGCAATGCTAAGGGCCAGAGCAAGGGGGTTCTAAAGAGCATGGGAGAGAAAGGACATGAGGGAAGGCAGAGGCAGAAAGGAGAGTGGTGGTAGATGCTGGTGGGGGCTGCAAAGAAATGGTGCATGCACACAGCATGAATGGAGAAAGAGGCACATATCCCAGGCGACAGTGAGATAGTGGGTATGTACGGCAAGGGGGGAAGAGAGAGAGAGATGGCACACATGCATGTGGGAGTGAAAGGGTGAAACAGTGAATGTAAACAGCAGTGGGAGAGCAAGTGAGAGAGACACAGCAGACACATACAGCAGTGGAGAGAAATGCACAGAACAGGGCAAAAGAGCATAGGAAAATGTATCAAGAAGCCACTACAAAATTAATAAAAGGTACAGTAATGTTATAAAAGCATCATCTAAAATTTATATTTTGAACTTTTATCAGTGTATATCTTATAAACATGCTCTGAAAATAAAAAGCAGTTTAAAGTTCATAAATACTTTAAATTTTGTGAATGATGTTCCATTTGGAATAAGATTCTGCTTGACATAATGAATCCCAAATTTACAGTGAGAATGTAAAACAGACTACTTCATCTTTTTTCTGACAGTGGGCCTGCATTTTGAAGTCAATAAAAATGTTGTCATTGACTTACACATAAGGCCCTGTGCAAATCACCGCAGGGCGTGGAAATTGTGGAAATGCCCCTGAACTGTGATCTTTTAAGTATTACCTTAGCTTATAGTGCTGTGCCCATGCAGAAGAATAGATTGCTGTGTGCATGTGTGGAAGAATGGAATGCTTTGTGCAGACTTAATCAATTTCAAGAACAGAATGAACAGTGAAAATAATTTATGTATACAAAGCAGAATAGCTCCAACAGGAAAGACTAAGAGAGTTCCGATGCTGCAAATTGGGCAAAACTCCCACATCCAGAGTGCCCAAACTACCATGCTGTTGGCTATTCTGTAGTGCTGCTCTCTCTGTCTCTCTCTCTCTCTCCCCCCTTTTGACCAGGCATTCCATCCTGGACCTAAGAAATGTTCCCAATAAAAGTTTTGCTGAAACTGACCCTTTTCCATGAAAACATTCAATTTCAACAAATTGGCATTTTGACAAAAAAATGATTTGTTGAGCAATTCCCAACCAGTTCTGAAGATAAGTTCTACCTCTTTAAGTATTTTAAAAAAATGTTAGAACATAAAGGGATTCATCAATGGTGGCGATTCAGAAATTGAATAGCTACAATATCAGTGATTCTGCCATAATGAACAAATGCTTTGATTGAAAGCCTTAGACAGGTGGAGGTAACAATTCTAATGATGTGAATATTAGTGTTAAAGAGAGCTCATGTCTTTATGTATTTGCAGAGTACTGGGATAGCAAAAACATTGTTTGCTTTTCTAGTATCAAAATTTTGCGGTAGATCTTTGTTGGAGTCAATCTTTTTTATTAAATAAGCCATTGCTGTTAGTCAAAAGAAAATGGTTATGTATGCATAGCAAAATAGGTACTGTGTAAAATGTGTTCTAGTGCATGCTATGTAAGTAACATTCCATTAAAAATCCTGTTTACAAAGTGGATGCCATACATATTTAGTTCTGGAATGACAAGATTTAGATTTCTCAATCTACAATACTAAATAAATAAATAAAACCACAGTTTGTTTCTTAACAGTCTATTGAAATTAATTCTGCAGAATATTGATGCAAATAAAACTTTGTTTGAATAAGTACTTGAACTGTGCTGGTGTAGGTCAAATAAAAGAAAAGTGTACTGAATATAAAACTGAATATAAATTAAGTCATTTTAAAATGCGAATGAATTGTGTGAGAATAGCTTTGCCATATTCAACTCTGATTAGAGATCATGTGTAGTTTAAAGGGATAGACCTAAATACTAACTCGGCTGGTCTGTGCCAGATTTCATATCCTCTACTCCATTTCTGAATTAGTGATGTTGTTTTAAATCACAAGTTCAGTCACTTCATAATGTAAGTCATATTTTCTATTTGAATGTCTGCAGTAATGTAATTTAAAACATGTTTCACGTTTGAAATGAGATTAATGGTCATATACTACTGAGGGCTGTATCTTGAAATCAGTTGCAGTTCTGCTGAATGGCTGAGAAATATTTTATAGTCCACAAAGAGTGTAGTTCCTTTTCCTATTGGCAGGCACTGAAAACCACAGAACTCCCACGGATGGTGAAACCAAAGTACAAAGGAACAGAGAAGGACAAAAAAAGCAGGAAAGCAAAATGGCAGGTGGGGAAGCTCAGCCGTGAAAGACAGCAGAATTTCTGTGTGTTTATGCAGCACAAACGGGTTTGTGCAGCAACGTGACAAAAATATAAATTATGGCCATGACATTGCAGCATAACCATAATCACGGGGCACATGAGGCCTGGCCCTGCTCATGTTTCTCTCTACAAATTGCTTGTACAGTCTATCAGCAGTTTTATTACTCTCCATGTTAGATTTGGGCAGCAAGCTAATTGCAGATATATTAAATGAACTGATGAAGAAAGGAATATGAAGGCTATTATAATAAAAAGAAAAAAGCTGTCTGTGCTCACAGGCTCATTCGAGCATTCACATACATCCCAGGAGGCAATTGGAAACACTTGAAAAGACCTGTGACTGTAGACTAGTTTTGTATGTTTGTATCCGATTAATGATATGATGAGCAGATAAAACTAAATACCTGATTTTGGAATGTTGACCTGGTTCTGTCCCTTTTTTTTCTATGGTTACATTAATACCGAGTGTGGATTCTGAGATTGGGGAAAATATTGCCGGATTGATTCATTTTTTCTTCCAGTGGCCATATCCAGGTAAGAGAACCTCTTTCCTTTGTGATGCTTTTGTGTTCAATCAATTGCCATTACTAGAGCTTGTGATTAAGGAGTTCAGAGCCTGCCTAACTTTTTTTTATTTTTGGTGGAAATAGGGGGTATGGAAAGATGCATAGCATAGATCACTCTTTGGAGTAAAGCATTTTAAAGGGAATTGGGGAGTAACTAATATATTTAAAAATATGAATGCCTGAATTTTTCCTGTTGGCTTTTCTTTTAATGGCATTTCCTTACAGAGAGGAAAAAGCTGAACTTTCTAAAAGGCCCCTGAAAAGAAAAAATCTGCATTGAAACTTTGCCATTAGAGACCCCAGTATTTATATTTGTGATCTGGATAAAGGTCCAATAGAGATACAAACAGTAGACTCTAGTTGGTCCTCTCCAGTTAGCGTGAGGGAATTTGATTTTAGTTGATTTAAACTCAAATGACTTTACTTATTTCCTTATATCAACTTAAAAATGGGTTAAAATGGATACCAGAGTTCCAATGATACCTAAGGTGGAGGAATCTATTGTGCATGTTCTAAAAGACGTAGTATCTTCAATAACATATCGCATGATATTGCAAACTGAGGCTCTAATTCTGAAAACTCCTCATACTTTGCTTAGCTTTTTGCATCTTAGGCCATGAGTCTGTTTGCATATGTAAAGCTGAGCACATTCATAAAGGTTTACCTTACACTGACATTTGAAAAAAATGTATGTGGTTGTTTTAGAGGAAAATAAATTTCAGCTTGGAAACTTAAAAGTAATTCAATTTAACGAAGGTTTTGAGGGATTTAATCTTTCTTCAAACTTACCAGATATATTAAACATTTCTGAGTTTAAATTTTCTCTACTGCTATAAAATGAACTCTCTTATCAAAATGTGCGTGATCAAAATATTGTTACGTTATTAGTAAGTTTCTGTTTCCTGAGAAGAGATCTGTTGTTTAGCAAGGGAAAGGTAAGCTGGTGGCATGGTCCAGCTGGGGGCATCGTGACCCTTCCTCGTGCCCAGGCTCCAAGGAAGGCCATAGCACTTTTGTCAACGGGAATAAGCTCCGTTTATGAGTCTGTAACCCCAGCCCCCAGGTGGGGTGGGCTTCTCTGGCAGTCTGTAGCCCTCTGGCCCTCACGTAGGGCAGGGCTGGTAAGAGGTCTACGACCCCCGCCTTCCAACAGGCCGGGGGGGTGGGGGACAGCAGTCTATTGCTCCTGGCCCTCAGGCAGGACAGGACAGGCAAAGGAGTCTTTAGCCTCTGGCTCGCAAGCGGGGCTGGGAAGTACAAAGGTCCTATGGCCCCCGGCCCTGAAACAGGGCGGGGGTGGTGAGTAGTCTGGTACCCCTGGCCCTCGAGCAGGCAGGGCAGGTGCAGTCTATGGCCTAAGGAGTCAGTCTAAGGAGTCAATAGCCCCCGGCCCTCAAGCAGGCAGGACAGGTACGGTGGTCTATAGCCCCCAGCCTTACAGTCAGGCAGGGCTGACAAAGCTCGGAGTCCTCTGGCCAGCAGTGCAGAGGACAGCAAACACTCCTGGAGTGGATAGGGAAGGGGGCAGGGGGGACGCACCCGATTCCACTGCATCCCAGACCAGGGCCCGATCAGTGGCAAAGCATTTTGCCACCGAGTCAGCGGGGATCCAGCCACAACGCACTGACTGACTCAGTCACACGTAGCCATTTCCTAGTTGGCTGTCCCTGGGCTACCTCCTCCCACCCAGTCACCGGGTACCTGCGTCCACGTATCTCCCTCTGGGTCGCTGGGGGAGCTGGCGAGTGGGCATCCTGCGAGTCCCTCACTGTCAACCTGTGGCAGGTCCAGAAACTCCTCAGGGTCATCTGTGGAGGGTAGCTCTTCCAGGCTGCAGGGCCCCAGGGGTTCCTCTGGTCCAAAAGGTTCAGTCCACGCCAGTGGGTCCTCCAGGTAAGGGATGGCCGCAGGGGGTTTCTCCCATCCAGTGAGCTTGGGCAGCTGCTCCCAGGGTCCAGTGGCCCTACCCAGTTGCCAGGATCCAGTGGCCCTTTCCAGTCACTCGGATCCAGCAATTTGGGCATGCTTTGGATGCGCTGGTCGGCAGCGCAGTTGAACCAAACAGCCACAGGGCTTGAGTCAGGCCTAAACCACAGCCTCTGGGAAGACATGTCTGCCTTCAGCGGCAGCTTCCCCCTCCCTGACTGTGTTGCTGGGCCTGCCTTTTAAACTTCCCTCCCTGGCCCTGCGCCTCTGCTTCTGGGTGACTTGGCCTGCAGGGCCTGGTTCTGTCCAGTGGGGTCATTGTGATCCTTCCTCAGGCCCATGCTCCGAGGAAGGCCATAGTACCTTGTTACAGGAAGCTTTATTCATATGTTTCAAGATTTTAAAAGAGTCAGCAAAATTGAGAAGATTTAAATATGAGATTTATAATTTATTTATTTCAGTTTCAAAACCAAACCAAAAAAAAAAAAAAGTCTATTTTAGGCTCTAGGCCCCTGTGCTCAAGTAAAAATGCAATCCATAGTAATAAAACAAAACCAGTGCAGCATAAAACAGCCAGTCATCAAAGAAAATATTACTAGCCTAGATTGTCACATCCCTCCATTCCTGAAAGAAATGCCACAACCCAGCCACTTCAAACCTCTTCAAACACCTGTACAAGAGAAATAGGCTTTGCTGCTGACTCGGGGGGTCTACTCATTTTAAGGTTTTCAAGCCAAAGGGCAGAATGTATTCCACAATCAAAGGCCCTTACAAACCAGATAGGATTATTACCCTACTCCATCAGACCATCTTGGTCAGGATCCTGTCTTTGACATGGCCAACTCTAGATCATGCATTGGAAAATACAAGTAATCCTTTGTTGAACCATTAAAGAATATCTGCCCATCTGGGAAGGTTCTTCCTAACCCAAGGCAATTAGTGGTTGGTTTATGTCTTGAAGCATGAGACATGATATTCCTTCTAATTTTTTTAATCCAATATAAAGTAATTATGACTGTTCTGGTAAGCCATAAAAAATATCTTCAATTTCTGGCTTCAGTGGTACCCTGTGGCATTGAATAACAATGATATTTATTTTGTTAATAATTTTAAATTAGTTGCCTTTCTATTTAATTGAACGAGCCCTCATTTTTGAATGATGAACAGTAAACCCAGGCACTCCTGTTTACCCTTCTCTGTATCTTACATTATTCGCCTCTTATTCATCTCCTCTATAAATTAAGCAGTCCCTATCTTGGTCTCTTCAATCTCTCTTCAGCTGGGAGTCTTTGCATGTCTGTCCTACAGTATCCGGAGCTCTCTCATGCATAAACAAGCAGTGATAGCTCAAGTACCTCCACTGTGCAGTATCATATGGAGACAGAGATAGAGAGAGATCATCTCTCATGTTTCCCAGTCTCTCTTCCTCAGGAAAATGACCTGGGTATCATTGTGGACAGGTCAATGAAGACATCACCTGAATATGCAGTTGCAGGGTAAAAAGCAAACAAAATGTGAGAATGCAGAAGGAATGGGATAGAAAATAAAACAGACTATATTATAACATCATTGTAAATCAGTGGTAAGCCCTCATCTGCAGTACATTGGGCAGTATTGGTCACCCTATCTCAAAGAAGCTATTACTGAATTAGAGAGGGTTCAGAGAACGATTGCCATGGAAAACTCGTTTGAAAACAGGCTTAAAAAACTAGGAGTGTTTATCCAAGAAAAGAGACAAAAACAGGAAATGATAAATGCATATAAAAATGAATGATAGAAAAAGTACACTGGGAGTTTCCATTCTCTCTGTCTCATAACACAAGAGCAAGGAGACATTCATTAAAATTGGAAGGTGGCAAATTCAAAATGGATAAAAGGAAATACTTTTTCTCGTAAAGTGTAATTAAACTGTGGAACTCAGTGCCACCAGATATCGTTGAGGCCAAGAATTTAGCAAGGTTCACAGAGGGATTGGATCTGTATATGGATATCAAGAGATATAACAGTTAATGCTAAAATAGGGTTACGGAGCCTGAACAGCTTCATGCTTTGGGACTTAAAGGAGTCTTTAATTATTAGGGGGTTAGGATAAGGCTTTTGTGGGGGCAGATTGTCCCGTATTTGCTTACCGAGGGTTTCTTGCACTTGGACTTTGCTGTAACTTTCTGTTCTTTATTTTAACTGAGGACTTTTTATGCTGTGTTCCAGACATCTAATAAACCCTTCTGTTTTTACAAGGCTGGCTGAGTGTCACTCCAGATTAAGGAAATTAGGGGCTCCCTTTGGGTTTGCTCCCTTTGGGTGTGTAAGTCTCCCTTTGATGTCCTATCCAAGTGGACTCGCCTAGGGGAGCTCATGGTGTAAAGCAGAGGTGCTGAAAGCTCCAAAGTTTGGTCCCTGGAGGTGCTGAAGCCAAGGGGCTTACCCCTGTGAAAGAGTGTGACCCTAAGGGGGCTGACACACTGAAAGGGATCCTCCAGGGGACTGTTCCAGAGTTGTGTGAGAGCACTGGACCTGTGAAACCATGACAACAGGTGACCAGGTCAAAGATGCATGATGCATTTATTTATTATGACTGATTGATTCAGTAAGATTCTTAGGTGTGCATACAACTTCAAGCAAGTAATTGGTCTTACTGAAGTAAATAGAACTAACTCCATGCTTAAAGTTACATACGTAAGTATATTGCTGAACTGGGGTGTACATGGACATTGCTTACACATATATCATATACAAACATGCATGCACACACTGTTTATCTAAAGTTCATTGTTTATTTGAAATGCACTGAGTTGAGATGTAACTCCAACCTACTTGCTTGAGACCCAGACTCCAACTGACCTTCCTCTAGCTCTGTACTTCCCTCCAAACAATGCTCTCAAAGAGTTTTCCTCAGGATTAAGATAGGATAGACCTGATGTCTTTTTTAGAGTTTTAGTCTTCTTTAGGGACACTAACATTAATAGCGATAAAAAGAGACCAGCTCTTCCATAACTCTTAATAGCTGTGCTTTGTTCCCAGGATTAACCACCCTCCCATACACAGCCCCCAAAACCAAAAAAGCAGGACTAATTAATAAAAAGTACCACAAATCTTGATAAAATGTACTCAAATTTCTTATTTGCCTGGGATGATATATATTATCTGGTATGCTTGGTATTCCACTGAAGAAAACATAATACCCAATAATTCATCTATACCATGACTATTAGGATAAATTTTCAGATAAAGAATGTGTGTATAATGGAAACTTCAAAAGCTGCAAATCTAATATGATAAATGACCCAAAATACAATGTATCAGTTTACTTTGCTTAGATTTTAATATTTGTAAAATGAGCAAAACAATATATCTATATGCCAGAACCACATTATCATAAATGTATTTGCTAAAATATAAGACATAAATTGCAGTTAAATTTAGTAATGTACGATAGTATGCTTGAATGTTTCTTTGTGATTAAATGTGAACAATTGCTCCTTAAAGGTAAAGGTCTGTGTATGTGTGATTAATCAGATTGAAATGACAGTGCGGACAGTTCACGCCATGCCTAGTTATCAGAATGATTGATTTTAGTCTATGCTGCTGGATGAAAAAATATCTGTTAATAACTACAGCAGCAAAACTCCTGATGTCACTGATAGAACAAATCACTTTTCACATTCTGTATTATCTGGCTCATTTACAGATATAGAGCATACAAACTGATCCATTGGAACTCAAAATTATAACATAAAAAATGACACAGATTTATGCAAGAATGATGACTGCAAAGTGCATGGCATCAGTACTCTAAGAAGTTGAAAATTGCTGCTGTTGTAGATGTCATAGGCATGTTATTTTCTTTGGTATGCGTGGAGGATATGCTGTCAAGCTTTTATCATGCAGATTATTTCTATGTGCTTTACCTCTCTTCCTGCTAGAAATAGAAGATCACTGAATCTGGCTGTTATTGTGTGCTTAAAATATTCCTTAACAAACTTGGTCTGACTATCATAGAAGATTAGGGTTGGTTGCCTCTCCTGCTGCTACATCGGCTCCAGCCTTAATCATTCCCATTGCAGTCTTAATTCAGTCCCTTTTCCCCCCTACTCACACAGCACTGCGCTGCAGAGGAAGGGAAGCACTATGTTTTACAGAAATGTGCTCAGAGTTGCAAGAAGTGCCAACAAGCCCCTGACACTAATGTCCCCACACCAGCAGCCAGTACTCCCGAACAATTCACTATTCACTATTCACTCCAAATCCCCCCCCGACCAGCACCACCAATGCACACCAGCCACTCATCCCCCAGCAGCACGCCGTACCTCCTACCCAACACTGCCCTGCAGTAGTCCTCCAGACATGCATGAGCCCAAACACCACGCTCAGAACCCCAGAATAAGCTGCCGTAATCATTTGTAACCACAGATCTAGCAAACATCTTTTGCTGGGGGTGCACACAGTAATGTTCTCAGACTCTGAACCTTTGATTCTCTTGGTATGGTCCATCTACTAAGGTTACAATTGTGTTTCTTATGTCTGCTCTTTAGCTTCATATTTTCATATTAGCTTCATCCCTTATCTCTTGGCCTCAAAAAATACTTCTGGAGAGCAAACCTCTCCTTCACTTTACACAAGTACAGAATTCTGTGCTAAACTATCGAAATACTCAGTGTATTGTTCCAGAAAAAGAGTAAACGTGTCCTTCAAGTTCACTTAACATGTTTGTTTATATTTAGTGTTGCTGCCCTCATTGGTTTGTTTTGTTTATGAGAAGGCAGCAAGTCTGTTTGCAAGTATGGCAGGGCATAGTGGGGATTATCACAGGCTAAGGTGATACATTTTTGTGTTAGCACGTTGGTAAAACATTACTAGCACAGCACTACACCATTTTATTTGTAGGAAAATTGAGGCAGAGGATTCAGAAGTGAGGGATTGTTTAGGAAACTAAGGAAATGTGCTGGAGTCTTTCAGCTATGGTCAGATAACTATAATACATGTTCTTAATGTTATTTTTCCATATGGATGCATGTTCTGGTTATTTCACTAAATTGTGTTCCTTTAAAATCTTTAAAAGAGTTTTCCCCCATTTTCTGATTTTTAGTAACTTTTTATAGTTATAGAAATATAATTTTTTTCAGTAAATTACTCTTCTCTAAACAGATGAATTTATATCAACTTTTTCTACAAACTGTCAAGACAAGAAGAAACCTATTTTGTCCAAAGCTTGTGCTTTTTAAGTTTGTTTTTGTTTTGGTCCTATAATTATTACATCATTTTAGATAGATATATCTATTACCTTTCTGTTTTTTTTCTTTACACATTTGTTCTAGTATTTTGTTTCCTTACTGATATGTGTTGATAGCAAGAGGTAGCCAGTAAGGATGGAATAGGTCAATCACGAGACAGCATCAGCAAAAGCAAATTTAGCTGGACAGAAATGCCAACTAATGGTGATACAGTGTTTCACTCTACTGCTTGTATGATAACCCCATTAGTCATGTCTACGGCAGTATCAATTCCTAACCCAAGCCAGCAACATTGGTAAGAGAATTCTTGCCCCCTCAGTGTAGCACCCTTTTCATCTGCATCCTCTTGAATGTGGAATAACTGAATTTAAACAGGTCAAAATTCACAATGCTGGTGAGGAAAGGGATGTTTTCAGATTGTATTACAAGTGGAAATTATGATACAACTTGTCTCATCCCTCTAATGGCATCTATAGTTGCTGCCCAAGTACAATAGAATATATGGAATTTACACTTAAGTCTGTAAGTTATGGGGAAAAGAAGCTAGGAAGGGATGTTTGATCCTTTAGGCAGTAACTTCTATCTACTTGTAAGAATTTAGCAGGCCATATCTTTTTTGCTGCCAGTGGGTGTCACTCTGAGTCTCCTATGAAGGTAGTTTAAATAAGAAGGAAGATTTGGCATTTTGCTGTTAATAGGTAACACATAACTGCTTTTATTATAAATTAATTATGTGGTTGGCTTATCACAGAAATGTGTATAACTTTCAGAGAAATCTTACAAAATAAGTTTCTTGTTTTCAGACTGTAAAATAAGAGAAGGACATTTGCCATGACAGAAACTTCTATAAAGGGGGGTAAGTAACTTTATCAGAGGTGCAATCCAAGCAATTTTGGTTCTTACATTTATTTTCAGCATTTTCAAGCACAGTGTGGTTATTTTTCTGTATGATTCATATTTTAGACTATATCTTTGACGAGTTATTTCACGCTTCACTGACTGCAAAGGGTTGAAATTGTATTCCATATTGGAACAGTAGGGACAAATTTGTTACGATAAATGGATAACTTTGTCATTTTTAATAGATTGCTGCTGGTTAGTTGATGATCTGTATTTGTTTGTTGGTTTATTTTGGGTCCATTATTTTAATTATTTTCCTGTCATGAACAATCTGATGAAAAGAAACAGAGTTCAAGGTGGCACATTACTTCAAAAATATCTGCATCAGGGTTTGAAAATTACCATGGAGAGAGAAGGCAGAAATAGAATTCACAAGCAAAGATAAGTGCAGTCACATCATGTGTTCATATTCCTTTAACAGAAGATATTGTTAATTTTCTGTTTTTTGTAGCAGATAACCAATATGTAGTTCACATGCTGATGCTGCTCTGTCTCTTTAATAATATTCCTTATTCTCAAAAAATCATTTAGAATGGATGTAATTCTAGATTCATTGCTGGGTTTATGTTTGCTGATGCCAATTTCATAAGCAAAGACATTTTATTCTGGTGTTGTAGGAATGTATTCTTTTTGAATTTCAAGAGAGTATTGACATCTATAAAATACAGCCTGTGTTTTATCCAAAAAGCAATCATATTTCCTATAATTACTAATGGGTGCTATAGTAAGAAACCTCTAGAAAAGCAATTAAAACCAGGAGGGAATTGAAGATGTTCAGTTCAACATGTTCTTTATCAATCTTTACCCATTATAAAACAAACCAAGTTTCCATACAAATAAATCTTAAATTCACAGATTTTTGTCATGTTTGCCTAATTCTAGAAAAATCTGGTTCTACAAGTTTTTGATTATATATTTAAGTACCTCAAATTTCATTATTAATTTGACTCATATTTGGACTTCTTACTCTTGCCTTGAAAAACAGTCTTATTTTTCTTGATGGACAAATCTTGCCAACAAAGAATCATGAGATCTGGATAGGTCATAGCAAGAAACTGTCTGAGTCCTGGGCAACAAAAGGTTGAGACTCACTATCCTATACTTATGCCCCTCTCTCTACAGAGGTCATGCCTCTGTATTGCTATTCACAGATGAATCTTTTCCAGGAAGTACATAATGATGTGCTGAACCTTTGAGATTTAGATTATTTTGGAGTGATCTGTCTAATAAATTAACAGGAGTAGAGATGGTCGGGAATTTCCCTATAGAACAGGTTTTTGTCAGAAAATGCTGATTCATCAAAACCACACTATTTTGCAGAAATATATTAGTTTCAGCAAACTTCCAAAGAAACATGGGCAAGTTTCTTTTAGGAAAACTGCCAGGTTTCCTGCCAGCTTCCTTGGTAGGCAGCTGGGGAGCTGTTTTTCCACGGTCAGTGGCTCTGGGGCAGTCCCATCCTATAGACTATACCAAGGCTGGGAAACCTCAGGGCTTTCAGACTCCCTGGCAGAGACCTGAGAGCCTGGCAACCCTGGGAGACTGGTTTTAACCAGGCCTTTCAGAATCTAGGTTTTTGGCTCTGAAGCAAGGAGCCTGGAAGCCCTGAAGGTATGCCTACACTGCAGCTTGGAGCAAGTCTCCCAGCATGGGTACACAGACTTAGGTCAGTGGGGCTTGAGCTAGGGTGCTAAAAATATCAGTGTGTACATTCTGGCTTGGATATAAGCTTGGGTTCTTAAACCCACTTGAACCCTTAGCTTCAGAGCCCAAGCCACAAGGTTTGTACTGTTATTTTTAGCATGCTAGCTCAAGTCCCCCTAGAGCAAATCTGTACTTTGGCTGGGAGGGTCACTGCTAGTTGCAATGTAGACATACCCCCTGAAGGTTCTAGGAGCCAGGAGCCTCAGAGCTTGTGCTTACAGGCTTAATTTCATTTTGTGAAATCTTCTAAATTTTTTGATAATTTTTAAATGAATATTTTTGGATTTTCCCCCCTAGAGGAAATTTCAAAATTTCTACTTTTTGTTACAAAATGGAACAAACTTCTTTCAGAATTTTTGAATTTCCCATAAAATGCAAATTCAGACTTTTGACCAGCTCTAAACAGGAGTGATTCTTCCATCCAGTTCTCCCTCTAACAGTCTGTTGTTTCCTTCCCAAAGACTGAATGTCCAGCTGAATCTCTTGGGACTAGAAAGAAGGTTGGAAATTACCACATGGGATTTTCTTGTGCGATTTTGCAAATTTTTATTTTTCAAATGGGCCACAAATATATCAGCTTTTACAAAGTTTTTCGGTAGCTCCTCAAAGAAAGTAAAGGGTGTATAAAAGTTATTACTTAAAAGAAGAAGAGGGAGTCGTATAGGGGAAGTGAACTAACCTATTTAGAATAAATATGTTTTGGTTTGGTTCAAAGAATGATCAACACATAGTCTGATTTTATTTTATATAAATTATTATGCTCATCCTTAATCATTATAGGATCTAACTTTTATAGGATTTAGCTTTTGGAGTCTTAATCTGGCAACATTCATAGCTACCTTCTTCTCACAAGGCCTACATCAAAAGTAGAGCTCAGCAAAAAATTCAGCATAGTTCCTGTCCCAACAAACCATCTTGTAAAGTTTTCCAGAAAAGCAAGGTCAGAAGTTCTACTCCTGAGTTTTTGGATTCAAGCAGTGGTAGTACAATATAGTTTAGAAAGTAGCTTCCCAGATGACAGTTCCCAGAAAACCTGTTTTTAGTCAGGTTTTGTCTTTGAATGTATAGTGCAAATTTATGTCATGCTGGAACAATTCCTTTTGGTTTCTCACCCTCACAATCCATCTACCCACCCCCCCGAATCTCAAAGTAAATCCTATTGTTAAAAAACCCTATATGCTAGTCTATATGAAATAATACTTCAAAAACAATATAAAATATTGCAAATAACTGTATACCTTTTCAGACAGCTATTTTATAATCTCAGTAAGATTATGATGGTGCTGATCAATATGTACTTTAGGTGTGTATTTAGTTGTGGGGAAGGAGATTCATATTTGAATCTATTGCTGTGATGAGGTCAGCATCTTAAACAGGCGTTCTGAACTGTGTGGAAGGCAATGAATCAGGGAAATGAGATGAAGAGGGGAAACTGTCAGTTAATTAACCACGGTGTCACATGCCTGCTTTCACCAATTGCAACACAAAATTTTTAAAACCCATTAAAAATACCCTGTCATTAAAGAAAAAATGTGCACATTTTCAGTCTTACTTTTCTTTAAATGGATGGAAAATATTTTAATAATTCTTTTTTCCTATTCTGTTGTAATGAGGAGATTCCTTCCAGACCATCATATAGCCTAGGGTGAAATACCTAGAGAGAACCCCGAATGAGGGTATAATATGTCAAGAGAATCAGGAAAGGGAGGTTAGTGCTATGTTGCCTGATTGAGGCCAATGGATAGTTTGCAAGAAATGAGTGGTAATATGGTGTCCCTCAAGCTGATGAGGGAAAATAGCTGATCCTTGAATAGACAACAAAGCACTGCCTTCCACAAATTGAGAGAGAGAACTTAAATGGACAATGCCAACATGAGTAAGCCTAAACTTGCTGTATTTGTTTTAATATGGATTTGTAGGCTGTATGTATGTCACACGTCAAACTATCTATCTGCTCATGTTTTATAGGTATGTACATGTAGGTATGTGCATGCCTACTATTATGAAGAAATGCAGCACCGTGAACATGGTGGCAGGATATAAAGTATCTTGCATTTTGTAGATACTGCATTCCTTAATTTTGGGAAATAATCGATTTTTTCCCCTGGGATCATGATGACAGTATAAAGCAAAGTAGACTTTGCTTTGTCAGTGCTTGAATCAGTGCTTGAAAACTGTACTGAGTTGAAAATATTGAAAGTAATATTAATAGAGTAGCTATTTGATCTCTCTTGGTACCAGAAGAAGGAACTAAATCACCTAAGGGTTTAATCTTTTTGAGTTTTGGCTGGTCTAGATCAGTAGTTCTCAACCAGGAGTATGCGTACCTCTGGTAGTTAGCAGAAATGTTCCAGTGGGCACCTCAACTCATCTAGATATTAGCCTAATTTTACAACAGGGTACATAAAAAACACTAGCGAAATTGATAGAAACTAAAAATTTCATACAGACAGAATGAGAAAGTAAGCAATTTTTTAGCAATAGTGTGCTGTGACACTTTTTAGTATTTTTATGTCTGATTTTGTAAGCAAGTAGTTTTTAAGTGAGGTCAAACTTGGGCTTCGCAAGACAAATTAGACTTCTGAAAGGGATACAGTAGACTGGAAAGAATGAGAACCATCGCTCTAGATGGTGTCACTTGGTAATGAGTGGTTACTTGGTTTATGTAACTTACAATTATTATGATTACTCAATTTTTGGTATGTCGTTGGTAGCTCTGTTGGATAGATATATGGTATCTCCTGTGAATTGCTGTTTGATAGTGTTGGCGTTAATACTAGTAATTAGATCAAGCTGAAAAGAAGTGATGTCTGTGTTAGCTCTGGTGAATTCGTGTCTGAACCACCACCACCACCACCACCACCACCACGAAAAATTTGTGATTGGAAAAGCAGTGTTTTTTCATTGCAGTGCTCTTGGGTCAGAACTAAACTTAATGTGTCGTCTGCAAATTGATGATGTTTTGCAAGCTGATGTTGTTTTGGGATATGAGTCTCAGCATGAAGCTGATGTTAAGGAAATCAGCAGAAAGGCAGAGGTGAATAAAGGATTACAGTAATCCCTGCAGGAAAGTACAGCAAGGGAGCTACAAACTCTCTTGATATGGATCAAGAGAGGACCTTGCAATTTTGCATCACTCAAATAGGATACAGAGACATCCTGTAATTTTTCCCCCCTATTAATAATACCAGTAAATGTGAGTGGGAAGGGAAGGAATTAGTAGGAAGAAGCACCAACATTCATAGTTTCCTTATGAGGCCTGGCTGCTGGGCTCTGTCAAGATTTTGCATTTCAAGGATAGATAAGACACATTCACTATGGAAACATCCATTTGCAAACAGAGTACGGTAGCTGTTATATACTTTTAAAATCCACCTTTTGGATTTAATAATACCTCACATTTAGATATTCTTTTAAATTTAAGTGTTGTGCAAACATTAATACGTTTCAACTAGTGCATCAAATTCTTACCTCTCCAAAAAAACAAAACAAAAAATGACCCAAAAAAACGCCAAACCCAGTGAAACTTGCAAAAGGAGCATAATCAGCTCAAATGTCCTTAATACATTTTCCCACAACTAAAGACCAATAGAATTTTTCATGACATTATAGCCCCCCTCTTGTCCACTGGCCCAATATGAGGTTGTTCAAGACAGGATAAGTCAGCCTTGTAGCTTTTTATATAACTTTGGGAAACTGGGCCTGAGGTTCCTCTATGTGCTCCGCATGGTGTGTCTTGTGTGTTCGCTTCAGTCCAGACTCACTCAGACAAAACACCAGGAACAAAGTTTTATCCTGTAAAGAAACATAGAACAGGATTATAGTCCAGTAACCTCCCTTCTACTTGCTTGCCTTGTGCTCCCAGCTTTAGTCAGTGCTGAAACTCTTGGCAGAAACCAGGAAGCTCTCACAACATGCTGCAATATGTAGTCCACAACTTGTAGTTCCAACAGATGATGCTCTAGCACACTGGACCTTGGGCTACAACTTAATAAAAGAAAAACAAAACAATACAATCAGGATTTTAAAAGCAAAAATCCCCTAGATGTTTGTAACATCTCATTCTCATTTGAAACATGAACACAGAAGCATTGTTGTGGTACCTGACAACTTGGAATTAGAAGTTACTAGAAAATAACTATGAAAATGAGATTTGTTTTTCATCATTGTCCAAATTGAGAGACATGTCAAATATTCAATATAAATAATAAAAAGTATAAAGTAGGGCTACCGGGAAAACAAGAATTCTGTTTTGTAAAAAATGTTGAGGTTTTAACTGTTGTGTTTGTTCCAGATTGGAAAGAAAACTAGACCTTCGTTTAAAAAGAAAACGGAGGAGGAGCAGACAAGTTTGAGACTGCCTGACCAGAGAACCAATAGCTTGTTGGTTAAGCCATTAACCTAGGGTATGGGAGACCCATGTTCAAGTCCGTACTCTGCGTGATTTTTAGTAAGTGCTACCTCCCACCATCTGAAATTCTGCCCCCTGCAATCTTGTCTTTATTTATCTTTACATTGTAATGCTGATGGTATTTATAACATGTGAAGACATTTTAAAAAATATATTATTTTGTTTCAACCGGATTTTGTTCTGTTAACATATTCAACCTATGCTTGAGAGGTGAGCGTGTGGAAGGATGAAAATCATGGACTTTCATTTATGTCACTTAAAGCTAAAAGCAGTGCACATTCATCTACTATTGTCTTCACCTGTGGCATTTGTGGACAGGGCTGCAAGTCTGAAATAGGTCTTTGGTCTCATCTCAGGATCCACAATAAGTGACTAAAGCTCTTTCATAAAACTCGATGAGAGACTCTATCTTCATCACCACACTCTGTTATGCTTTGGGAGGTCAAAAGGTAGGGAAATCTTGACAATGCTTTAACATGAAATAGGCTATTTATTTGGAAGAGCAATTTTATTATTAATAAATTATCACTTTGACGTGCCATTCCATGTCTACAACAAAATATCCCCAGCATCCCTTAATTCAAAGATGCAAATTAATCTGGCAGTTTTAATTGAAAAAATCTAAAATACATTCAAGGCTTCATTTATGGAATTCATCTACGTTTTTACCAATTTAAAATTTAGGTGAGTTTCATATTTAAAATGATTTTTTTTCTATTTTCATTTGACTGTCTTTTCTTTTCATTTGCAGTTAGGTAAGCATAAGTGTAAGCTCCTGTGCTGTGAATCCGAATAACTCTTCCAGCAACCGACAGGAATTGAAGTAGGGTATGAGCTGTGATGGTAGCATTAGGTGGAATGGTTTATATAAGATACATTCGTTAATAGACTTGTATATAATTTGGGAAAGAGTCTAATTAAGATCCTTATGTTACATGAACCATTTTACCACACACTTGGATTATAAGAAAATGTACATAATTAATAGAGCACTTTATTTCTTAATTTCAATAAAACAAGGTGATTTAAAGGTAATTCCTATATTTTAAGCATGTTGGGTTTTTCTACACTGCCCAACAGTTTGGGCTAAGGTGGTGTGAATAGCAGTGTGCACCAAAGTGCTGTGCTGTAACTCACCTGTGTGGATGTTGTAGGCGTGAAGTAAAGGTTCCTAGTTTGCATTAATATAGTCCAGTCTGAAGAAGCCAAGATTTCATGTTAGAGTAGTTCAGTTATTAAAAGTTTATATAGATAAAAGGTATTCGCTCAGTCCCCACAAAGGGCCCCTGACTTTAGCCCTGTGGATTTAATTTTATGCATCGTGCACACTGATACAAGGAACAGTCCCTTTGCATGCTGTCCTGTGGCTTCCTTCCATTCTCAAAAGACGTGGGGGATTGTTTCAGTTTGCCTGCTTAAGTGGACCAATGCAATCTTTCGAGGAACTCCCTTTTGTGACCTGCTTTCTCTCTCTCACTCTACTCTGACTGTCTCTCAGCTTTTTCTTTTTTTTTCCTGGTGGCCATAAGTCTCTACTGGGTGAAGGTGAGGATCTCCCCAATCACCCACAACATACATAATTTTGTGTTGGGTCAGGAGAGAGAATGACTCTGCTGCCTCTTTCTCAGGAACAGCAGGCAGCTCGCTTGAGACCACTGTGTCCCCTTCTGAGTTTCCCAAGTAGGCATCCCAACTTGATGAATGAGAAGCCACAGAAGTCACACGTGATTGGGGGCTTCCCAAGCATGCTGTTTCTTCTGGAGTCTACTGGAGAAGCACTACAGAACAGTGTTAATGGGTCCAGGTCTCTCCACCTAGGGATGAAGGAGGAAGCTACCACATTTCCAGGACTTTCAAATAAAAGGGTTAGGTTAGGTTGATTGTGGTTCAAAAGAGCTGCAAAAGGCTTAGTGCAATTTCTTATTTTAACCAAATTGGTCCACCAGTGCCTTCCTTCCTTTTATTTATGTATTTGTTTGTTTGTTTATTTAAAACATAAAGAGGGCCAGATCCTCAGTGATAGCTGAGGGGTGCTTGTTGCAGCTGAAGTGGTGATGGTAGGAGGGAGATTCAGAAGTGCATTTTGCACTCCACCATTTTAGGGCTGTTCCGCATTAGGCTGCTCTGCCTGGACTAGCAGCCAGAGGGAGGAATTGTTGGGGCATAGGGAAGTAGTCCCAGTGTTCTGTATGTTAGAATCAAGGATTGAGCTGTAACATGGTGTATTCACACAATGAACCAAGGCTATACAATCTAACTACTCTATAGCATATAAGGTTGTTGTTAGAGTGCTGTTAACGTCAAAAGAACAAGACAAATGCCTAAATTTGAAAGTATACATTTCTGAGTGGAGCATGGGCAAGACTAGATTTACACACACACACGAAACAGAGTTACACGTGCAAACTCAGTTGATCAGTTATGATTCTATTCAGTAGAGTGCAGTGGTATGGATATATGCCAACCAGTTCATTACACTATTCCGTAAAGAAAGCACTTTGTATATAGTACCTTTCATACTCAATCAAACAATATTAGCAATTAATCATTTTTTTAATATTATCATTGTATATTTATTAGTTCATGTTTGATATCTTTGTAGACTTGCCATGCACCTATGAAAAACATACATACTCTATACATGATGACACATATTGAAATATCATAACATACACAGATGAAAAAGATTTGTTTAAAAAATGATCTTACCATATTGCAATATGCTCTTTGGTCTCTTTTATTAAGATTACACATTCACCAACATATTAGGTATTTCAGAATGTAGTTTGACTTCTACGTTTACACATAACTTAATTTTCCAGTGAATTTTTTTTTTTAAAGTTAGGTAAGTCCTTTTGCAATTTTCTATTTAGCATCTCCTTTTAGGGGTGTGCTGGTTTGTTCACAATATAGCCCAAGTACATTTGAATCTTTAGGGTAAAAGCTGCCAATTGTATCAGCTGTCAAATGTTTAATTTAAGGCCTGCACTCTTGTGAACATTACTCCAAGTTTAACATGCGTGTCTGGTCATAAGATCCATGGAGTAAGTTCTTTTTTATTTCTGCAACCATGTGACAAAATGTATTAATTTTGCACCTTTGACATCATGATTTGTACTCTGTCCCCTAGTACATCTCTGTCTAACAATCCAAACCTCTGATCAGCTTTTAAGAAGTGAGCTATTATTTAAAAGAAAAGAAAAGGGGCTAGAGGGGGACTAACATAAAAATGTAGATGAGGTAAAAACAGGGATTTAAAAAAACTGCATCTGTTATATAAGGTCTAGGAGTAGAAATATTTTTAAGATCTAATTTATTACAAACCATCAGCTTTAGAAACACAAATTTGTGGTGTATAAGGTGTTGTGTTTAAAACACACTCTCTGGTGAATAGAAAGGCCATTTTATTTTAGATCACATTTATAGGTTTTTAAATTTACTCTAATTTTTTTTTTATGAATTTGAGGCCTCTGCATGTTAACTAAGGCAATTGGACTTTGTAAGTGAAGGGATACAGAAATTAGTAGCAATAAATCTATTTTAGAATGCTAAAAAACAAAACAAAAACAAAATAAACTTTCTCTAAAATGTGGAATACAATACATGATGGAGTGCAGTAACATAAGGGTTTTATCAACACTCATTTGAGATCACCTGTATAACTCATCCTTATCTTCATCACTAATACGAGGATTTTAAATAGTCAATAAGGCCTTTATACAACTACACCATCATGTGTTCAATATTTATCTCTATCTATGTGGCATATAACGGATGTGACTATATGCATGCATCCACATGTATTCTCCTCACTGCCAACCAAATGAATGTAAAAATATGGCAAAAAATGATTAATATGTGGAATAGGAATTTCTGAAAATGCACTAATACAGAAAAACAGGGCTAATTATCAGACCTGGTAAAAAAGGTGGTATTTCTTTTCCTCCACAAAGAAATTTCAACATGAAATGTTTTGAATAAAATTTGTAGCCAGCATTAGAATTATTCAGAAATTAGAGGAGGGAAAGACAAATATTTTTTGTTAAAGTCCCAACTTTTTGTCAGAAGAAAGTTTTAGGAATTTTTTCGATCTGGCCTACCATTTATTGGGGCCTTCTTGGGGGATTGGTAATCAACACCACTTTTTTGTGGAAATGGAAACAGTGAAACACAGATGACATAATATGGTAAAAAGTGGAGGCCATATCTTTGTTTAACTAATAGTTAACTGGGATAAACTACTCAGAATTGCCTGGCAATGTTATTTCAATTTAGATCTCAGCTGGCAGCAGTAGCCCCTGGTATATTATAAACCTGACAAAGAGCGTGAAGGCCATGCTTCCTCTATGCTCTCCTGCCTGGGATCCTTACTGGATGTTAATTCCCAACCTTCATGCCTTCTTGCTGGAGGTAGAAGAGATACAGAGACCACAATCTGCACCAGACGTAGAGGCACACCTTGTGACTGTGCCATTTGCTGCCCAGGACCAATATCCAAAAAATCCACTGGGTTTTAGAAGCCTCATTTGGACCCTTCCAAAAACCACCAACCATGTTGGGACCCAGCAAAGTTGCAATAATTTGAATTTTAAACCTTTCAAAAACAGACCACTTGGATGTTGAGTGGAAGGTGAAAAAACCCACGCGGCAATTTAGATTGTTTATGGGACAAATCCCTTCCAGACCCCAACACTTGCAATCAGCTGAGCCCCTGGTATTCTAGGAGTTCCAGGACATTAGTAGGATAAGTCTGGAAGGGAGGGGCAGAATTTGGGATGCTGCAATGGCTCTGCCACCCAGAAAATGGCCTCTCTACCATCCTCACCATGGTATGGGATCCAATCACTCAGCCCAGCAGCACCCCTGCTGACCAGTGGTGGCAGCACTGGGCAGAACAAGTCCCAGAGTCTGGACCCAATTGTGACATGGAACCATTCCCCCCCTCTTTTTTTTTTTTTTTTTAAACTCATCCATGCAATATAGCACAAAGTAAGGGAAGGGGAGAAAGTAGGGTGGGGTAAAGCAGCAATTACCCTGTACCAGAAGTGAGGAGAGTAGGGAGGGGGGGCATGTGGAAGAGTTCTTCAGCTGTTGCTGGCAGAATTACCTCTCACTACCCCCAAAGGGGTGACTGCATTGATCCTGGCCCCACCCATGGTGCTCATAACTAGGGGATGAACAACTGCATCTTTTTAATTGTTAAATAAATAATTTATTTTGCTTTTTTACCGCTTCAAGGTCAGCCAACTCAGAGTGTTCCAGGCCAACGCGCCATTGACAATGAATGGTTTTCAATAGTAAGTTTGTGTACTATTTTAAATCTTCATTTTTTTACACTGTACTTGTACTCTGCCATTCAGATATTGCTGTAACTGCTGGTAGATTTTATTGCCAATAAAGAACTCCAGATATTGTAACAAATTATCTAGAAATCAAAAACAATACAGGTTGTTGCAGATGCCTTTGTACAATATATACACTACTTTAAATTTTTTACCGAAAGTCCAGTGTCTGCAGTTTATTTCTGGGAACATAAAATGAGTGTTTCTAGGACACAGGTGACAGGTTTGTGAATGACTTTAAAAAGAAAGATATATCTGATCATCTACAATTTTTATGGAACCACATCGCCTTTTGGAGTTGCTGCTGAATTTTAACATCACTAATTTATTTGCTGACAGACAATCACTGTGATGTAGTTTGTTAAGCTTTCATACAAGCTGTCAGGGATGAACATAGTTTTGATAAATTCTAACCCCAAAGTTTATGTACAAACAAACTGAGCATTTGACATCATTTTTCATGTTTTTCAATAATTTATTGTGTTTCCACAGCAGTTCATGTTTTTGTAAACTTCTTTCCTGCTAAGTATGGTTACTGTACTGCACATATACTTGAATATTGGCAATTGTTGTTTTTGGACCTTATGTTTGGAAGAATTTTGTATCATAATCTGTATTTTGACTCCTTGGCCCTTTTTTGTCGGAATACGGACATGGTAAAGTGCTTGGTGACTGACTGGGAATTTTTGTACTATACTACTGGGAATTTTTGTACTACATTTTTTTCCACCCAAAAATGCTGATTCAGCTGCACTGAAGCTTTTTTATGGAAGCATACCAGTGTTGATGAAATATTTGTCACGAAAGGCTTCTTGGATTCAGGATTTCCCACACAGCTCTACTTTGTATTTTGCCAGCGAGATTGTAAACATCTTTTTTGAAGAGGCCAGAATGTTGATTGTTCTAAAGGAGCCATGTTTTCAGCGTCTGCTGAAATTCCATCCCTTATCACTAACAAGCTATTAAACTATTAACCAGTGTCTAATCTTCCTTTTTTCGGTTAAGATTATGGAGAAGCCTGTGGCAAAACAGCTCTTAATATCCTGATCTGTCTGAGTCCTAGACACTGACAGTCAAGGTGTTGCCTGGCTGATGGCACATGTCTTGTTTTATTGATTGATTTTCCCATGGTGATGGATAGAGATCAGGAGTCCTTGCTGTAGGCTGTGAAAAATCCTATTGCCGTAAAGCCTGGGACAAATAGATCTGCTGTCTGGTAAAAGTATCAGGTTCCTTGCCCTCTAAACAAGGGCAACAGGGGAGGCTAGGTGTGAGCTGATTGACAATCCAGTAAAGTAGCATTTAACTGCTAGTGAGAGGGGAGGAGTAGAAGGAGAAGGGACTGAGCAAAATCATAGGGTTGAGCTGCCCATGAGAAGGAAGGTGGATGAGCCTATCCAATATCAGCTGAGAATCTGTCCCTCTACTTTTTTAACATATATTTTAAAAAGAAAAACAGTGAGAGCCTTGTGGCACCTTAAAGACTAAAATTTATTTGGGCATAAGCTTTCATGGGCAAAAACCCACTTTGTCGGATGCATGGGTTTCTGCACATGAAAGCTTATGCCCAAATAAATGTGTTAGTCTTTAAGGTGCCACAGGACTCTTGCTGTTTTGCTAAAAACAGACTAATATGACTACCCCTCTGGAACTCATCAACATGCAAGATTTTAAAAAGCATATTTCATCCCAAAACAACCATCATCACTATGACTCAATATAATTCTAATCTTTCATCAATAAAACCAAACACAAAATCCTTCTAAAAAAGAAACAAACTCTTAGATATGTTTACATCAGTAACATGGCTCACCCTCAAATACCAATGCATGTACCTAGGTAACTTTCACATACATATATAATTTATTATCAATCCATAATGTTCTTCACTCTTCCTATTAAACTATCCCTACAATGTTGTCCTCACGACAGAGCAATTGTAAATATTTTTAAAGATTCTACTGTCAATTGATAAATATACTAATGATAACAACCATGATTGAGAAAGGTCTAAAGCATGTGCCTAAGCACATGAATAATACCATTGATTTCAGTTGAACTGTTAATGAGTTTAAAGTTAAGCACATGGAGAAGTACCTTTTTGAATCAGGGCCAACAGCATCTCTCAAAATAATATATTAGATTCCAGAATCAAGTTTTTAAAAAAACCTAAATTAATACAGGAATATAAAAATCCCTTGATTGAGATTAATTTTTTTTTCAAGTACAGTTTCCAAATGTAAATAAGATTTAGGATTCAGGTTTAAGGTAACATCATTTCCAGTAAGGCTGTGTCAAAATAATTTACACTGCTAGCAAAAGCAGCTGATAAACAAACAAATCACTTTTTTCACCAGATACATTGAAAATAAATATTTCAGATGAAATCCTAGCCCTACTGAAGTCAAAGAGAGTTTTTTATATCAGCAGAGTCACTTTTATTCTTGGGCCATTTTTCTAACTTCTATCCCACCAAAAAAAAAGGGGGGGGGAGGGAGGAGGTTGCTGCAGAAATGATTGACAATTTGTCTAGGAACAAAGGTGAGCGAGGGAAATGGTTGCATCATGAGCGTCCCTGGCTATGGTGAATCAGGGGAGATCTAGTCCAGTTGGGAAGCCCAGGTCATACAGGAGAATTGGCACATGAGGAAACTGACCTACCACTCCCATGAGGCACTATAGCAGGAAATCCAAATTAAAATATTTTGATTTTCAGGTGCACTTGGGGCATTTGTTTTTTTGATCAAAACTGAGAATTTCTACAGAAACCAGATATTTAAAACATTTTGTTTAGTTGAAAACCAAATTATCCATCAAAAAACATTTCAACAGAAAATGTTCAACCAACTTTAATATTAAGCCATGAATGTGGGATATCAGTTTGCTCTATTGCTGCTTTCTTCTTTTTGCATGTGCATTTTTTATTCGCTGTCTTCTCCCTCTCTCTCTCACTCTCTCCATTCACTTGATTCACATACTTTCTCCCTTCTTCCAGGGCCATTTCCCTCACTTTCTGTTTAGTCCTCTGTCACACTTTTCCACCTTCTTTGCATTTCTTAGTATATGTATGCTGCTCATGCAGCTCCCACACCACTAGATCCACTCACTTCCTGACTGCTGCTCTTTCCTTTGTCTGGAACATATGAAATAGTAGAATGTGATTACAGAGAGCAATGTGATATGAAGAATCCAGAAAAATGGCAATAAAGTAGAATGTCCTATAAAGGTAGCACACTTGTGAAATTAAGTTCTTATGGATGCTTTGAAACCACATTGGATTGTAGGATTTTAATAAACTTGAAGGGAACATTGTATCTGCACTGCAGGTTATCTTCCTCATTACCCACTTGCTCCTAATACAAAAAAGAATTCTGCATAAATTTTTCTATGGTAGTATTTTAAATACCTTTGTGTTCTTCTTCGAGTGCTTGCTCATGTCCATTGCACTATAGGTGTGTGCATGCCTCAATGCACAGTTACCCAGAACTTTTTTCCCCTTAGCAGATCCTGTAGGGCTTGCTGCGGTGCCCTCTGGAGCCCCTCGAGAGAGTGCTCCTGCAGGACATCTGCAAAACCACCACTTGGTCATCGGTGCATACCTTCGTGACCCACTACGCCATTGTCCAGCAGGCGAGAGAAGACGCGGGATTCGGCAGCTCTCCGGTAATTCCGACCCACCTCCAAAGGTATTGCTTGTTAGTCACCTATACCGGAATGGACATGAGCAAGCACCTGAAGAAGAAAACAAGGTTACTTACCGGTAACTGATGGTCTTCAAGATGCATTGCTCATATCCATTCCACAACCTACCTCCATCCCTGCTGACGGAGTTGGCAGAAAGAAGGGACTGAGGGGGTGTAGGGCCGGCAGTGCCTCATATACTGTGGCATGTGCGCGGGGTTCTGGGGGTGTCAGAGCCGGCCGGCATCTGCTAAGGGGAAAAAAAATTCTGGGTAACTGTGCACAGAGGTGTGCACACACCTATAGTGGAATGCACATGAGAAACACATCTCGAACAATATCAGTTACTGGTAAGTAACCTTGTTTTCTAGTTGAATTTTGTTTTACCAGTGGCTAAAAACTCAGTTTGCTAAAAGGAATTCATAGTTAATTGTTAAAAAGTTTGTGCTTGTAGCCTAGAGAAAACAACAGTAGGTTGGAAATTTTTTCCTTCATACAGTCTGTCAGGTTTGATTTTTTTGAATAGCAACATCGTGTTTTATTTAAAGCCTGATTGATTCTCAAAGGTTTGCTTGACGTATAATGTAAATGGTGTTATAACCTAAGATCAGGAAATCCTGCTCTCTGAATGGATAACTGTACAGTAGTCATACTTCATGAGGATACGCCTAACCATGGGTGCAGTGAAAGGTATACTGAGCATACCCACTACTTGGGTAGCTTTTGAAAGCTTTGCTGAGGCAAAATATTGAAATGACAGACTTCAATCCCCACTGAGGTCATTTATATATATAAAGCATTCCACCACTCCATGTCTCTGTAATAACAGTGAAATACATGAAATGTCCATGCTCCCTTAATGGGGCCAGAGCAACAATATTTCTGAAATAAAATGGTAAGAAGAAAAGATATTTTTCACTTCTCCAGTTATGTGGCAGAGAAACTTCTCATGCAAAAATAATTTGATTCTTATCCCTTTATTTTAGCTATAGCATTTACAGCATTTGTTTTATTCTGGTTTGGTCTCATTAATGCTTTAGTATAATACATACAACAGCCTAAACTAAGGACATTTTTATCTTCATATACCTCAGGAACTATAGCGTTGCTCTCTGTTTTCCTTTTCTTCTTGTTTTTGACAAGATGGACTCAAGGAGAGAGAAGACAAAAGCTAATAAATTTTTCCTCTCTATTTAAATGGGACAAACACTTTCCCTGCTTAACGGGAAGCTTTAAAAAATAAACAGTTACGCAAGCCATGAAATCTGAGATATGGTAGTTGTTTCCTCTTTCGAGTATAGAGAAATTCTGCGGTGTCCTAAATAGAACAATTTGGTATACACTGATTTTTAAATGGCAGGCTCAATATTCATTACTATTTTTATGTAATAAAATCCATCTCTGTGCCTCAGATTTCCCACAATAACAATTGTTATTAATAAAGAATCATACAAACCTGAATGATTGCCTGTCATTTGGTGTGATTAGTGATAATCAGTCAATATTTAACAGTAATTGTGATGCACTCAGATACTATTATGATGAACGTGATATAAATACCTAGTTAGGTATATTGGCTTTTGGCAGTTTTATCTATTGCCTGCGAATAAGTTGTTGTTGAACCCCAGAATAGCTGAATGGATCCTGGAGGATTTCCCATGGTGCTTCAGCAAAGTTCCAGTGTAGCATATATAATTACAATATATGCAATTCTTAAATCACCACTGCAACTTTTTTAGTAACCCTCTTGTAAGCTGGAGTTTAGGTCAATAAGTGCACTATATCATTATACCAACAGGAATGTATTCTATTTGCAAAAATGTGAGTTTTGGATTTCTCCTTTTATTAAAATATTCAGGAGGGTGATGACTTTTCATGGGTTGCCATTCATTTCTTGATTTTTATTTTTTGAAAAAAGATAAGAAAAACCAGGAAGGAGCTGGATTTAAATGTTGCTTACGTCTGAAGTTAGGTATTGACAGCCCCGTCTGTAGTTAATGGTTGTTTACATCACAGAAAAGAAAATGAAAAATTGGTGTGGTTCATATCTTTTGGATTAGTTTTTTTAATAAAAAGTACCTTTTCCTGTCACTCAGAAGTTGGGAAGTAAAAACATTAAGGTTCTCACAGTAACTTTAATTCAGCCTTTTGTATTATTTTCTGGTTTTTTTGTTATTTTTAAAAATGCCTATTATGTTATCTTTTGTTGGGCTCTACAGGGCATGAGCTCTGTTTTTTCTATATGCTTGCAAAGTTCCTAGTGCATTTTGGGCACTATCACAATATAAATAGTAATAATAATAATAATGGTTAAAGTATAGGATGTGCAATCTAACAAGTTAAATTAATATGAGAGTCATGTTTCACATCCTGACTTCTGAATGTTGCGTATGGAGCAATAACCTTAAACTAAATTTTAGTGTGTTACTGAATATTCCATAACACACTAAAAAAACCATCAACTTTGAATTAAATGAGCTAGACTACAGCTCTCTCCAACGCAAAGCATAAAGAGCAAAGAAATAAGCAGTTAAGTAGTTCATCACCCTATCCACACTCCACTCATCAGATCTGCTACTCAACCTCCGCTACTTCTCTTCCACTACCCACTGCCCATATATCTCCACCTTCCTGAAATTTGACCATAATTATAACACACCAACACACACACAAACTGCAGTTCTTTAATTTCTACATTAAAATTAAAGTTATAAATACATTTAAAACACTCACTAAAAATATAAAGCTCTTGGTGTATGTAGCTCAATCATTTTAAATTTCTCTAAAAAATAAAACAGCTAACAGCTTTGAATAGTATTTGTTGGATGGTGGTTACACAATGCATGCTTTCTCTTTTTAAAACAAATTAATTTAGATGGGCAAGTGTAATGAGTAAGGGAATGTTTCCAAACATCCTTCCCTGAACTTCTGAATGCACATGTGGATTTTTCTTCTACATTTTAAAAAAGATTTGCTACATTTTATTGGATTTTTGTCCTTCCTCTTTTCCCCTTTAACTCGGTTGCATTTTCAGCAGCAGTTTATGACTCCACAGTCACTTTCGACTGGCTTCTTATTATGCATGTTAGAGGTCAGATCATCACCAGCTCATACAAACCTGTGCAGAACAATAAGAGGAAATCTGTATCTCCTTTCTCCTGTGTTGGCTACCTGCACCATTGGTATGACTTTCTCGGGTGTGATCCAGACCAGTGAGAGCCTGGATCACCCTTGCCCTGCACATTGGTTGCCCCACAATGCTTTGCTGCTGTAATTCCCAGCTAGGCCACTCACAAACAACCAAACAGCATGCAGGTCATACCCCAAGTGTCTGTGTATAGCTGTTGCCTGACAGCAACACATCAGTCATACTTTGGTTTCACCATCCACTTTGGTTTACCACTTGCTGGGTGACCCCAACACACTCCCAGTTCCAGAGTTTCCCCCAAAACGTATTTTACATTTTCCAGCTCTCTCCTGGATGGTCTGGATATATTAGGTCCATTGCCCCTCTAAGGTGATCAATATACAACAGTTTGCTACCATAAATTGAGTTACTCGCACAGTACACTTTAAAGATAACACTGGATTAGTTTTAAATAAAGAATAAAACACATTTTTAACTACAAAGAGAGCAGATTTAAGTGAGTACAAGTATAAGACATTAAAGTCAGAAATGGTTACAAGAGAAATAAAGATAAAACACTTCCTAATGCTAAAACTTGGTTCAAAATAAAATTCTTACCACACGCTCCCAGAACGGAACTGACCAAATTTCAGGTTGTGATCTCTCTCACAGTCAAATGGGCTAGTTTCTTTTGTCATCTCAGCTGAAAGAGCTCAGAGAGGAATAGGAAGCAGTAACTTGAGGGTGTTTTTGCCCCTCACTTTTATAGTTCAGTTACCTGTTGAAATACATTTTCCTGAGGGTTAATTTATTTCTGCTCTGAGGATGAAGGCAAGGGGTCTGATGGTGAAAGAGGTTCCTATGCTGTTGTTTGCTAAAATGAAGATCTATTTGTTCCTAATCCCCCCTTCCTTGCCAAAGAACGGCCACTTGAAAGGTGGTTTCCAATCAACTTTGATGACATCTGGCTATAGGCAACAGCTTGTCCTTTGTCTTTGAGAAACTGGTTTACCCACTCCTTAGACTTGTCTGGGAAACACGCTTCAGTCATGATTTCAGCGTATGTCCTAACTTTACATATAATGTAGCTACATACATTTCATTATGATATTATTGACCAGCAAGTTATTAATTTTCAGATGGTGTGCAGGATATAAATACAGGGGTGCATTCCATTGCAATAGGTCACCACCTGGGAGAGGGTGGCAGAGTTGCTATTTCCCATTCTGCGTAGATGGGAAGAACAAATATGGAATTGTGGAGTCCTGATCCTTCCTAGTGAAGCTGAGCCTAGCACAGAGGAGGGAGTAATCTGTTTCTGGTATAGATTACTGCCTCCCTGGTGCAAAAGAGGAACCAGAGAGGGAATGAGGATTCTGCTTCAGTGGTGGCACAGTGGCCACCTTGCTAGGAAAGATTGTTATAATCTAGCCCTAGGTTTGGCATATTGAATTTTAGGGTTTCCAGTTTAGGGTTTACAACAAAAAATGATACAGAAGTGGCAGGAGTTCTATAAGCTGAAGCCCAAAAGTGGAGCTTGGCACCTAAGAGAAAGGAGACCATTTAAATCTGTCATTTGTCCTCCTCCAGTTCTTCCTTCTTTTGCTTTGCCAGATTCTTTTCCTCACCCTTTACCCTAAAGCTGCATCTGCTTTTATCTCCCACCTGACTACCACCAATTAGCATTCAGTTTGATATCATGGCTGTGGGAGCTTCTGTTTTTCAGTGATTTGGAGTCTAGCTGTGACCCATTGGAAGTTAGATCATAGGGCAATCACAAAGGTCCCATCAGTCGATCAGAATATGCCTTTGGACGATCAGTATCCCCAGTTGTATTTGAATATGTATTTGCCTTTGTCAAATGTATTTACCTATTGTGATGTAAGAAGTAAAACATTTGTTGATTAAAGGAATGTATTTAAATGGAAATGGAAAGTAGTAGACTATATTTGAATTGCTGGTACAGTATTGGTATTAAAAGCACAATAGGACACGTGAGCCCCCTATTGAAATGTACTTATATGGTTGGGGGCACTGAGCTTTGTTTCAGACTCTTCAGCTCAGCCAATCATGCAAATGTGTCACAAAGTATGAATTATCATGTATTAAGATTTAATTATGTCATAACTTTACCCTTCAACTGTTCTCCCTTAATCCTCTCATACAAAAAGTCAGCTCTATCCTGTTTTGCCAGCACTGAATGCACCAATGCCAAATGAGGTAATGATTGCAATTTAATGAAAGAGTACAATAAGTAATGTGATAATTAAGTTATGTTATGGATGTTGGTTATAAATTACCTTGTCTCATCTAAGCAGTTGGTGTTTTTGTTGTCTTGTCTTACTGCATCATTTTTTCACAATATGGAAAGCTTGGTCATGTGCAGAGATATTCTTATCTAAGGATACCAGCTGTTTACTGGAGGTGGAAACGAGTCATTCCTTTCTCAATCAATGTCTGTCAGAAGGAGACAGAAATATGTGTATGACTTAGATGATTTGTTTTCTTAATAACAAATGTAGTTTAGTTAGAAAATTGATTATAAAAACAGAAACTAAGCTTTGAAAAGCAATTTAAAGATATGGTATCCGTCTGTTATGATCATTTTAAGGCTAATGAGTGTATTTCACTTGTATAGTTAATCTTTTCAAAGACTAACAACAGTGCTAATGTGGAGAAGCCAATGTTTAGAGTATGATAAACATTTTGCTGATTTGCACCCAAATTATATGCTATTTAATCTATTATTTGACTAGAAGGAGTATGCAGAATGCAAATGTAATATACAGCTAAGGCAATCTAGTATAGCATACACAGTATCAAAAACAGAATGGCAGTAAGCCCATTTACCTATCCTGAGCCTGAAACAGGAATAACAGATCATTTTAAAATAATGAACTGTGTTGAGAAATGGGTATGATGCAGTGGTCTGGAAGCTAGGAACTCTTGAGTTGGAACTGGTTCTGGGTACTTCTTTGAAATTCCAAACTCAGGATGCCTTAAAGTCCAGGGCCAAGCAATAATCCAGTGTGCTGAGGAGGGTCTTTATAGTCTGTTAGTGTACAGATGGGGATTGGACTCTATTCCATGCCACTTTGTCATTCCTAAGAGACGAGAAAGAGGAGATGGCACCATCGCTATCAACCTTCCACTCTCAGCTCAAGTGCTGATCTCTAATATTTTAAGCTAATTGTGAGAGAAATTAAATGGGAGTGGGAGACTGTACTTCTCTCTGTCTCAGTCAGGGATCCATATTAAAAGTCCCTAGCCAGTCACCCCAATACCTTAGTCCTAAGATTTTATGGATTTATAGTTGATACCACCATGTATTCCATCAGCTTTTGAGCAGACAGACCAATTGTATTAAGTCCTCATTCAAAGCTTTGATTACTCTTCACTACCCACACCTATCTTTTGCTGCAAACAAGAATGCAAGACAAGGCACATATCATAGCCTTCCCTTGCAAGTGTTAAGTATACCAGAAAGATGGATCTTCTTGGTCATAAATAATTGTCATCTGTATGTAGTAGACAGGAGTGGCAAACTGTCATGTTCTCTTGGTTTGGTATGACTTCTATATTTGGGGGGAAAATCAATCCCTAGTTATCTCACTATCTTGCGAAACACAAGAAGGGGCAAGAGAGAGTGACAGAAAGTAAAAGGAAGTGGCAAAGCATTATCAAAAAGCTCCCTATTATGCTTTAGACACAGCTGCTTTATTTGTAGTGCCAGCTATCACCAGCAGATAAGCAGTTTGGTTGAAGTTCTCTAGTCTTTCCCCAGATACACACAGAAAGGTGGAAGAACTACCCTTTGAACGCCCAGTTCAGTTCTCACACTGATGACATGCTAGAGAAGGAGAAATTCTATAATCACAATAGTGTCTTTTAGAAAGACATGGTGGGTGAGGTAATATCTTTTATTGGACTAACTTCTGTTGGTGAGAGAGACAAGCTTTCAAGCGACACAGAGCTCTTCCTCATACACTGCATATATAGTGTCTTTTGGCATGTATCAGTCATCTTTTGAAAACAAAGCTCTTTCAGGTCACAACAACTTTCTCCAATGCCAGACCAACAGAGAATGACGTCTTTGAAATCATGTTGTTTTGGCAGACAGAATTCTAGATTTTATCATCAAAAGTGAGGTAGGAATTCGGCGGCTGGCTCAGGACCTTTCTGTAATGACAAACAACATGTTTTAAGGTAGGCTCAAGGGCCACAGAACAGAACTTCCAGTTCTTTCAGGAACCATGGTATCAAGCATACGTCCGTACCTAAACCATCCTCGGTTCCAATAAAATATTATTGGTCCAGCAGAGATTCTAAGCACCCTGCAGCAAAGAAACTGGTACCATCCATGGACTCCTCCAGGCTACCCTCAGTAAGTGAACCGGCATCCAGACCACTATACTGGTTCACCAGAAGCAGTCAATATTTTCAGGACCAACACTGTCCACCAGATATTCCACTGAAGCATCAGTGTCCTCGTTATCAGCTCCATCTTTCAGACAGGCTCCAATGAAACAGTTTGCACCCTCAATACCAGTGTTGATTGCAGAGTGTTCAGCTTCAGCTTAGGTACATTCAATATTGCCGGAATTCAGACACTCCAAAGAACGATTTGCTTCAGACAAGCTAGAGTCCCCATTGCTAATGGGTATCGAATGATCATCAGTACCAACCTCTGCTGAGTCATTGAGACCTCATTTTTCTCTGGTAACATCCATCTCCCTGGTACCTACCACATCAGATAGGTAACCATCTTCACCTACCACATTAGATAGGTAACTATCTTCACCTTCACTGTCCAACCCACCTCTGGACTATGGTGAGGATGATTCCTACGATTATCAGATCTCTGTCCAGGGATCTCCTATGCACCACAGAAGAGACATCTCCCCTCTCACCTACCCTGAGAGGGAATTCCAAGGAAGAAACAATCTTGTGTCCCCTGCTATTGGGTTTGACCAACGCTGGATGTTCCTTCTCAACCCTGTGGTCACCCTCAGTGGCCATATTGGGACCCATGGGCTGTCTGTCACCAGCAGTTTTTGAGAGTTCCTAGCTACTACCAGGGCAGCATACAGAAAGACATTCACCTGTTCCATCATTATTTCTTCAACAGCCTCAGCATCAGGAGGAAACTTTTGAGGAGGAAGAGGCCAGAGTGAAAAAGGAGGTGACATTTCAAATGAATCTCATAGTCATCACCAGATGAGGCTGTAATGCCTCCACAACCTACTTTGCCAGACTCCTTCAAGCAGTTTCAGGAGCTGATGAACCCTATCGATGATTTGCTTTAAATTACTTTAGAGAAGGAACAACAAGAGTTGCAACATAAATTTTTATATATTTTCCATGCAGAATAGGGGAAGAGATTCTATTGCAAGCGTTGTCTGGTTCCAAAAAAGAACAGGGAATAGAGATTGATTTTTAGATCTCAGATTCCTAAACATCTTTGTGAATCCACAAAAGTTCTGGATGGTGACTCTTGTAGCTATAATTCCATTGCTAGATTTCTGGGATTGGTTCTTGACCTTCAGGACATGTACTTTCATGTCACAATTCAGCTCTCTCACAAAAGGTTTCTCTCCTTCACAGTTAATCAGAGTCACTTTCAATACCAAGTACTTCCCTCTAGCTTCTCTGGCATTCTCAAAGATGCTGGCAATAGTAGCTGCCTATTTTGTTGACAGAGCATAATCATCTTTCCATACCTCAAGAATTGGCTTGTCAAAGGCCGGTCCTCCAGTGAAGTTCGATCGGCAGTAAAGACTGCCGTGTCTCTGTTTGACAGGTTAGGGCTTCAACTCAATATCCAAAAGTTCACTTGAGTCCCATTTCAACAGATAGACTTTATAGGGGCCTCTCTGGATTCAATAATGTGGGGATCTACAATCCTTACGCGGCCCTGAGGCCTGGGATGGGAAGTTGCAGTGCTAGGCCCCAAGGACGTGAGAGTTAGATAAGGTTGCCTAGGCAGGTGGAAGCCGGCCAAGGACGGCGGACACCTCCCTTTCTTCTTTCTTAGCTCAGTGTCCAGGAGGTAAACAGAATAATATTAGGCAGCTGTGGGAAAGGTTAAGCTATCCATGAGAATCAGCTCGTGCTTGTGCTGTGTGTATGCTTGTAACTTTTAACCAATCAGTAACTGCAAGAGGAGGATGTGAGCAGTGCATGAAGTATTATATAAGATGGCTTTTGCCCTGGAATAAACGACTTGGCTTGCAATCATATTGGTCGCTGTGCTTTGTTCGGCCCGCAGGAACCCAAAACGAATGATGCCCCTGGTGGATTAAGTGAAGCCGGGGGCAGACTGGGGACTCCAGGTTGACTAAGACGCAACACAATAATAGCCAGGGCTTACCTTCCTTTGGACAGGTTTACGACATTGACAAACCTAATTTTGAGGTTTCAAATAACTCTTCAGACATATACAAACTGTCTCTAGATGCTAAGGTACATGGGGCATGTACCTTTGTAACCGAACATGCCAGTTTACACCTGTGCTGCTTCCAGGGATGGCTTGAAACAGATTTTGTCCCCCTCCCCCCTCCTGAAACAAACACAGTCTAGCCACGATGGTGTCTGTCCCTTGGTAGGTGCTAGGCTCAGTCAGTTGGTTGAAGGACCCATCCAAAGTATGTGAAGGTGTCCCTTTCACCCTACCTTCTCTGACTGTCACCATAACTTCAGATGCACCCCTTGTGTGGTGGGGAGTACACCTGCACACACACACATTGTTTAAGGCAAATGGTCTGCCCAAGAGGCTCATCTCCACGTCATCCTGTTGGAATTAGGCATGTCTACTGCTGCTCTTATCTACATGTTCTTCCATTCATCAAGGGCCAATTTATAAATATCATGATGGACAATGTAGCCTGCACATTTTACATAAATTGCCAGGGTGTAGTGAGATCCCCATCCCTCTGTGCCAAAACAATAAAGCTATTGAACTGGTATATAGCTAGCCACATCCTCATCTCAGATTCTTACCTTCCACACATCCAGGCACCATGGCCAACAATTTGATCAGGCACTTCTCCTAAAACTACAAGTGGGAACCTGACCCTTGGACTCTCAGATGCATATTTCTAATTTGGGGGTTCCCAGAAGTGGCCCCCTTTGCAACTGCTGCCAACATAAAGAGCAAGATATTCTGCTTGAAGGGGGAAGACAAGATCATCAGTATTTAGGAGACTAATTTCTTATTCTTTGGACACAATGCATCTTTATGTCTATCAGTCCATACCTGTCCTGTTGAAGGTGCTGAATACGATTAAGCAGGACAAAGCCAGACTCATTCTAATTGCAGCAACCTGGCCAAGATAAGTACAGTACACTTACCTGATTATTTATTTCCTGGCAATACTCCTCTCAACCATTCTTCCTCTGCTATCCCAGAATTCTGGTCAGACTCTCCATCCCAATCTGAATATTTTTCAACTCAGGGCTTGGCTCCGTGATGGTTCTCAGGGATAAAGACTTCCTGTTTGGCAGAACAACAGATATTATTAAACAGCAGGAAAGTACCTATACGACATACTTACTTAAAAAATGGAAGAGATTTCACCACAGGTGCGGCCATTAACGGTTTTTGCACATTTGCTCTTCCCCCTCCGTGGTTCTTGATTATCCATTGAATTGAAAAATATGGTCATTCCATGAGTTCTGTCAGCATTCACTTGGTAGCTGTCACAACCTTTCATTTGTCTGTAGAGATATTCTCAGTGTTTGGCTACCTCATGATCGCAAGAGTCATCAAAGGATTGATTAATCTTTTTCTACAGATTGGAGAACCCACCTCTACGTGGGATTTAAATTTGGTCCTTACTTGCTTTATGAAACTTCCTTTTGAATCACTGGCTATCTGTTCCATTCTTCACCAGTCTATGAAGACAGCTTTCTTAGTGGTCAGTAATTCCATTCAAAGAATTGGATCTTCTTTGGGGGCTTTAATGGCGGAACCTCCCTTAAAGTATTCTTCAGAGAAAAAATTTCATTGTGACCACATCCTAAGATTTTACCTGAAGTATCTTCTAAATTCCATATTGACCAGAATTATTGACGTTCCTTTTCTTTTTTCATGAAGCCATACTGGATGAGGGAGGAAGTTGCCCCTGCCCTACCTTGGATGACAGAATGGCATTAGCCTTCTCTCTAGAGAGTATCAAACCATTTAAAAGTCTCCCAGACTGTTTGTTTCATTTGTGGACAGATCCAAAGGATCCACAATTTCCACTCAAAGAATCTCAATGTGGATATCTGGATGTATTATATTCTGTTAGGAGGCTACCAATATTCAGCCTCCTTCTAGGGTCTTAGTCCATCCTACAAGATCCCAGTCTATGTCTATGGCACTACTGAAAGGTGTTCCAGTTGATTAGATTTGTAAACCTGGAATTTGGATCTCAGTATATGCTTTCTCTGAGGACTACACCTTGGTTCACGCTTCCAGATCAGATGCTGCTATTGAAAATACAGTCTTGTCTTCAGTGTTAAATCTGACTCTGATGCTTCCTCCTCCTTCCAGAGATACTGGTTGGCGGTCATCTGAACAGGAGCACCATATGGACACTACTTAAATAAAAAGGAGAGGTTACTCATCTGTTTCACTAACTGGAGTTCTTTGAGATGTGTCCCCCATCAGGTACTCCATAACTTGCCCTCCTTTCCCTCTGCTTCAGAGTTTCATTGTGTGGGACTTCACAATAGAGAAGGAACTGAGGGTGGTTCTCCCACAAAGCTCTATATATACTTGGTACAGGCACAAGAATGCCTGGAGCACATGTACAGGCCAAATGAGCATTGCTACTTAAAATCAACAGTCAAAGGTATATGGGGCATGGGTACCTCTGAAGTGGAGCATCCATATAGACACACATCTCAAAGAATTCCAATTACTACACAAGGTGAAACACCTCTCCTTCTTTCTATTCTCATAGTTACCTATGCTTCCAAGACATTGGAGTGCTCATCTTCAATTTCTCACTGTTTCCAGGCTGTGGACATTGGTGGAGATCAGGTTAGGAAGAAATGAACTGGAACTGAATTATCAAACTCACACTCAAAGCTTTCTTTCCTATCACAGAACCATGGCAATATATTATATTAATCATCATCAGTTCAGACTCTATGCTAAGAGGTCATCGGCCTTTAAAAGCTGCATATTTGTCCACTCATCACTCCTGGGCAGTACGGATTCCAGGTGGCAAACGGCACTTCTGGATGAAGGAAGCAGGAAGAGAAACACTGAACACAAGTGGACACTGAAAGATTTAGTAGTCAAGTCACTCTTTTGCAGGTGGACAAGTAAATCTCATTGCTATCCAAGGGAACACCAAGTGCCTCCATTTTTCTTCAGAGGAGGTCAGATTCTTGTTCCCTAACAGATGTCTTCTTACTGAATTGAATCAAACGTTGTCTTGAGGCACTTCCTCCACTACCCATGATCTACAGTGTGACTAGGAAAGTCAAAAAGGAAGATGTCTCGAATTCTGTTGAAAGCTCTGAACTGGACCAGGCACTTTTAGATTGTCAGTACAGACTCATGAGCTCTATCACCACTCCTTCAGAGTCTCTTGTTATATAATCTTCTCTGGAGTGTTCTTCATTTTAGATTAAGTTCACAGATGGTAATGGTCTGTGTTTCTAGAGCGTTTCATATTTGGTACAGACCATATGGGAACATCCCAAGAGTGTAGATATGTGTTGGCAATCTTCTCAGAGAACTCCAGATCTAACTAAGAGATTCTTCTTTCAAGTTAGAATAGGCAGTGTATATAATCCCTTGGTCCACTGTGAGTTTCCCTGTCTGCAAAATGAATGCTTACTTGCCTGTTTCACAGAAGTGTTGAAGATTAATTACTGTAGCTAATAAGTGCTAAGTACTATTTTTGCTAAGATCAACTGCATCCTAAAAAGATCACGTTTAAGTTTTTAACGCATAGCTTAATGTGGTAACGTTTAATAGTAATTACTGTAGGTATTCGCAAAACATCATCTAAATTTAATAGTGGATTTTAGCAGAAATAATACTCTAGGAAACACTTGTAGTAAAATTTTGTTTTTTCAAAGATTTCTTTCTTCTTAAAAAAAGAAAAAGCCAACAAAAAGGTAACAGAGCTTTGTTCATAATAAAAATTTTCTTGAATTACATTGCCTTTGAAATGCAAATGTTGTTCAGGCTTACCCTCCTGAAGAATATATGCTTATTATTATATTAATAAATATGAAATGTATTTCTTATAATATTTTCTTCAATTATTTCCTACAGGTTCTAATTTTAGCTATAACTTTGTGCTAAAGGCACAGCATCAAATTTAGAATCATACTCTTGTTTGGTAGTCTGCTAAGTATTATTTTTACAAGTAATACCTAAGATTGCTACAGCTGAAAGGAACTGAAGTGGTTTCTTCCATATTTTTTTTCTTTTTTCTTGTACCTTGTACATTTAACAGCACTTTGCGTTATCATCTGTTTCACTGATTCCCCTTTATTATTAGGCTCTGCTCAAGAAAGGAGGTTTGGAAGTCATTGGTGCTACGTGTGTGTAGTGGGGTACCCCTTATGGAGTAATTTTTTTTAAGAAATCAGGGTCTTCGTTACTCAGACCTTGTCTACACTAAAAAAATAAATTGACATACGTTATGTCAACTTACAGCCACCGCTATAATTACAGCAGTGTCTGATGTCCAGATGGTTCTCCTTGGGTCAGTGGAGGACGTCTTCTCCAGGAGCACTTCCACCAACCTAAGGGGCAGTGTGGGGAGCTGAGTGCTCCCAGGATCTCTCTGGTAGCCACCCCCCCCCCACTCTCAAAGGGGTGGGAGTTTCTCCTCTGCCTGCTCTGGGCTGGAACGGGCAGCTGTGTAATTGACAAGGCTGCCCCAGATGGGAGCCAGTGGAGAAGTTCCTGGACTTCTGGCCTCAGCTCCCAGCTGAGAGTGGAGACAAACAGCCCTGGCTTCTCTCCCTGTTCTTAGCTGGAGCAGGGTGAGAAGCCAGGGTTGCTGCAAGCTGGGTCATCTGGTTCCCAGTCCCAGCTGGGAACAGGGCGAGAAGCCAGGGTTGCTGGTCTCTCCTCTCAGCTGGGAGCCAGGGAAAGAAGTCAGGGAGCTTCTCCACCTGCTTCCCTCCAGGGCAGCCTTGTCAATTACACGGCTGAGCTATATTTGAGCCATAGATAAAGGTGTCCATAGTTGTCTTCCAGTCAGAAGTTCTGCTGGATATAGTCCAGATGCAAGACGCGCTAGTATGTCAGTAGTGCTTTATATTAGTCCACTTATTTCTGAAGAAGTCCTTCGAAAGTCTACACTGCTCTCTCCACCTCTTTGTTGCTCTGGGGTTAATGTAGGCTACTATTAAAATGTTCAAAATAAAGTCTTGTGCAAATGCTAGGAATGTTGCAAATGTGAATTGAGGCCCATTATCAGATATGAGGATTTCAGGTATTCCATGTCTTGCAAATATGGACTTTAGTTGTTGGTTGACCCGTGCCAATGAAGTTTGCATAAGTATATTCAAATCAATATATACGGAGAAGTAATAGATTATTGCTGCCAGAACAAGGTCAATGTCGTTGTCGTCTTCTTCATCTTCTTCTGGTGGCTGCCTAATTAGGGCTCGAGATAGTGTCTGCTGCTATGAATGCTTTCTCTTGTACATGTTCAGTGTTGAAAGAAAATAGCATCAGCTGTAGTTGAAATCTTTGAATCCTAGGTGGAAGGTTATCCAGTAGTTTTGAACCGAATATTGCCACTAAGGTCTGTGGTCTGTGTTTGTGTTAAAATTCAAGCCCAACAGATATTCCCTGAACTATTCATAAGCCCAAGTGACTGTAAGAGCTTCCTTTTCTACTTGAGCATACTGCAGTTTGGTTTCTGTGAGGCTAAAACAGGTGGAGATGGTAGTAATTTTTATTTTATTAAATGTGTTTTGTTGTGGGCTATCCCAGACCTGCATATGTGACCAGTAAGGAGTTCTCTTAAGGATTTTGTTAGATGAGCTAAATTTGGTAATAGTTTCCCAGAATAATTTATCATGCCCAGGAATCTTCTTACATCAGAAACATGTTTATGTTTGTGTAAGGCAAGTAATGCCTTCAGTTTTCTGAATCTGGCTGAATCCCTGTTTGCTAATTATGTGTCCTACAGATTTTATCTGCACCTTTCCAAAATCATATTTCTCATTCAGACTGAGGTGATCTTCTAAGAAACATCTCAGAACTACATGTAGTCGCTCATCATGTTCATTTTTATCTCTGACATATACCAACATATCATCTGCCTAGCAAATGATGCTAGGCAAACCTTACACAATTTGAGAGATTCTCTTTTGGAAATGTTCTGGTGATGAAGATATACCAAATGGAAGATCATTGAAACAATACCCATCCAATGATGTGATGAATTTAGTTAATGGTATGGATTCTTTAGCAAAGGGGATTTGCCAGAAGCCTGCTTTAGCATCTAACTTTGAGAAGATTTTGGCTTCTGATAACTGAGCTAATATCTGGTCAACTATGGTAAGCTTGGGTCTTTCTCAACATGTGATTTTATTAAGTTGTGTAAGGTCCACATATATAGAGATTTTGTTCATGGGCTTTGGTGCTACAACCATCCCTACACATCAGTCAGTGAGTTCTTCTATCTGGGAAATGACTCCCATATCTTCCATTCTCTTAAATGGTTCTTTGACTTTCCCTAGCAAAGGTGCAGGGATACAGCATGGAGCTGTGAAAGTGAAGGGAGTCGCTGATGGCTTTATATTCTCCTGACCATTTTCCTAGCCTTGTGAAGGCATGTGGATACATCTCTTGTATCGTTTGATTTTTGCCATTAATGCATTACAGTTTCTCTATTAGGTGTACTCCTTGTATTGCTGGCAACTCTTCTAGGGGAGTTGTCAGTCCTTGTATTACATATATTATTTGATGAAGAACTTTCCATCCTTTCTCCAGTTTCCCCAGAACTGGTCATAAACATCCAATATAGGGTTAGTAGCCCCACATAAAATTTTATTTGGTATTTACAGACCTCCATCCTGGGATTTATTATTATGTTTTTTTGGACTGCTGTCCCAGTATCAGTTTTAAATTTAAGGTTTCAACTCTTTATATTCATGCTTGTGCATCAAAGTGTTGTCTATTCTATTGAGGATGTAGTCCATAGAAGTATGGACTCATTGTCATCTGATGAGAACACTCCCTCCAGGATTGTTTCCATGACTCTTGATGACCTGCAGGCTATTACAAAATATCCCGTTTTGTGGTTTCTCCTACATTCTTTTCCTGCTGGGAGTTGGTGCCAAATATTTCAATACTTTTCCACGTTCCCCTCCTGTTACGTTTCTTTGATCTCCCGCACGCTAGTTGTGCAGTGTTCTTGCACTGTAAATTTGGTCCAACTGCTCCTTTCATATTTGTGTTTTTTCTCTTTCTTCTGTCACGATTATCTGATCCAGGCCCTCCTGTACTGCAGGCATATAAATCTTATTGCTGTTTCTTTACAGTTTCTTGCATTCTCACTTTTGCTATAGCTTTTGCTAACATGAGGTCTGAAACTGTTTCTTATGACAACAACTATCCTGTCTCTTATTGGTTCTTCTTTTAACGTTCCATTTTTGCAATATTTCAGCAAGACTATGAACTGCAGTAGTAAAATCTCATTTGTTTTCCCCTTGTTCCTGGCACCTCCTATTAAATTTGACTCTTTCATATATAATATTCTGTCTGCCTATGAAATGGGCACCATAGAGTAATTTCTTTTCCTCAGCAGAGAGGAGTAGGATGTCATCAGCAGCATTGCCCATGGCAAATATCAAGACATTCACTGGTATTCTTGTACTTTCTCTGTTAAACCAGAAGCCATTCAGAATCACTCAGATCTATGGATCCAGCATGGCCAGCTGCCTGAATTGCCAAAATCAACTTCTCTTGCAGAGCCATTTGTGCTACGGGATCCACTGCTGTTCTGAGGCAGGGTTAAGCCTCCTTTGTGCTGCTGCTTTCATTGGTCTCCCACCCTGATTTTCCATTTTGCCTTCTGACAGTCTGGGTGTCCCTTTTCTTTCCTTTACTCCTTTAGAGAGACAGAATCACTCACTTCAGACACTATGTGGTGTGAGGACAAAAACACAAAGAGCCATGATTTAAGCAGCAACTAGATAACTCTCTCACCAGGAAGATCCTACATGTTATTAAGCTCCAGGCTGCAACACATCTTGGTCCTCTCTGGTAATGGTGGAGGACGAAGAACCCTAGCCACTCCACAGACTCCATATGCCAGCTATCCAAAAAATTTGTTAACCTGCTACTGGAGTCCAAAATCACCCTTTTCTACATGGAACAATGTTACTCCATAGTCTTGACACTATCCATCTCTCCACAGGGTTTTTGTATCCCTGGGAATGGGGTAGTTCCCTTTCCTAATCCCCACAGAGAAGAAGGACTGACTCCAGGCTCCAAAGTTAAATTGTATTTTTAATATATTTTCTGGCTATACTGGAGGAGGAAGGTTTCTGCACCTCACCGCATTATCACTTTGCAGTTTCTTGTTTGCTACAGGAGGCACCATCCTTCTGCTCTCCATGAACTGCAGCTGGGGAGGGCAATCTCCCACATGAACCCCTTCTACCCACACATCTGATTTTTGTGGAGAGTAGAGGTTGATCCTAGAGTCACAAGGAGTTTTTTTTTTTTTTTGTCTACCTAGTTGACAGGAGTATTACTCCAAAAGGCCTGAAATCTTCAGGTCATGTCTGCATTAAAACTCTTCCATGACTTTTCATCAGACAAAGAAATTGTGAACATGCTAATCCTGACATGGATTCAAGACTCCAGATGTTTGATTCCCATTTCAGACTGACATTGTTTGTTTGTGTTGCTATAGTGCCTAAAGAATCAGGGCCCTATTGTGCTAGGCACTGTATAAATACATAACAAAGAGCTTACTCACAATGTAAGAAAAATAACAAGCTCTGAAAAACTTACAGAATGCCACCCTTAAGTACAGGATGGCCATGGAAAGTTGTGTCTAGAAAAGTACTATTCCATTTTAAAATAAGGAATAGCTTTTATGACTACAAGGTTCAGGAGCCTGGGAGCTTCCTTGGACCAGAAGCTACAGGTAATTTTTCTACTGTCTTCGGCCTTTTATAAGAAGTGTGCGGGTGGTTCTGTTGTATTTTTTAAAAGAAAGCAAGATTGAGAATTTAGGCCTAGATTCTCCTTTCTGCCTGAGGACACCTTGGGCTGCAATGCTACACAGCACAAAAAAGCCTTAAACCATCCAGTTTCCCTGTGAAGAATTTCCCCAAATTCCTCCTGTACAGGGGGATATTTTTGGTTGGCGCAATGCTTTCAGTCCCAGTGTAAGGGGAGGATGAGGAGGTGTGGCCTGAGGTTGGCCTAAAGCCATGTTGGGGCTCAAAGAATGAAGCTGGAGGGCAGAGTAAAACATATTTAGGAGTTCGCAATCTCGGTGCAGTCTCCTTTGGTTGAAGGCACATGCACACACGATCGGTCAATTGAGTCAGTAGTTAGGAATCCTCCTGGATTCTTGTTGATGCTAGGCTCTCACATAGCAGCATCTCTGAGTAATGCTTTCTGCCATCTCTGGTTGGCTAGTAGACTCTGTCCCATCCTAGTGGATGATGACCTGGCCTCAGTTATACACACCTTTGTCATCTCTCAGTGACAACTATGCATAGTGCAACTATACAATATATCTGGGCATAAAGGCTTCAGCACTTAGGAAACTCCAGGTAGTACAGAATACTACAGAGTATCGCCTTAGCAACACAGGCTACTGTGAGCATATCAAACCTGTCTTCTGCTTTCTACAGTGGCTTTCCATGGATTATCAAATCAAGTTCAAAGCCTAAGTTCTTATCTTCAAAGGTACTCCATGGCCTGGACCCAGGATAGCTAATATAACACCTAAAGCTCCAGGCTGAAGACATGGTCAACAGCTTTGCTCCTCTGGCACAATGAAATATTCTACCATGCAGGTAAAGCTTATCTCTGCATGAAACAGAACTTTCTCATTGGCTGGTGCAAGACTGTGGAATAAACTCCCACAGGAACTAAGGCCCATCACAAATTTCACTATCTTCTAATCCAAGTGCAAAGCACATTGCTTGGTCCTTGCCTTCTTTAACACAAACTCTTAGCAACAGAAATAGATATTTTTTTAAAATAAAAAACCTACCACAACAAGACACTCCACTGCACATTCCTCTCTCCCAAGGGTGAGAGAGCATCATGTGACAGATATTGGTCAGGTTGCTTAATGCACTATTGAAAGGCACTCAGATATTATGGTGATGAACATAGTATCAGATCCTGTATAGAATAGAAACGTGTGTGATGGAGCTGATCTCTGTGCTACACCCAGTTCTCTGTTGGGGTATGTGGCATTGTAAGGAGTGTACGTAAGAGCAGCAGCCTGCCTACTTTAACTTGTGCAAGAGCTGGGCCCTGGATCTCTGCAGCCACCCTTCTCCATTATATCTGAGCTGCAGGTAGATGTAGCTGAAAATCAAGGACGTTAAAAGAAATATCAAATTTTTATTTGTTTTTGTGGAAAATTAGGACAGTTTCATTGTAGCCATTAATTCCTGCTGATGCAAAGCATCTCATATAGCTTCTGTGTCTAACGTTTCCAAGGAAGAGGCACTTGAGCAAACAAGTACTTATGTATGCATGCCACTTTGCCACAATTTTGCAAACAAAAAGGTTTACTTGTACACCTGTGTTAGCATGCAGTTGTGGTAAATGTAGATAATTGCATGCACAATTACGATAAGTGCGTGCATAGAAGTAACCATGCAAATATACATGCATTTTTCAATGAAAATGTCTCTTGGTGATTTGTTCTGGATTTCTTCTAGGCAGTCAATTTATCAGCTGTGCTATTTGTTCCACTCCCACTCAGAAGAAAAAAAAACTTTCTGCAAAAGCTTGTAAGTTGACACATAGATATAATGGTGATGGGCAGATTACAAATGCCTAAATGAGGTTTCGCTTAATTCCCTTCTAGTTGAAATCTATACTGTAGGAAAATACTTTTTTCATTAAATAAGGAGCATTATGAATACAGTTGCTACATAATGCAGAAATTTCAGTATGTGTCCTCATCAGCTTCCAGTGTTAAAAATAAATATGTGCACTCCTCCAACAAATGCAACTGGCATAGTCAGCAAGCCTGGATCAGAGCTGGCATACTTCTTTATACATCTGATGCTTTCATTCATTAATGAATGTTTCCAATAAATAAAATATCACACTTTCAGATACCCATATTTTAGCAAGATGGAATGAAAGTGGAAACAAGGCAGTAAAGAATTTTGATGTGTGCTAACATGGGCTCAAATAATAGGAGCCTAGCATAAGAGGATGTGGTAAAGACCCATAAGATCACAATGAGTAGTCCATGTGGGTGGTAGACTGCATTGCTGCATTTACTATGTTGCTTTCTTTTTAGTTAGAATGTAAGAGACCATTACTTTATAAGTTCCACTTACTGCAGAACAGAAAAGACGTATCCTTCATCATGACCTTAAAGCTGATCTAAAAGACTTTTTACCTTCCAAGACCTTAGTGGTGAGCTTTGATTCTTTTATTTAGAGATACTGACTTCGATGACAGTGCAAGCAAGGAATTACATTCCTTAAACCGCTTGAGTAGTTAGTGATGTGCCAACTGGCAAAAAACCAGAGTCTTGAATCCTGGAACTGGTGGTAAATAGAAATTATGATTTTGTTTGGAACTGTAACATTCTGATTGATTATGCACATTTTACTGAGGTAGGATCTTAGACCTTTAAATATTTTTAAAGTGTTACAGTTTACTTTTCAGAATAATTTGTAGCATGCTTTTTCAGTTTGATTAAGAGCAGTTGTGGCCCAGATGCCATGGTTTCTTCAGCAGCTTCCTTCCATGGGGGAAAGAGTAGCCTGGGAAATCATACAAAGGTCCAGGAGGATCTCAGGAAATCTGCTAGTTAGAGGGCTGAGCCCTCTACTCTTTCTGGGGAGTGGCAGAGTCATGGAATGATTAGGAGAAAAAGACATGATTGGAAACTAATGAAGTTTCTTATCCCTTACACAGATTTTCCCTTTTCTCCCTGGGGATAATTTGGCCCCAGTTACTTTATGATAATTCAGTAAAATGTGCATTAATGTAAAGGAGAAAGAGTTGAGCTGCAGCATATGAAGAGCCTTTCATTTCTGTTGCAGGCTGGGTTTACAAAGTGAAGAAGTGAATTGTTCATATAGTATATTGTGTCCCTCCCCACACTTGCTAGTGAATGGCTACAAAAAGTAACTGGACCACTTGTCACAGCAAAATTTTCCTAAAGTATATTTTAGTGAATAACAGATATTCAGGACCTCTAGATTTAAAAACATGATCCACTGTTGCTTGGGCTAACAGACAACTAGGATCAGGCCTGGGAACTCAGGATCTAAAAGCATGAGCCTATACTGTCTAAGCTAAAAATCCCAGTTCTGTTAGGTGAAAGGCTGTACAGACTCATAAATGTCTACATGGTCTAGTCACTAGAGAGAACAGTATTGGGTAAGCATAGGTTACATCTATTTATCAATTTTGCTGAAGAAGAGGAAAGAATGTTTTGAGCAACCATTAAGTATATGACAGAAGAGATCACTTTTCATGGAAAGATATAATTAAACACATAACAACTAAGAGTTTCATTATTTAGTAAGTTCCATGGTGCTTGGAGTTTTCTGCAAGGCAAGTGTGCAGAAATATCTATGAGAGCACAAAATTCTTTTTGAACTGGGCTTTTAGTAAATTTTAGTAAATTCTAAATGCCCTGTTTGCTCCCTGCTACCTCAATAATTTTTATTTGCTTTTTCCTTTAATAATATTAATTTCATAAGAGTTTCCTGGGTTAAAAAGGGCAATGGACAAATTTCAAAAGAGTTGAACAAGCACCCAGAAAGTCAGATGTTTTTGTGAATCTTATATAAACTAGCCAAAGATCTTGAAGTATGTAAAATTGGACTGGAAATCTCATAGGAACTTGATTTCTCTATGAATTCTGGTATTTTATTGCTTTCAGTTGGGCTGGAAATGCCATGAGACAGGCCTTTCTTGAAATGTGTCAGGACTTCCATCTTTGGTCATAGCCAAACCAGGAAGTACAGAGGTGTGTGAAAATGATCTATAATTTTTTGTTTAAAAAAAGTGATCTGAACTTTTCAAAGCTTAAAAAATGTTCATTTTCATCTGGGTCTTATGTTATCCAAGTTAATTTGCTCATTCCTACAGTTTTGGGACACAGCCATTAAAAATGCTCTTTTTGCTGATTTATTTTTAAACAAGAGTTCTTTCTTAGACATGTGGAAGCCGTCTATAAAATGATTGTGTTAAGGGGCCAACATTTTGCTTGTGGCTGTGTGGGTTTTTTATAGTTCTAATCTTTAAATGAAATGAGACTGAAAATTTGTAATCCTTACAGGAAGGATAGGAATCTAGCCACCTGTGTTGGCATGGGTTATCTTTTATAGTTTAGGAAGAGAGGCTGAGAACCCTAAACACAGGCAGTATTGTTTTTCTAAACATTGAGAATCAGAGTGTCACAAGACACTACTGTGCATACAGTACTTCAATGGTCCATAAAATGACTCTCATGGAGGTTGCTGTGGAAAACGATTATAAAGTTGGGGCAGATTCTGCCATCCTTCCTCACAGCATATGCTGCTTTACTCTGTGAGTAGCCTCAATGTGACCATTTATAGAGTAAGATACAACTCAATATAAGTTAGGGTGCAGAATCTGACCAATCATCTATTTCTATTCTAGATCTGTGCTGGGAAACTATTCAAACTTAATGCTTCACTTACATGGTGGTAACCCTCTTTGTGCCAACAACCTATATTGGCAGTAAGTATTAACATACTTTATGTTCATAGTTATTGGTTGTTTAATAGATTTGAATATCCACCAGTAGCTTTTAATATCCACCAACCGAAGCCAGATGCACAATCTGCTTCATAAATAGATGACATTAAAAATAGGAGTTTGATAGTGCATCACTAGATAGTATATTGTTTACATTTATTTTCTGAAACACATGCAAAACAAAGTTGCCTGTATTTCCCTTTTTAAAATTAGAACATCTGTTTTACTGCATTTTATGTTTGTTTTTTTTAATATTTGTCCATGTAAATTTTGCGTTAACTTTCTCTTATTTTCATACTAAATTGGCAATCTCATTATTTTTATAGCCAACTAGAATATTATTTTCAGTGCTAAGAGTTTATTTGTAAAACATTTATCACTTCACGATATTAATTCAGTATCTCTAATAAATTAGATAGTCTGACTCAGAGGAACACAAATTCTCACTGGATTAGAGCAAACTATGGCTAGGATTAACCACGTACCCTCTTATTATTAAATGAGATTCGAGAGAGAAGTAGTGAAATACTTTAACTACATTTTATAATCTAAAGACTCCATTTTAATAGGGCAGATAACTGCATAAAATTGTTTACATAATTGAGATCAGTGTTGTAGAGGAGACATGTACATCATCTGTTTATCAAGGGGTTATACAGAAAATATTCTTCACGTTTGTCTGATAAAATTATTATTTTTTGCAGTAAAGACCATGGCATACTTTGCAAAAAACAATGTAATTATTTTTTGCAGAACACTTTTAAAGAAAATAAACTGTTTTGAAAGAGAGAAAAAATATCACTGGCATAAACATTGTCTGTAGCTGAGACTAAAATAACTGAAGTGAAATTGCTTTCATTTGTGACTAACAAGCTCAGGCATTTTGAATGATCTAAGCTATATTAAAGCTTTTTGTGAAGAGATTATTTTTTGTATGACGAGTGCCTTAATAGAAGTATCATAGTTTATGGTAAAATAGAACAGCAGTACAGCTCAAGTTAATTACATTTATTCAGATGAAGTAATACTCTACCATACTATTCTATAGAAGCAGGGGGAAAAATTGTTGAAACCTTTTGCCAACATTTATCTGTTTCAATTATTTCTGACAGTATGTATTCCATGTGTGCTTTAGCTACAATAATACCTTTATATCGACAGTTGGTAGCACGAGCCTTTTAAAGCACAAAGGGTAGCAGCACTTCAGCCAATCTGTGATAAAAAAGAGAAAATGAAATCACTATGGAAACTACAGGAAGAATCTAAAAGCTTTCTTTATAAAGTAAATGTCTGATGTTTGTGACTGCAGGGGCACAAAATTCATAAATCTGTATGATGCTATCATTTCTGATTTGTTATCGCAGCAAATGCCAAGTCTAAGCAGTCTGACCTTCGCTTTATTAAGAGCTTTCTTTTCAGAAATAGTTACTATTCAACAATGGAAAGACTGCAGTGCTGCAAGGGGGAAAAACTAATTTGTTTAAAATATGCCTTTTTTTTTTTTTTTTTAAGACGCACAGACCTGAAGGCTTATAGAGTCAGGAACACTATGAGATTTTTAGTAATGCAGCAAGTGAGGGAGCTGAATACAATTCAGAAAACTTATAGTTTGTTCCCCTTACATGCCTGTCTTTGATCTCAAATTGAAAATCTCTGACCCTCTTCCTCCAATCCAGCAGCAAATAAATACTAAAGAAAAGAAGCCCCCCTCTTCTTTCAGCACACATGGCCTGTAAGATTGAAAAATGAAGGTGACTGCTATTATGAACCTGTTTGGACACCAGACAGCAACAAATACCTTTCTCAGTGGAGGAGTTTGAGAGCACTGCAGAGATCCTCAGATAGTGCAGAATATCATGGTTTACAGAGGCCGCTGTCTTCATTTCAAAGCAGTACTAGTTGTGCTTTCTCTGTACCTGGCAAATGAAGGACTAGAGGAGCAGGAGGACAGGAGTAAATCTTCTAAATCCAAAACTCCTTATATCACAGAAAATACCCTGAAGTCTAAGCAGGATGAGACTCTTGGTAAGTAGATCTCTACCATTACACTTTGTTGCTGTAAACCTGAAGGATACTTTTCTGCCTTATGTGCCTGTGCAAGTAAGATCTAAATTTGTTGGGGGTTGGGAAGGAAGGACGAGGAGAGGGTGGTCTTTTAAGATTATGGCAAATTTACTGTAAATTTTTCTTTTCCAATGTCAATGTCCATTGTATTTCATTGTGTGTGTGTGTGTGTGTGTCTGTGTCTGTTTCTATGCTGTTTTAAACAATTTATAAACCCTGCTAGTCTGGTGTTTTGAGGCATTTATGAACAATAGTTCTCCTTGACTAAATGAAAATAAACCATTTCGTTTTAGTACCCATATTATATATTCAAGCCTAATATGTATATCTCAGAATGGTAGTATTAAACATACTGATAAAGGCTGGAGAAGCTCAAAGCTTTGTCAGACCACATGTTTCAAGACTTCAAAACACATGGTGGGTATTTTAACTTCTATGGAGTCAGTTTAAAATATTGACAATAAATCTATAACAGGTATGATTTGAAATTATTTTACAGTAAAATAATTGATGCCAGAGTACAGAAAAAAATCTCAAGTACATTTTAAGGTACATTAATTTTAAGGGTACATTGGTGAATGCTAGTGTAATGTATTACATTATTACCAGTAAAGCGTAATAGATTAGCAATGGGGAAACACTGACAATAAAATTTCTTGCAAAAGCTGGTAAATCTTTCTGTAATAAATATAAATCCTAAAAATTGGCTTCATTGTTCTTTTTATGCATATAATGAAAACAAATTATCCGTGGAGAAAATTTGACTTAGTAGAATGAAATTAAATTGCTTTTTAAAAGACTTCCTTAAACAGCATTAGCTAGGGAGAAGTCCAGTTATATTTTTAGCTCTGAATTGTAACGCCTTTGCTGTACTAATAAATCATGTTTCATTCTGACTTTTAACAAAAGATTCAGAGAAGAACTGCACATGGCAGAGTGAAGCTACAAGAGCAGCTCTGACTGTTTTTTTCCTTCATCAAGCTACTGTGCACATGGCCTTTCAAGATCAGCAACTCCCATAGAACAGCACTTACTGTGGTAGGTCAAAATTGGCTATAAGTCAATGACAGTAATAAATGAATCATCAAATTATAATGTGTAATGTACTACTTAAACTTACAATATATAAAGTTTGATATATTGTCCTTTGATGTTTACCACATTTGAGTTATTTATATGAAAATGTTATTTCTCCTTACGCTGTTTAGGATTATGTATTTATTTATTGACTAACTATGGAAATGAATAAGACTAGAAATGACATGCAAGTGCATGGAAAAGAAACTGTTTCAATTACCTAACAAAGTTGCAAATACGTTCTTGTAGCAATTTATTGTGTTAACACATAGCTGCATGTGAGTTCTAGGCATAGTGCTGAACTAGGTTTTTAAATTACTTTTTTTTATTGTGGCTGAGAACAAGACGTAAAATATATTGTCTGCAAGTAAAGAATCCTAAACCTTGCAAAGAAAAGTTTTATTTTTTTTAAAGATGTGATATGATACACTGACTTAAGTCCTTAAAATGGGGGAGGAAGGGCGACAGGTGAAGGTTTGATTAAAAAAAAAAAGGATGCCAACTGGAATGAATCTTTCCCAACAGATCATGTAGCAAAAGTATAATGTGTTAATATAGGAATACGAACTGGTGAAATATATCTGTGACACTGGCGTGTTACATTGTTATGTAGAGCCTTTGTAATAGTCTTGATGAGTTCTAATCCTTGACATTTGCTTTTACAAAAAGTCTAGTTGATAATGCAGTACTCCAATTATGTTTCTATGAAAACAGTTCCAACAAAAGATGTTATGTGATCTTCAGCACTGTATTATTAAAAAAAGTTATTTAATTAGTAACATATCAGAAGTGTCTCTTTGGAGAATTTAATTATACTTCCTTTTTTTGAATACCTGTTTTTTATGGTATAATGTACAAATATAATTCGAGCATATTTTTATTCATCAGCGCTTTTTCTATATTACATCTTGTACTTGCCCAAATGCTAAGCAAAATAGGCTCTGGCTCCACTTGAATATTTACATATTTTGTTTTTGTAGTTGGTATTTATTTTTAAAACATTTTCTGCAAAAATAAAGATTAATTACCAGTACTTTAAACAAATGGGTGTGTTTTGCAATAAGTAACTTTAAAAGGAAAAATAAAAAGTGAAAAGAGAGAATTCTGCTTTGTATTAAGAAATCAAAATCAAGATAATATTATGTTAAATGTGCATTATATTATTTGGGAATACTTTCCATTTATTTTGCAAAGTGATCTACTAGCAAATGTTAAGCTGATAAACTGTTTTTGTCCATGGTAAAGTTCACTTTTTACACAGTTTCTGTACAAACTGAGACAAAAGGTTAATTAAGGTTATGTGCTCTGTGGCTTCACTTCATATGCATTTCTGCATATATAACATTTACATATTAATATTATAAATCTTACTAATAAAATTTACATTAATATAGCCAAGTTGATATAATTTTTTATTCTGTTATATTTGGTATGAATAATTTCTTAGGTATGTGACTATTTACTACAGAACCATTAAACCACTGAATTCTTGAGGGAAAATGGATATCTGATATTGGTATGTGGCTTTGTGTCTGAACGTATAACGCTCGGAGTTAGCTGAAAGAGAATACTGTAGCAGTGTATCGTCAGGTAACATTCTCAGACACTAGTATATTATGTAAGATACAGTAGGAGTACTGTTTTCTTTATGCTCTTCTTTTGGGAAATATAATTCAAATTTTTCAAATCAAGTCACATTTGAGGGTAAATAGTCAACATTATGCTGAGAGAATTATAGGTTTAGAGCTCCTTATTTTGTTCATGGGAGTTGTGCACCTAATTCCCTGTGTATGTTGTTAAAAATGCCCACCTTGCAAAATATAACACATTAAACATCCTTTCTCATTGTATGTGCTTTTACAAAAAATTATTCTCATTGGAAACTACTATAGATAAATAAACGCCACCTTTTCTATGTGACTTTTCATTGGCACCCAAGTGTTTGTGTTTTATAGCAAAGTGCATATTATTGGGTGCTTGTGATTGACTTGGCTGGAATTAAGAGCCTTCGTCTATATCTAATGTAGGGCTTTAAGTAGTGTAGTATATCTTCTGTAAGAAAATTCTCTTCCCTTTCCCTTATAGCATAATGAATGTTCTCTTTTTAATGGACATAGTGAGGAGAGTTCTTCCTATAATGTCATTAAAGGTAATGGGAAGGGCATTGTGCGTTTTCAGGAAATGTAGACTGATCTATCTAGTTTATCTTCTTATAGTGCACCCAGCACTGTGATATCATTACTGAAATATTTTCTTTTCACTTCCTGCCTGCATCCTTTCAGTTACGATGTTTTTGACTTGTATGTCTATGTAAACTAAGATCCAATTGTTTAAAACCTACTCTAACAATTCAGCAAGACTTGTTCTGTTGAGGATCCAGGTATTGGAAGAATTATGGTAGATTTGGTTCAAAATGAAATATTCAAGGCTAATGTGCTTGGGTAGGTGTTGACATCAAATGTGACCACATGCCGACATTTGTCACATGATCAACATCTGGAGTTCAAAGTATTCTTTTTACAATACAATATTAGTGGTCTTCATTTGGCTCTTCCCAGAAGTAATAGTCATACTGTGTAGAAAAGAAGTTGTCACATTATGGTACATATAATCCAGCTGTTCTTTGGAATTGCAGTTAATGTAAATCAAGTGTAGCTCAGTTGAAGTCAATGGAGCTACACTAATTTATGCCACATGAGGATCCTAGCCCTTTATCTTTTCCAACAGTTTTTTTTCACCTCTTTCTTTTAATAACAAATGCTTGTTTGTTATAAACTTGCATAAGATAGAAAGGGGAATCATTTTAATACTCTCCAAAACTTGTAATAAAATGTCTTTTCCACAGTGGGAAAATATTCACTTTTAACATATGTATAAAGTAAAACATTTTTCATATACCATTGCAGATACTTAAATTGTTAACATAAATAAAGTGCTTCCAACATTTTCTTTATATACTGATTTTCTGAAAAACTAAAATGAGACATTTGGGAGTAAACCTTCAGCAGAGCATGAGAATGCCCAGTCCTGGCTATTTAACATGCATTCTGTATTGCAAAGGATTTTCTGCCTTCCAGGGTGAGTTCCATTGAATGACATTGATTTCCTATTGAAAAGACACTCCTCCCTTTTTGCTGGACAAGAGGAATCTTAAAAGGCCACTTAACCTTTATCATTAATGGGGAAGCACGATAAAATCCTCACTAAAGTAGAAAATATTACTCTGTAGCTTTAAAAAAATGATCCCTGACTGTTTTTCAAAGACATTTTATAAAGCTTGTGCAGTGTACTTTTATGTAGCACACATGAGAAAACTCTGTACTTATTTATGCCACAGAGGGTAACAAGCAATATTCTCTCATGTTAAAAATCCATGTTTTCAAGTTATATCTCTAATTTGCATTTTTATGAGCAGTGGTAAAATTATTTGTCCTATATTTCATATTTTATCTTGGTGTGAAAGATTTTCTTTTTTGCTCCCTGCCATTCACAACATTTAACTTGCCTTTTTTAAAAACAAAACAAGCTCCCTTCCCCTAAAGGTATTCACTCACTCATTCCCACACACATACAATGTTTAAAATAAAACTAAGACAGGCTTAAACAGAAGAAAAAGAAAATTGAGTTTAAAGGCTAAAATACTGACCTGACCTGAATCCACTCAGTGTGTGCTAGGTATGTAGAATCAGTAGTTGTCCTCAGACTGTTGCGCTGTCTAGCATAGGCCCAAGTGGGTGCATGAAAGCCAGAATATTATCCTTAATTTATGGGCTTGCAGGTTTTCTTCATTTTGGTCTTTACAACTAAACTCTTAATTTATTTGGTATGAAGCTTATTTTGCAAAAACCTAAGTGACAGAACTGGAGGGGGACTAGGAAGGATATCATTCCACCCTGAAATGAAATTGTTGACTATCTAGATAACTCTCTCGAGCATTGTTTCTTTTTGGGATTCCTACAGTCACCCCAGATTAAAACTGGGAGTTGACTTCCAATGGAAAATACTCTGTATGTTAAAGATAACACGTTTAGCACTATGTCACACTGGCACTAGACAATTCACTTTTATAAAAATTAGAATATTTGCATAACATCTGTAGTACATTGTGGTGACTATCCAGAACTGTTTCATTTAGCCTTAAATTATAAATACTCCATAAAGAACAGTGCATCACTTACAGACATAGTATTATTTGAATTGTCTACTACTACTGCAGTCTACTCTTGCTATACCATGTCTCAATCAGATTTAAGAACAAAAGTGTCTGAACTGATGGTAGTAAATTTTTAAGTTTAAAGGGGAACATTTCTATGTGTAAAAAACCAAGCTAATTTCTTAACCAAAATGGAGTTATTTACAATTCATTTTTCCCCAGGGAGATATAAAGAAATCTTTGTCTTTCACCAAAAAGTAAAGCTCTAGTAAATAAAGAGTTAAAAGTAAAGGCAGGCTCAGTGGTTTGTTGAGATCTGTCAGAGTCTGAGTGGCTGGCTACATATCTGTCTCAGGAACAATAGCTACCTGTATTCTGCACGGACTAGTGGGCAGGCACTAGCAATCTGGAGAAGGTCTGCCTCTGTTAGAGGTTTCTTAGCGAGAATTCCTAATGACAGTCCCACTTTTCATTGGGGAAAAAAAAATCCTGTCTACTCTCTTGACGAAGGACAGAGCTTTGATCATTTTCATTCAGCCTTGACTTGGCCTGAGGTTTAGATTCCCAGCCTAATGTCAGTAGGTTATCTATCCTCTCTCTCTCTTTCTCTCTCTCTCTCTCTTTCTCTCATACACACACGCCTCCCCTTCCCCTCCACACACACACCCTTTGCTGGTCTGTGCAGGCAGATTAGTGTCACAGCTGTAACTGAGGCACAGAGCAATAAACATAGCCGAACCAATCTCCATGGTGGCAAGAGGGGGCACTGGAGGTGACAGCCATGAGAAGGATGTTGTCTTCTGACAAGTTGGAGGTAAGAGAATATTTATACATCACTCAAGTATTTTTTATCCTTCTAGAGGAGTTTGAACTTGTTACGTTTAAAATGTACCTTGTTATAAAAATATTTTACTTTACTGCTGTATCCAGGCTGTCACTACCCTGTAAACCAGTAATTGCAGTGCTTTGTGTTACTAGAATGATTGGAGAAAATAGGCAAGGGTTTCTTCACTGGCGCAGTAGCTGTTCTAGTTAGATGTTTAACATTCTTCTAATGTTCACCTTTTCAAAATTCACCGTGAAGCTTCATTTTAGGTGAGGTAAAATTGTATTTAGCCACAATAAATGTACATATGCAATAAAATGGTGTGTTGCTGGCAGGACCCATGAAATATTAAAACAGTGCTCCCTCAACCCTAATTTGTAATTATTTTTACACTGTTAACTGTACTAGGGTCAGAGAGTTTTAAAAATTAATGAGGTTCCCTGCTGAGTTCAAATAGTATTATCTACGTGAGCTGCTGCTGCAGAAGAATGAAATCATTCCAGCATATTTTTAATGTAGGTATAACCTTCTTACTTTAATATATTGCTTTTGGAACACTTTCTATTAAACAGTACTTTATACACTCCAATGAAAGGTGTTAATAATGACAAGTTGAGCATAAGAAAAGTGGTCTTCATGTAATGACAAGATTAGAACATTTGATAGAATTGTTTTAATTAAATTGTTTTAGATTATTACAGTTGTCATCAATTATATTGTACACTTGTTAAATGTTTACAAATAACTAATGTTCCGAAGACTGGAAAAAGGACAAAAAACAATGTTTCATGTTGGAATAAAAAATTAAAATATTAGTGTGTGTGGTGGGTTTAAAAGAATGGAAAGAATAACTTAAAGAATAAAGTGAAGTAAGTACAGTATAAGAGGCAGTTGTCATAAGCTGGAATAATGTACCATTGTTTTCAATCAGTATTAATTAGATAGTGTTCCAGAACTTAAAGGTAGAATTTGCAACTAATCTTCAAATGGGGGGAAAAAACCTGTTTACTGTGCAATTCCCATATTGAAATAACAAACTTTCATATTGCAAGCTTTAAATCATTGCTTATATTGATTGTAATCTACAATACATAGTTTAAATGAAGTAAAAATAAAAAGCCGTTTGAAGCGGAATATACAGTAATCCATGCTCAAGATTCATTTTATTCAGAGTCTCCCATTTATAAGACCGATTCTGAGCTTCCTGTGATATATTGTTATGTAAATATGGTGCAGCAAGGGAAAGCAGCACTATGGAGATTCAATTTACTTTGAAAGTTGTTCATTATGGAAGGGATGAATGTTATTTATTTGATGTGATTCAAAGGCTAGAAATGACTTTTTCATTGTGAAGCCTATTGTGATGGGTGCGGGGTGATCTAATCTTTTTAATTTTGGCTTTCACACCAGTGGAGATGAAAAGAGATCTGAGCTCATTTATTGGTTGCTAAGTCCTACTGGAGGCCTAAGTACCATTCGTGGTTGCTATGGCCAGGCTGACCTCAATCTATGCAGTTTTAGGGACTTAAGCAATCCTTTTTTATTTAAGAGCATGTACCTTGATTTATGTCCAAAATTGAGCCTGAATGTCTTTGTCTGCAAGTGATAAATGGTGGCATACAATTCATCAGTTCTTACAAGTAAACACTGCTGTCCCACTAAAAATATGTTTTGTTCTGAGTTAATGATATGGAACAAGCCAGTCTCCACAAACAGCTATCTTTTATTGTAGAGAGCCACTGAAACTTGGAGCAAAGTGAAGGAAATTGGCATTCATCTTCTTACATTAGCATTTCATTTGTGCTATCTGATGATGAGACTCTATGTAGATTGACAATGAAAGGCTAGCATTCCATTTCCCTATCTGAGTATATAATGGATAGATTCTGAACGTATTTATTCTGTAGGGATAGTAAAAAGTCAGGAGTGCTTTCTCTGATAGTGTTTGTCTGCCACTTCATTATCACTAACTGTTAAAGAACATGCAGTCAAATAAACTGTGATTTGGCTCAGGGAAATTCCCAGTGTCCGTCTTAGACAAGTACTTTAAAATCAGATAATATCAGATTTTTGTTACTACCAGAAATGTGCTCCTTGTGTGATACTTAATGGTGCTTGCACCTCATATATTATGCAATGTCTTTCAAAAGAAACTACTGTGATTATAGAATGCAAAGTGGGTTTTAGGAGATGAACAATAGTATTTTTCTTATATTAAAATTTCTGGTTTGATTTGTCATTTGGAGTATGCATGCTAAGCTAATGTAATAAAGATCACAGATTAGCAAAGGCAAAATTGTTTACTGTTTATAGCATACTTCAAATGTAGAATAATATTCCATAGTGCTTTTCTTCTGTAATGGGTTAATCATTTTTGTACTAAATTGGCTACCACTGATTACTACTATTAGGGGGAAAAAGGCCAAGTCAAGTGTTGTACCTGGTAGTTGACACTGTATAAAAAAGCAAAACCTAATAATTAATTATCCATTTTTAAGATGAATGTGCATTTGGGGCCATTCCTTTCTTAATTCATGTAATAGCTTAAAATAAGAAGTTTAAGTCATTACACTTTTTAAAAAAAATCCCTTGTGTATAAGTGTAAAGGAAAAAAAAATAGCCTGCCTTAATAGAGTTAGACATGAGTAAAGCACAGTCCGTTGAGAGAAATTTGGGGCCCCGGTACATCCTGGTGACTGGAGCCCCATGCCCTGACATTTCACTTTATTTGCATGGATATTAAACGTTTTTGGGGCCCTGAGCTTGGGACCCCGTTACAGTTGTTTCCCCTTTCATCTCCTCTCAGCAGCCCTGACAGTTGCCTAAGCAGCTGCGTGGATAGAACAAATTTAATTCCCCAAACAATCTGAGAATTTCTGTTTTAAAAATAGTATTTATTGTCTTCAAAATACTATTTTTCAAACAAAAGTAGTGCATGCTGTTCTTTTCATGTTACTGAAATCTGATGCATATTTTTGTCATGTGGCTTAATTGTTTTCAGTAATGGAATAGAATGGGGGTTAGTGTTTTGATTGAACACATTGGACTATTATTAAGTCTTCCTAATCAGAGAGCTTCAGAATTTACTGCAATGGCAGAAAGCTTCTCAATAGATTTGGCAGGTAATAATTGCCACTGGAATCAATTCCTAAAGAAATGGAATTTGCAAGGGGGAGCTTTACAGCACCACTAGCTGCTTTTCAGCATTGTATTGATAGCAGAATTTGGCAAGAAATTCCTTGGGGTTAGTTTATAATGGTGCTACTGCTTCAGTACTTCTAGGAGTAGCGTTGTGTTAGTACTTAATGCTAAAAATGGTCTACGAGACAGGAGACGGAAAATAAACTGGTTAATCTTTTTCTTTTTTTTTTTTAAGTCTGATCGTAACACTCAGGTTTTCATTTATTGGATGTTTATAACTGTAAAAATCAGTATTGCATAGTTCAAAACCAGCTTGCTGAAATGTTTACATTCAAACAGTATCAAGCAAAAGGCCTTAATGACATTTTGATCACTTTCACTTAAAATGTAATAAAAGCAGAATGTAATATAAAAACATAGTTTAAGTAACTAATCTGTAATATTCCCATCTTCAGATTAGGAATGGGAACATCTTCCTTTCTAGTTTACAGTTTGTCCATGTTGATATTTCAGTATTCATACTCTGTTTCTTCAAAAAGAAAAATATTTCTTAGTTTATTAGTCTTATGTAAAATTCGTATTCATAGCGTTCACACTAATTTAACAGAGATTAGAATGGTTAAACTGAACGCTTCAGTTGCATATTTGTGACCACCCCCAAATCAAGTTGTGTGTCAACTGGACTCCTCTTGTGGATAACCATTACTCACAGGAGTTAGATTTGCATATCAGGCCCCACAGTGTATCCCTACCCATGTTTTTATTATTGCTTCAATTTTTATTATACCTATAATTTTCCAGTGTCATTTAAATACAAGCTTTCATTGATACCTGAGCTTCAAAGTTTTAGATTTCTATTTAAAAATGTAAAGCCGGGGAATTCTGCTTTCTTACTTAACTGATACCAAATACAGCAGTATTGATTAACCAGAGGAGATGCTGTTTAAGTGTTTCAGTTGTCACCCTTCCATTGGAGACTGAGTGCATCATTTCACCATTGACTCTCTCTCGCTATGGCTCAGTGGAGGATGAGTTCATTTCTGTGCTTGGGGCTCCCTTGAGATTATGAACCAGGTCATATTTATTTGGCGTATAGTTTTAATATCTGTAGCAATATACTGACTTTCCACTTTGGAAATATAATGTAATTAAGATATGTTTCAAAGGTGCAGATAGTTGCAGGAAATTGGAAATATTTTTAAAACCTCATAAAATCAGTGCTGCTCTGTTAATAAAGTTAATCATTGTTCTTTTCTCTCTCTGACTAGATTCGCTGGTATATTAAAGGCCAGATTTTGAAATCTGGGTGTAGCATTGCAGAAACCTGTATTTACTTTAAATCATCTAGTTGTATATATAAACAGGTAGGCGTTTTCAAATGTATGTAACCTTTAGCTTAGACAGATAGATGGATTTTTCTGGATACACCCACTGTGCTCTGCTTTGAAAATTTGACTCTAAGTCTCTATTTTTAGAAGAGAAATTTAAGAATATACAAATAACAAAACAGTCATATTAAAAAATTTCTCTTGCGTAGTGCAGCTCATATTCATCCTATGACACGTACATGTGCTATTGGTCCATTGTATCTTCTTTAGACTCTTCCCCAAGTAAGTTTCATCACAGAAAGTCAACTTATATGTAAGAAAAACAAAACACTTATATGAAACAAATTTCTCCGAAAAACTCATTGGAACGTAGTAATTTCCAGCCTGGATTCTTTTACATTGTACTAGGATATTTTTTTTCAGGGGATTGGATGGCTCAAATGATTGGTATTTCACATGTAGTTAAATGCTTGAACGTGGTACAGATTGGTGATAAACGAAAAATGTATTACGATTTGGTGGCTTTGTAGTCACAGTATCACCAATCTGGTTCCTGTCCCCTTCTTTTCTTGTTTGCTGTAGATCCTTAGCCCTTCTCTATCATAGGTGCTGGATTGGTTTTGGCTTCCAAATCAGGCTCACTGCTATCACTCTGCATCTCCTTCCCCAGAGCGAAACTCTACTCTCAAGGTCCACTGTGTAAAATATCCCTCTGTTCAATAGCTCTACCATACCAGCACCATTTTAACAGAGTTCCACCCTGTACACCAAGTGGTATAGTGGGATTCTGGAAAATACAGTACGTTATCATGTCAATAAAGAGTGTATCGTAATGCATACCTACCAGGGGCGGAACTAAGGGTGCACAGGCAACCTTAGTTTTTGGCATTTTCCATCTTGAATAGGAGGGCAACAATCCTTGGCAAATCTGCTTCCCTGCTTGCACTCAGGTTTTTTTGTTGGGTTTTCTTGCAGTGTAAAAGCTGCTAAAATGATTTGGAAGGGCACTTAGTGTCCATGTGATTATAAATTGAATAAATACACAATTTAATGAATCAAAAATCACAGCTGGTGAGCAGTGTAACACAGTACTGCAACTTTCCTCTCATTCCCCTCTCCCTCCCCCATTTAAGTATGTGCTTGTGGTGAGTAGGAAACATGTTTGGGCTTTTGACCTGCTGGATGATTTCTCAAATGTTGCATGACTGCTGACTATTCAAATGTCACATGCTCTGAGGTTGCGTCCACAAAAGAAAAAGAAGAAATAATTCTGACTATTTGCCTTCTGGAGTTTATAAATTCTTTGATCCAGAGATGTTCATCTTAATACCTCCTGAATCCATCTGTGCTTAGCTCACAGTTCCTTAGCCTTAAGGTATCTGTAAATGAAGATGTGCAAATTGAATAAACTCCTTCCAATACTTTATGCCCTAAGATGGAAATTCACCTCTCCCTGCACAAAGACTTGACTGCAGTTCAGCCTGTGCATACCCAGGTGCCTGCCCTCAAACCCCTGCTGGTCCCTAGTGTCAGACAGCAGCAGCAGCACACTTCGTCTCCCGTTGTGCTCCCCATCTTGGAAAAGATCTGCTAAAATTTTTCCTCATAAAGTATATTGATTTATCACATTAAAATATGTCCACAATTCAGTCTATTGGATCAGAATTCCTTTCCCTGCTCATACCCTACGTATATAATGTGCCTGATGTGCATTCTGTTATTTACATACTCCATATGTCATTCTATGTTCAAATGGTGAAAACACTAGTCAAATGGATTGGGTGCAATTTCCAGTGTCTCTTCTTTTTACCTCTTATGGTTTTTCCTCCAGGCCATCAAGGCATTTCCTTCAGCTTTCTTTGCTCTCTTATCCTGTGAGCTGATCGTGGCTGCATTGGTTTCAAACCTCTCCTCTAGAGAGGTAAGAAAAGTCTGCAGTTTTTCATTTCTCACCCATAATTCCTGAAGCCCTTCTACAAAATAATCTTTATCTTCAATAGCAGTTGCCATCTTCCTCTGGGCCTGCAGCAGCAGAAAATGGCAGTGTGTGTTCATTGCTGATGGCATAGACTTGAATATAAAGAAATCAATTTTCTCAGTTTTATTCATGCCTTTTGGCATTTTAAATGCTTGAATCAACTTCTTAGAAATTACACTGTTCTGAGAGCAAAGGGAGGAGATCTCTCCTGTACCAGTAAAACGTGCTTGTGTGTTTGTGAGAGAGAGCAAGAGAGAGCATCTATCTATCGTAGGTACTTATATAGCCCCCATTACTGCAGTATCTGAAAGTCCCATAATCTTAAATCCATTTATCCTGACAACACTTCTGTGAGGTAGGGAAGTACTATTATCTCCCTTTTCCCCTTACCACTAGAACATCCTTCCTCTCTAGGTCTAGTGAAAGGTGCTAAATTCAAGTCCTCTGTTTACAGAACAGGTGCGACACAGATAGTAGCAGGGTGAAGTTTTCTGTATCTTCCCAGCAATATGCCTCGAACCTAGCCCAAAGAAGCCACCATTAAAATAAGAGGATAATTCAGAGTACATCATACTATTTGATCCTAAAAAACGGGGGTGCCACTTATGCCAGTTGTGCTGTAGACACCACTCCGCTCAGCAAGACTAAGGCAAATAAGACTTTCTTTCACCTTTGGCTACTCAGCTGCAGTCACATTCTGGTGCTGATTTAAGGACAGTGGCTCATATATTTGTCACCTCGAGACTGCACTTTCACAATATATTCCTCTTTGGATCAACTGCAAAGGCAACACATAAACTGCAGCTGGTGGAGAACGCAGCAGATTGAACATCAGTATACAACGCCACTTCCCCAACACAAACATACACACACACTCTCTTCCCCTCCGCCCCCCACCCCAAATCCTTTTGATAAAATGATTCTTCTGGAATATTGACCACTGGCACCTGCTCACTGAGAGCAAATGCCTTAAATTGGAGGGTCTTTCTATGGGTAACTGTTGTAAGATGGCTAGATGCTACAGTGATGTATGCTTTAGAAAGGTATTTTACAATAATAACGTAAGTGCTATTGCAAAGCACCTGGGCATGTCCAGCCAATCAGATTGCTCAAGTGTGTGAATGTTCTTATATCTCTTTCCATGACTGACCATTGTACTCTTCAGGGGGTGGGAACAAAAGTTAAAAAAATCCCTTTTCATATTGCTTTGGCTTAGGGAGGCCAGGGCACAGCTACCTTCGTCATGCTGGCCTCCAAGATCCCTGTGCCTCCCTATAATTGCATATTTGTCCCCTATGTGGTAAGTGTTGGAGGGGAGAGATATGTCATCTCTTCCCTCTCCGTCACGTACTCCCGTTGGGTCCTGCAGCTCAGTGGGGAGCCGCTCGCGTGCCAAGGACTCAAGAGGTGACCACCGTTCTGAGCACCATCCTGCCCCACTTTGCTCACAGAGTGGGAGAAAGACTAATTTGTTGACTTCCTATCTGCACAACCTCTCCTTGTGGTGGGAGGCCAGCAATGGAGACTTTAACACAGACTGCAGCAGCCCTGGTCTCCAGGACTACGGCCAGACTGGGCTTGGAAATGACCGAAATGTGCAAACTCCAGAACAGTCCTGGTGAGATTGGGAATGCTGCTGCTATGGTTTCCATGGAAACAGAAGTGGGTGATGGGAGCCAGCAACGGCAGCTAGCAAGAGCTCAAACTCAGCGGCTGGATGCTGATGTGAAAATACGGACTTTTAAAAATAATTGTCTACCTTATTCCCCCCCTCATCCAAACTCTTGTTTCCACAGGAAGAGATCAGAAAGGCAGTGGGGTTGCCAGCAGCAACGAATGAAAACTCTCGCTTGTCACTTTCATCAGTTCTCTCTCGTGTGAGACCTGCAAGTGGCAGTTTGCTAAAACCGGCTGCAGGCTTATAAACTGTGTAGTAATTGTAATTTTGGAAGGGAAAAAAGCGTGAAAAACATTTTAAAGGTGGTTTTCCCCTGCTATTTTTGCCCATTTGTTGAATGGAATGACTTCATAGGTTGGAAGGAGCTAATATGCCATCCTTGAAGTTATACAGGTACCAGCACGGTCAGAATATTTTTCATAGGTAGTGAAATCTGTTCTTATATAATATGAGCATTTTACAAGAGCACAGAGATACATATAACATATATTCTCAGAGGAAACTCAGATATAGCTATTCTCTTAACTGTGCATGTGGCTGGATGGAAAAGAAAGAATATGGTTAATTTGTTATTCCTTTTAATTTGTTTTATTCCTTTTCATCCTTGTCTATATCATCCCTGCATTAGCATGTCTTGGTCTCTCAGCCCCAATTTCATAGTGCTTCAAGTCAATTTTTCTGGAGTTTTTCAAGAGATATTTCATGTGAAGGTCACTATGTATTGGTAAAAAGAGAATTCATTATTAAACCTTTGTTTATTTAATTCTTCTGATTTTTTTTAATTTAAAGTATTTTTTACAGTGGTGGCGCTATAGTAAAAAAATCTACTGTAATAAAATTAAAAAACTGGCTATAGATTAAATTCAGCACCTATTTAGTTCAGTAAGAATTGTGCACCTGCATATGATAGGGCTCAATTAAGTGTAGCAACTCTTTCTAGTTTGGTAGATTGCTACTATTATTATTTTGCTACTTGACTGTCTGCTGCTAAATCTATTTTAGTTTACTTTTAGAATGTGGGTTCTGCATTGAATTATGATGTGGTATCCTAATTTAGTAATTTAAATGAAGATTTTGAAACAAAGGAAATCAGGACATTTGGGAGAGAGAGAGAGCAAGCCATCTTTCCCTCCCCACAGAAAATATATCAGCAGCTTAGTGTTAAGGTTATTGCTGCAGAGTCCACCAGTGCAAACCCTACAACATAATGAAATAAGCAGCTGATGATCAGCACTGTCTATGTGTCACTCATCAGTTTCCTTTCTCAGCCTCAACTACCTCCTTTACATCAGCCGTAGACAACGTATCTCCAGCCTGATCTGCTGCCTTGGTGTGCCAGAGGTGCCTTAGCACTCAGATACTGGGTTCTCTGACCGCCCTGAAGTTCCACTCTCCCTATCCCGCATCCCACACGCATAGATTCCTGCTCACCCACCTGTGGCCATGCTGAGGCATGGATCTTCTCCAGAGAGCACTCTCATAGCATCTGCTTCCCAGCCTGCTGGGTTATATGCGCAGCACAGCTATCCAGAAATAGAACCGGTGAGAATATGTTGACAAAAATGAAAATTAATGTTTTAGGTTTTGTTTTTAAAAATAGCCAGTGGAACTTGAGAATTCTGTTGGCTAATCTTGGCCAAACTCAGTTAGGTTCAGAGGAATAAATCTTCACATTTAATTTAAAAAAGTCAAAAGTACCTATGATCCAACACGATATCTGAGTGTGTGTATGCGAGAGAGAGAGGGAGAAGTGTCAGGAGATAGTGAAGACCCTAGTTGATAAAGTAGAGGAACCCAAAGTAATGTGAGGAAAAACAGGGCAAAATTTCAAAAAGGGGGCATTTAAAAATATTTCTTCAGTGCAAGATAGTAAATGTAAAATTTTACATGGAAAGTATAATTATCCTCTGAACAATTACTGGGCCAAATGTAAAGATCGTCAGTGTATTCACTGACATGAAACGAAGGGATTTGAGTTCTGCTTTATGTGCAAATCTCAGTGCAGCCTTTGCTATGGAGACTATACTAACGCCTCCAGTGATACAGATAATAATTTAAATGTATATATTTTTTAAAAAGCTTAGAGTGAATAAAAGTACAGTTTTCATGTAAGCATTTTTCAGTGCCTTTTGCATTTTTCAGAAAAGAAAAATTTGAGTTCTGTTTGTTATAGTAGTTTTACTTTTTCCCTTTGATTTACTCTGTCTTCCTACTGCTGACTATAATATATTTAGCTGTTGCTGTACCTCCAGTTGTACATACTGATTTGTCCTCCCAGAGGCATGGAAAATTTGACATGCAGTTTTTGAAATATTGTACTTATAGCTGTTGAAAAGCTTCTAAAACTATAAACATCATTAGCAGCTAAATAACACATCAATTGCTATAGCGTACTGTGTTTGCATACACACGAGTATGATTGTAGAGTACTCAGAATAACATTGAGTGTGTAGTGATAGTGAGCTATTATAATAGGTGAAAGTACCTCAAAATCATGTCATTTGTCTGCTTTAAAATAATCTTTATGAAGACTGACACCTTGCAAACTGTCCCCAAAGGGCTTCCTTTTTATTTTGAGAGGGCCTTTCCTTTCTCAGAAGTATTTGCATAAAACTGAAGGTGGCTTTATGAAAATACCTAAAGCTACCTTTTTCCCAGATTTTTTCAGTGAGGCTTAGGCTTCTAAGACCCAGGTCCTGCAAAGTATTTAGGTGCCTAACTCCCAATCTCAGGGGAGATGGATAGAAATACCTAAACCTTTATGATATCTATACCTCTCTAGGTTTTCTTATATTAACACCCATCACCGTGATATCTGAGCACCCCCATAATCAAAACTACAGTCTTTTATTTCTTCTTAGTGTGACTCACTCCAGGAAGGATACTTTTAAAATATGTCTTTATATATGACGTGTGATAGTGTTGCAGTGTCAGCATATAAGGGTGCTGTTGGCGTACAGTTAGTGCAAAAACATGAGTTTTGGAATGCAAGAAGGCTGATGGTCATTCTTATTTTGGCTGGGAGTGGGTTCCATAGCCTTGCTCCTGTGCCTGTGAAAGTTGTGTCTTTCGTGGATCTTAGCTTCTCTCTACTGCTCAACAGTGTTGTTGTTCCAGTGGAAAGTAGCCGTCATGGGAGGTAATGGTCATGGTGAATAAGAGAGGAGGTCTTTTAGATATCGAGGACGAATCCCATGCATCCTTCAACAACATTTCTATTGTGCTGGAGCCATATACGGTGCTATATGCATGGTAATCAGTCAGACTGTGTAACTCTGCTTTGGTGGCTGTCTGTGGCTAGAGTCAGCTTTACATAGCTACTTATTACAGAATCATTGGGATTGGAGATGGAAACAAACGTATTATTCTGGTTCCCACTGCCAATGCATTTTAATGGATTTTCTAGTGTTTAGTTTTTAATATCTGCAGAAATGGAGCCTTTTACCTGGTTCCCCAGGTAATAGAACCCGCTGTCCTAATAAAAGTTCCTTACATTGAGCCTTAATTTTCCCTTTCTCAATTTAATCCCATTATTAGTAGTTATACCTCCTTGCTTCACCCTAAATAATTCTTCACTAATCTTGAGTGCTGAATCTCTTCAAATATTTACAGACTATTATGGTCTGCCCAGTCAAGGCAAATGGCGCATATTTAGCTCTTTTAATCTTTCCTTATACATTAAACTTTCCAGTTTTCTTTTTTTCTGCACTCCATCCTCAGGGGGGGAAGGCGTGTGGGAGTTACTTTGCTTCTGAGGCAGCAATACCACTTCTGAAAAAGCCCTCGAGGTTCATGACCTCTCTGGGGCCTGCATATAAGGAAACAGTTTGGGGCAGGATAGATGCCTGAATTATTTTAAAGCAGAAAAGCCAAATGACTGGTAAGATAATTATACCTAATTAGTAGTTACAACATTTACAGTTACTGTAGTTAATTTGATTATAGTGATATCTAATACATTTGTTAGTCAACTCAGGAAAATTGTAAAGCCCCATGGCCCAAAGAAATTCTTTGGTTGACAGCTCTTTCATGGGGCAACAGGGGAGACGGGGACTACCAAACAGATGATTGCCCCCTTCCCCCTCACATACTACACCTATGGCAATGGATGAAGTGGGGAATGAGACAAACTAGGAAATGGATGAGATAATGAAGTTCCTCACAGCATTATCTATTCAGGGACAGGGTACCTCCACTGGAGGCAGGAGGTCCTGTCAGTTCTTCTCTCCTGTGATGGGAGATCTCCATTTCACTCTAACTGCATGTTATTATTATTATTTTTTTAAATAGCTCACCAAAAGAACTGACCAGGTCTCCTCAGTCGTCCTCTCCCACGGTTTGTGTGAGGAGGAATGCAAAGATTTGACTAGAGCGTAGCAGTGATCATAGAGCCAGTTTTTCATTCATTGAACAACTCTGCATTTCTTTGTCATGGCATGATTTGATTTATTTTTTTGTCATTACACAGTCTGTCTCCTATATAGATCAGACTGGTCCACAAGTGGCACAGACAGATTTATAGATCTAATGTGCCCAAATATTCTGTGCATCTTTTATGATGGGTTAAGTTCTTAAAAAGTTTATTTTGCTTAATTCTGAAGCTGATAATGTGGTTGCTCTTTATTCTCAGTAAGGACAAGGGTTTTTTGGATATGATGCAGAAAATACTGAAAACCTCTTTGTCTATAAAACTACTCAGAAAGACTCAGAAAGACAAAAAGTTTTCCAGTAAATAGATTGTAAATTTTACTTCATTTTCTAAGAGAATATAAAATACTGTATTGTGTTAAAAATTTGCTACTTAATAAGAAACTGCAAACAATTACTTGTCTAATTAATGACTAGTCTGATTCAGAAAAAAAGAAACAAAAGTTGTTTTGATCTTGATTAGCCAGTGAAGAATCATTATGGTTGCACACCGACACTTATTCAGTAATATACGTATATTAAAATCAGATTCCAATATTTTCAGACATAGGTGTCTACATTTATGCAACTAAGTTCATACGTAGTCAGTACATCTTATAGACCAAAGTTGATACTGAATTTCCTAAGTGCTGAGCATCCTTCAGCTCCTACAGACTACAATGGGAGCTGCAGCATGGTCAGCACTTCTGAAAATTATGTTGGTACTGAAAACCCTGATAATGCATCTGGGATTTGCTACTGTAGATCCGATGTGCCTGTGCAGAGTCCCAGTGACTTCAGGCACAAGGAGCCATGCTAGAAGGTTCCCAAAGCAGGAATGGGTCCTAACTATGGATTTAGGTGCCCAGCTTTAGGTACCCATGTTTAAAAATGTTGGTCTGAGTCTTGGTAGACTCATACTCTTATGTTTTCATCACAGTTGTCGTTACTTTCTGCCATGGAGGTAGAAGATGCTACTAAAAGAATCTGTGTCATGACAACAATTTGGAGGAACAGAATAATAGAGGTGGCTGTTAGTTTCTTTTAAACCATTTTTTGGGATGTGTATTAATTTTTTTCTTGAGTATATTCAGGTTTTTTTTAAAGATATTTTTAGAAGATATCCTCACAATAGGAATCACTTATAAAATTCTTCACTTGTTTTATAAAGTATTGGTAAATGGCGGTCACTATAATCTTTAAAAAAAAATTATTAAAGCGTACTTAGTGCAGGTATTCTCACATTGGTAGTAATGTGTCAGCTATAGCTGAAAAAATCCTCCAGCGTAGACCTGCTGCTCCTAAGTTCTACTGATAATACAGCCAAAATATGATTAACCTCTTTGGTTTGCCAGGAACAAAACGAGTAAATGAATGTGCTTTCATCCATTCTTATATCATATGTCCCTAGTGAAATATGATACATTCTACCAGTGTATTTAAATAGGAACTTAGAACACACTAGAGTTAACATTGGAAAGAGTATATTGTGTGCATGTGTGTGTTTAATTAACAATATTGGAGACAACAGGTGGTTTATTTGCTTTTTCTTTAGATGTTCCAATCTCCCTAAAATGTTTGATAGCAATTTAAACAGTTTGGATACGTGGAATGTTCACTACAGGCTGTTAACCGTTTTAGGTTTGGGGAATTGTCTTTGCATGTTACCTTTTACTAGTGGTAATGCTGCTTTTGGCACAGTGTGAGGGCACTGTCCACTCAGAGAAATATAAATCCAAGTTTACTTCTAGTTTTTGGGGTTCATGCAAATCCTGAATGCAAGGAATACAAATTCATATACATCAACACTGAAATAATGCTTCACATGAACCCCTGAAAAACAAAACTACTGAGTTCCGCATAGCTCTTGCTTTATCCTTGTGTGCTGTGCCTATGTCTACACATTTGATACCATATGAAACATCCATCATTTGGAAAAAAAATTAGTTTGAGGCAATCTTTAATATTATGTGCGAACTTATTTTTGAGTGTGAATTGCAAAACTTTTCTCGAGTCACCAGTTGTTCACAATGTTGGGAGTCATGCACTGAGTAAAAATTATTTCACCAGTAAATGAATGTAACTGCGTTAAAGTCAAAGGAGTTATTCCTCCTTACTCCAGTGTTGAATTTGGGACAAAATTTGTTCTGACTTACATCATTGTGGAAATTTAGATTAACAGTTGAATTTGATGAAATTACTTTGGAATTGCACTAGTCTAACAGAATAGAAATTGTCTCTTGTTCCTCAAAGGTCTGCCATAAGTATTTTAGTGATATTGAATGGGGATGGAATTCTGAGATTTTTAAAGGCTGTAATTTCCTCATTGCTGATGTTAGTGTTGAGATATGAATGTATTTGATGTCATCTGTGTTCAGTGACCTGAAAAATTCTAGTACTGCTATGACACAAATACCATAATATGGTGCTAAAATTGAAATTCTGCCGTTGTATCTGCATTGTGTATCTGTGATGCAGGTTTTAAGTGAATGTGACTCTGAAAGCATATAAGTTATAAACATGTCTTACACACTGCCAGATTTCCTTCATTCTTTAAAATATGTGTGGGAGCAGATCCCTTAAAAGGAATGTGTGGTGGTCAAAAATGGAGAAAAATGCCCAAACACCAAAGGTCTTTGTATTCTGCAGTTCTTTCCAGCTGGATTGAAACCAGTTTTGGGTATCTATTACTGTTGACCTTTGATAGAATAATTTAGATGTTTGAGCCTTCTCAGACATGTAGCCAAAAGGAGAGCTGTCTGGTTGCATGCATTTTTAAACATCTGCAAGCTGACTCAAAGACCAGAATACAAAATTTAGGACTCGGAGATACCTGTGAATTTGTAATACTCCCTTCAGGACTTGGGGCAGCTTTGAGCCTCTGAACATACATTTTTTTTCTGCTTATTGTATTTGCTGCACTGAAATTTGGTTTTGATTTTACAGTATTTTTCTTAAAAATGTGTCTCAAAAATATGTAACAATGTAGTAGCTTAGCAAGCATGTGGCAGTAAGAACTGAAAACTAGTTTATGAGCTAAAGTAAATTTTGTTTTACCTTTTAAGGTGGACCTCATCAGAATTTGAGAAATTATAGTACATGTCTGATAACTTATGTTTACACAGTTATAAAAGAATAATGTATATTTCTTTGTAGTTCATATTTGTCAAAAACCTTAGTATTGTAGCTGTTGTGTGACAAAATAGGTTCTGACTATGTTTTATGTGTAAATAGCATACTTCTGATAATCTATTTTTTTCATAGAATAATAGGATTCCATTAAAAATATTTAGAAGAATGAGAACAGGACTGGGAGTTAGGAACTGTTGAATTAAAATCCAGGCTCTGTCACTTGCTCACTTTGTGATGTTGGGCAAGTCAGTTATCTCTCTGTAAGATGTTGATAGTAATAGCTTCCCAGATCACAGGGGTGTTGTGAGGATTAATTAACCAATGTTTATAAAGCACTTTAAAAATATAAAGCTATGATGTATAAGTGCTAATTATTTTAAAATTGATTGAATATTCTGTGCTCTATTTACATAATATCTGCTCTATATTTAGTATATAATAATTCTTGCAATTCTTTTATCGTTTATTCCATTGAGTAAATGTCTTTAGAAGTAGCTATTAGGATTCTGGCATTTCAGCATAACATTGATTATTCCTCAGTTAATGTCAGAGGGGAATGCTTAGTGGTTTCAGCATTACTTTTGAATTACCTAAATTCCCTGCAACCATGACTTTGAATCTTAGAAGAGACCATTCAGTCCTTCATCCTTCCAAGGTGTGTAATATGAGCTCTATTAAGTTTTCTTTGTGATGGTCATTGGGTAAGGCCTTTGTAAACCAAGGTCCTACCTGGTATTTGTGGACACAAACAACCCCATTGTTCTTTTCAAAACAGTAGATGTTTGCCTTTCAAGCTTTCAAGTTCTTCAACTTCTTTTTGCACAGTATGTTTGCAGGCTAGCCAGCTGCCTGTCATCAACCAACCCAAAGGTGATTGCATTTCAGCATCCAAGTGATTCCTATATGGTATATTTCGAGTGCTGCTTTGTGATCCTTCAGCATGAAGGGTGCTATATGAATGGAAGACATTATGAGCATTAAACAAATCTAAGAAATCTATCTTTGTGATCAGGTGCCTTTCACCCCATGCTCCCAAACACCCAAGTTCAAAACTCAACCCCTTCCTGGGGTTTGACTTTTATTAACAAAGTGAACAATGTAAACTCCAGGCATCCCTAGGCATGGCTGTTCCTACTGCTCCTCCACTAAGATTTGCTCAGTCCCAGACTGTAGGTTCCTCTGCTCTTCCCTCATGGGCAGGTGTGCAGGTAACAAGCTACACCTGCCACAGTGAATCAATAGGCTCAATAAGCATTTCTCTGCAGGGCCCAGCATCTACTGGCAGGGTGGGGCTACACAACAATCCAGACACATTGCTAGATGCCACAGTAATCCCTTCTCCCCACAATTGTAAAAATGAAATATAATATGCTATCCTTTCAAAGAAAAGTTTCTTGAATATGCCCCTGTCAGGGATAACCTTTCTGGATATGAGGCAGAGGAGAGAGGGTGGATTATGGACACAGTGACTACCATATCTAAAATGTAGGATGACTCACTGATACTGTCCCTCCTTATTACCTCCTATAGTGATCAGATGCTTTAGGAAGTTTGGGGTCTCATTGACCCATTCTATGAATTTTTCTGCCTTGTTTAGCTAGGAGAAAGTTCACAAACCATTTGGTGTCCTAACATTGAAGTACAACAGCATGACAATTCTCCCAATACATTTAGGCTTTACAGCTAAGCTAGGAGCTGTGGTTGCAACTTCCTTTTTCCCCATCAGTGACAAGGAGATCATCTGTCTTTTCCACATGCTCCATCAAGTTATTAGTTATTAGCGGTGGTGGGACCCTCTGGTGGAACTAAAGGGAGTTAAATCTTTTAGCTCTACTCAAAACAGAAAATCGAAGAACCTAGATCAGATAGGAAGTAAAGCTTACTCCTCAGCCATGCTGTTTATGGAGATAGGAGTCAAGGTTTGGTGTATCAAAAACCTCTTTCCAGGTGTGGGCCAGGGCCAATGTTACACAAACTCTGTCTTTTTTTAGTTGTTTCTCTGTTTATTTTTTTCTGGTTGTTGTGGGAACTGTTAAAAGCGCAACAACTCTAAACATTTATAAAAAGGTGTGTGGGGGGGAAGGTAGAGGAAGTGTTTACCTGATGTTACCTTCCACTGCCTTTTGCAGGCCTTTGGTCTTAGGTTTTTTGTACTCATTCCCAGAGCCTTTAAGTCTGCCGCGTTTAGTAGGGTACTTTTAAGGGAGGATGACTTACCTGTAATAATTGTCCTCTAAAGAAATACATCATCAAAAGAGAGCTGATACTTCAGTAACCTGTTTTATCTTTATAATTTGTAGCCCTTTCACATGTTGCTTTAAAGGACCTGATGCCTAACGCATGAAGGGATGCATGCCTTCCATTACAATGGCTGGCAACTTCATGCCCCTTGTGGGACCAGAGCTTCAGAATGTTGAGCTTATGGAGTTTCCACCTTGGTCTTGTTGAAGGGAGGTGGAGGCTGGAGTAGGTGATCTTTTATGATGCTTTTCTTCAAAGAACAACAATTACAGTTAACGAATATTCTCTCATCATTGCGACTCTTATGATTACATCAAAATGTTTCTGCAGAGTTTTGTCATAAGGTAAACTGTTGAGTATTTTGAAATGTGTAGAGTATTCAAGACTTAAATTGACGATAAAGTGAAGACTAACTTAATTTATAATTTGAAATGAAGCAACGCTCACTCTGGCAATAGTTAATCAAGGAAATATCAAGTCAAAGCTTTAGCAGGAGCTTAACTCACAATATAAAATTAAAATGGCACACATTCAATGGTTTATAAGCTGGGTAACTGCTAGGTCTCAAAATATAATTGTAAACTGGGAATCATTGTCGAATGGATGTATTTCTAGTGAGGTCCCGCAGGGATCTGTTCTTGGCCCCATACTATTTAACATTTTATCAAAGACATGGAAGAAAATATAAAAACATCACAGATAAAGTTAGCGTATAAGACAAAAAATGGGGAAATGATAAATAATTAAGAGAACAGATCACTAATACAGAGCTACCTGAATCACTTGGTAAACTGGGTGCACACAAACAATATGCATTTTAATACACCTAAATGTGTACATCTAGGAACAAAGAATGTACGCAATACTTACATGATGAGAGAAACAGTGACTCTGAAAAAGAGTTAGGAGTCATAGGGAAGCTGAACGTGAGCTTCCAAAAGGGCTAATGAGATCCTTGGATGCATAAACAGGGGAATCTCAGGTCGGAGTAGAGAGATTATTTTATCTATTTGGCATTCATGTGACCGCTGCTGCAGTACTGTGTCCAGTTCTGATGTTTACGATTCAAGAAGGATGTTGATAAATTGGAGAGGGTTCAGAGAAGAGCCATGAGAATGAGCAAAGGATTAGAAAACGTGTCTTCTAGTGATAGAGTCAAGGAGCTCAATCGATTTATCTTAACAAAGAGAAGGTAAAGAGAAGGATTGATTACAGTCTGTCAGTACCTATATGGGGAACACGTATTTAATAATGGGCTCTTTAGTCTATTAGAGAAGGGTATGACAATCCAATGATTGGACACTTAAACTACACAAATTCAGCTTGGAAATAAGGTGTAAAATTTTAATGGTGAGAGACATTAATCACTAGAATAATTTACCAAGTGTCATGGTGGATTCTCCATCACTGACAAATTTTTAAATCAAGATTGAATGTTTTTCTGAAAGATCTGCTCTAGGAATTATTTGGGGAAGTTCTATGGCCTGTATTATACAGGAGGTCAAGTTAGAGCATCACAGAGGTCCCTTCTGGCCTTGGAATCTATTAATCTGTGGATCAGTATTTGGTAGGATAGTTATTCTTATGGGTTTATATCTTTTAATACAGGACTTGTCACAGAATAATATGAGCTGTGTCATTTCAAACTGGGATGTCACATATATTGCAGAAAACAACCTTTATACTGTCTCTCGCTCTCTCAGAATTTGCTGACAGAGAAGCAAAGTTACCAGAAATCATCTTTCTCTCCCATTCCATTTTCATTCTGCAGATACTACAGGCTTATTGAACAATCCATCGACCTTCTGTAGTGAGTCTCCTTAGTGCAGAATGGCTGCAGGGAAAATATTCAAACATCCCAGTAGAGAACACTACAGCGAGTGGAACAAATCCCTCCAGGATTTAATGCAGGTGTGTGAAAAAAGTTGGGAAGATGGCTTATTATTGGTTTTACATTAATGTTTGACAAGTACAGGGAGGGGGAGGGAGTATTCCAATGACTATTGCCATTGAGAAATGTACCATTATATAAAATAATGGTTATAGCTTAATCCTCTCTGAACCTCCTGAGCTTAAAGGGACACTGTTAACTTGAAGTTTTTGAAATGTGAAGTTTTCTGTCAGGGCACGTGTTAATTTGTATGTCCTGAAATATTTTAAAATGCCTTTAGTGTGTAAGGTTTTCTTCTGTTCCTGGTTGATGTTTAGAAGTAGAAGTGTCTTTTGGGCGAGCACAAGAGCAACACCAAAATGCTCAGATCCACTTCATTCTACTTCCTGTTTCTCTCAGTACAAACCTGTCTGTTGCCCTCTTAGTTTCAGTTTCCCTTTCAGCTTTGTTGCGGCTGTTATTGGTAAATGCCCCAATGAGCCTGGTGAGGGGTGAGCACCAACAAGAGAACAGCGGACCGTATGTCAAAGTAAACAAGCTGGAAAAGTAGGGAAAATATTGTTTCACTTGCAATAGTCATAGAGGCCATTTGTGTCAGTATGAGGTACAGAGCATTGCTAAGCTCACATTGTGAGGCAAACCTCAAAAAACTTTTGAGATGAAATTTTAAAAACATAATAAAAACAACACAAAATTTATTTGCCTTCTGGTTTCTGAGTCTTTGTAGTGCACTCAGATCATGTTTTCAAACTTTCCCTTGCAATCATGAGACATATGATATTACTTATTTAAAGAAATAAGAATGAAAGCTGAGATTCTCATGTAATCACTTGACTCCAGGCACTGCATGTTTAAGAAAAAAGCCAAATATCACAAAATTCAGCATAATATTGTAAGTCTCTATGACACTGGGTACAACATTGTCAGAGGGAAGTCTTGGATGAGATTTCCAGAAGCATGGTTTTTGTTGGCCTAACTCGCCTTCCATTCAAGTCAATGTGAGCTTTACCATTGACTTGAATGGGAGGCGAGAAAGGTCATGAATATGCACATTTGGAGATCTCATTCAGGATTTTCAGGTTGACTGTGTCTCTTCTATAACTCCTTCTTTGTTGCATCTCATAGAAGAAAAACCTGCACATTCATTCCCTTTTTACATGTGAATTTAGTATTAATGAAGAGTGACTACTTAGCAACTCTAGAGGGTGATGTACTCCATCCACAGAATACATGAATCATAGAAAGGAAATTGGCAAGATACCCCACTGTACTTTGCCAGTGAACCTCAGATTTGATGAAGAAGGACCAGCGTTAGAATGGAGAGGGACTTCAGTGTCCATTCTCTTGCAATTCTTTGCTGAAGGTCTCGACAAGGGTGTCAATCAACACCAATTTTGTGGTGGGGACTCATATTCACTGACAAATGGATTGAGGCATCCAATTGGTGTTTTGCTGCACAGCTGTATAATATTTTGGTCACCGCTGGTGTTGACTGCATTCTAACCTGGAGTCTAGAAGTGAAAAGCTACGAGGGCTCAATTCTGTAAAGTGCTGATCACTCTCAGCTTTTCTTTAAATCAGTAGGAGCTGGAGAACTGGGCATCTCAAAGGAATGCTTGTAGGATCAAGACCTAAATCCCATGACCTCTTCTCTAAGCCATCCATTCCCCATTAGAGTTCTTTAGATTTTTTACATTAACAAGATTAGCACGAATGGGCAGCACCATTGCAATTTTAGACTTTTCTTTCCCCGATGTATACCGTGCTGTTGAAGAATCAGGGAAGGAAGCATGATGTTCTCTTGAATATAAACATATTAATTTTCTAAAATCATCTCCTTGTCTTAGATTTCAGTGTTTTACTTTTCATCTATATTTCCTCTTTGTTCCAGACACGTTAAGAGGTTTACATTGTGTTGATGTTGTATCAGCTCTTTGAACTCTAAGACAGTGATTATTAGTCAATTGTGTGATACAATTTGAGATAACAGACATAGATAATTATGATAAATGAGATAATCTGCACCATTATAGAAACATATGAGGTGTTTGCTTAAAACTAAGCCTGAGTTCTTATACTTCGGCCTCATATTCAAAGTTTTGTGTAAGTAACACATTTAGGACTTAAACAACAAAGATCGTGTTCCATCATCTATTGTCAACAAATTCTTAAAGATGATTACACACATTATTTTATGATATAGTAAATGACATTTATTTAATGCTTTAAATAACTATATGTTCTTTGTTGCTGTATGTTGTTGCATAGGAAGCACAGGATGTCTACACAGGTGCAATAAAGGAATGAATATTGGACTACATCATGTTGGATCCCGCAGAACAAAAGAGACTTTGCATTTAAATACCTCCAAAGGTAAGTAAAGAAAATATTGATCCTTTTCTGAAAAATAAAATACAAATTGCAGTTTAAGTTTAATAGAAATAGAATAGTGAACAGGTTTGCTTGAAACTGTGCTATTCTTTTATTTTGTTCTTGTAAGTTGGCCACATTATAATTAAAGCTGGGTTGATAACTGATTTTGGTGGCCAAACCATAACAACTTTTTTTTAAAATTCCTTTTAATTTGACTATAATGAATTTCTTTAACATTTCTTTATTTTATTTAGTTTTTGCTTGTTTTTACTCTTTGTTTTTTGAGTTTTTTAAAATAAATCTACATACATTTCTAAACAAATGTTATTTCTAAATGAAAAGTCAAAATATTTTATTCTGAACATGTTAGACTTTTTAAAAAATAATTTTTTTTGCCTGAAACTGTTCACCAAATTTGACCTGATTTTGTTAATAGTTTCAGTCAACTTGAAACTACATTTTGACGAATAAATAGTCATCTAAAAAATTTTGCCCAGCTCTGATTATAATACATTTAATGAAAATAAAATGGGACAAATAACTTGCACAAATTTTGTACCAAGTAGTTTTTTTATAAAGGTTCTCTGAAGATTACCAGTGTTTTAATTTTTTTCTGATAAGTGTCCCACTCCTAATAAAAAATAGTTTGGTATAGAAAACATAGTCTCTATGTAAGTTTTACATTTTTCTCTGGTTTTCTAGTAATTTGACTGGCATTATGCTGAATATATCATCATCTTCTTTAGCTTTCTGAAAATGCTAAGAATGAGAAGTTTCCCTGGCATGAAAATGTAAATCATACATAAAGTTAGTTGGAGAACATTTTATACATCACTCATGCTGTTATACCCATGAAGCTATTCAATTTCCCTACAAGGTAAGAAATGAATTTTGGTTCAGTTACATACAGATGAAAATATATAATGCTTCTTTATTCAACATAAATTTTTAATGAAAAAAGTGAGAGTATCAAAATGTTTTACTTCAGAAAACAATATTAGGAATAGCAAAAGCTGTACATGTTGAACACAAAGTGCTTTTCTGCTCTCAAGAGATGCACATGCTGTTTATTTTAATGCAAGAATGTCAGTAAAGTTTTGTTCTCCCATTGAGCATTCTAGTTAGTTTGCAGCTTCCAGGTATAGAAAATTGTCTTATGGAACCTAAATAGGAATTAAACTATTAACAGAATGGTTTAATTATATTATGAGCAAGAAAGCAAAGTTCATACGACTAATGTAATGACTTTGTGGGGGGAGATATATAAGTCCCCTTTGAATAGATATATAACCCATTTATTGCTTCTCCTCTAGGTACCAGATGGATAGACTTGTAGATACTGAGACCCTCTGTCAGGTTTTAGCCTGTGAGCTAGTTAATCACGTGTCTTTAGTTGCCAAAAAAAGAGCATTTATCCTGCAGGAAGAATGGTTGAAAGACTGTTGTTGCATTATTAATAAAAACAGAGACAACATAGAATCCCTGATGCCTCAGGACGATGAGGTGAGACTCCGTAATGTCCCTGAGGAAATAGTTTTATTTTATTTATTTTCTCAGCTAGTTTTACATTTCCTTATTTCCACAGGCAACTGTAATACTTTCAAGTATGGAATACGAAATACATACAGCAGCTCTGCAGTTATAAATGATTGGAAGTATTCAATGCCATATGAATGCATTATCTCATTCATGTATTTCTGTTTTGTATTACATCTGCATAGGCTTACTCTGTATATTTGACTAGTAGCACACAGTGCATGATGATGGACATAATGTTTTATGTCACACAAGTGAAAAATATTATAATATAAAATATTTAAAGGAAGGATCATGCAAGATTAGCATTATTCTTGTGTAAAAAATCACTACTAATCTATAGCTATTAAACAGAAGAATGAACAGTGGATTAAACTGATAAGGTGTACATATATTATGTGCTTGACAATGACATGTGAAGGTGTTTTAAAGTTAACATCAAAACATGATGTAATGGTACCTAGATTATAACGTCATGCCATCTATTTATTGAAGTAGCATTTAGTGCTGTACTGGCCAAGCCTGAGAATAAAGGCTAGCGAGTTTGTCCAGTAATATTTAACAACAGTCAATGGAGCAAGGAGACCTAATGTGTGTGAGATATAAAGAGAATAGAAGTCCCTAGGCCTCCATATTTTTACCTTTCAGACTCTCGCTTACAAGCAATCTATTTTCACTGACACTTCTCTCAAATGAAACTGATTATTTTTTAACTATATTGCATTGTCTTCATACTTACTGTTTAATGTTACATGGCATGAATGTTGTTCAGAAATATTAACATATTAGTTCTTCATATTGTGTTAATATTTTGTTGTCTAATGGTAATATAAGAGAATGCAATTTAATACAATTTCTGTGTCATGATCGTTATGTCTTAGGTAATTAGGTAAAAAGTGCTTTAGGGGAAAAAAAAATCTTATATTCAGTGAAATCCTGGAATATTTAAATGCATCACAATATTGGTTTTTTAAGTAACATTTTTAAATCAGTGAGGTTTTGGGGGATTTCCAGGAAGGGCAGTGGTTATACAAACATTTATTTTTGCCACTCAGTCTACAATTTTACTGATAATCAGGATATTAAGACATAGCTTTAGTTGCAGAAACAACATAATTTAGAACAGGTTCATACAATAGGTGAAATTTGGGAGTATTAATAGGACAAAAGACATTAATATCATGGAATATAATATATAATGTGCTTTTTTTCTGCTTTATTGAAACACTATCAGGTTAGAAATTAAGCAAGTAAAACTTTTTATTTACCTTAGATTAAATTTTATGATCTAATTTACTTTTCCACTTTTCTGTTGTGTGTTTACTTTTCACACTTTACTCTGGTAGAAGAATGAAAAATGTTTTTATACAGTTTCACTAATACAATTCTACTAATTTTTTTTCAGAGCAAATGTTGCAGGAGAATGTTCAAACCCAAACACAAAACTTTTCAATTCGTTTTAAAAATAACATTTTTATTGCTATTATCTTTTGTAATTTTTTTTAAGCTTAAACTTTGCTATTTAACCATTTTGCCATGTCCTTTTGAATGCCTCAGTTGTCAAAGGCATCTATTTCCAAATAGAGCCTCTGAGTAATCATTTAAAACCATGCTCACATACTGGTATATGGTAGAATTTTCCAAAGCATCTCAGCATCCCATTTGCAAAAGTATCTTAAGTTTTGACTTTAGTGCGCAGTTAACCAGGTGATTGGCATGTGGCTCTCAGCACCCGAGTTAATTTAGCCTGGGTGCAAGTGTCCTCACAGCAAATCCTTATATGCATTACTGTGTTCTCACTGTTTCTGCATTTGCCTGTGTGTCTAGAGGCATATCCCATGGTTTTTTGTGCTGAGTAGCTCTAGAGTTCTTTCCCAGTCAATTGTGGGAGAGCTGGGAGGGAGTTGTGGGAAGGCATTGGAACACTATGAGCGCTCAAATGATTTTGGCAGCATCCTCGCTTCAAAATGAGTGGGTTCCAGCCTGAGTTAGAGCCCAGGCTCCATTTTAACCTATACCCTGAGCCTGGTAAGCTAGTTAAGGCTTAAAGTACCAAGTTTTCTGTGTGGATAGTAGAGGGGTTCGGTAAAATCCAGATAAGAGACCAGGTTAACTGTGCAGTTGAAGACATATCATTAAGCACTTAAGGTTTGTCTCCATTGCAATTAAACACCCGCTGCTGGCCTGTGCCAGCTGACTGAGGCTTGCAGGATTCAGACTAAGAGGCTGTTTAATTGTGTCGGGTTGGAGTCTTGGCTCTAGGACCCCAAGGGGGCTGGGTACCAGAGCTCAGGCTCCAGCACTAGCCCGAACATCTACACTTCAATTAAACAGCCCCTAACCCTGTGCCCTGCAAGCTCATGTCAGCTGCATGTGTTTAATGGCAGTGGATACATACCCTTAGGGGCCATGTAAGTTTCACTGGCAGCTAATGAAATGGAGGCTCCTGAGTGTCTTGGTCTCTTCTGAAAAAGGGACTTAAGCTCCTAAGTCAATTTGGCACTTTAGAAAATGTTACCCCGTCCTCTGTAACAAAATTGGTTAAAACTTCATTCTCTTAAAATGGGATATGACAGTAAATACCCTGGTATTATTTAGAGTAATTTAACGTGTTTAATCAAGTCAGGGGATGAACAAATTGAGTTGTAGTGTGGTATCAAAGACCAGTGGGGTGTCAAAAGGCAAATTATGATATCCCAGGTCTAAACTTAAGTAATTAACGTAGTCTTTGGAATGGCAGCCCTATGAATCCCAAAGCTGGGGGGTGACAAAAGGGAAATGTTTTTTGACCATCACTGTTGTCCTTTTCCCCCCCTTTGTTCTTTCTCAGCATCAGCCCACTCTTTTTTCTACAGGCATCTGTCTTAGTCTAATAGGCTGGTGAAAATATTCATGTGGAGGGCTGAATCCACTCTGCACTCACCCTTCAGCAGAGGCTCCTGTACCACAGGGCTAGACCTGGCTTCTTGCTCCAGCCCATTGGCTCTTGCTGCTTGCAGATTTGGGGGAATCCACCTCAGCATCACTTGATGCACATGTCTGCAGGCAGGCAGGGCCCATCACTTGTGATGCTCTGCCCCTCCCCCGCCCTGGCACTGCCAGATTTGGGGCCCCAGAATCCCCCCCCCCGGCCATGGAACTCTTCTTCTCCCTTCCGTCCCATCACCACAGGATCCTTCCTGCCCCCCAGGCTTTTGCTGCATCCCAGGAAATCTTCTTGGGTAGTGCTACTCAGGAGCCAGGACCCAACACCTTTCCCAGGATGGCAGAATCCAGCTTCACCTTCTGGGAAATGGAGTCCAGCATGCAGGCAGGGCCTTCCCCCCATGGCACCCCTCCCCACCCCCTTTCTGGCCCTGACACCACCTGATGCGGGGCTTCACCTACTGAGCTGGGCAGGTGCACAGGTGTCAGAGTGGCTCAAAAATAGATTTGAGGGGGCTGAGTCCTCTCGAGTGCTAGCCACCCACAGCCTATAGACGATCTTTTTTTTTTCTCTCTGCCTTTTTCCTTTTGGCTCCGTCCAATGTCTGGACAGTGGGACCATAGTCCTGGTGTCCTTTGAGACTCGCTGTGAGTTAAACTGACTAATATTGTGCAAACCAAGGCCATTTTACTCACCACATGTGAAATGAGTAAAGCATTTCAGAGCAGGAATCCCAGCATTATCTCCCCCATCCACTCGTTCTCTAGATGCCTTTTGGTATGGGTGGGAAAGGCCATGCAAAGCCTATCAGTGGTTTTAATTATGAAGAACCCGTGATCTTGGGTTTTCCTCTCAAATCAATGGGCCTTTGAGGTTCTCATGAAACACTGTTGGCTTAGAAAGGTGGGGCGTGTGTCTCCTGCTCCTTTACACTTAGATACTTTTGAAGAAGCGTGGTTACAAATATCACTTTGCTGCTGTTGCCGTAGACTACAGCTGTAGCACTTTTATAGCAAGAACTTTCACATTGAGCCCCATGGGATGGAGGAAGCCTTAAATGTGGAGAAAAAAGCTTAGTGTTTTTTATAGATTTTGTTAACATTCTGTCTGTTTTAAAGAAGCAAATAAAAGGCTTCCAGTGACAAAAAAAATAATAATAAAAAAAAGATTTTGCAAACCTACGAAAGTGGTAAGCAGCTAATCTCCAATGCCAGAATTACATCAGTAATGAGATCCCTGTGAAGCAGCAAGAGTTGGTTGTGAGTGGGTGTGTTCCTTGGAGTACACCATTGACAATGATGAGTTCTGAGTTATTGGGAGTAAAATTGTCATAGTACCATGAAAATTAAGACAGGCTTTTAATTACTTTTACTGAATTATTTTGTGTTGTATCTTACAAGTGCAGCATGAAACACAACACAAGAACACCTCATTTCTACTCCAATACATACTTACAGTGCACTTTATATGTAGTCATGAGGAGATAGTTAATATGAAATTTAAACATGAGAGATCACAATTTTAAATTTTAGTGTGAATGTAGTTACCATCCTTGAATGATCATTGACACTGGTTAAGTGATTAGATAGATGAAGAGATGGGCCTTGCAATTTGCCATGGAGTTTAGCAGATCCTGACTATGTCAGACCAAGGATGAGAGTAAATTTCACAATTGAGGGTCCAGCCTGGGAAACACACTGCCAGCAACCCTCTCTCTTTTTTTTTTTTAACCAAGGAGGCTTCAACTCGAACACCTCTACATGCTGCAGTGGTGGCAGTATTGCAGAGAGAGAGAGAGGGTTTCTCTCAAGTAGGCAGGTTCCAAGTCATTTAGGACTTTATAAATTCAAGGCAATGCCTTAAAAATCCACCTAGAATCCAACAGGTAGCTAATTTAGACAATTACATCACATAATAAGCAGGTTGCCACATTCCACACTAGTTTCAATTTCTCGGTTGATTTAAGATAAAGTTACAGGAAGAACACAATGCAGTGGTCTAAACTCCAAGTGATAAAGGCATGCATCGGAGTAGCAAGAATCTATATCTAAGAGTAATCACACTTTCCTGGCTAAGTGGTGATGAAAAAAAGTCACTCTTGAAACTGCCTCTATATGTTAATCTAGCAGCATCTTGGAATCTAACAATACCACCAGTTTATTAATTCTATTAACAAATAGCTGAGACACATCCTCAATATAAATTAGACACAGATGCTCAGTATTATAGGGAAGATATAATGTTTGCCATAACTACTGGTTGCTTCCCTCAAATTACCAGCATTATCTCAGTCTTATTTGGATTGAATTTCAATCAGTTGGCAATAATTTCAAACAGCCATCTCAACCAAACTAGACTGGACTAGACATATCAGTGGCTAGGTCAGGTGAGGTTGATATACCTTGGCATCATCACCATAGTGATAAAACTGCAGCCCATACCTCCTCACTCACCCTCCTAACAAGGGAGACAAGAGGAAACACTGTGGAAATCCACATGATAGTTCCCTTAAAGATGAAGAACAATTGCACAAGGCCACTTTCTAGGAGAACTACCAGCAAGAGACACAGCTGCCCCAAAGCAGTTGTGTTCATACTTGGTAACTTTACAGGTGAGTTATCAGAACTTTGTGATCAGTGCTATTGTGTGCAGCTGATAGATCTAAAAATAGCAGTGTGGACACCCAATCTTCATCCATACCCAGGATGTAGGATCATTGATTTACACCACCACTGCAGTTTCTTCCTCTTATTCAAGTCAGTATTCAGAATGACAAGGGGTCATGTGAGACATCTGAAAGTTATCTCACCACAGTTTTCTCTATAGTCTTAAACAAAAAAGGAGGATTAGATAGTGGATGATTGTTGGCCAGATTGTCAGCATCAAGTGATGGTTTCTTGAGCAGAGGTCATACAACAGCTTCCTGCAGAAAAGATGATATCCTCCCTCCCGTAAGGAGGAATTGAAAATCTTGTGTAGTGATGGGTCTAATTCTTTCCTCATTGACCTTCAGAAACCAGGAAGGACATTAGTTCCAAAGGGAGATTGTGGAATGGAAGACTTGTGTCAGTTTCTCTGTTCACGTCATTGACTTAAATTCAGATAGAAAGAACTTACCATTTCTCCCTTTCTACATTGATGAAAGCAACTAGCTTGTCCTATATACCCTTTGTTTTATTTATAAAATATCCTAAAATTTCCTCACAATGGGATGAATTGAAACTAGCCACCGAGAAAAAGGCAGTTTGGATTAACCAAACTATGCCACCTTTCAGAATAAGATTGAGACAGATAAAGAATAAATTTTTGTTTCTGTTGACACATATTCCATAGGCACTGTAATTACAATAAAAAAAAACACTTCTGAAAAATTAAATGATTGGTTCTCTCAGTGCTATAGCCTGACAAGACAGCAGCTTGAAGACCATGCCAAGTAATTTTATACTGGAGATGGAAGGCTCACAAGGTCAGCATTTAGACCAGTCTTAATTCATTAAGATGTAAAGCAGTCAAATGGAAACTCAGAGGTACTTGCTGAGGATATTTTCAATATTTCCAGCTACTTGTTTTATGTATTGTTGCAGGTGGAATCAAATCTGGTGTTGACCGTCTTCAGCTGAAAAGTTTGTCATTATCTTGGGAAAACAAACTCTTTATTGTACACTCATTTCCCTGTAGAGAGCTGAGGATTGCTGTAATTTTGAAACCAGTGTTCCAATTGAAGATCTGTGTGGGACTTGACCTATACACTATGTTAGGTTAATGGCCTAGTTTGAGGATCTTACCCTCTCAAATCTGTTCACCCAGGATATTATGGTTTATATGGATTCTTTTATTATTCTGGCCAAGTCGTCCAGCTTTTGTAGTTGCTACTAAGAACGAGTCTACTGGACTGCCTGTTAATGTTTGGTGCAAGTGATTTGGTACTAATATAAAGAGGACTATCCTTTTATTTATCTGGATTGCCATGCAAAATGTATTCAGATGTATCCTTCTCTTTATCTTAACGATCCTGGGTTGGCCAACTGTGGTTCACCATCTGTTCAGTTTTTTTCCCCAACTCTCCCATATACTGTGTGTGGAAGGGATTTCAGCATTTACCTTAAAATATGAAATTGCCAGGAATTAGGGTCTTTCCAGTTTAGAGAATTTGTTTGTGGAGTTTTTCCTGCCTACGTTTTAGATTCCTCTCCAAGAACAGGAATATTTTATCTTTAGACAAGGAAAAATTACTTGCCTGTTTATTTTGCTCCTCCAAATTTATAATTTGACAATATTCCTAATTGTTCTCATGCCTTCTCCTCAGACTTCAGAGATGAATATTTTCCAATGATTTACTTTATGCTCATTCTCATATGTATGTGTGTGTAACTGGGGACAGGGAGCTCTTCACCTCTCACTCATCAGAGAGCCAGGCTCAGGTGGAACCTTTCTAATCACTTGTCCGTGGACAGCTACATCTTCACATGGGAAAAGATGGCTGTGCCAATTTCAAGATGGCTTTCTCATTCTGTTAAGTAAATTAAAATTAATTATTTTTGCAGCTGTGCCCACCTACTTGTATTTTTCTGTATTTGCTTATTCTAATTGGGATTATTATGCGACGATTTCTTACTATTATTCCTTTCTTTTTGTTGTATATGATATCACTTAATCTTATGTCTAGCTTTATCATTACTGTAATCTAAATTAAAATGTCATCATCATTCTGAGAATGACAGAACAGAGACCTTGCCATAATTTATTTTCAATTCAAGTACAAATTTTAATATTTAAATAATAATGTAAATCTAAGTGTGATCATACAGCATGCTACCAGTCTGGTCCTCCACTGGTACTACCTGCTGCTATTGAATGCTCATTGTGATGCCGACCACAGATAAGATTTGTTCCTCATCTCCCTTCAAGGCAGGAGCAAAAAATAATCTTCAAGAAAATAGCCTGATGAGGCTATAAAGTATCTACACTTGGGCCTTTCTCCCATATCTGCTTGAGTTCCGGGAGTATGAATTTCTGCATGCTTGCTATGGTGGGGTGGTCATGAGACCATAGGATTGCAGCAGAGATTTCAGTTGAACAGGAAGGATTTGGGGATCTCTGATGAACATTTGGAAACAGAAATAAACAAAACATAGATAACATAATTTGGAAGGGGGTTAATTTTCTATGTATATATATAATATGTAGGCCTGTTTTGACTAAATTAATTGGAGAAAATCTATATTCTACCATTTATTTGATATAGTGAAAACTGTATTTCCATCAAGAGCAATATCTCCTGTAAAGTGGGTGACGTAGTACTTAAAAGCTTAGTTGAAATATGTTTATGTTCTGCCATTATTTTGTGGATTTGATGGCATTTAAGTTAATTTTGGAGGCCACCATGGACATAGATAGGGTGCTCCTCCTTTCCTCCTTATTTGATACTAGTGTAAAGTGACCTTACAGATTGTCAAGTTGTGTATTGCCATAATGAGCAAATTTTTAATCACTAGAGCGCTGCGTGAAGTCAAGTAAATGACAAAGTGAAATAACACAAATGGTGGCTGCTATTGCTATAGCCTGGTGAATCAAGCATCCATGAGTTCAATGACAACCTTCAAGCATATAAATATGATTTTTCATTCAGCTTTGCCACTAAATACCCAGAACTAACTAAGCATTGCAATGGGCCAAAATACTATAGGAGCTTCCTTCTATCACATATGAAGTGCACAAGACCCAAAAGCAGGAATCCAGTGTAATAATAATTCAGAGAAACAAAATTAGAGATTAATAATTTTCCCACATGCTGGGCATTTTCAGTAAACTTTCAAAGAGAAATCTGAGAGGGTTTGTTTTTTTTTTTAATTCAGAGACATTTTTATAAATGTTTATGAAGTAAACTAGATTTTAATCTTGTTCTGCACAGCTGAAAGAAAGCTGTATTACGTAACTGGCCTTTCCTTCATTGAGCATTTTCAGGCATTTTCAGACACCATCCCATTTAGACCTGCCCTTACTAGAGCTAGATGATATAGTGGTAAACATGCCTGTGATCAGTTTACTGTGTCACTCTCATTAGTGCTAATAGTGGAGGATCAGCATCAGTGCTAGAGCAATAGTGGGAGAATTTCTGATGCTCGGAGGATATGCAGCCCCTACACCACCTAGCTCTTGTACCATAGTTGCATATATACTGTAATACTGGTGAGCTGTAGTCCTGGTCACAACTAACTTAACATTTGTTTGTAAATTTGGCTTTCTCTACTCTTTTCAGTCTAGCCGGTACCAGTACCCTTCTTAGAGAAAAGATCAGGAATGGAACCGACTGGGTTGAAAAATTCAGGCGTTTGTTGATATGTTGAAAGAAATAAATTTGCCAAATACTTTTTCACCTTCACTTTTGAGTACAAAAGTTGCTGCAAAATATTCCCTCTTGGCATTGCTGTACCTTTAAATATGTGCATGTATGAATATATGTAAGTTAGGCTAATAGTAGTACCCCCTCGCCTTGGTTTTTATTTCCCCTTAGTTATTTCTTCCCTCTTTTCTACTTCTACACCAGTCAGATATGTACAAAACACTACTATGTTATTAAATATAAACACAGTATCAGCAGCTCCAGACATTTGTGTATATAATGGGATATTCAGTACAAAGAACTGGCTAAACAAGAAGTCGTGTGAAAAAAAGCCAGTTATGTGACATTTCAAACTGTATAGCACAGTATATTTACTTTAATCTTTAAAATATAGTTTTCCTTTTCTTGAACTCTGTTTCCATTCAGCTTCTTAAAAAAATTCTAAGCATACATCTCCCTCATATTATTCATTGATTTTAGGGCCAGAAAGAACCAATAGATCATCTAAACTGACCTTCTGTATAATACAGGCCATGAAATTTCACTTAAATAGACCTGTACTGGGCTCAATAATTTGTGTTTGACTAACCTATATCTTCTACGAAAGCATTCACGCTTGATTTGAAGACATCAAGAGATGGAAATCTACCACTTCTCTTGGTAGTTTGTTCCAATGGTTAATCACCCTTACTGTTTTAAAAATCAGTGCCTTATTTCTGATTTGAATTTATCTGGGTTTAATTTCCCTCCATTGGTTCTTATTATGCCTTTTTCTGCTAAGTTAAAGAGCCCTTTACTACCTGGTATATTTTCCCCATGAAGACACTTGCATACCATTATAAGACAGTCTTTTTTTATAAGCTAATTCTTTCACTCAAGTATTTTTCCCAGCTCTCAAGTGATTTTCATGGCTTTATTCCCCCTGAATTCTCTTTAGTTTTCCAAAATCTTTTTTAAAATGTAGACACCAGTACTGGACACATTATTCTAGTATGTCTCACCAATGCTGCATACAGAATTAAAAACACCTTCCTTTTCCTACTCCACCATTTATATATCCAAGGATGGCATTAGCCCTTTTTGCCACAGCTTCACACTGGGAGTTCATGTTCAGTTGTTGGTCCACTAGGACCCCTAAATCTTTTTCAGAGTCACTGCTTTACCGGCTACATGAAATATTACATCGCTTTCTTTTCAGTTTTACTGCCTTCCATTTTCTTTTTTTTCCCTATCATTTCCCCATATTTACAATATCTTAGCCCTATCTTTTTACCTTCTGTTGTCTCTAACTCCAGTTTTTTAATGCAAGTTTTTTTGTTTTGAGCTGGTGGGCATGGCTCTACTGTGCTACAACCACTTAGTTACATTTAGTGGGATATTGATTTTTTCAGCACGTACTGTAAAAGTCAATATTTCAGTAGATAGAGCAAAGAAGAAGCATTACATGGGTCAGTCAGTCATATTACATATATGACTTCAGTGCAATGCTTAGCAGAGATAGTTGGCCTGCTCCATATATTCCAGTCTTCTCCTTGTCTGTTCTCTTCTTCACACTCCACAGAGTTCCAGTCTCTCAAGCAGCTTCTCCTGGGACATTTAGCTCTTCTCTCTATCAAGTCACTTGGTCATCCAGACTAGCCACCATAAGTAGCCTCTGCCATTCAGTTTTTTTACATGACAATGTAATTGAGATTCTTCCTCCCAACCTTGCCCATATATGTTTCTTGCACACACTTCCATACTGCTACTTCTCTGGCTAAGCCTATGACAGTGCAGATTCTCCATTCCTACTGCTCACTTGGTCCATCAGGCAGAATGATGACCAGTTTTCATCCAGCATTTTCTCGCCCTCTAGGGCTATGTCTACATTGACAGCAGCAAAGTCACCACCATCAGATCAACTTAACTTGATCGACTGAGCGGTCAGTGAAGACCTGCTCAGTCAATCCAGACGTCGACGTACTAAAACCATCTCCTCAAGAGGCATAGCGCTGCATTGATGGGAACGTGGTTTCTGTCAGCGCAGTGCAGTGAAGACGGTGCGCAGAAGAGAAGCACAGAAGTCGACTGGAGTTATGCAAGTTCTTTGCGTACTTTGCGTAACTCCTGTCGACTGCCACTGAATCTCTGAGGTAAGTGTACACCAAACCTAGAGCTTCTTCCTGCTGTTTTCCAAGTTTGATTTCATCCTCACTCAGAGTAACACACTTGGAAGCAACCTCCATGGCCTCTAGTGGCTGCTATTTGGTCTTTTCTTAGGAGGTGTTGCTAAGAAACAAAAGAAAAACCCTCATCTGTGCCTCTTATCAATGGATGTCATAAGCATTTTTGATCACTCTATGAGTACCATCCATTACTATGGTGAAGCAAGCCAAGAGCTGAGAGCAGTTTCTGGGACTTAGTCAGACAGACCTTTTGGGAAAGAGACACCCAACCAACAGCAGTGATAGCAGGCGTGTCATCATTCCAGGTTGACCCAGGGTGCCCCTTTGAAGGTAGATGTGGTGTGGGTGGACCCTTACTTGATTTTTCCCTCACCCCGGGTATTAAAATGTCCAGACTGACTTTTTAGATGCTAAAGAGCACCCCCTTTTTGACAGAAAAGCCAAGGCAGACCATAAACAAAATGTTTAGCCCCGTATCTTGGCTGGGTGACCTGGTCATTCTTAGTCCATTTGTCCCCGACCTGAGTCTAGTGTTCACTTCTATCCAGACTCTTCACCAGGGATTCTCTCCATTCTAGTCTCTCCTCTGGTATTAGACCTCTTACCCCTTCTGGAGTCAAGGCTCCAGGCAGGTCCATCCACTGTGAACCTTCCAAGGATGACGGGTGATCCTGGCGAGGCTGAGCTTCTGGCCAGTGTCTGGGAGACCCCTGGATGTGAACGGTCTCTCTTGGATGCCAAAGGCAGCTCTTCATCTAGGAGGCTCCCCTCTCTAGGAACACCTCTGACAGGCTTCCTGTTCTAGTGGGTTACCTGGAGAGCTCACCCAATAGGTTCCCTGCTTGGCCCTCTGTCTCAGGCCTCTCTTGGGATCCCCTCTCCACAAGAGCTTCCTGTTTTCCATGGGAATCCCTGCTTAACTGAGCTTGAGTAAAGTTTATTAGGATCAGGTGCTCATTTTCTAATCAGTCACTTGGGGCAGTTAGCTATCCCTGGGTGAGGCCTTTGTATGACAGTCATAGGCAGACTGAACCCTAGCTCCCTATAAAGGACAGCTGCCCCATGGGAGAGCATGCGGGTGGATACATGTTATTCCTTTTAAAGACTATATTTAGATGTTTTAAATGGGTTTAATATAGTGGAATAATGTAATTAGCAGTTTACTAGAACAATCGTATCAAAAGTTGTCATGAAAGGTAAGCATAGTTTACCAAGACTCCCTCACAAGCACAGTACCTAACTTGTAGCATCTTTGTCCTCTTTAAAATAATAAATAAATCAAACACATACACGAACCTATAGTGCAACTGATGTTCAGCAAAAATTAAGGACGTGTCAGTGCAATGACTGCTTCTTTTTACATTAAGGGAATATAAAAAATTTGCTATAATTTCATAGCATTCCTCTGTGTCTGTTTAGCGTTTTTTTTCATGTAGAAAGTTATGGATGTGCTCTGATCATGTTGTTTCATGAAACAGTTTTTAAAAACCATTTCAGGTAAATCAATTTTAATAAACATTTTATTATGACTTCTATATTTTTCTGTTCCAAGACATGCACGCGCGCATACACCATCAACAAACCCCTTTAAAACAGCATTAAGGCCGAGTGTATGTATCAATAACCTAAGGGCAAAGAACATTGCATGAGTGGTGTAATTATCCCAAAATCAAGCATTACAAACACAGAAAATTCAGAGTTAAGGTTGGTTGCACCTGCAAGAAATCCAAACACTGTAGAAATGCAGAGTCAAGACACCCAAAAAGCTTACCTCTGCCCTCTAGATAAATGTCATGCATTTAATCATATAATTATGATTAAGGCATTCAGTGGTTGTGATCCCTGAAAAGATTAAACTAATTCTTAAATTAGTATTCATTTGTTTTTATTTTCCTCATCTGGATATCACTATAGGGCACTGTTGAAGATGTTTGATTGAGCTTTTCTTAATTTGTTTGTATTTCTTTATTTTAACTTATCTTAACTCTGAATTTTCGTGGGCTTACAATGCTGGGTTTGGGAATTATTATTGCATCCCTGTAATTTTTTCTACTTTTACGTTATTGAGATCTACTCTCAACCTTAACTCCAGTTTCACATAGTTTTTGTTTTTTAGCTACTTTTGGGGAGTGTTAATTAATTGCGAAAAAATGCATAAAAGAGTACTAATAACAAACCCAAAAAGAATACTCTCATCGGAGATCTTGAATGATTTGAAGACGTGTAATACCCAAAACAGTACGAAGCTGCCAAAGTGTACTAATGAATCTTGCAATTGATTTGTTGGCTTAGACAGAGGGCTTTGCGAGAGAGACCAGTGCTATGTGAAGGAAAGTCAGAGGGAGCGAGTTCCCTCAGTCCTAATGTTTTTACACTTAGTGTTTCCCTTAGCTTCTGTCTCCATTTCTCCAGCAGCTTTATTAGCAGAATACAGTGGAGCCAAGGCAACAGTGCCATGGGGAGCCTTTCAGACACTGATGTTCAAGCTAGCATGCAGCCATTGAACACTTGGATATAGACTCATAGACTCATAGACTCATAGACTCATAGGTCAGAAGGGACCAATATGATCATCTAGTCTGACCTCCCGCACAAGGCAGGCCACAAAACCCTACCCATACACATTTATAACAACAACAACAGCAAAGAAAAACCCGTGGTTGGCCCGTGCCAGTCAACTTGGGCTCTGGCTGAAGGGCTGTTTCATTGTTGTGTAGATTTCTGGTCTTGAATACCCTTAAAGAGCAGTGATGATTGGGCCAAGTAATCTGCCGGTGAGAATCTTTGATTCATAAATCCAGTCTCTAATAGTACTGACTCATTACAACCAACAGAATTGTTGCATGCAAATTAGCAATAGACAAAGGGTGCAGATTGGTGCAGTTACCTCTACTGTCACAACGGTTGTTGACCAGACATTGTCTGTAGCCTACATAATCATGGCAACTAGGAAAAATGATCATTAATAACTTAGCTTAATTAAAACCTATTTTCTTCAAATATGGCCTTTGCACATCACAGTTAATTTTAACCTATAGAGAAGGTTTGAAGAGTCTATTGTAGCTGTATTATGATGATTTACAACCAAAAAAAAAAAAAAAGACTGACATAGATACCAAATTTCATAAAGGACCCAGTTTTTAATTAATTTTAACTCATAAATTAATTAGCAAATAGTACATTTTCAGAAAATTCATTCTGTGGTCAGAGTACAAAGTAAGCGTGGGGATGATGCAGTGTATTTTTCATACATTTCAAAGAGATTGAATCACGGCTTTATGTGCCAGACAGAACTCTCATTGTGTGTCCAGCACCAAACACAACTTCATTTAATAATAACCAATGCAATAGCTTTGTCAGATAGCTGTATTTGAGAGATATCTGTGATTTTATCTGGATGCCCTATTTGAAGGGTGCAGTGAGAATCTCAATCTGTGTTCTTCAAAAAATGAAACCAAGTGAGAGAGTGAAAGGTGTCAAATGTTGTGGCTTCATATTTCCGTTGGGTTTGCTTGGCATCCATATACAGCGTGAATAACAGACTGGTACTAGCTTCAGCTGTATACATAATATCTTACTCTTTCACCTGGTGGGTGAGATGACCCCTGTGGGAAAGGACAGGGAACTGTTTCTGGGAGAGGATTTCTTATCCCGGTAGTCAATACCAGCAACATCAAAAAAAGCTCACCTAATGTATTCTTTGGCAAGCCACAAAGCTACAGTGAAAGCAGATTTCCAAGTCTGCAGTCTTCTGGAGCACCTAATGTAAATTTTTGCTATTGTGCCATACATAGGGTCAGCTTTGGTCAGATCAAGTTCCCTACATGTCCTAAAGTGAAATTTTCTGTTTAGATTTGGATCTTCTTCCTCGGATTCCTTTCTCCTCCCAGCTTAGGAGTGTTGCTGTTGCTCAGGCAGACGGAGGAGCTTTACGGTGTTCCTGCTGTGGCCTCAAAAACCAGTGTGTGGCTTTGCTCATGAAGGCCTACATAAAGACTGATGTTGCTGCCTTGCCTCTCTTCTCTTCACTGAGATTCATGGCAGTTCTTTTATGAGCCACTGTACTGCCTATGGCATTGAGTTCTTCCACAGGAAGAGATTAAAGCCATACGCTGAGTTGAAGGCTGTTCTGTTTTCATATCAGTGATAGGGCTTGTGACGATATGTAAAATCTTCCCACATCTGGAATCATTCTGAAGGAAGACGTGAGATGGCAATGACAGGTCTCTTAAGAGCCACTGCTGTAAAGGAGTGGCCAGGGGAAGCAGCAGTGTCTCATTAAAGCTTACCCAGTCAGCTCAGTGTTCCTGGCCAATTCCTGTGGCCACCATGGGCCCAGAAAGCCTAATCCTTCCTCTCTGAGCAGCAGCACATGCCAGAGAAGAGATGGAGGATCAATTCTACGTAGAGAAACATATTTCAGGTCTTTGCTGAGTGCCAGGAAGAAAGGTGGAAGGAAAAGTGGCTCTCCTCTGTGGAGAAGTGAACATCACCCACACCACTCGCACTCTCAGCAATCGTCCATCTGCATCCAAACTATTCTGGACTGGTACGTCCCCTGTCAGTGTGGATGAGTGAAGTTCTGCTATGTGTCATCGCAGTGGAATATCAGTGACGTTGCACATCCATCTTTACTCTTTCAGTGCTCTTTGGCTTCAAGTCAGTGTATTGAGTTGGCATGGATTTAACACAAAACGACAAATCATGAAAAGAAGTCAGATTCTTAAATATGATACTCTGATTGGGTAGCACAAGTACGATGAGGAAGACTCAGGCTGGGGAAAAACAGTGATATTTATTGTCATCATCTCAGAGGCACTAATCTGGTTTGGGTTATGCTTTTTTAGGGATTTTGTCACCTGTGTTTCTTACTTTCTGCTTCCGTGGGTGGAATTACACAGACAATTAAATTCTGCCACTTTTATTCCCCTTTACTCTGTAAGCAGTCATATTTATTTCATGTATTTGACTTGTAGTGGAGCAGGCACTTCTCATTGTGAATAAGGGTGACAGAACCTGACCCTAAATAGGGAAAGTCATAAATTGCTCAAAGAAATTTATAAAAGGGACTAGTCACAATTATATCTAGTTTAATATACAATATGTAAAAAGAGTAATAGAAAATAATTGTCATAGGTTTTAATTTTATACTTAAAGTTCTCTTTCTATTTGTGAATAGGCTATGTTAATAAATAGTGAGTGAAATGGAAACTAGATGACCCAAGGATTGGCTACAGGATATAGAGCTTTTGATTTATGTAGCACAAGTTCAAATCCAAACCAGACTGGTAGCGATCAAAAGTTGTTACCAGCTGTGACTAGGCTCCACCTGGTCAATAACAAAATGGGGATTAAGGATTTCTCAATACTCAGTAAAATAATGAGGCAGGGCAGTTGTTTTAGAAAGAAAACCTCCATGTAGGAATACTAAAGTCACATGAAATAAATAAAATATGGGGAAATAAGGGGCCCGCTCTTCCCCACTGGAAATAAATCGAGCAGGATGCACTTTCTGATGCCATAGCATGCTTGCTTTTGTAAATTGAGTGGAGCTGGAGACTTTGTAAATTGCTCCTTGTTTGATGATCACACCTGGTGTTCATTTAGAATCAAGCCAAATGTTGCAAAATGCAAATCTAAGTTTGGTTGCCTTTTAAAAAAAAATTAGACCTAAAGTCTGCTTTGTTCATATCGATGGCTTTTTATTTTTATTGGCTTTAATGGGAGCAGAATCAAGCCCTTACATTGTAATTTTTTTTGCTTTTGTTTAGAAACAGTTGACCTAGAAGTTGAAAGAATGTAATATTCCAGAGAAAACAGTTATATTAGATTTCTTTTTATAAAATAAGAGGAAAAAAGCTCTTGAAATAGATTGTAACTCTTACAGAGGGTATTTGCATTGTTACCTACAAAGCTCTAGAAACAATGAAATGATATCACATTTCACTATACTACTTTATATCCAGGAAAAGAGGAGGAAAAGGTTGAATCTCTTCTTTGCCAGTGTTGTTACGTATGTGTCCACTCTACTTGGGAAAAATCTTTGGCTGACCTTGTATAGATGATTGAAGAATATGGCAGATGAAACAAGAATGAGAGGATTATCCATTTGAAAACAGAGGACATCCCGTTAAAGCTCACCTTATTTGAATCTGCATGGTATGTTCAAATTTATTTCACTTTGTGTATAAGATCATGTAAGGTAGTTGAATTGAAAAATACCATTTTCCCTTTTCTCAGTGGGAGTTATGCTTTCCAACAGGTAAAATTCAGTTATCAGTAATGTGCAAATTATCTCAAGATGCCCAAGGAAAAATCAATGCAAATATTTCCCTCAGGGCCTAGCATACTGATTATAAAAATATTAATACTTAATGCCTTTATTACTTTCATATCTTTGCAACTGAACATAAAAAGATCCATTTTATACATTTATAAGGAATCAATGATGTGTGCAAGTCCTTCAAATGCTGGTCTGTTTGTGAAGATTTACGTTTTGGACAAAAGTGCAAGTGGGGTAGGGAGAAAGACAGCTAAATGCAAATGTCTGTCTTTGAAGGTATAATGTGTCTGTGCCCATTTTCTAACCATATGTGTAAGTCTGACACACTTCAGACCTGACAATGTAGAGAGTTCAAAATATAAGATTTTTTTATCTGTAGTAACACTTTGTCATCTTCTGTAATAACACGTCAGCCTTCCTAGTATGAATTACAAATGTTTACTCTCATGCAAAGCATAAATATAAATGTTGACAGTGTCATGCAACACTAACTTCTGTCATCCTTACCAGTAGCTTGCTACTGTATGTACAATAGCAGGTGAAACTCATTTATAAAATAAAAACTACACAGATTGCTTGGGGGGAAACATATGTCAATGTTGGTGGCTTTCTGCTTAGTTTGACTTCTGTTGTTTAAGAATGCAGAGATATTTTAACTGAATTATTTTTAGCTTCCTGAAAGAACTGCACTATTAAATGATCAATTATCATGTTCAATGTAAATTGATTTTTTCAAGAACTTTTTATTAGTTGGCTGCACGTTTTGCTGTGGAAAGGAAGTTGGCCTATATGTTTTCAGCTTTAGAATCAAATTGTTTTACAAAATGAGAACGAAAAACTGGTTTAAATAAATAAATGTGACCAAAAAGAGAGGCATTTCCATATTTTCAGACACTTTTTTACATTTTTTCTGTGTAACTCTTTACAAATTATTTATTGATATGGTAAATATAGAGGCTACGAAAGGGCCCAATCTTATCCCAATTGAACTCAGTGGGTAATTTTCTCATTGATTTTAAATAGTAGCAGGGTCTGGCCTAATGTATACAAGTATCTTTGATTATTCCTGACACAAGGATGAAGGGGAGAGGGGACACCGGCGGCTCATGATTAAAGTATTTGTTCTAAGAATACATTTAAAAAATAATTAAGGACTTTTATTATGTGATTTTAGCACAGATGCCCCTCACCTTGCAGTCTTGGAGGTGTGCGAGTTTGTCTGGGCAGGCAGGGGGGGAACAAAACTTTTGTTCCCTTTAAGGATTGTGCTCCCTCTCTCCTCCTTATAGGGTTGAGGAGGGGGTTACTGTGGCTCATTAGTTGGAGAGAAGGGTGCAACATAAGCCTGTGGGCTCCCATGCACCCAAAGGAAGGGTTTATAAGCCTTTCCTCCTGCCCCAGGGGCATCATTTGCACAGGGAAGAAAACCCCTTTGGCACTGTGTTTGAGGGCCTTGCTGTGGTATCATGCTAGTCACCATTTGGGGGCTGGGAAGGATTTTTTCCCTTCTCTGCCAGTTGGCCAGGGTGGTGTGAGGTTTTTTAGTCTTCCTCTCAGCAGCCCAGGGACACAGTTGTAAAATTTATTTTGTTTCATCTTGGTAGGTGCTTAGTGCAGGTACTGGTGCAGTAGGAGGTCTGGTTCCCTGAACTGGAATTGGAAGCAGATTAGAAGACCATCTTCTAAAGAAAATGGAGAATGGGGTTGCTAATGTCTGGTACAGCAAGGAGACAACCCTCTCTTTCCCCACTCCTTAGTCCTCATACAAAAGGAGGAGGATGGAGTCTCAGCAACAGTGCTGGGACCAAGTTAGCTGGGTTAGCTGCCGTCAGCCCTCCACCAGGTGGAACAGATTACAAAGGTATTATGTGCGTTGGGCAAATTAATGCCAGATAGTTCCCAGATGTGTTACTTAAAATTTGCAGCCTTGTTAAACCACATTCCTGGTGTTCTGTCTTTATTCCTCTGTTCTATGGCACAATGCATGGCCAGGCTTCAGGTTTGCCAGAAATTACATGCTTGCAACTTCTAATGAGTCTTGGCACAATGGCCCCAATTTTTGCTGAAACAGGCTTACTGACAAAAGAAGACACAAAACAATTAATTCTTACCATAAGAGTATCTACAGTCAATCTCTCAACTATGGGTAAATTATCTAAATCGAGCAATTAAAGAGATCCTCAGTTCTTCATATCACTTACTAGGCTGCCCATGCATTCAACCTACTCAGGCCCGGATGGCTGATTTAGGTTTCAATACTGCAAGTGCATGTGTCTCGGCATACCCCCATGCCCATACTCATGAGTCTACCCATTTCCCATTTTGGGGCCTTAAACTGTAAACTGACAAATCATCACCATTGTAGGGGATATTGGGTTTGCCACCAGTGCAACTGTGGCAATATTTCTGGTAGGTTTCTCTATGCTGTCACATAAATTATTCTCCTGTCATTTTGTTTGCCATATTAGGAGACAAAAACACTTTCGTCCAAATACATTGCTAATTCTACTAATATTTAATCCACTTTATAAATTTATCTACAGTGCACAGAAGTCTCTAACTTGATTACAACCTGAAATTCAACTTTCTATATAAAACATGACGGCAATAATTGCTGCTGCTTGATAGAGAAAGGCAAAGAATGAGGCAGATTAAGATACGTTGAAAATCAAGCATTATTTCACATGAATGCAATGTCCCACGTAGTTGCAGTTTTCACTTTTCATGCTGCTGCAACTTTGAACATTATTTACAGGCATGATCAAGGGTAACATGTATTTGACAGTTCTGCAGATGGCAGTAGAAAGGAGGTAGGCTCCATTCTGAAAGTAGTTAGTGATATCTTTGTTAAAATTAAGGAATATTTTACATATTGTCTTTTGAGAATTTGATACTAGTTACTGTTAAACTTACAGGTGGACCTTTTTTAGATCTTTAAATTATAACAATTTTACTTGTTGATTTTTCCCATAGTCCACTAGAAGACTTTGAACAGTGCCATACTGCAGACTGTTGCTATTTAGTGAATATGCAGGCCTCCTTTTGCCTTGTTTGATGCTTTACAATGCTCTCCTAAGTGTTCAGGTATTCAGTGCTGCCACACAGTCTTTATGTTGTCTTACCGCTTAAAACTCAACAGTGCTTTAATACGGAGTGTCTGTTGTCTAGAGCAATACTTTCAAGTTTAGGAGACTGTTCTTTCAGAATTTATACCAATTTACAAAAATGGTAACACAAAAATTCCATTTTTTTACATGCTTTTGGGTTTTTGTCTTTAAAACAGAAAAAGATTACTTTTGGGATTTGAGTGTCTAAATCTATGTTCTTTCTAGCATATGAAATGACAGGCCATTCAAAATGCCCAAATATTAATTTTTGTGGCATGTTGGTATATTTATCTGTCAACCTTGGGTGAATTTTCTGGATTTCTATTAGCTTGTCCCAAACTGCTGGCAAGCTAAATTTCTCTAACAGGCATCAATTTGCTGTATTAAATGCCTGTTCTACCCTGCAAGACGTATTGATTATTTTTTTCTCTCAGCAAAGTGACAAATACCATTTTCATGACTATAATAGAGATTGATTACAATTTTATGGAACACAGAGGGAGCTGATCTTGCTGAGACAACCTTGGGGCATATAAAAATTGAAAAAAATCATTTGAATTAATAAAGAAATTAATGAATTCATCTGTTGCTGATGAAGCCAAAGCATTTTTGAGATAATGAAAATACTGCAAATGCATGGTCATTGCTGAGCAGGGAGGCAAGCTTAAATGCATTTATAGCAGCTGGTGTCTGAAATCATTTGCAAAAATGCTAGTAATTCATCTTCAGGAGCCCAAACTTAAACATGACTTCAAAATCTACTTTGTTGAATATTAAAGCACACATAAATTATATAATAGAGGATCATAGTCGTATCTTTATTGATACAAAATAAATCTGAAAAACTGAGGAAATATTCTGAGTTTTTTATGCTATGTGATTCATTTTAAGCATAAAAAAGAACTAATTCCTTTAAGGCTTTTTCCATTTACCTGTGGGCAAATGTTCATAGATACATTATCATCTGCTTTACTGATTGTCATGTTAACTTTGAATCAGATTCTTATACCCTCACACTTCAGCAACTTATTCCACAATTAACTTCAGTGAGGCCACAGTGGGACAAGGTATATAAATGAGGTTGTGCATCTAAATCTGGCACAAAGTTAGCTTTTCACTGATGCCACAATAAGATGAATTTTAACAGGAACAAAACCTATGCTGGGTATTTAGGTGAGGCTCTTAATTGGATTTGAAATTTCATGTGTGTTTTATTTGTTTGGTTGTCTTTAGTCTAATAATGTAGCATTTGTTGATAATCTTTTATTGGTACCTTTTAAATAATTCATATTGTAAAAATAAACCCAAGTGTTTAAAATGGTGGATTTTCATCATTATTTACATTTTAGAAAATATTTTATCTTTTCCTATATATATATATGTGAATAGCAGTAGAGCTGAGAATCACAGACAGACTGTAAAGTAAGACGAGGGGAAAAAATAGTAACACTAGTTAATGCAACTTCCCTTTTATTAAAAGTGTTTTTAGTACTGTAGTTTTCAGTAAACATTATTCTCTTATGTTTTAAAAAAACGTAAAGAATAACAACTGTACTTGAATAATTTAGAAAGCATGACATACAAGTTCAAATTTTGTAGCAGTGCAAGTGAATTACGAAATATTATATTTTGTACAATTGACTCTGGAAAACATGACTTTTCCAAATGAAAAAAAAAAGTAAAAATTAGCGCTGTGTAGTTCACAAACTGAAGGCTAATCATGGCCCTTACTTTCTGTCAAACACAACCTGTATGTGTGTTTTGTTTTTTTTTTTAAACCACCGGTATATAGAAGGATTACAGTCTGATGCCAAATATAAAAAAATAAAAAGCCTATTATGGTATATGGATGGATAATGTTTTTCTAAATTATTGTAATAAAAAAGTGGACTCAGATTTTATTTTTTGTCCTTCAAAATATATTAGAAACATAATACTTTTAAAACTAACAAGTTCAAGTTCCTTTGCTTTAAAGGAACCACCATTAAAAGAGTCAGATGTCAGATTTCTCCCATCTGTTCAAAAATTGTCCATGAATATAATTGTATAGTGGAAAATTTGGTTGTTAGTAAGTAGAAGATACCAAGAGCTGAACACCTACTATTCCCAGCACGCCTATTTGGGACTTAAGTAGTAATTAAAAATAATACTGAGGCCAGTTCCTGTGTTTAGCCACTCTTTTCATATATTGGATTGACATTTTCCAAGCCTCGTCTCTACCAAAGGTGATTTTTTTTTAAAGTTAAACAAGAATGTCCAGCTGTTTTCAGAGAAGAGGAGAGTGAAAGAATTTATCTACTGTCTGGCTACTCCACGAGAAAGACAGGATGCTATGGATGGACATTTCAGTTGTAAAAGTAGTCAACTATAAGCTTTTACTGAGCCAAAATTACAAAACCTTTTCCTTTAAAATACAAAACACACCCCGCCCCCAACCTAGCCCTTCCCTCCTCAAAAAAACCAAAACCTAGACAATTCTATGATGGTGTTAAGAGTACATTAACATGGTGAGTTTAAACTCTGAAAAATCAGGGAATGACTATATTGGGGTTACATGCACAATCATAGTTTTTCTCTCCTTGAATATACATGTTACTATGCAGTACATGATCGCTTACTGTTTTTGAGATAATACAGTACAATATGTTGAATTACCTTTTTGTTTGTTTTAATAGTCTCTTAATATAATTCTGTAAAAATTGGCTTAAAATATTGCACATTCACACCATTTTGTTAAGCAGAACATTTTGGTGGTCATAAAATGGCTACAGAGAGTGAAAGTTAAAAGGTGCTCTATTACTCCCCTTTAAAATAGAGAATGTTTGTTTTTTAAAAGAGTTATTGCAATATGTCTAACTGCTTAGGTGACAATTTTAAAGTTATTTTAAAAATTAAAGTTAGTACCAATACAAGCAATTAGGAGACAACACATTAAATGACAAAAAAAAAAAAAAGTTATCTACTACCCATAGAATCTGACCCCTGGAATAATTTAACTGAGACTGAATCATGTTGGTATTTCAGTAATAAAAGAGGTATAAAAATCATGCTCTGTTTAAAGGATCAGATAGAAGTATACCGCAAAACTACTGAAGAATAAGGATAGGGCCACCTAATCCATTGCAACAGTTCTTGCTGCATTTTGTCATGAACATCTGAATTTTGGGGCTGTGCTCTGAAAAACTGTTTTGTAAATATCAATTCATTTTACATAAATAAAGTTACGAACAATGTGTGTATGTGTGTGATTGATAATTAAAATATGGTTGTTTTTCTTTCATTTATTCATTATTGTTTTATTAATTGTGTTTTGCATTGAAGTCAATGTGAGTTTTGCCAGATTAGGGACTGCAGAATCAAGCCCCACATTCATGTAATAGGTGAAGCACTCTTAAATCAGTCTCTCTGCAGTTATTTAGCTGTTACCAATTACTCCTGCATTGTAAACAATCAGAGTGCTTGTATCTGCAGGCAGTAGATAACCTGAAATCAAATATATCAGCTCTACACAGATCCATGAAGAGATTGTCCTGTCAGCTAAAAGAAGAGTAAAAGATATGATTGTAAATAACACTCATAGGCCAAACAGGTTAGTGACATTTATTTTTAAAATGGGAGCAGACGGGGGGTAGAGAAGCCACTTATAGTAACCAGTTGAAAAGTTGGTGAAAATCAAATCAAAGCCTTAAAAAAACTTCAAGATTATTTTAAGTTAATTTTGCTTTGTACGATATTCACTTTAGATTTATGGATAGCAGACTTGCTTTGGGGCTTGCTTTGATTCATGACTCTGAGTAAGACCTGGAATAGCATGTTGATGAGACCACAAATTCTTAATGCCTCAGCAATTTACCCTTTGTTCCAAATACTGAAATAATTGTTACTATTTAATATGTAGGGATTGTGTTTGGAACTAAAAGTAGTGGACCATATAGTAAATAGTTTAAAATTAGATTTTTAATAGCAAAATTAATCTAGTTTATATTCCAGCATCACTTGAAAAATGTTATCTTAGTTGGTGTGTTGTCATGACCAACACTTAACATTATTATATTTTTCCTAGTTTTATTTCTCATTATTGATGAGAAAAAATAAGAGCAAAATAATCATAGTCCTAAATCGGGAATTTTTAATTGCTAAAATATCGGACATTTCAGTCTATTTGATGATTAACACAAGAAAAGGGATTGTGCATGATGCTATTTAAAATGCTTCCTTTATCCAAAATGATGTCATTTTACAGTGGTCTTGAGGTTTATTTCAGCCCCAACAAAGTCACTGATAGTTTTGCCAGTTAGCATCATATTCACAGAGTAAGCAAATGGATTCTAAACCAGAAGTATTGTTACTGATATTTCTTTACATAGTCCTAGGCTGACCCTATTATGTGGGTTCTTAGGCTTCTACCACAGGAACAATGCTTGGTAGGCTTTTGTGTCCTTTTTAAGTGAATGTGAAGATGATGGTAATATTTTAATGAGCACGTTTGGCAACCCAACTAGCTCTAACGGTAAAAGGAACAAATCCATAAACTGTCATTTTCCTGAACTGAAAATTTCTTATCGTAAGTATGCATTTGGGACACTTTCCCTTCTCTTAAAGATAGCTATTTAGTTCACTGGTGATTTTTTTTCTGCCAGCCTGGATTCCTGTTGGTTTGACTGTAGAGTAGCAGGTGTACAATTCCAGAGTGTCTTTAAAAGTGGCTCAGCAGGGCTTCTGTGCCGTACGTTCACAGGAGACAGCTCATCTGTTTAATCCTTATGTTTTAGTCAACCTTTCTTATTATGCGGACAGGGCTCCAATGCTCAGCTGGATTTTGACTCTCAGAATGAATTGATGGAGCTCTTTGATCTTTCTGTGTATTGCATCTGTTTCATCTTTCATCTAAATGCATGATCTTCACAACTCCAGCTAGTGCTTTATTTATTTTTTTTCCCATCAATTTTACTTTGTTCTCCTTTTTGGCATTCCTTTTTATGTGCAATGAACTTGATCGCATAATTTTAATATCATGATAATTAAGTTGGTAAGTGTATTTAAAAATACAGGGGAAGACCAAGACAACCATATTTATTTAGATCTGGCACTTAACGTTTCTAGAGACTTGATCAAAATCTTTAAAAGAGACGTACACATCTTTACAAATTTGCAAATGATAGTATACAGAGGGTATAATCGACAGACCAAAAATTGAAAAAGCCAAACATGTAATTTCACATCTACTTGGAAAAGCTCTCTATTAGAATTAAAAAGTCACTTAAGTTCAGATTTCTAAGACTTTTTAGCAGCATAATTAGAACTAATATCACCTAATGCATTCTTGAGATTGCCCATTAACATCTCAGGATATAGGTCCTAATTCAGTACAGCACTTAGATGTAAGTCCAGCCCTACTCAGGACAGTACTTAAACATGTGCTTAAAAGCAAGCAAGTGCTTAAGTGTTGTCCTGAATAGGGATGCTTTTCTGAATCATTGCTTTAATCTACATCAGACAATTCTGATTAAAAATATTCATAGACCCATGTAGTAGCTCAGTTAAATTGCATATAATTGGTAGCAATTTTTTAGCTTCAAATACAACAGACAATAGGGGATTCCTTTCGTCATTTTAATGAAACCAAGAAACGTGACATTTAGATTATTCTTTTATTTCAGCTAAAAGACTGTAGAAGTGTAACATTTTATAATTGTCTGTTTGATTCCTATGCTTATCTCAGAGAGTTTATTTGAATTCTTTTGTTTTCCATAGTATTTGAGTCAGTGTTCAATTGTGACAGTGCATTTGTTATGTCTGTGGATAATGTACAGTGCTGCTAGAAGCTATAAGAGCTTTTACAAAGTAAGCAAAGAACTTTGGGGTTTCCACAGCCCAAAGCTCAAGAGACTTATCAAAGGGTCTTGCCTCAAGAGGGGTTTACTGGCATATTTGATTGCAAAGAACGGTCCTAAATATGTATCACATACGGTAGATACAAAAATGTTTGAATGACCTGAAGTCAGGTCTCACATACAGGGAAATGGATTTATTGCTTTTGTACACACACACAGAATGACGAGCCTAATCTGATTTGCAAAGCCTCTTGGGAATAGGCAACAACTGGGGATTGTGTTTCTCAGTGGAGTGCTCCCCACACTGAAATTCACTTCCTCAGTTGGTCTGAAAAAGCCGAAGTCTGTTCACTGTCAGTTCTATCTGTAAAATTCCAGGCCCTTGTCTGAGGGGGAATTTTTTTTAGGACTAAAGAGTTAGTCCTTCAGTGATGTTGCCTATAGTCAACTGAATATTGATACTTCTTAAAATATTTTTAACATGATATATTGTGTACAGTTCATTTTTAAACATGATAAACAAATGAAATTAAAGGTTTTACTGAGTTTTTCAGATTTTTTTTCTTAAAAATATAGCTTACAATTTTCAGAGCCACCTAAGTAATTAGGACACTTATTGCTTTAATACTAATGGACATAGGGTATCCAAATCTACTAGATTGTTTTGAAAATCTCAGCCACTTAGTACAGGCATGTGACCCATCCATTATGTATATGTGAGGACTTTGAATGAAGTAGATACATTTATAAAACTGGTCAGACATCACAAATGTTTTTTGAATATTTCTAAGCTTTTTTAAATCATATTTTGCTTTGTGCTTAATTGAGGTCATTGTGTCATGAATAGGTACAGCTGATCATAAGTACAGCTTATCATAGGTACAGCTGATCATTGTCTTTTGTCGAAAAGAAAGTGCTGTAAGTGTAGTTATTTTGAAATTTGACATGCTTAAAAATGTGTATTTTCCACCAGTATAACAAATATCTTCCAACCAATTTTGTTCCTTTACGGTTTGACTGTCTTTTAGGTACTGCTTGACCTATGAATCTTACAAATGTTTGCTGTCCCCAATCACTGAAAATAATTTAGATGTGCTCATTATCTGTGAGCCTAATTTTAGAGTTTATGAAAAGGAAAATGGGGCTTTGAAGAAAATAGCTACTGAATTGGCCCATTTGCTTGTTTATGTGCCTTTGGTGCTGCTGATCCATCTTCTCTGAGATTAATCAGGTACATTATAGTATCTTTAAGGAAATTAAATCATAGACTTAAAATTAAGAAGCCCACTAAAACAACTTGGCTATTGATTAAAACCCTGCCTGGTCAGAGATGGGCACTATGATGCTTTCACTGAGATGCAGTTTAGGTGCAGCAAGGTCCTAAATATGAGTAGTTGAGCTTTCTCGACTTTCTCCTCAGAAGATAATCCTTGTGAATGACAGAGTGCTATTCTGATACTTTTTTGTTTCCTGATGGTTTTGGTATTGTAGTCTATACTGTTTTGTTTCAGAGCACTGCAGATCTGTTCTTTCAACTGTTTTATTAAGAGTCATGTACTAGAACATTTTTCTGTTGCATTGTTATGCATGTTTCAGTTTAGTACAGATAAAATGTCCTCTTTGAGAAGAGGCTTCTGTTGTAAAAGCACCTTTATTTTTGGAAAAAGTATATAATGCTTTGAAAATTAAGTTGTATATAAAGTCAAGTACTATGTTGCTTGAACAGATCAGTATTATGTTCCAACAAAATGGGTTATATTCACTACCTCTGTAAAAAGTATTCATTTAATTTAGTTTAGGTGCAGGTATCATTTACCGCACAAATCTACCATCACATAGTATAATTCTTTCCAGTTTTCTATATATGGGGGTAGGCATGGCCTTTAAATCAGGAGAGGCTCACAGGATTTAGGAAGTGTGCCAGAACCCCAAAGTTGTGGGGAAGAGCCTATGAGAATGACTCTCAACCAACCGATCCACACACAACGGAGCATGCCCCACCATTATAGGAAGAGGTAATGCCAGTGCCTACCATCATAGGACTGTGACTAGTTGAGCAGGACTGATGCTGGATTTCCTATAAAAGTTGTTCCTATAAAAGCATAACTTCTTCCTGAGGATGATGCAAATCTTTTCCATCCACTCTTCGTTGTATAAGGCAAAGATGGTGTCTCTTTTGCTTAAGAATGTTTGGTGTCTGCAGAATCAGATGTTAAAGCGTTCCTCAGTCTCGGTTGGATGTGTTTATTTTAGTAGGCATGAATTCATTTTTTTTATATCACATGTAACCTTCCTATAACACAGGTATATTCTGACTTGTCTTTCTTGTCTCTTCTGCTTTCTTGTCTGCAATTGTTACTTAGTTTTGTCTTTCTGTGCCATTGCAAGGGTTCACGAAAAGCCTTCTTCTTGCATTATGCAATTACTTAGGTAAGAAAATTGAGTCCAGCAAATAACTGCAATCGGGTGGGGGTGAATGCTTGCCCTGTTGGGGGAAAGGGTGCGTGTTGTTTCTACCTGCTGAATAGACATCAACTCATCCACCTCCTGGATAGACGGGGCTTATCACGTGTCTGCAAGGCCAAATGAGTGGGATAGTTGGTGCTGGTAGTCTGTTTCAGTGCAGTAGGTCTGCTGCAAACAGTGTTTGAATATCCAGGGTAACCAAAGAGATTTATTCAACAGGTTTATCAGTACAAGAATAGGGGACTGGCTGACAAAGGCAAAGGAAGCTCTTCTCACAGCTCTCAGGATCTTCTCCTCCTTTACTATCTTGGCTACAGTTCAATAAAATGAAAGCCCTTCAAGCACTTTTGAACCAACAATGTTCTGACTGAATAAAGTTGAGTCTTTTGCGGTTGTAACTAACAACCAAACCCTAGAATGTAAGTAGTATTCTTACGATTTATCTGTATTACAGTAATGCCCACGATGTGCTAGGTGCTGGCCAACCGTGTGACCTGCCTTACAGTGCTTAGGACTGAAGATGCCAAGTGTGATTTATTTCAGAGGTGGTTGAGTTTTGTAACACTTTTGAAGTGTTCATTCTGTTCAGTAAAATACACATACATTTTGTCATGCAAGGTGATTCATGACCTGCAGTACTAAAACCAATATCCATTTCTATACTGTTGTATGTAGTATGCCATTGGATAAGATGTGAAGCGTGGTTTTACTCTGGCAATGTAGAGTAGCAGGTCTATTTTGACTGACTATTTCCGTTTAAATTTTGCTGAGATTACAAATAACAATATTTTGCTCATCCCTGTGAGGTCACGCTGGGTTCTTTCCTTCCCATTCACCGTTATCATTATCAGTAATAAAGGTGTTGAATGCCACATTATTGTCAAGAACGCCTTTGCAGCCCCCTTGTCTTCAGATAATGCCCTCAATTATATCTGTACAAAGTTATTAGCTGTCACCTATGGATTAGTCAGTTCTCCGAGTAGAATCATATTTTAAGCTGATAAATTCATACCTCCAATGTATTATTTGTAACAAAAACAAAAAAAACAAAAAAGAGGAGACAAAGAGAAATGTTACACTTATTTGCTTAGAGCATAATTAATTTCCATTTTCATCTATGTGGAATAGGGCATAGGGCTCTGGGTTCTCTAGTTCATCAACATAATTTTGGGTTTAACTCATGTAAGGACTTCAAATTGGATCACTATGGGAAAACTTTGTATGGAGGGAAGGAATGCTCTGGAAAGCTAAAGTTCTTAGTTTCAGCCACATCGTCTCCTTTGGGTGGAGGACTTTGATCTGTGTAGATGAGTATGTAACCTTTATGCTGAATGGAGCCTGAGGATCCATTTGAAATCAAGATCTACCACTGTGGCTAGACAACCTTTCCATTCTGCTCACTGTAAACTGCATGCCTTCTTTCTCCACCCCAACTCCTCCAAAAAAAGCCTGATTCCAGGAACCAAAAAAGCCAGAAACCAAACTGTTATAGGCTCTAAGCCTGACTGGAAAACAACAGTTCTGTTTTGAAAAAATGTCAGTTTCTAAAATTTATTTTTGTTCTGGAATGAAACTGAGATCTTGTGAATTTTTTTCATGAAAAAGTGTGTATGTGACACAGAGACCTGCGCCAGAATAGCTACAAGGTACAGAGCAGTATAAGGGCAATATGAGTCCGTGAGAGCAGGAACATCAACATGGTTTTCCCACATCCCAGGTGAGGGCCCTAACTACTGGCTATTGGCTATTCCATTCTGAGTCTCTATCCCACTCTCATTTTGACCAGAAATTCCATCCAGGACCTGAGAAGCCTCCCCTATGAAAATGTTGTCAAACCTAATGCATTTCTACAGAAAATTTTGATTTCAATGAATTGGCATCTTCTGATAACAATACAAAACTTTTGTCCAAAAATTCCTGACCACCTCGAATAGGCTGTCTCTCTGCAGCGGCACACAGAGAATACCAGCTGTGAAGGGGGGAATTAATGCAGAACCGAGCAATACTAACTCCTGGTGGGTTTGGAAAATCATTTACCATGAAGAGATGCTTCCTTCTCAGGTTTGTCTGTGCTCCTGCCCAATTTGTTCCCCGAAACCTACAGAATTGCACCATGCTTCATTGGCTTCTTGCCTTTATATCGCTTCTCTGCTCCACTCTGTAAATTGTAAGATAATCAAGCATGTAGGGACCTTATTAACTGGTAGACACTGGACACTGAAAGACATAACTTTAAAAACCACTGTATTTGAATATGAAGAGCATTCCCTTAATTACATTTTTGATTTTTATTAAAATGTATCATTTATACATATATCATTTTATATCACTTACGTTTCACTTAATATTCTGTAATACAGTATTGAGGTGTAACAAATGAATGTTTATTATAGTTGTATATTTACAGTTAAGCCACAAAGTTAGTTAATTTTATTTCATAGTAAATGACCTTATAATACACTGGCTTGCGCAGTGCAATTTTGACTGGCATATTGATCAAAACAACTGAAAATACTCAGCATTTTTTTGCTTTAGTTGCTAGTTCCTGTTCCTTTGTAAAGTTGTTTCATCTTGTTTTGCCTTTTGTAATTTGGGATCTTACTTTCTACAGCAATCCAATCACTGTGGAAAGTTCTGGAGTGTGTTTTGCTCATAGCAGATGTCTCTGTTGGATTTGGGTGGTCACAGTTATGGTCCCTGTATTCCTCAGTTTTGGTCTGTGGGACGTTAGTGGAAGTGTCTTCCTCTCTCTAAAACTTGAGCTGCTGCAGAGTAATTGTTCTGTAGCTTCCTCTTTGTTAAGGATTCTTTCTCTAGGGTCTGTTGTTTAATTCTTTTCTTGCTATGCATCTTCTGTGCCTTTTACCCCACCCACTTCCTTCTCCTCCTGTTCCAGGCTAGCACCTTCCACTACATGAGCTTCCTCTGTTTCCTTCATGTGCGTTCCCATTGTGATCTCCCCCCAGCCTACCATAAACACCTGGCCAAGTTGGTGTTTTCTTGAGATACCATTTGATAGTAGATGTCAATAGGAAGAAAACTGAGTCTGGGATTTGCAAAGGCATAAGGAAGTTAAAAGCCTAAATCCCACTAATTTTCAGTAGCAATTGAGTGCCTAACTCCCTTAGTCCATTTGAGAACTCCAGTGTGAGAGTCCAGTTCTATAGTGAATGTAAAAAACAAAAAAATTGTCACATTTCTAGAAAATGGCTAAATTTAAATGCAAATGATGTACTACTTTGAACATTCTTTCATGCTGTCCTTTATGGATGGTACAGCTCCCCAAACGTAATCAATTAAGCCCCTCCCTTATTGACCTTTACATCCCTCCTCGCTTCTGCTCTGATGCCTACAGTATACAGACAGCTGACAATGCCTAGGCAAATAGCCAACTGAGGATGCTATTACCAATATGTTTATATATTTCATATTATTAAAAATGAATACAGTAGCTACATACGAATGGTGCATATAGCTCATCAATGCAAAAAATAAAGTAAAATAAAGTAATATTATTGTTTCCTCAACCTCCCGCCACTCCCTCTGTTTGTTACACTTCCTTGTTGCATTTGGTGTTAAACCCAGGCTGTATGCTGGGACCAGGACCTGTCTCCTCTTCATGTCTGTACAGATTAGGGCCTATATGCAATAAGGCAATACATATAAATAATAAAAGGCATAGTGCTCAAATATTTTTTTTTTAATTTATAGATTTTGATTGAAATCCTGGCTCCACTGAAGTCAGAGAGTTTTGCTATTTACTTCAGTGGGCCAAGATTTACCTCTATAAACAGAGGTCACTGTTTCAGTATTTTATATGGCTATTAGTTTTTTCCTGCATACTTTTAGTCCCATAAATTGCAGAATGGAGTTCTGTTATAAAGATCAATTTGGGCAATTTATATTTTGATGAGTAAGATATATCCAAATGATCATTACATCTAGACCCCTTAAACTCTCCATATCAGACTTGCATAAAAGGAGAATTTCACACTTAGGAGGACAAAGCAAGTTCTGATAGTATTGTACTTTCAAGGCAGCATAACCGGATTATACCTGATACTCTCACAAGCTGTTACATTTTCTGTCTTCAGCTATTTTCTCTCTAGTCTTCAAAAGCATGTGAAGTTCTTATCCATCTTTGACAACTTTAGAGAAAAACAAAGAAATTACTTTCAATATGATCATTAAAAGTGAATAAACAAAGCCAAGTACATGAGCTCTGAAAGGATATGGTTTTTGAAAAACAGTCTCTGATGCAAATAATCAAATGTTCACTACAAATGGTTTGGCCAAAATTGAAGTCCATCCTAGGTGTTCTCATGTTCTATCTATCGTTCTTATGTAAATGCTGCAAAATAGAAGGTTAAAAAAAAGAGTCCACAAAAATGTTTGCATGTCATTATAAATTGACCCTCATTATGGACAGTACTTAGGCCTAATTTGTTAAATGTGATCTCAACATATCTTTATTGTTGTACTGCTGTGTTTAGTATTAATTATTTTATTTTCACTACTTGTATACTGTTGGCTTTTTCAATTCTTCATTATTTAATTCACCTTTTCATACTTCACAATATGCTTAGTTTTTAACAACAATCTTGAAGCCAGGATATGAAGCTATCCAATTTCCTATTAAATAAAAAAGGTCAAACATAGTGTTGTTTCCTAGAGCAATGCTGAAATTAACTATCAGGTTAAATTTAGTTAGGATGCTTTTATATTATGAGCTTATAATTGAGTTGCATTTTTTAACCTTCTCACAGTGTAGGCTCCACTAATCGGAATTTATAGACTATCAGACTAGTTGAGAAGGATGATGTCTACAGAGAAGCCTTTAATGGCAGCTAACTGCTTCTATGGGCCTAATTAAGGCTATCCAACTGTGAAACACAATCCCTTGGGTAACTGTGCAGTCATCCTACCCATGTTTTTTGGGAGGAGGATGGGAGGGCATAACCAGTTTGGCTGTGAAAACAGAGTTTTGTATATTTTCAAATTATTTTTTTCAATTCTTTAAACTCTCAATATGCATTATTAATAAGGTCAGGGTTGACGTCCCTCACTGCAGCTTTACATATGCACCACAGCCTGAGCTTGAAGCCCTAGTAACTGCTTGAGATATGGATGTGCTTTTGGTCCCAAATCAATCTTGTCACTCCTCAGAAAGCAATGAAAGATAATAAGTACTATTCACCTGATTGCCTTCCTGCTCTGAGACAGCTGGTGACGCTTGTCTTCCTGATAACCAGGAGTTTCAGATCTAAGACAGGGATAAAGAAAAGCTGGGAGCTTGCTGAATCTAAATTTGACAGTCGATGGCTGTGTAGAGGGTCAGGAGGGATAGAATCTATGACATGTATAAGAAAGGAACAAAATTTATCAGCTCTGGTTGCAATGATTAGATGTCTCGTTGTCTGGCTTTCTTACAGTGGATGATTGATCATACCCGCCAGCTGGCTAATATCATAATTAACAAAGTTGCTACCACGTCTGAGAAGTATAATCGAAAAATTTACCAGCAGTGTGATGCCATTGTCACAAAGATCACAAGCATTGCAGTCGACTTTTGCACTCATGAAGCTGCAGAACTATGTAGATGTGCTGAGAAGTGGTGCACTTGTACAGCTAACGGTAGGTTTGTTCTTTTCACAATATCACTTGCTCTAGTCGTCTATTTTAAATTAAGAAAATGATCTTATGACTTTTAGGTTTCATTTCATTTTGCCACATGGAGAAATGTGGTGGTTTTATCACTGGATTTTTAAAGCTGTTCTAACGGAAACCAAGGATAAATCTTACGTGAGAATAAAAAGATGAATAATCAAAAATATAGTTTGGCACCTTATATTTATACTACTCATTATCTTATCAGACATTGTTTGCCAAAACTGTGAATTGCTGATTTTCTCAGTTATAGGTATTACAAAAATGTTGGCAAATTTAGGCACTAAAAGTATTGTTCAACTTTATAATTTATGATATTTTCCTAGGGTTTTTATTTTAGTTTGAATCTGATTAAAAGGTGAAAAGAAATGGTTAAAGCACAGGGCTCCTGCATTTGTAATTTAATGTTAAGGAATGTTGTTGCTAAATAGATGGTGTTGCTAAAATATACGTTTGTGTTTTCCTGTATATGTAAAAACTGAGAACAATGTTGGAGCCGCTGTCAAGAGACCCAATTCACAATGCATTTATAAAACATTGGCTAAGCATTTCAGTTATTCTTTTCTACATTTACATGTTTCTCAGAGTTAAAAATTATTCCATTGCCCTTTTCTTCTTTATATTTGTGTGCTGTACTTGGTTGTTCAGTTATGCTCTGGAGTCTGTGTTGAAGATGCCAGCCTGACATATTGCTAGTGAGTGAGAATATTGACAGTGACAGGGGCATTTGTGTCTGTGTGTCTGTGTCTGTGTGCCATATTAAAAAAAAAAGGAAGAAAGAGAGATAGAAAAGGAAATATTGGGAGGAAAAGAATATTATATTTATATTAGGGTGTCACAATGCTATTGTTATAGTTAAACAATAAATTTGAAATATAAATGGTGTGGTATACAAAGGTTCCTCCACTTCCTCTCAGGGATTAGTAAAGACAGTGTATCCTAGCAGAAATGAACCATTTATCTTTTGTTTATTACTCTTTGTGTGCAGAAGTAACTGTAACTTTTCAACATCAGTTTCCAGAATTTTGGAAGCAAATTCCGTGTGTTGCGCACTAGCTTTTTATCACGTCTCAATTAGGTGTTATTTTGGTCATCTATCTATTTAACTTTAAAAGTCAAATTGTTATGAGCATTCAAATGATATTATTTGAATAGGAGCTGAAAGGTTTGTATTAGATATTAGCTAAGATGATTGACTTTTATTTTGGATAAAAAATGAAAATATCTATGTGGATTCTTTCTGTTAGCAGTTAAGTCATTTTATGGTTTTCAAGATGTGTTAAAACCATTACTAACTAAACATAATTCTGGATAGTATTTTACAGAGATATTTTGCAGTCCTCAGCTAAACTAAATGCACTTTTAATTAATAGACAAAATGAGAAGTGGAAACTGAAGCCCTCCCATTTGAAGAGACAGTGCCTTTATATCAAAAGAGGACATTGCTGTGGGTGGAAAATGTTATTCCTATCCTCAGCTTCCTATTGTTAGTGGTTTTAACCTCGCCTGGTATTTCTATTGCTGTTCAAGTGCAGTTTAAAAAAATTACAAATCAATATTTTGTTTTGAATAGGAAATGTAGTGAATAGCAGCAAAATAGATTAGTGATGTAATTGCAGACAATAGGCAAGATTAAGTTGCTAAAACAGTGTATTGTTGTTTTATCCTAAACCCCATAATATTTTATGTAATTGAGACTTTGTGCATTGTTAGGACTCAGTTGGAGTATCAAACCTCTATGAGGATTAAAGGGGTCCACTAAAGCGGTGTCACAGCAGATGTGCCTGGTTTTTAACAGGATTATCTCCTGAGATGTGAAGAAATGAACTCTTGTAATAGTTTTAGAGGAATTAATAATGTTAGTAAAATGTTAATGGTGAATGTGCTAATGTAAAGAGTTAGAAGATTAGTAATGCATTATTTTGCATGGAAATAAGAATATAATAAATGTCCTGCAGGTGATTGAAGCTGCAGCAATTTTATTAGAGATTAAAGTTTTATTGACCTTTGCTGGGGTGATTAACCCTTCTGAAATTAAAAGCCAGTGCTAAATTATTCTGTCCAATTTAAATGCAAACACAGAAAAGAGTGGTATGTCATTCAAGTTAAAAAAAATGTTTTAATTTTCTTTTTTGCATGTCAGTGAGATGCGATTGCAGAAGAAAAAGATTTAGTTCTGGCAAAACTAGTCCAGTGGCAAAGTGCAGAACTGATGTGGCTGTCATGGTAAAGGAATTCCACAATAAAGAACCACTGTCTGAAGCTAATCTTTACATGCAGGAACTGGATGGTATCAATAGAAAAAAATGGGAACTTACTGAAGAGGTATGATATATTAATCATATTGTCATTGTTGTGTTTTGTTTCTCTTAGAACTTGATTCCGCAAAGGCTTACACAAGTGAGCAACATTACTCTTGTGAGTAGTCCTATTGAAGTTAACAGGACTACTCTCGTGAGTAACGTTGCTCACCTGCACAACCCTTTGCAAGGTTGGAAATAAATGTAATAAATGTGCTTTTATCTAACACACAAACATTTGGAGCTTGATTCTTCAAGGTAATGGAGCAACAAAGCACTTAAAATCCTGCTTAAATTTAAGGATGTAAGTAGTCCCACTGAAGTCAAGATCTACTCACATGCTTGCATGCTTTGACACTTTGACTTCAAGGGTACTGCTCATGTTGTTTAATATTAAGAATATGTTTAGGTGCCAAAGACGCCAAAATCACGGGGCAGGATTGATCCCAAAAGTACATTTCCACTTAACCACACGTGACTTGAGTAGTTCATTGAAACCAAAGGGACTGCTTGCACGCATAAAGTTTTGTGCATGCTTATCTGTTTGCAGGATTGTGGGTTGGGTTGACCACTGTATGGCCTTAGAAATTTCAGCAGTCTCCAAATTTCTGGTAGATTTAGGTTTTGCATTAGTTAGTTTTACATTAAAATTACATGTTACAAAGAGATTTAAACCATATTAATTCATTTCTATGAAAATGTATTGTCTTGATTTTTACATACATTCACTGCATTCTCAGGAATTCTTTGGTTCAGAAATTGCTTCAGAACTATTTGACTTGTTCTTATATCGTATTTAAATAAAAAAAGACACCAAGTAAGTGAATATTTTTGTTGTCATTTATGGCTAAATTGTGTTTTAACGATTCACCCAGGGTAAGGATCTGTGTATGGCTGGGCTACCCCGAAGCAGTTCAGGAGGAAGATAGTGACTGTCTGAGAGCTTGCCTCCACAAAAACTGGAACCAAAATAATTCAATCAATTTTAATTCATACCTTCCATTATTTCAGTATAAGTCTGTGTGGGATGTTCACATCTTGAATAAGATGCTTTCACCAAAATCTCAAGGAGTGTGAATTAACACCAATTCAGTTATTTTGGATCCAGTTTTTGAGTAGATGAGCCCTCAGAAGGTCACTGTTTCCCTCCAAGTTTCCCTAGTGATCTGGGGGAAAAGTAAACAGTACAAGGTTAACATCCAGTGCAGCTTAGGTTCTGTAGTGCACCAGCACATTGCAGGGGTCAAGCCAGTTCTCTTCCCATTCCGTTCCTTATTCTGTTCCCTCCTGCCCACTTGCTTCTCCTTCTGCAAGGCTACCCACAATGCAGGTATCTGAATCAAGTGTGTAAGGGCCCGTGCATTAACTCAGGAGCAATTTGGCCCTTAGTCGCTCACTGCATAGTAAAAAATTCCTATCCTTTCATATAGCTGTACACTATTAAAATGGTAATAAATGTGCTATCTCCATTCCATATTCAATTTTTTCCCTCTTTCATCAAAGAAGAATTCATACTGAATCTGCCAAGGTAGAGAAGTCCAAGGCATTGTAGTGCAAAAATTAAGGCGCCTGAGGTAGTAGCTCACTTCTGCCTAGTCTTTTCATTTACACTTTAAACAGCCTTCAGAAAGACAGGCTTCTGCTTGTGGGACCCCATGAAGAAAGTGAGGCAGAGATGAAAACTACACTTCTGGTGGAGTGACCTAGATGGAACAGCTGGCAAAATTATAGAGGGGATCCTCTTGGGTAATAAATTATACCTTGAGGCTTGGATTAGCAATGTGTTTAACTAAGAGATCCATTTGCTAGAGGGATCATTGCCTGATTCTTAATTATGGGACTTGCATTCCATCCCACATTTATAAGCAACTTATTGTCTCTCTTTTGTGCGGGTGTAGATTACTAATTATTAGCTATCAGCTTTTGCCTCTGCAGTTCTCAAATCTTAAACTTACTGTATAAAAATGATGACCTCGTGTTTGCAAAACTAATAATCAGTTTCTATTTAAATATCATGAATAACCAAATCCACATTCTGTATACCAAATAAATATTAATTTAAATATTCAAAAGGTGTGTTTATAATTTCTGAATTCATTTAAATACATAGAGTATGATATTTAGTACTGCCTACTGTAAATTGAACAAGCTTGGTCTTCTCAGAGCTGAGTTTCTTTAATATGTTTTCTTTTAACACTCAATATCCATCACATTTTGCTAATAAAGGGTACATATTTAATCTCATGCATTTTTTTTCTTTTCATTAACATTAAATATATCCATTCCCTCTTATGTATTAAAGTAAAGTAATGAATGAGAGGGAGAAGAGTTAAGTATGTGTGAGAAATTCTGCATGTACTAGTCAACCTCAGTGTGTACCTCTGTGTTTTAGTTATTTAAATATGCAATACTTTGATCAATATTAGTTAATACCATCTTACATTTCAGTAAATCTCAATACCAATTCATGAATGCAAAATACAACAAATATTGGTATTCTGATAGTGTTAACTTTTCCAGTGAATGGTGCATTGAAACAACGCCTGGTGAAATATAATTTGTGCCATGATGGTGCTCAGTGAAAAGAACCTCAAAACGATATGTGTTTATGATTACTGATGCAGTCGGGGCATAACAGGCAGGCCAGCTGTGTACAGTACTTGCACACATTCCGTCAAAATTGGCTCTGTAGTTACTTTTGAAAGAAAAAAAGAAGCAGCACCAGTTTGGGTTTTATGTTGTTACTGTAGTGCTTTCGCTACAGTGTGTTCTGTCTAAAGCACCATTAGTGGCTACAGCTTTTGTTTTGCTCTCTTAAGAAAACATTAATCAAGCAGAAGGAAGTTCTTTCAGAGACAGGTCAAATCAGCTGTTTTGGTGAAATACAGTGTATGTGAATGTAAAGGAACTATTTGAGACACTATGGACAGCTGCCGTTCAGTTTAACGTGTATGACCAGTGAGTGAATGGCCCTCTCTTACAAGTCAATGCAGAGGAAGTGGAAAAGAGGTGAGGTTATATTGTTACTTCATGCTGCCTTCAGCCAGGATGGCAGAGGGAACTTTATATGCTTTTAGTTTGTTCTGGTAAAGGTTAGAAATTGCCTTATCCTAAATTTCAAGATTTAACCATAGTAGCAGCTGTCAGTGTGGCTAATAGATATTTTAATAGCGAAATCCTTCAGAATCCTATTTTCCACCATACACATTGATTTATTTTCTTTTGAACTCTTGTTTGATGGATAAGGTGCACTCAATAATGCAGTAATATGTTCTAGTGGTATTCAACTCAATTCAGACAGCTAAATTAAAACTGGAGGTTTGTTAACCCATTTAACTACAGTACTTGATACTTTTGCATTTTCATACATTCTACACAACAGCAAATTACACAGTACAGTGTGTGTGTGTATTTCTGATTCAAATAAATGCTATCCATTGTCAAAGTCTTTATTGGGTTAGTCTTTCCATTGATAATTACAGAGTTAATATATAAACATAAATATTTTAGTAGAAAAGCATATTTTTATAATTTTCATAGGATACAATATGGATGTTAAAAAGTTTCTTTAAAATTATTATTTCTGAGCTACGGGATAGAAGAGATCTGCTGTAGTCTGAGAAAAGATAACATGCTATCTTGAAGAGAAATCAATTTTGCTTTATATTGGTCTCTTATGAGAACAAGAATTAGCCTGAGGTAGGCAAAATGGTAGATTAATTTTAGACATCTGTTAAAAATCAATAATTCCTTTTGTCAATTTTTTTCATCAGGTTCAGAATTTATGGAAGACTAGCTACAAATTGACAAAGGTATTTTGTCAACCAGACTTGCATAGCCTTTTGAAAGTGCCCACAACTATGAAAACAAAAGCTGAAAATCCTAAAATCAGCATGTTGCTTATAAAAGCTCTGTGTACCCCTGGGATTTAGTCAGGACCCTGGAATATGATGAGTCAAAAGGTAAAAGACTGTGTTTATCATGGTGAATGTTCCTATTTTGAATGTATTGTCTAATATAAATTAAATATTGTGTCTGATATTGATACACTGTTGTCCCTATGCTTTACTAAATGTTGAGGGTGAAAATGTAGAAAAAACAGGGAAACTGGTATTTAGTATGTGGTTTTGAAAACAGAGCCGTAGAAATTTAAAGTTAAGTAATTTGTAAGAATGAGTTTTTTGGTGTAATTGGTATTTACTATTTTACAGTGTTAAGGTGAGGTGACCATGGGAAGAGAGCTCTTATATGAATGGGAGAAAAGAGACATATTTAGTGGTGTTTTCTTGAAAATAACTAATATATACTTTCTCTGAAGAAAAGAAAATGAAATGTGCTGAGGGCATTTTCATTAAGAAATTGCTAGAGAGGATATGAGATCGTGTTTGACCAGTGTAGCCCATAAATGCACAAATATTTGAAGAAACATTCATCTTGTAAGCCCTGTCCAGTGATCATTAAACCTCTACTCAGACATGAAACAACTTTTCTATATGGAAACATAGAGGAATACATTTATACCAAAAAATACTGTCCAATTTCTGAAAATACAGGCCAATTAAACAGTGAGATTTAATTTAGATATTTTTCACTGAAGCTGCATCAGGTATGTATTAGTGTTGATTTACCCTTATTTCCTCAACTTCTCTGCAAAAAGAGACTCATACATATTGGAATATTACTGAAGAATCTAGCTTTCCCCCCAAATTACACACTTTTTGCATAAATGTGCCTAATTACCTGAATTCAGTTTTGATTAGCAGTGTTAATTGATGCAGCTGTGGATGGGATCTGTTTACCTAAATTACCATGTGCAAACAGCAATACGTCTGAAAGTGAATATGCTAAACTGAAAATACTAATTAGCTAAGACAAATTGTTATTCAAGTCACATCTCAGAGCTTTTTAATGAAAGCCTGGATGTGTCAGAGCTTTATGATATTCCGACAGAAATGTCTATATTACATATGATTTCTAAATTTAATTCCTGGGAACAGATGGGATGTCGGCCGGGGTTTTTTTGAGTTGCTTCCAGTATTAATGTGAAAATTTTACTCTTTTGCCAGCATTCATGGTGTATGTGTTTTTGCGTGTGTGTGAGACTGAGTGAGTGTGAGTGAGAGAGAGAGAGACACTCACTGTGTGCTTTGATGATATGCCAAGCCAATTCATCGAGACTGGTCTATAATTTGACCAGTATATTTGCAAATTATATCCACCCACTGTCCCCAAAATGAAGATAAATATACTTTCTTGCAAATTTAATAAAATTAGCTGGTAAATTTAATCACACCATATAACTGTAAGGTTAAATAGGAACCTCTCAATGAAAGATTTTTTTCCTACAAAAACAACAGCAATGTGTCACTTTTCAGTTTAAGAGGAGAGTACCATGTGCTAACAAATACACATTATTTGCATTGAAAATTGTAGCCATCAAATAGAGTATTAAAGTATTAATATAACAAACAAGTAATAATTCATCGATTCTGTGCTTGTTTTGTATGAAGTTCTCCTCTGTTGACAATGAGAATAACTACCTTTACTGTTAATGGGAGTTACATATACAAATTGTTTGGAGCAGAGATCCATAATATTGTAAATATATGAGTTTTTTTCTCACATCACAATTTGTGTTCCTGAGAAACAAAATGGTAGAATACCAGTATTGACAACATGGTTGGCCAATTTCAACTGTAGACTTTGAAATGGAATTACATTAACTATATTCCAAAAGTCACACGCAACAGTCTTTTTTGATATGTCTATTCTATTTTAATTCCAACAACACAGTATATGCAATGCAGACAATGTGTTATTGTAATGTAACCCCTGCCACTAGGCATAGTGGATACTGTAATGTCAATATTCATAGTCTACTACCAAAGAACATTAAGTACATATGCAGTGACTTAAACCAAAGTGAAGAATGAATATCAAAAATATTGCGTCTAATTATTGGTACGAAAAGAGTTGTTACAGTTGTAATGGCCTAATTGACAGATTTAGACATGTCTGTCATAATTTTCCCAAAATATTGTTAATAGGATGGATACATTTAGACATGCAGGATTGTATTTTTTAAAATTGTTGCCAAATTATTATTCCTGGCCAGTGAGCCAGATTTTGTTCTCTGTTATACGAGGGTAAATATAGAGTATCTCCATTTACTTCAGTGAAGTTACTCCAGATTTACAACAGTGTAATGGAGAGCAAAACTAGTCCCTAGTATTGCATTTGTGGTGGATGCACAATATTATTTTCAAAGGTGCAACAAACAGTCTTGCTTTTGCATAAGTAAATGTGTGCAACTAATGATGTTGTCAACCAGGCACCATCTGCATCACTGTATGGTCTAGTTACTAAGTGTGGTGCCAGGAAACTTCGGTCTAGTCTTCTCTTACTTGGGTAGGCTTTCCTCGTGTGAAAACCAGCATATCTAATTATTACTTCCTATACTGTTCCTCAGTGTGTGCTTAAGATACTGAGTATTTTACAAGCAACTTGACAATAAATGTGTATGTATGAAAAGTTAAGAGACTGAGTTAGAAGATACTACTCTTAGCAAGTTTGGCAAGTTTAATATATGCGTTCATACATATATATGCATATATATGTCCCAAAATGCATACAAAAACCAGAACCTGTAACCCCTCTGTACATTTGTTCTTGGTGATTGCCATCATGTAGGCTATAGCATCTGAACTCCTCTCCTGCCTGGAGCCAATAAGGGTCACACAAAGCATATCTGGTTCCATGTGTTCAACGTGCTGAACTGATCTTGTAGCCTAGGAATGAACGCTGGAAGACTTAAAAAGCATTCATCTCTCCTGCTTTGACTACCTCATCTAGGTGGAGATTGTACCTTTCCCCTTCCATTAGGAGAGAAAATCAACAAAGCTGGGTTTGTTATGAAGGCTCTTGAATCCATCTATCTTGTAATACTTTCTTGAAATGCAAATTATTCAGCTGCAAGGCCCTTCTTTCTCACCAGCCATAAAGACGTCCACTGACAAATTACTGAGACAAAAGAGTTGAATGCTGGTGATGCAAACCACATCTGTGGCACTGCAGTAATAGAGGCAAAGGAAAAATACTACACCGCTACAATCACAGCTGCAAAACCATGACTAGGTGACCTATTGTGGATAGTGAACTGGTTATTCAATCCAGACTTTTAACCCAAACACTAACTACTGCAAAGCAGTGGCACCAATTCTGATACTTCTTGGGGAGAGCAAATTCCAGGGCCCCTGCTCAGAAGGGACCCCATTCTGATTTCTGCCCCACAGGGGCTCTGGGAATCATGTACGACACAATGCCTGAGTCTGTGCCATCTGGAGTCAAGTTCTTGGAGGGCTCCCCTTTGCTCTGCTGTACAGGAACAGACTCACTCTGTGTGCAAGTTGCAATAACAGTTGGCTTAGCTGCGCCTCTGTCTGGCCAGACTGGCAGCCAGGCCAAATTTAAGTGGTGTTGAGACCCTGTGCACCAGATTGCAGTGCAATGTAACCTGGCCTCCCCTCCATCTGTACAGAGGGGCAGCTGGGTCAAATTTCAGTGGCATTAGATCCAGATAGATCGATCTGACAGCGGCGAATTTGCTACCATCAATGAAGACATACCCATATTTGACCCATCATCTTTAAAACACATCAGTGCTCCTGCAGGCTGGTGAATTCCAATAAAGAACAAGTGTGTCCATTGCTAATGGAAATTATCGATGTCTCCTTCAGAGAATTGAACCTGGCAACTTTCCTGGCAATCCATTCACCAAACAATTTGCATTCTCAGAGTCCTGCTTGACTCTTCATATAGTGCAGGAGGCTAGCCTGCATCCGTGGCAGAAAACAGCCTTTTTCATCCCTTCTGTGCACAGAAAGATCTGATCATAATGATCTGTGTTTGTCATCTGTAGGCTGCATTACTGTAACTCTGTTTTGATCTCCCCACTGGATGCCAGGACTCTTGCTATGCCAATTCACTGCCTTTGTTTTGATCTTCAAAACTATAAATGGGTCAGAACCCTGCTATATCAGTGACTTCTTTTCATTCATGACTCACCAACACAAATGCATCTCACAAAGCTTAGGGTGAAATGTGTGACTATTGTACATGGCAGTCTGATACTACAATCATGGGCACCATAGAAGAGCCTTTATAGATAGGTGTCTGGGTATGTTTCCTAACAGTGAGGTTAGTTAACCTGTGAATAAGACTTTTGAGGGAGGTGTTGAAAGCATTATTACAAGAGTCATTTCAAACTACATTAAACCAAAGCACTCAAAAATATACTGTAGGAAATAATTATTCATTGGCAGCAGGATAGACAAAGTGATAAAGGCTTTTATGTATTGAATTTCTAATCCATTAAAGGTCCAAACCTTCAAGGTGCTGAGCATCTCCTGAATACAATTAGAATTAAGGGCACTCGACACCATGGAAGACTGGATCCTACAATTGTTCATTCAAAGGCTATATGGATTGAGCTTTTTATTTTATTGGTAACATACAACATAGAACAAGTCCTCTGTTTTTAACATTTCAAATTTTCAAGACACAGGTTGATCCAACATCTCTTTCTTGTCGATTTATTAATATCTTGTTCCATAGTAAAGTATCAAAAAGAATAACTGCTGTGTCCTTGTGGATTAATTTCTCCATGGAATTGTTTCCTAAATATATAAGGGTCAGTCTTTTTCTAAAGCAAACACATAGGTTCTTCCTGCTAATGTGAGGGAATAGAGATAATCCTCCTGCAATTTATAAAATTTTAGACTTCCATGTTTCTTACTCTTGGATTTAATGTATAAAATTACATAATTAAAAATTAGGACTTTTAAAAATTGTATTTCCTTTCTTTGTTTTTATCTCCATCCTTTCTCCAAGTATGTGAGAGAGGTGTGTAATACTGGGAATTGTATAATATTGAGTATGCCTGTTTAACAACATTTCTCCCTCCATGGAGCTCTATGCCTTCCATTCTGTCCTCAGACCCTCTGCCCCTCCCTCTTTGCCCAGGATCTCACCAACTTCTTTAAGAAGAAGATTGGAAAATCATTCAATACTGTGTTTCTTCTTTTACGCCACTTTCTAACTTTGAGCTATCTCACAATTACTCTCACTCCTGTTGCTTTACCTGTTCCTAACTTTATCTCCTCATTATTTAACCCCATCCCTCTCCTTCACTCCCAATCTCTCAGGATCATCTCTCTTTTCTCCTTACCCTCGGTGTAATATCTCTCCTCAAAATGCTGACCTTTGAACCTACCTGTTCATTAAACTGCTGCCACTCCTCCCCTTCATCTTTAAACTCATTGGCAGGCAACGTAGAATCTCTGTCTTGACTTACCAGTAGTACTGCTCTTTGTTTCTGCTAGCACCCTAATGGTTTTAAAAGAAGGTACAGACCTTATCACAAGGGATTTCCCTCTCTTCTGATTCCTTCCTGGCATCTCTGATGTTCCACTGAAATGTTTCTCAGAAAAATATTTAGTTACCTTCCTGGACAAGTCTGAGGGCCTCTACTCTGTACTTATCCTCCTTTATCTTTCTGAAGAATGGTCTGATAGACTAGAGAATATGGGGCCATGAAACCCAAGGAAAATCAGTGTATTAAGGAGGGAAGAGAGGTCTCTGTTCTTGGTACCCTCCTTTACTGCTTCAACATCTTATCCCTGAGTACTCTTATCTTTTCACATGGATTAAATGATCTTCCCTGCCAATGACTTACAGATCTCTCTCTCTGCACCTGACCTATTTCTTCGGTCCAGTCCCATATATTTGACCCATTTTACTCTGCGTGACCATCAACCTCAAGTTTTAACATAGCCAAAATAGTAATTCATTTCCCCTCCACCTCTTTTGTCCATTGCAGTGGATACTAATACCTTTTCCCCATCAGTCACTCTCTCTCTCACAGTCCTAGGCGCATCTTTTGTCTTCTTTCATTCCTTCTGCCTACACATCCAGGCTATTACCAAGTAATGTCACTCCCTCCACATTATATCAAAAGTCCAGATCCTCTTTTCTGCCTGTTCTGTATAGGTTCTTATGCTGCCCCCATCACCATAGTCTCTGAGTGCCTTCCACTAGTGAATTAAATGTCCTGACTAACATCATTCTTTCTTTCATCCTCTCCCCAGGGGAGTTGTTGACCTTGATCCTCATCCTGGAGCTATAGATTATGTTTTAGAAATGCTGGGCCCACGCCACTGAGAACCTTGAAGATAAGGATCAAGCCCTTGAACTTAACTTGATATTCAGTGTCGGGAGTGGAGGATGGGTAGGATGTGCTTGCAATAGCCTGTATTGCTGAGGTTACTCACTGCAATATTCTGTGCCAGTTGGAGCATCCTGTGAGCTGATGGCTTTATGCCCATGTGCAATGTATTTCTGTAGTCCAGCCAGGAGTGATGAAAGCATATGTAACTGATCATCTAGTCTGACCTCCTGCACAGCTCAGGCCACAGAACCTCACCCACCCACTGCTATAATAGACCCCTAACCTATGACTGAGTTATTGAAGTCCTCAAATCATGGTTTAAAGACTTCAGGGTACAGAGGATCCACCAGCAAGTGACCCATGCCCCACGCTGCAGAGGAAGGTGAAAATCCCCAGAGCCTCTGCCAATCTGTCCTGGAGGAAAATTCTTTCCCGACCCCAAATATGGTGATCAGCTAAACCCTGAACATGTGGGCAAGACTCACTAGCCAGACACCTGGAAAGAATTCTCTGTAGTATCTCAGAACCCACCCCATCACAGGCCATTGGGCATATTTACCACTAGTAGTCAAAGATCAGTTAATTGCCAAATTAGTTTGTCCCATCATATCATCCCCTCCATAAACATATCAAGCTCAGCCTTGAAGCCAACTAGGTTTTTTGCCCCCACTGAAGGCTGTTCCAGAACTTCACTCCACTGATAGTTAGAAACCTTTGTCTAATCTCGTCTAAACTTCCTGATAGCCAGTTTATATCCTTTTGTTCTTGTGTCCACATTGGTGCTGAACTTTAATAATTCCTCTCCCTCCGTGATATTTATCTCTCTGGTGTATTTATAGAGAACAATCATATCTCCCCTCAGCCTTCTTTTGGTTAAGCTAAAGAAGTCAAGTTCTTTGACTTTCCTCTCATAAGGCACGTTTTCCATTCTTTGGATCATCCCAGTAGCCCTTCTCTGCACCTGTTCCAATTTGAATTCATCTTTCTTAAACATGGGAGACCAGAACTGCACACAGTATTCCAGATGAGGTCTTGTATAATGGTACTAACACCTCCCTATCTCTACTGGAAATACCTCGCCTGATGCATCCTAGGACCGCATTATCTTTTTTCATGACCACATCACATCCTGTGATCAACCAATACACACAGGTCCTTCTCATCCTCTGTTACTTCCAACTGATGCATCCTCATCTTATAGCATATTCTTATTAGTCCCTAAATGCATGACCTTGCACTTTCTACTATTAAATTTCAACCTATTTCTATTACTCCAGTTTAGAAGGCCACCCAGATCTACTTTGGGCAAGTCACTTCACCTTTCTCTTTCAGTTTTATCCCTTCTTTGTCTTGTCTAGTTAGGTTGTAAACTATTTGGTAGAGCTGGTTGAAAAAAAGAATATATTTTAATGAGTTTGTACAGTGCTACGATGTGCCCTAATCTTGGTAGGGGGATCTAGGCACTATTGAAATACAAATAGTAAAAAATAAAGATAAATTCACATAAATGGGGAGCTATAGAAGAGAGACATAAATGCCTTTAAATGTCAGCAGTACCATTCTAAACCTAATGCTTGGGTGTCCACAATAAATGTACTGTAGGTGAACAAATAATGGAATGATATGAGAATAGCAAGAACGATAGGAAAATTATCTAACAGCATAATTTTAAATTTCATTGAATGCTTTTTAGGACAAGAACTCTGTCTACTTCTGTTTGTACAGTACAAAGTACAACAGCTCCCTGATCCTGATCATAGCCTCTGGGTGCTGTTGTAATACAAATATTAAATAATTTAATATTAATAAAGATTGGAGCCTATAGATGAAGGAAAAGGGGAGGCTAACTAAAAGGAAATGAATATTAAAATTGTCTAAATATGATACAACTAAACCAGGGGCCAACATTTTATCAGCTGAGAAGGCCAAAAAGCAATGTATTGCAGCAGTACTAAAGAAATGGCGACATGAACATCAAACTCCACAGCTAATATGAGACAATAGAGAAAAGTTGGGATAAAGAAGGTCTCTTCATCACAGCTATTGGGTAAATGGTTCTACAATTAACTTCTCAGTATTGAAAGCAGTGAGAATGAGTTGAGAATCTGAGAGCTGAACAAGATTTCCATCTTGTCTGTATATAACTTAAGAAAGAAACTTAAGACATCTGTATCCTGTGATATGAGCCTTAAGTTGGATAATATGATCAGGGACGGCATCAGAAAAACTAGGAAATAAATAATAAATCGGAATATGTAAATATTAAATGTAAACTTTGTAAAATTCAGCAACAGTCTTATTTCAAGAAGTAACTTTTAGCTGCTGTTCTGATGGGAACTATTAGCTTTCCATCCAGTTGTTTATTTGTTTTGATAAATGTGCAAAACTGTAATAGCAAGCTAGATGCTCTGATACCACAGTGATGGACATGGCATAAGAATCTAGATAGAAAGTAAGGCTCAAAACATATTATGCTGTCAGTTCCAGGAGCCGTAGGCCAGGGTAGGAGGGCTTGATCTAGCTACAGGATGACTGGGGGCAGTTTCCTTCCCCTCAGGGGTGCTGGAACAATGTGTATAGTCAGGGTGCTGAAAACCATTGAACCAAACTGAAGCCCCTGCATATGATGGAAACCACTTCAAGCCAGGGGGTGCAGCAGAACCCCCAGCACCTTAGCTTCAGCCTCTGTGCTTCCCCTGCCTGGGCCCCCTCTTTGGGTTGGGAGGAACTGGGGTTTGGTGGCTCCCTAATTCTTACCCCACTTGGTCCCTTGAGTGGCTGCTCTAGGGATGCAGAGACTCTGACTGGTTCTGTGCTCTCCTGTTCCCTGAGTGAGGTCTTGGGGTTTCCTCTGGTCCAGCAGCCATTTTGAGTTTCCTGTTACTTATCCTCCCTCCCTGTGGTTTGCTGTTGGCTGCTTTCGCTTGGTTTGGGACTTTCTGGGGTGGTGAGAGCTTTTGCTAATTGTCTCTTGGGGTAGGAAGGGATTTTTTTTTCTCTTTCAGTTGACCCATAAGGTTTGGTTTCCTGAAGTTTTATGTTATATGTTTTTGTCAGGACGTTTTTAGGAGTCCAGCATATTGGCGTTTGCAAGGTCCAGCAGGCAAGTTGACAGACCAGTTAGGCTCTGGCAGCGGGAGGGTTTTAGTTTATGAAGCAGGGTGAGTTTCTCTAGGATTTGTGCATTCTAAGGTCTCCCTTCATCTGTTGAGCCATCACCTCACAGTGGGGTAGGAATTTGGTGCAGGGCCAATTTCCTTATTGTTGCAGGGATGCAGCTGGATCGCACCCTCTTGGATGTTTTGCAGGTTCTGCAGTTAGTGTATGTTTTGACGTGCGCTGGCATTTACCTGCTTCCTAGCATAGGGGTAATTAAGCATCTTCTGATTCTAATTGGCTATTTAGAATGAATAAAATTAGGGCCTCTTTTAAACCACATGTATTTGTTCTGCGCCTTTTTCCATGTTTGTGTCTTAGTCATGTGCTCTACTCGCAGGGCAAGAATTCTGTTGACTTCATTGGAAGCCAAATGAGGTCAAAGTAGTGAGCGTTTGAAAATCTGGCCCATGAATTTGAATCAAAGCTACACAACCAAATAATATTTTATAAAACACAAGCATTTCAAGCTCTACAAATGTAAATGATGCCATATGCAGTGTAAAACGCTATAGTTTGGACTTTGATAGAACAAATGAGCCAATACCAGGTAGTTAAAGAAGGCTCTAAAGGCATAGAATTGGACAAATGAATTTTTAAAAACACCTGTAAAGCAGTGGTAGTGTGGGTGAAACATTTCATACTGTACATATAATTTAGAATTTGACATTTCAGGTTTTCTCACAACATAACACTAAGCCCAGTAATTTCTGTAATTTATTAAACTAGATTTTTTTACATGGTGAAGACGTTAATTTTTTTAAATGGCTTCTAAATGTTCACCTCCCATTTTCCTTCAACACTTATTGGCATATGCAAATAGAATTTAAACATACACTCTAGATAGAGGTACACAGACTGGGTGGCTGAGCATCCAGTTTGCATTCACAAACTATATTATTTACCTGTATAAATAATTGTGCAGGTTTAGGTGCATACATTTAGAGGCTGAGTCGAGGGACTCTGAAAATTTGGTGCACGGTGAATGGGCAAATGATTCACCTGTTAGTTTGTCAAATTTAGAGCCAAATTTCAAATCTCTGTACAGGATGTTTTCCTTAGCTAGTCTTTTGTCTGGTTTTACATTTTTGGACTTCTTTGCTTTCAGTGCAAAGCATTGAATCGCTGCAGTGTTGTTCTCTGCCCATTGTATTTGATAGTAACTCTTTTCTAGGTTGTAGAGAGTTTGAATTGTTTTTATGCTAAGAAGTTTCAATTTATACTACTAAGGCTGGATTCAACATCACCCTCCAGGAAGAATCTTCCCTGGAGGAAGTTTGAAATTGCCCTTGAAAAGTATTTGGAAGATTTAAACCATTTTAGTTCCCAAACCAGTAAAGAATCTGCTGTGGAGAAAGTCCTTATCAAAATGAAAATGGAATGGAAAGCTGTTTATTTTATTTTTTCAGCTTACATAGACACAGGAATTCTTGTTCAAACAGCTGTGGTATATGTATAAAAGTATATGAATCTTAAATGGAAATGCTGAAGAAATTTTGTACAAAATCTTATTGTACCTTGTTAGAAGAGCTTTAATTAGTTCCTGTAATAACAAGAGGAGAGTTCTCTCATTTTTTTTCTCCAAACATGCATGAAACATTATCAGCTCCCGCTGAAGCACATACAATATTTTAATTGCATTTCATTGTTCCCAAACCTAATTTGTTGAAAGTTAATTCTAATGATATCCGTGCCTGAGCTGAATCTGTGCTCACATGAGAGATTTGGTAAAATGAAATTTTTATACACAATAAGACCACCAGCCTTTTCTAACTACTTTTATTATCTGTCTTTAGGAAGATCTAATTTATTTTTAAGAGTGAGTTGCTATTTAAAACATAAACATTACAGCTAACAAGTGAATGATAACTTTTTCAGAGCACTCTTAACTCCCACATATAAAAAATAACAAGAGATTCGAAAAGCTGTGCTTCTCAGAGTGATTTTTCAAATGGAGTGGTTTGGTGGTGGTAAATAATTGAATGGACATGTTTTGAAGTCATCAAATCTGGTTGAGCTATCCCCAATATAATGCCTAGAGTTGCAGGTCTCTTCTGGGCTTATCTTGACCATGTTTCATTTTATTTTTAAAACGTTTTCCATTTATTTCAATCTATAGGATTTTAACAAGAGACAAATAATAAAACTATCACGTAACAGCTAACTCTGTTCATCAGAGTGAACTCCCAATAAAGATTCTCCACCCACACACAACCCTCAGCACCCTCCCTCTACATGCAAAATAAGTAGATATTCTTTGCAGTGTGCCATGCAGGCGAACAACATGGGCTGATCTGGAGCAGAGGGGAAGCTGGTTCCAAGCCATGGGCCTCTCATGGAGGATGCTGTACCATGACTCATTTTCTTTTTAATCAAGATGGATCCAGCTCAGGCATCTCTGCTGATCAGAAGGACAGAGGCAGTCTCTCAAGGAGAAAGATCCCAAGCCATTTAGGATTTTATAGGTTAAAACTAATGCCTTAAACTCCATCTGGAAACCAGTAATTGGCCAATGCCGATTGTCAACCACTGGTGTCATGTGTGGCCAGTAGGAAAGCCTTATTAATAGGCCTCCACCATCTGCATCATCTTAAGTTTATGGTTTGATGTAAAGTGAAGTGCCACGCAGAGTACACTTCAGTAATCCAGTCTTCAGGAGACAAAGGCACGGATCAGAGTGGTGCAAGGTCTGCATCTGAAAAAAATGGTTGCAATCTCCTAGCCTAACAGGGGTGGAAAAAAACACGTGCCTGACTATTGATATTATATGATTATCTGGCAGCAGCTGGGGATCTAACATTGCTCCCAGATTATTTCCAGTTTGAACTTTGTGGAGTTCAAGTTCCAGCCATCAACACTACAAGCATGAATCACAAATGGCAGGGGCAGTGTCACCCTCACCATTTCTTCTGGTTGCTTCTCACATCACGGAGATATTCTGATATATGGTGAAAGGCAAATATATAAAAACCTAGATAGATAGGAAGATAGCATCACTGCAGTCTTCTCTGGATTGAACTTCAGTGTAATGTCTCCCCTCCATGCCCCCATCTCTCCCAATGTCCGGCTAGCTCAGTTGAGAAAGAAAAAGATGGGTGCTGTCAGCAAACTGAAAATGCCATAAGCCTGTCTTGTTCCAAATAGCTGTAGAATAGGAGAGATGGGACTCTGTACATCTCCACATAACGGTGCCTTTTCAGGAACAAGAGCAATTGCCCCACACTGCCTTCTGGGGAATGCTCAACAAGGAAAGAACTATAAATGAGCAACACGACTCTCTCCTGCTGAAGTCCACAGACAAGTCAGTATTTACCTCATTGTCAATGATATCCAAGATCTCAAAACAAATAATTCTAAAAACAGGGAAACAGAACCTCTTCTGTTCTTGCCATTGAGCTCTTTTAATACATCAAGTGTACTGAATTGCTCCTCTAGACGTTGTTCTTTGCAGCTACTAACACTTTGTGCTGCTCATTGGAGGAGTCAAGACAAATGTACAGGAACCAGAAGTAGTAGGCTAGAAGAAGGCCACTTTTATAAAGATGGAACCGAGTAGAGACAGCCAGTAGATAGTATCAAAATATGTGGATAGGACTCAATTTTAAAAACTGAGCCTTGGCTCATTAAATTGTGACATCTAAATAGTCTTAATTTTCAGCATGCGGGAGCTTGCCTGAGGAGAAAATTGTAGAACAGATAAGCTCAGCATTGGCTGAGCACAAAGCAAAAGAGTGACAGCAACTTAATTTCTGTGCCAGTCCTTCTGTTTGCAAAATAATCTTGGAAAAAATCAAAATACTGTTGGTCTGTAGTCCACAAAAGAATGTGTGGGGGGGAGGTGATGGCAGCTCTCCTGCTTTCATACATGTCTCCTGTTAAAGTATTCAGAGGTGGCCAAACTTACTGATCCCCTGAGACTCTGCTCCCTGCTGGGCGGAATCCTTTAGCCCCATCACCCTGTCACAGGGCAGAAGCTCCAAACTCCCCACCCCAGTCTGATAGGTGAAGTGGGGGGGAAAGGCCTAGGGAGCTCCTTGAGCCGCTCTTTAATTGTAATACACGGGTGGCCAAACTGTGTCTCTTTTAGATTCTCATTTTATTCCCTAGACCTAGAAGATAACAGTAGCTAATAAAAATACTAATTTAAGTTTTAAGGATGAATTAGAGGAGTCCAGTTAAGTTGTTTTAGATCTTGGTATGTGATTTGTTTCCTGCAGTATATGCAAGTGTGTTTGTCTTCCTTTGAAGCTTCCTAAATTATTGAAGAAAGGGTTGCGTGTAGGAGCCCATGTATCTCTTTTCCTCTAAGGATCAGCCCCTGTTCAATCGAGAGTATCAACTTCCATTAATGCAACAATTCCCAGTCCTTTTCATTCCTTGCTACAACTAACCCTTTCTGACTTGATGTAGATCTGTAATACTTTGCAGGTCTGAAGATGCAGGCTACTCTCAATTGCAATTTCTTGTGGCTCTGAATGTTTTGGGCTTAAGGGGAGGGAATATGGCTATATGGAAATATCTTCCCTATGCAAGTGGAAACAGTTTTAGTGAGCCTTTAAGCAGACTCTATAAAGATAATACAGTAAATGAACTCACACAGCCATACTTCAAAAGCCTGTTTAAAATGTTTCTGCAGTGGAAGCAGAGCAGGTGCCCAGTGAATAGTGTTGTTTGTGTTATGACTGGAAGATGAAGGACTTCTTAGTGAAAGAAAGTATAATGTTAATTCAAACTTTTTCAGGGTTTGGGTGAATAATACCACTTTCAAGGTGTTAAATCTCCTTTCATTTTAATTGCGTGAAAAAAATGATTATAGGTGTAATGTTAGCAAATGTTTTCATATTTATTACAAGCTTCCTGTGTATACTAAATCAAACCATTAAATCTTTTGGTTGTTTTTTGCAAACAGCCATATTGATAACAAAGCTCATACTATTGTTATAATCTTTTGCAATGAAAACTGTGGCCTTCCAGCAAAAACAAACAAAAATAAACAAAATTTACCTAAATTGTCCAGAAAATCTCATTATACTTACTGGGCTTCAGTTATATATTTCAGATGTATAGGGAGTTCAGTGAACTCCCAGATCAAATACAAAAAATGACACCAGGTTTTCTATGAGACAGATACATTCTCTCTTTTTGTTTCTGCCTTAGAGAAATAAGGCCTATTCTGTCAATAAAGCAGAGCACAAGCTGAAATGGTTCAAACTAAAAATTTACCTAAACTGTAAGATATTTTAGAGTAGGAAAAATGGTGGGTCCTAAGTTATCCTTCTGTCTTGCCTCCTCGCAGTCTATCTCTGTATACCAAGTCGATAAAAATTATTAGAGCAGGCATCTCACAAATGTACACCCTTAAACCATGAAGCCGTAATACCGTGCAGGAAATTTTTTTTCTGACCTTTTCAAATTACATCCAACTGTCTGGGGAATTTCTCAGTGACTAGAGGTAATAAGGTTCAATCCGTTTTGCTGGTTGGCTTCAAATTTAGCTCCTCAGAAGCCCTAACTTATCTATTCTTTTTATCTCGGCCCTGGCATCCATTCAGTACTGTAATCCAGGCATCTAATCTTTTTTTCTTCCTTCTCAGGTTCTGCTGGAGGATCACATTGTGAAAACTACAACCATGAAAGGCCTTCCATTTATTGCACCCTTCAAAAACGAAATATTAGCATGGGAGGCTAAGCTGGTATGTTGCCTTTTGAGAGGCTCTTGTTGAATTTAATTAGCTTTTAGATTTCATCTCCATCCTACATCTCAGTTTTCACCACCCTGTGTGATTTATGCCTCAGTAACTTTCATTATATAAAACTTTTCAAAGTTCGCTGTGCTACTTGCACTGTGTAGAATGTTAAGGAGGAGGGAAAAGCATAAAGTTATTTGTATTAAATTGATTTCACTTTGGTTTTCATTATGTGAACCCAAATGCAATAGACACAGTCATCCGGTAAGCAAGTGAATCATCCAAGTGAGACTCACAAACAGGCAGCTGTGCTGTCCCATTCTTCATTGCGTTTCACAAAGTAGAGTAGAAAACAGAAGCTGAAGCCACTTTTTTTTTTTTTAAACTTTGTAAGTATATAGTGGTGTTGAGTGATTTTATATCTGGTAATAGTTCACTTTATTTTAATATGTGGTATAAATGAAGTTTATTTGATTGATAAGGGAACAAGTACATTCTTCATTGCTTGCAACAAATGAAATTTCATGTTTGTGGTCTCCAGAGCAACTAATGTAGGAGATATTGGAATCCTGGCTGCAAGTTCAAAAGGCCCTGGTGGTACCGGGAACCCATTTTTTGCTCGCAAGATATGTGTAACCAAATATCAGTAGACGGAAGGAACTTTGAAGTTGTCAATAGGAACTGGTAAGTTTGTTATTGTTAGTAACTTAGGACCTGATTCCCTCTTCACACATACTCTGTTTCCAGAGGTTCTTTTTAGACTCAATAAAAATTCCACGCACAAGTGGGTATGAAGAACTGGGCCCTCATTGCAGTAGTCCCTCCTTACGTATTGACTAAATCTTTAATTGTATCAGTCTAAAACAGTTTATACTTTTATCTTAATTTTCAGTCATAATAGAATTTCTCTTGAATGTAAATCTAACTCGTTCTATATATGCATATTAGAGAACAGTAGTTTTCTAAACTTGATATCATGATTTTTTCTGAGGTGTTCTTTAGGAGATCTTGATGATCTTTTCTGAAGAGAAGGGAAACATGGCCTACTGGATAAAGCACGGGACTAGGAATTTGGAAATCTGTGTTTTGTATATAGCAGAGTGATTCTCAACCTTAGGTACATGTACCCCTGGGGGTAGGCAGATGTCTTCCAGGGGAAACACCAACTCATCTAGATATTTGCCTAGTTTTACAACAGGCTACCTAAAAAGCACTAGCGAAGTCAGTACAAACTATAATTTCATAAACACAATGACTTGTTTATACTGCTCTATATACTATACACTTAAATGTAAGTACATTATTTATTATAATGCTCCTATACTTCAAAGTGAGGCTTACTTCTTTAATATTTTAAGTGCTTTGAGATCCTTAGTTGGAAGACACTAAAGAAGAGTAAAGTAGTATTTTAAAGCATTCTTGATTTGTAAGAAAATATTTTTATGTCCAGTTGTTTATTCTACTTCCTTTTCTTGCAAACAAGATAACTTAGAAAAATAAGATTACCAAGTAAAAGTTTGAAAGAAAAAATATGAAGTCAGTATAAGAAAATGTGTTTGTTTTTCTTTGAGGAACATGTCTTTTTCTAAATCATTTCACATGAAGTATTTTCTTAAATTAAAAATCAAAACCCAAAACCCTTGCCCAAATCTTTTCTCCGTGATAACAAATCATTTTCTGCCATCACATTGTTCGCTCTCCTTGTGTGTTATCCTCCCTTCCCCCCACCCTCTGTCTTGTCTATTTAGATTGCAAATTCTTTGGGGCAGGAACTGTCTGCTGCTTTGTGTTTGTACAGTGCCTTGCACAATGGGACCTCATTCTTGGTTGGCCATGAGGCACTGCCTTAATAAACATGATTTATAATAAATCGTGTTTTAAAGCCTCTTTAAAGCTTTCAGAAGACAGGGAAAGAATGAGTATTCATATTTCACCATTTCAACCACAAGTCAACCTTACTATAGTTTTAAGTTCTATAACATACATACATACAATGGTCTCAGAATGAAATCTAGTAAACTGGGTCAATATGGGAAAACCACTACACTGAGCACTGAATGTTTTGGTCTCTGGCAGTTTCTACTAACTAGGGCTTAGTTCTGGACTAGTGTAAAGTATAGCCTAACCAGTTCATTCTCTAGCTTTGCTGAGGCTCTCTGAAAAATTGGAGATAATTAAAAACAATGCATCTCATTTTTAATCAAATTGCTTGCATACTACTGATGTTTACAATGTTAGAGGTATATGGGGGTATATGTTAATTTGTAGGACAGCCATATTTCCAAATTACTGTGGAAAACTATCATAAAACTTGGTGAGGATGGTCTACTCATACTGAATCTTAAATTTTGAAAGTCGTTTGGACAGAATAACACCCTCCCTTTAGTAAAACTTTCTTCTTTCCATGGTAATTGTTTTATGGCCCTGATTTCCTGTTCAAGAAGAGAAGGCTGGGTAGATGGATAATCCAAATCTATTTTGTAAGGAAACAAGATAACACAGTGGCATCTGACTTTTTCTTATTACTGCAGAGGATATCTCATCTAAATCGAGACTCCCTGGTGAGTGTTCGTGCTACAAAGATAAAATCGAATACAATTATTGCATATGTGTACACACACACAAGCACAGAGACAGACAGAGTAAATGTATATTTGCACCCTAAACTAATTGGTACTAAAATGGAACTTTTTAAAAACAAATACAACTGAATGTCTTCCACATTTAAGATAATATTTGCGGAGTGCAGTCAGCTAAATTGATTTTTATGTTGATGTGTTTGTTTAATCTCACAGCTTTGAAGCTTCTGTAATACACTTAGGTTTCTTTCTTCATGGAAAGGCTTTGCTATTCTTTATTCTGAGCAAATTAGGCTTTTCTTGGTACTACAGCATTAGATTGGCCTCCTGATACTGAGACCAGCACCCTAATGGACCATTGTTTGCCAAGAGTATCAGAATACTGAGAAATGCCTCGTGGCAGTAGCAAGCTTTAGAATCTCAAAGTAATGCCACCACTGTTGGTTGTATTTATATATCTTCTTGCAGAATGTGCTTAGAAAAACACAGGCAACATCTCAGTTATTTATTATAACCCCCTTGTGATATTTTAAACTATAATACATAGGAGTGGTATTATTTTGAATGCATATAAGATTTTAAGACTGTGTCACACTATGAGTTTTCTTTTACTGCACATTTGTGTTTATCAAGCTTGTTTTTATATTTATAGCCTTGAATGTTGTGCAGGTACAGTTCTGATGGGTATTTGAGCTTTTCCTACCACTCTATTACTTTTCAACCTGATAAGTATTTAAAATAAACTTGAACTAATAAATAGAAAAGATTTCTCATTCATTTTCACACAGTTCGTCATATTTTGTCAATAGTTGACAGTGTCTGTTGCATAAAAGAGAACAGGCGGTGATGTCTGAATCTGTACATTTCATTTATTGGAGGTGTTTGTGTACCAGCAGCTTTGACTTGTCGCCAGTACTAGAGTAGAATGTATTTTTGTGCAGTTGAAATGCTGTTATATATTTTTACTTTGTCAGAGTAAAACATTCTGGATCAGTTAGGTTTCAGGAGCCTTGGATTATGGCCTATGTAAGGATATTATTTGGAAATACCAAACTTTTCTTTCAAAATTAAACCATTCTTTAAATTCAGTGAATATCTTTTTTCCTAGTATTATTATGAACCCAAAATGATATAAATATAGTCTTATTAAGGAAAAAAGCAATATAAGTAGTCTTAATTTTAATCTTTTAGTGTATTATTGCAGCTGATTTTCTTTTCTCATTCCTGATTTACAATCTTGAAATATGATGGTGGCACAGGTAAAATGATGGACAATTGTACAAACATGCAAAATAGTGCCTTTCAGTTTTATCTTTTACTTCAGTCCAGAGAAGAATATCCAGGGTGGATCAATATTTCATTAAAAAAATATTCTGTCAATTGTGTTCAAATAGCATCCATCTATACTAATCAGAGATGCTAAAACATGAGATTGAATTGTGTACAGAAAAGGACTGATCTGTTGTCTGTTTTTGTTGTTGATACAGTATTCTCTATTGTCTTATGCTATTTCTATTTTCATCATTAGTCCATGAAGTCTTAATAATTAGCTCTGTAATTTACCAGAAAAACATGTTGATTTATTGAACTGGCTGAAGCAAAAAATAGCAGATCAATCTGGCATTGTAGGTTAATAGTACAGAACAAAGCATAGTCATAATTAGATGAGAAAAGGACTTTCCTTGTTCATTCCAGTTTATAATAAAAAGTCCCTAACCAAAGTGTCTTAGAAAATAATGCATTCAGACTGAGTGGAATTACAGCCTAGCAGATTCTATTTATCTGTAGCTTAAAAAGCAGCTGCGTTTTTGTAAAAAGCAATGAATGTGGCAGTCCTACTTAAAGGTAGAAGAAAAAGAACACCCCTTGTTTTGTAATAAGGGGATTTTCAATTTGAGAGAGAGAGAGAGCCTGTTGTGTGAAGTATGGTTATTACATTCGCTGTATTCTATCTCACCCACCAGGAGGCTAATAATGAAGGAGTCAGTGAAGGAGGCCAATGCCAAGAGGGTTATCTCGCAGCCCCAGATGCTGGATAAGTTGAAGGAGGCAGAATCGCTTTTGGATGACATTCAGAAAGGCCTGAATGATTATTTGGAGAAGAAAAGACTATTCTTTCCAAGATAAACAGTCCATTTCATTTGTTGGCTGTAGGTACTGGTATAAAATATGTTTATATAAATATCTATAAAGTTCATTTTTTATCAGCTTTAGGTTTTTTCTTTCTGTGCAATGATGAACTCATAGAAATCCTTTCTGAGACAAAGGATCCACTCCAAGACCAACCACACCTAAAGAAATGCTTTGAAGGAATTGCCAAGCTCACTTTTAATCATGAGAAGGAAATTACCCACATGGAGTCAGCAGAAAATGAAAAAGTAGAGCTCGTGCTGCGAATAATTCCAGCAAGTGCCAAGGGGGTAGTTGAGAAATGGCTTCATAAGGTGAATATCTTTAGCTCTTACTTAGGGTTTAGTTACTGTATAATCGTTTTCTCTTTTAGGAGCAAGGAATATCATGAGAATGTTTCCTAACTAAATAGCTCTCTGAGAATTTATCAAGATGTTGGCAGATTGAATATCAGCCTTATTGTTATTTATTACAACTAATTGACAGGTGCAAATATGCACAAGTTAATTTTAATAAAGAGGTTATCAGTGTGTGAGAGTTAATGAAAATGTGTGTGTCTGAAAGCATATATGTGAATATATGTGCAAGTTTATGTATATGTATTTTTGTTGTCGTCACCCTGTATTTTTTATAGTTTGGGAAGATAGTTTTTTTAAAAAACAAACAAACTGCACCGTTTAAAGGATCTTGAAGAGATTTTTTTACACCCTCCTCCCCCCCAAAACCTTAGTTTTCTATACACATTAAGCAAAGGGGAGATAAATATTTAATTGATAACACACTAACCTTTCTCCTTTGGGCTCATGATCCAAATTAATCAGTTTCAGTGTGATGACCTTTTTTGTTTACTTTATTTTTACCTTTCTCTGTCACACAGTCAAAATGGGTGCTTCCTCTGACATACAGTTGTAGGCCAAGTCCAGTTCCAAACCTTTTTTCTTTCTTTCAAAACAGAATCAGCCCCAGGTACTCTGCTTTCCTTTCTGTTGTTGTTACAGGCACTGCTTTTACCCCCATTAAATCTGTCCCTTTACCTCTTGCTTCCCTATTCACTTCAAGCTGTCGGTCAACCAGGGTATACAGCTGAGACAAGCAATACCATCTACTAGAAAGGAAGAAAAGGAAAAACAAAACAAAAAAACCACACACAGAACATTCTTTCCAAGGCGGATTCTGTTGGTGGGGGCATAGGCAGGGAAATTAGTCAAAGGAACTGAGAGTGAACTTTAGTTAAGAGTATTACTTCTGTTATGTGCTGACTTTCTGCTGCTGGGTGAGCAAAACAAAACAGCTCAAGTCCTCTCATGATTCCATGTTTCCCACATAACTGAGCCACACATCACCATGCCAACTTAGAATTAATCTTTTTTTAAAGTGACTGCACACAATTTAAAGCAGTTCATCACATTTAACCAGGGGAGGTTACGGACAGAGCCTGCTTAGGCAGAAATACTTCCTTCCGTCCTCTCCAAAGAAAACTATTACACTTTATTTTTGTACTCATTTTCAGCACAATGTTACGTTCTTTGGAAAAACATTGGAGCTAGACAGCTGTGGTAGGTATGAGATATGCAGTTCTGAGGAGCCTAGGAAAGGCAGAACTCTCACCATACCGGAAAACCTGCAGTATGTTGTTTAGTTCTCACTGTCTCCAACAAAAGAGAGAGATCGAGAGATGAGCAGCTGTGTTTATTTTAATACATCTCATTTAACCCTCACCTAAAAACAAATGGAAAGGTTTGGGAGTGCATTAATCTGGACCCAATTAGCATCTCTTTCTCCTTCAAAAGTGCAACCTGAGATTAATGAATATAAAATAGAGTTTCATATGCAGTCTTTAAATCATTTGCATGTTTTATGCATGATAATTGAATTTATTTATGCACTTCCTTTCATTTAATGATTTCCTGCTCTTTCCTGTGCTACCCACATTGTACTATCCAAGAAATAGGATTTGATAGGCAGGCTAGGATAGGAGTGTGCAAGTAGAACTGAGTTAATTTTTAGGTCTAATGTCAATGGTAAATCAACATTAATATTTGTATTACTTTAATTAGGGCAATATAAAATATTTTAGTTAAAGTATGTATTCTTTGCCTATTCAGACACTTTGGATATTGCTTAGTATGCTTGCAAGTGTACAAACAAAATTATTTTCAAAAGGCCATGAAAGGTAGATAAATTATTGTATTGATGTTTCAATGACCCTAGAGACTTGTGTTTCAACTTGGCCAATTAGTAGTACTAGTAGTAATAAGATAATCAGAAGATGAATAGTAATTACATTAATAACTAACTGTATTCAGCCCAGGACCTAGAGAATCATAGTCTGATTTAGAATATATCAGTATTTTATAATTTGTCTTATTCAGTATTTCATCAGTAGAATTATGAGCATTGGATGCCTAATAAATTTACCATAGACAGGATGTATAAGTTCTAGAGAACAGTTTGCCATGTTCCTGGCCCTGTGGTTGTGCCTGTAAAGTACCAAAATGGGGAATTATTTTTTTTCCTTCCCCCAGTTAAGCTCAGATGTCTTGGTGATTCCATGGTGCTGGTGTCTGAATTCTTTACAATGCAAAGTCCATCCTTGCAATAGTCATGCCAGGAAGCTGCTGTTAGAGAGGTTGTTTTTTGTTTTTTTTAAAGATTCTGGTAGTGTTTCTCGTAGTTTTGATTTGTATCAGTGCTTCTCTTGTCTCTTGTCTTTCCTTCTGTGTTTAAAGATGTATGTGGAAGTGATATTTTTCTGTGGTGTCCTGTCTTTTTCAGTGAATTAATTGGGTGTGTGTTGTGATTGTTTCCTGATCTTTGTAGGAAGATGTCTTTAAAGGCTAAAGCTCTGTTAATTTGTGATGTAACAATTTCGGCGTGTTTCTTGTCATTGAAATGTAGTTTAAAATGTTCAGTAATGTAGCATGAAATTATTGGTTAGTTTTGAAATGGTTGTGAAATCATGTGAAGAAAATAAGTATTGCATCTGATCAAGATAAATTCACTCTAGTGTTTTATGGCTTTTTATTCCTATGTGATAGTAATAAAGTCTCATGTAGGGATGGAAGCCATGAAATACACTGTGAAAAATCATCAACTAAGATGGGGCCATGAGTATAGAAAATGGTATAGTTGTAGAGCTACTGAAAATTGTTGGAAAATGATTTAGTATGTCACCATGTTGATTACCATGTTTGCATTTTGGTTCTTCATCCCTCACTCATATAGTTTGGCAAGTAAGGTAATTAGTTCATAACAGGTTAATTCACTTTTACATCAGTGTTCTATGTTTAAATTGTTTATAATTTTTTTTAATTTTCTACTCAAGATAACACTGTACATGAAACACTAATTCCTTAATACAGTAAAATACCAACAAACCAACCAAAAAAAACCCCAACCTGTGAATTTCCAAATTCATGTTATTGCTATCTAAATTAAGAATGAAAGAAAGCGAGGTACCCATTAGCCTGTGGTCTGGGTTTCTTTGCTCCCACACTCAAGAATAGACCTAAACGTTAACGTAGAATTTAAATAATTCTTTTTCTATTGACATGTTTTTCTGTAAGTATACATGCTCTTCTATTCTGGAAACAAGAAGAGGGATTATAGCTCTGAGGGCAGAAAAAGCATCTATGAGAATGTTCATAATAGTGCCAATATCCCATATGTTGCTTTACTATCCAGGTTTTGTCCATCTTTATATATCTTTCTGTCTTGGGTGTCCTTTTATTTTTGGGACTCTTCTGGGAATGTCAGTTATTCTTCTATAACTAATTTATTTTTATGGTCTTTCTGTATTCTTTTTCTAATGCACATTAATAAAAATATTTTTGTTACTTTGCCTCTTTTATTTCTCTGAAAAACTGTACATTTCTTGTCTGCTTTTAAAAAAAGGGATACATTTCCATTAATTATAAATAGGCAAACTGTCTTCTCAAACAAAACCTTTGAGACAATTAAGGAGAAAAGGTATTTCCCCTTTTATTTCAATAGGCTTCTCACTTGTAATTTACATTTTTTAAAATAATTGTCAGTGTGAATAAAATAACACCCAAAACATTTTAACCTTAATTGAATCACAAGTGTAGTCTGAATTTGGTAATTAACATTTTGGTTTCCAAAGATGTTAGATGTTGTTTATATCTTACTGTCTTGTGGAGCAATAGTTGTGGAATTAGCAAAACAAGTTACAGTCAGACCTCTATTAAAAGACAAAGTATCTGCTTCCTTGTGTTTTAATAAAATCACTTCCAAGACTATACAGGTTGTACTGCTTAGAGAGCAAACTGAACTTGTTAACTATTTTTCTTTTAATTTTGTTAAGATAAAAATTGTCAGTCATTTTTCTCCAAAACTTTTCAGAGTTTGCTTTGGCTATGGAAGCTTATTGTTGATAATCTGGGAAAAGATTGTTTAAATAGTTTCAAATGGACTAATCATTAACATATTAGCCTCTATTTCTCCCTTTTTCCCTGTTCCTTGCCTTAGACTAAATTTTAGTTGAATTACGTTGTTGTCACTTACAAATAATACACAATTTGAAGATACTTTTTCATCTTCAGTACCACAGTGCAGACTCTCTCTAATGTATGTGTGCTTACACTCTGAAGATTAACTTTACAAATGACATTATGGGGCTCTATATTTACTGCCTTCAAATGATTTCCATATCTCAATGTGCTCATACTTTTCAAGTAAAAATATCTTTTTTCTAGCTGCCAATCTTGCAGACTGAACCTGGGATCTGAAAGTAAAGCAAAGCATTTTCTTTTTTCACACTACATGACCAGTAACAACGGGTTTTTTAGGCTAAATCATTCCTTCAGTTATAGCAGGACAGTCTTCTACTGCCATAGTCTTCAAATTATATCCTCAGCAATGCTTATGCAAAAACATTGCTCTCAGTGGGTTTGCAAAGGTGCAACTAAATGGAACTTGGTAAATAAATCTGTTGATGACTCACAAGAATTAATAGAACCCAGCTCACTCTCTCTTAGCTGTTTTGGCTCTTCAGGGGTGAAAAGCAGTGAACTCTTATTTTTGTCATTTACTTAAGTACATAGGACTCTGAAAACACACTGGGTTTTCATTTGTTGAGTATAAAGATGTCATTTTTAAAAAGTCAAGGTTGACCCTTTCTGCTTTATGAGTGCAGCATAAACCTCACTGAACATGTAATGGCCTCCCTCCATTTTTTGTCAACAAGAGAGACTGACCTGGGAATTTCCAGAGCTGAAAGTACCTGCAGCTTGAGCTAAAGAAGCTGTCTCTACAGCTGGGGCATATAGCAGACTGTCATCCTTTGTGGATTAAGCACAGAAGGAGATACACACTCTTAGAAAAATGCATATAAATTTCTTGAGAGATGGAAGAGGTTGATACAATAGAAAGAAGCTATTGGTTTTCCTATAAGTGGTAGAAGGTTTCACCTTGCCAGGTTTATTTGTGCCCTTTGGCTAAGGAGATACAGCACAAGATTAAAAAGTAAGAGTGGTGGCCTCCTGGATTTACCTAAAGAAAATCTGTGGTGAGTTCTCCCAAATTAAAGCTACAAAGCTGTCCACAGAAATATATACAGAGGAATGCCAACAGAGTTATAAAATGAAGAAACATTAATCTTAAACTTGTTCCTGTAACCAATGTTGTCTGCTGGCATAACTCCATCGATGTCAGTGGAGTGACACTAGCAGAGAGTCTCTTATATTTATTTGTTTGTGCCTGCAGTTTATAATTAACTCATCTATGGATAGGAAGTGAAACTACTTTTAAGTGACCATCCCAGGTTTTAAGTAAGCTAAAACTGGACAACGTTGGGGTACCTTAGTGGTCCATTGAGGAGGAATTGTGGGTAGTGGAAAAGAGGAAGTGGGCAACTACGGTATGGAATTCACTATTCTAAGCAAATCGCTTCCCCCCACATCTCTGGCAAGGATGTGGATGTTTGGTTGTTCCCCTGTGGAAGGGATTTGTTTGTTCATGAATCATATAGGCCTGCATCAGAGTCCATCTTTTAATTTTGCACTCTGGGGGCTCAGTGTTCCAGGCCTAGGTGGTTGCCTGATGGCAAATAAAGTGTTTTTCTTGTCAGCGTCAATTTCAGTAAGAGCTCAATTTTTCTGCAATGTGGTCTTTTGTCAGAAAAAAGGAACGTCTTGTCATTGTAGTGAAATGTTAAACTCAAAGTAGTTACTCCAGCAAAATGGTTAATATTGTTTATTATACCACAAATGTACACATTTTGTTATGACATGTAGTTTAACTGTGGAACCTGAACCTCAGAAAAGTATTACATAGGCCAGAGCTTCCTAGCTTTTTCCAGTTGAAACCCACAGTTTAATTTTAACAAGTTTACTGGGGATCTGAAATATAAAAACTTGCTATGTTTTGTATTTATTTGGCTCACAGAAAATCTGTTGATGTAAATGCAAGTTCTGCATACTGACAGAGTGCAGCATATAGTTTTTACCTAGTGTGACCTATCAGGATATTTATTATTTATTATTAATAATGATTTAGTATCAACAATGCTTTATCCTGTTCAAAATATGCAAATAGGTCGTGTTTCAACTTTCATGATTGGCAATATTATAGATGAACACTATCCTGTGGCTCTTTCTAGAGCCTAAAAAAGCATGACGTTCACATAGAAGTGAAGTACAAGTCATTACAGATCTCTGAAAGAAAATGTAACATATTCTCTGATGCCAACACCACTAACTAAAAGGCGATTGCATTCTGCACTAGCAGTAGCTTCAGAGAAACCTTCCATGGTAACCTCATGTAGAGTACATTACAGTTATCCAATCTGAATAAAACAAACGCCTTGTTAACTGCTTGGAGGACCATACTGGGAGGGGGGTGCACATAGAAAATATCCATACAGATGCAGATTGAAGGGCCATTTCTGGCCATTGATATTACCTTGTTTCTCCATTGCCCTACTAGCATTATCTGTATTGTGTTTGGAGTGATTTCCATACCCGCTTCTCATGCAAACCCTATACTGGCTGGATTCTGCAAAACAAGGCACGCCACCATATGACAAAATGGTTATATGGTATCTCAGTTATATGACTGACAATAAAATACGTATATTTAAAATACTGCTGTGAAATGTTATGATTAATTTATTCATTGACTTATTTTCTTTAAGGGGTTTAATTTGAGCAGTGCTGTTACATTGAGTTTGATTTGATACTGCTTGTCATGTTATTAAACACTGTAGTTTTATGTTCTTTAAATTATTTTCTAAAATACTACTTTTGTACTGTGTACAGTATATATTATGTACATCTACTTTGTAGTCTTTGTGAATTACCACTTATAGTCAGAGTGGATACAAAGCAATGATTGTTTTTTCATTTAAATCATTTTTTTATTTAATATGTATATATAGATAATCCCATTTAAAATTAAATTTGAAATGATCACAACCTGTTAGGGCCTACATTTACCATAATATATTACATTAATGTAAATAAATAAATAATTAAAATGCTGCATCTATGAACCCTCCTCAAATTTTAACAAGTTATGGTCTGTTGCTTTTTGAAATACATACAGAAACAGAGGAAAACATCTTTTACTTTTGAGGGCAACTCAAGCCTTTATAAATATTTCGCAATGTTGTGTACTGTATTAAGTATCTTTATTATTTTCAGTCTTTACACTGGAGAGAATGCTGGTATTTACATTTACATTTACATTACAAGTACAATGTAAGTACTTTCAATTTCTGTTGTGCAGAATAACTTTTGCCTCAACTGTTTTTAGTTTCTGTTTAGCTAGCAATTATACAGAGAATATTTTCATCATTTGGATTAATTCATTCAAAGTTGAGAGACCAATTTGGAGCTGAAAAAGCAGGACAGCTTGTTTTCCTCTTTCAATTTATGAATAAAAGCCATTTGGTAGAGGATGAATTCTACTAATTTTAAAACTTGAAGGACATGGAGCCAGATATTCAAATGGATCTTCTTCTTATGTGACATCTCCATTGCCAGAGGTTTACAACTGTGGTAGGGTGTTCTGTACAATCCTTTGCTAAGCTTTGTGGATAAATAGTCCTTTTGATCCACCCAAAATACGACATGAAGCTGATCATGAGAGAATGGATAGGGAGAGGGTAGCAGAAAGAAAGACATCAAAAATGAATTAAAATGAGAGGGGAGAAATGAATAGAGACCTAAAGGGAAGTGAGACATAAAATAGACATAAAAAGGTAGAGGCACAGTAGCTGGATCAGATCAGAGTAAGGGGGGATTCCCTAGATGGAATGGGGGAGCAACCATCAACCAGCCTGTTGCAAGTTTGCTTTCAACTAAGAAAGTTTGGGAACTACTGTAGTTAATGGGAGTTTTGCTATTGGCTTCAGTAAAGCAGGATCAATCCCAAATACATTTTCACAGGGTCATTGACTGAGCAATGCAAACAACTTTGATCAACAGGTGTGCATTTGTTTTTCTTCAGTTAAATTTATTTTGGCTATTTTCAGAAAAAAATCCCATTCTCCATTAATACCATAGGAGGGGGGAATATTGCTATTAAATATTTTCACTGAGCGTATTTTACAGTTTTAGGTTCACTTTCATCTTTGCCATTGAGACAGAGTACGAATTTCGTTATGAACTCAGGTCAGGCATTGTGGGTTTTGAAATGATTTCCTTTAAGAATTCAAATGGAGTTATGCAATTGTTGGAATTTATGGCTCTTTTCTGCCAGTAGTTCTATTTTGTTTTTTTCTGTGTGGGAGGAAGGATGGATTAAACCCAAAGATTTATACAAAGACTGTGTGTTCCATGCAACTACACATTCAAATAGAAAATCCCTGGAAATATATATACAAATGTTTGGATAACAAAATCTAATTTAAAGTTAAGGGGGGAGGGGAAGACCTGGGAAAAGAAGCCTGGAAAATTCATTTTGAGGCAACAGTAGATTATTTCCGAAGTCAATAGTTCTGAAAATTTATCTAACCGGCTACACTGAGTCTCAACTGCTCATAGACACTTCTTATTTAATAGAAGATTTGTATTTGACAAATTAGAACTGTAACTTTATTGGGGATGTTGAAAGCAAAAGTTCATGTTGGAACCAGTCTAAAATTTGCCCTTGGGGACAGTGCAAAAATAGACTAAAATACATATAAAATAAAAATTGTCTATATGCCAACAAATATGTATTTGAAGATAATTCCTTTGAGGAGATTTTTCATAATAAATGTGTTACCCAAAGTATCGTATAGTCTAGTTTAGGATTCTTACAGGTACAAAACGCAGAAATACATTCTTAAAATAAATTGTTACATTATTTGAAATGTAAGCATTCATAGAGGGCCTGGTCCTAGGGAACACTGGGAGTTCTTCAACCGCTGATTTCAAAGAGTACAGGATCAAGCCCACTAAACAGGAAATGCCTCCCTTCTCTAATATGATATCCGAAACTACGTTTTAAGGAATACTTCTCTTGTTCTCTTTAGTTAACAAGCACTTCTGTTGGGTGTGGTTTGCCAAAAAAATCAAATTAATGATAGCCGTGGTCCAGGCGGCTGGGATGTAAATTTAGCGTGTGCGGGATTCAAATATGGGCACAGCTGCAAATAATCTGAAAATGAAATTGTATTTTTACATCAATGCTGTTAGACAAAAATGAATTATTAAGTAATTGCTATTGTGACATAAGCTTGATGCAAGTAGTTGAATTACTTGCAACAGCTATCACCTCAAGCTACCTCGAGAATTTACAACATTCTTTAATTTTCTGATTGATTAAATGGATTATTTGACATTTTGGCAGAGCTTTGAAATCACTGCGTAACAAAGACTCCTTTCATTGCTCATTATTTGCTCTCTTCAGGCTTAATGCGGATTCCTTGAAACCAAGGTTGCAGATGCTTCTTTCTTGAGTAATTTTTGTTTCAGTTCACATTTTTACTGGTAGTGTCACATTACAAACTAACCCTCCCCTGTGTATAGATGAAATTTGTTATCATTATAATAGAACTATGGAGAGAGGTAGTCTTAAAATAGCCAGACTTTAATATTCCTATCTCTCGGTGCTGATAGAAAAATTGAACTTCACTATGATGTGTTGTCAGAAATGTTCTTAACCCTTACATCACTGACATTTTCCAGGCTGCCAGTCAAATGAATGCTTGGGGAATGTGCATATGTGTCTGCCAAAAAGGGTAGGTTAATAGCAATTTTTAACTTCAGTTTTCTTTTGTTCACTGTTGTCACTGGACAAAGGAGGTGACTTAATGTCAAGTATTTATGTAGACAATGTAATGGGCCCAACTTAGATGTTGCCCAGTGGGTTGGAGGTCACTTGTATTTCCCAGCTCAATATTCATGAGCCAGTGCATCATGAAAATACAGTTAACATCAGGTAATGAGGAGCAGCTGGGGAAAGAGCTGCTACTCTCGCTTCAACAGCAAATCCCTGTTCTATTAAAAACTTACAGACGCTGGGGATGGCTACCTGAATATACTGCTCTGCTTCGCAGTGCTGGTAGGAGACAAACGTATTGGAACTCAATGGCAAGCGCACAGACAAATTGACACCAGAGTCTTGTTAGCATGCATTTTGATGTCAAAACTCCCCTGCAGTGGTGTATAGAAGGACTAGGAAATCTGCTAATCTCAATATCAAGGTTTTTCTAACATGAATAAAATATTTGAGCCTCATGCTTCATCCTCATGAGATTGCCGCTGCAGTTCCCCACTGAGGGGGTGACATGTCATGTTTCAGAATCTTGAAATGCATTCTATGAGTATCACTAACCAAGTTAAACACAAGTCGTTTTTGTAGTGAAAACATACCCCAACTATTAGTGGCCACATAAACATGACACACAGGTCTAAGGTTTCAACCATAGGGATAAAATGTTCCATCCCTGTAAATACTCCCAGTTCCCTTGCACAAGCAGTCTTCTAATGATCATTACATCCTAAGTTGCACAGTTAATGTGGCATAGTGTACTGGTTCATTCTTCTTGTTTTTGGTGAATTTTAGAATTTGTATAGGATGCAGGCCTGGTGGATCCAAATAGTGCTTGGGCTACAAAAGGTGCTCTTTCTTTATGAACAAAATGCTCCACCTAGCCTAATATTCAATGTGATAGGAAGATGGTGTACTCTGCCTCCATCCCCATTCCGTTTCACGGCAAAGAAATGCCTGTTAGAAGTAGGGAAGACAGAATGGGTGCCAGAAACTTACAAAGCCAAAGGTTGGTATTTCTTTTACTTTCTCATTCCAAATGAAACAAGAAGGGTTAGGAACAATCCTATATCTTTCCAACCTCAATATGTTTATCAGAAGGACTCTTGATTCATCTTCAAAGTATCAGGATTGTTTCAGAGTTCTTACCCTTTAGATGCTGCTTCCACAGCTCAGAAAGGGAAGATGTTTGATGTTTGCTAACACAGAAAGCCATGGCATGGTATTGATTTTAAAGTTCCCATGATGATTCACATGGTCTGATTCAGCTGCCTATCCACAAGGTGGATATGACAGCTTCTTGTCCACAGCGGAACACCGTACTCTGCAACTGAGTACACCTGGGCCAAAGCTGATGTTCGTAGCACTGAGGCAGTTGATCGCCAGCTTGTTCCCTCTATCTTTTGATTAATGTTGACGTGAGTGAATCTTCACTTTAGAGGCTGCTTTTGTGAGGTGGTCAGGAAAGATAAATGGGCGCTCAAGAAAGACACCAAGCTATGTTGACATTGGGTTATAACTCACAGTTTCACCATAAAACTTGACAGCTAGGATGTTTCATGGGATTCTACTTTCCACCTTTGCAATAGAGACTACAGATTTGCTTGGATTTTTTTTTCAGTCACCATTTTTGGAAATACTCCTGCATGATCTTATGGTGAGATGTAAGGGTCATTTCACGTTCTTTAATACTACGGTCCTGAGTTACGCATGCCAAATTATCAGCGTAGACAAAGTTCTGAGCTATCATTTCAGGCATATCACTCATGTATACACTGAAGAGTGCCGGAACAAGTAAGAGCTTTGTGATAGATCACTGTTCAAAGTGCACGGCTTGCTGGTTTGACTTCTGAGAAATATTCACATCCTTCAGCTGCTAAGCATGGTGCTCAGCGGCCTGAGAATCCACATCCAGGAAGTCACTTTGGCCAGTTTCAGTAGCAGACCATCCTTCCACACTGTGTCACATGCTGCCGAGAGATCAAAAGACGTAGCGTCCATGGCAGGGGATTAGAATGAGAAGTTTGGAAGGGGTAGAGGGGAGGACTCGGACATGGAGCTGAGGAAGCAGACTGGGATGATGGTCAGGGGAGGGTGGAAGATGTGCAGTAACTGTTGGTAGGACTCCTGCCTCATTTATTGCAGAATGGAAGGAGTGTAGTGAATTAAATGGAATTGTAGGAAAAGAAAGGAGGGCTTCAGGATTCAGACAGCTGAATGCTGCCCCCGAGAATTTAAGTGACTTGCCCAGCACCACATAGGAACCCTCTGGCAGAGTCAGGAAAAAAAATCCCTGACTCTGCCAGAGGGTTCCTATGTGGTGCTGGGCAAGTCACGTAAACCAGATTTTTCAGGTAACTGTTCATTGTGTTCTTTATTTTTTGGTTGCCTAACTTGAGACACCTGAGGTCTGATTTGCAAAATTGCCCAGAACTCACAGCTGCAACTGAAGTCAATAAGAGATGTGCTTTCACAAAGCAGAAAATAATTATTGACCAGATCAGTTACAAAGAAGAATTTAATAAAAAAAATGTGAATGATAATTGGGAATCATTTAAGAATACCTTAGTAGATTTCCAAAAAACCAGAATTCCACAACTGAGTAACAAGGCCATACTGGCTAAAAAAAAAACAACCTGGCTAGAAGGGCAGTGAAGCTAGCTATAAAAAAATAATGATATAGAACAAATGGAAGAAAGAGGAAGTTCATAGTAATGACTATAAATTAGAAGTTGGAAACCGCAAAAAAAAAAAAAAAGATAAGGGAAGCAAAAGATCACAAGGAGATCTCTATGGACAGCAGACTTAGGAACAACAAAATGGAATTTGAAAAATACGTTAGGAACAAAAGACAATGGTATGGATCCATTAGTAAAGAGAAATGATAGATTAATCAATAATAATGCAGAAAAGGCAGAAAGGTTCAATAAATATTTCTGTTCTATATTTTGGGGGGAAAAGAGATGATACAGTTTCAGCAGATGGTGATAACACTCTTTCCATTCCCCTAGTATCTCTATAGGATATTAAACAGAAACCACTAAAATTAGTATTTTAAAATCAGCTGGTATAGATCACTTGCATGCAAGAGTTTTAAAAGAACTGGCTGAGGAGCTCACTGGACAATTAATCTTGATTTTCAATAACTCTTGGAGAATTTGAACAGTTCTAGATGACTAAAAGAAAACTAATGTAATGCCAATTATTAAAAAGTGTAAACAGGATGACTCAGGTAATTTTATGTCTGTTGGCCTTATGATCCTGGACAAGATAATAGAGTGGTTGATGCAGGACTTGATTAATCAAGAATTAAAGGAGGGCAATGTAGTTAATGCAAACCAACATAGATTTATGGAAAATAGATCCTGTCAAACTAACTGGATAAAACATTTTTGGTGAGATTACAAGTTTGGTTGATAATGATAATAGTGTTGATGTAATAAATTTAGACTTTTGGCTTGATACCACATACCATTTTGATTAAAAAATAGAAAGATATCAAATTGACATGGCACACATTAAATGGATTTAAAACTGGCTAACTAATAAGTCTCAATGTAACTGTAAATGGGGAATTATCTCTGAGCAGGTATGTTTCCAGTGGGGTTCCACAGGGATTGGTCTTTGCTCCTATGCTATTTAACATTTTTATCAATGACCTGGAAGAAACCATAAAATCCTTACTGTTGAAGTTTGCAAGTGGTGCAAAAATTGGAGTAGTGGTCAGTAATGAAGAGGACAAGTCACTCGTGCAAGCAATCTGGATTGCTTGATAAACTGGCCGTAAGCAAACAATGCGCATTTTAATACGGATAAATGTAAATGTACACATCTAGGAACAAAGAATGTAGACCACGCTTACACAGCGGGAGACTGTACCCAAGCAGGCAGTGACTCAAAAAGATTTGGGTGTCACAATGGATAATCAGCCAAAGATGCCCCGTGTGACACTATTGCCAAAAGAGGCAATGTAATCCTGGGATGCATAAATGAAAAGGAATAGCGAGATTATTTTGCCTCTGTGTTTGGCACACAGGAATACTGTGTCTCTGTTTGGTGCACACATTTCAAGAAGGATGTTGATAAATTGGAGACAGTTCAGAGAAGAGCCACAAGAATGATTAAAGAATTAGAAAAACATAGCTTAGAGTGATAAACTCAAGGAGCTCCATCTATTTATCTTAAAATAGAAGTTAAGGGAATTACAGTTTATAAGTATCTATAATGGAAACAAATATTTAATAATGGGCTCATCAGTCTAGCAGAGAAAGGTATAACCTATTCCAATGGCTGGAAGCTGAAGCTAAACAAATTCAGAATGGAAGTAAGACATAACATTTTAACTGTGAGAGTAATTAACCATTGGAACAATTTACCAAGGGTCATGGTAGATTCTGCCTCACTGACAATGTTTAAATCAGGACTGGATGTTTTTCTAAAAGAACTGCTTTAGTAATTATTTTGGGGAAGTTCTATGGCCTGGCGGTCAAAATAAATGATCACAGTGGTCCCTTCTGGCCCTGGAATCTACGGAATGTAAAGTGATATGAAATGCTAAATTCTTGGGAAAATCAGCCCTGAAGTGTCTCAAATGTCCAAAATTAGTGGATACTTTTGACCTTAATTTCTCTGTGCCTCAACTTTCCATTGGTCAAACGGGAATGTCAATACCATCCCCTCACCTCCCAGAAGTGTTGTGAAACTCAATTTATTTAATGTTTGTGAAATACTCAGGTACTGTAATGGTGAACACCTTAGAAAATCCACCAAGGAAATTAATAATTCTGCATTCAAAGCGAGGTTTAAATAGTGTGATTTAAGTAAAGCTTAGGGCCACACATCAAACAATGGGGATGAAGCAAAATATTGAATAGCTGCTCATTCAGTAAGTACAGTCCAACCTGTGCACTGAATAAGGAAGGGATTTTGTGGAAAAAATAGTATGTGACCGTGAAATTAAAGAATGTATTATAATGCATGCACACAAGGGATAGCGGTGATTGGGGACAACCTTAATTCTGGCATTTCCTAACTTTTATGAGCTTGATTTGCAACCTTAACATTCCGTTAATATTGTTTCTTGCATGCAATTTTCTATGTAGTTTACAGAACCATCTTTGTCTATTGACAGATTTATGATTTACAGATAGAGGTGTCTTCCTTAATGTGTTGTTACAGTTAAGTAATAATCAAGTTTTAGGTGTATCAGTTGTATGTATATGAGTGGTGCGTAACCCAGCATTTTAACAGTACACAGCATTTTCTTATTGTGCCAAAATAACTATTTGCTTGTAAAAAAACCAAATCCTGTTCCACCACAAACGCCCCCCCCACCAGATTTTTGAAGTTTAAATATAACAAGATCAGACACAACATATTTTTGTCAAACTGTTTAAAGAATATTTATAAGTATGCTCAGCAGAGTATATTTAATCTGCCAAATTCATCAAGGGTGGGGTGAGAAGATGAAAAGTATTCACCAGTTGTGTAACCATATCCCATGTTCACTAAGCCTGTTTCTCTAGAGGAAAATTTGCCCCCATTTGGAGGGCAGGCAGTATTTCTACCTGTCATCTGCCTCAGCTCTGGGAAGAAGAGGAGCAGCAGCTTTAATTTTCACCATAGCTGCAACATACCATGGCAGCCTCTTTGAATAAGTCAACCATGGTAGCTTCTTTGAATAAGCATTGATTCCAGCTGTGCTGGCTATGCCCTTTTGTCATAAATTCCATGAGTAAAATCCTAGTGGAGACAAGTCACAGGTAGCTTTTATCTCAATGTAGCCAGTCAACTCTATAACCCCCACTGGTTTTGACCTTGACTACTACATTGAGGCAAAAGCTACCTGTGATTTATCTCCACTAGATTTTGCAATGAGATAATTAACTCCAGATTGCTATCTCAAGATAAAGACACTTTTTTTTTGTAATGAAGACATAGCCTTAGAATTTAGTCCAGTGTTAATATTATTATTTTTTTAAAAAGAAAGCAATAGCATTTGCAGTGTGGATTGAGATTTTTAAGCCAATACTTCATAATTGTGAAAGCTCTCATTCTATCCAGTGTAAATGATAGTGCATGAAACCTTTTATTAGTAAAGTTTGGAAAATTGCCTGGGTAATTTTACTGACAATTCAGTAATTAGAAATTATTTATCCTGGGTATAATGATACTTTATATCATTTTAAATACATCTTAACTTGTTAATTACACACTCAAGAGACTTGCAAAAAGTTGTTATGTCATTAATTCTCCAGGAATGCTGCTTTTTGGTACAGCACCTGCAGAGAGAAATTCAATACCAAGTCAACACACAATATTGGTATTTAACTTTTTTTGTTGTTGTTCTCTGTTCAAATTAATCAGCGGAGACACTGGAATCCTTACCAACCTTATCAGTCACAATGATATTGTTTCTTTAGTGTTGATGCCAATTTAGTCCTCATAACAGTGAGAGATTGCTAGTTGCTGCTACTAACTAGAGTCAATCATACTGTAGGCAGATGCAGTTCAAGTATTGTCACGCTGCTCTGTCAGGAGGGATAGCAATCTTGACATGAAAACACACTCTGGCCTTTAATCCCAGCCCTCCTGCGTGTTCTCAATCAACTGCTATATTCTGAGGGTTCCTTTGTGAGGTGGCAAAACACTGATACAGAACTTGACTGAAGATACCAAATTTAGATGAATTTTGATTTCAACTAGTTGATAAAAAAGTAGCCTTAGATATTTAGATCAACCACTGACCAACAAAGTATATCGCTTCCAATTACAGTTGAGTGATATTTTGCTATGCCATACAGTGCATGTCTAATAAGTGTAGAACGCTGTACTTTTACAAACACTTTGGAGGTCCTCATTATGAGTAATAGCGTGTAACAGATGGGGTGCGGTTGTGTACATGTAGGGACTCAGAAGTTCAGGGTTATCTACCAACTGCACCATGACATGGCATGCGATAGTCCATTAGACTGTGTAAATGACAGAGTAAAAAAATACAGCTAAAAGTTACGTAGATACAAGTAGTGCAGATTCATGACGGTCTTGCACAAACTGGACATTTAACCAATGAGATTGCTGCCACAGTCCTATTTTAAAAATTCACTGAGCTCTCTTTGTCAGCAGAGATAGGCACTTTTCTTCTTTTAAACAAATGATTCCCCCACAGCCCCATAGATCTTTTCAGCTGGCTGATGAGGAGATAGCTGATGTGCCGAATTGTTCATCCCACTTGTGAAAATGGCCTTCCTCAGAGCCCCCTCTGATGCCTTATTACCACAGCACAGGATGAGCTGGCCCTCAGTTTTCACTAAGCTAAAGACTGAAACTTCCAGCCTCGGAGGATGAGTTGGAAAATTGCTGGCTTCTGTTGAAAAATGATTGTTTGTTGCTTATAACTTTTTTTAGAACTAACAATTATTCAATTTTGTTCTATCTACAGTTATTCAGACTATTTAGACTAGTGTAGCAAAGATGATAAGATGAAGGGTAGTGTACCAAGGAGATAATGATATTGGGAGACCTGTTGGAAATGACAGAAAGGAAAATGAAGGCCTGAGAAGAAGCAGTGTTGAGCACATCATATGCAATTTGTGCAGCAGAGAAAACCAAAATCATAGATCATTGTTCAGCCATATTCAAAATGTACCAAGCAAAGATTGAATACTGCATTCATGTTATTAGAAGAAGAAATAAAATTGCTTGTAGAGGTTCAATTGGGGTCATCCCAGGTGCGGGCATATTTATCATGGTACGCCTGCGTTTGTGTGAGAAATACTCCAAAGAGAGGATGTATCTGATTATATTAAGACAAACTTTAATGGATGATGCTTCATCTCCAGCCTAGTAAGATAAGAGAGCCTTTCTAGCCAGCAAAAAAAGTTTATAAATGAGTAACTTTGTACAATAGAAAAATCTATCTCTTAAACTAGTGCTGGGAAGGAAGACCTGGGAAAAATTAAGAACTCTCCAGAGAGATGAAATTCATGATTGGATTCCAAATTCCTACTTACAAGGAATGCCAGGAGTCAGTGACTGTGACAGATGGGGAAGGGCAGTAATAGATCATGTGGAATTAAATGGTGGTGTTTGACTCCCTAGATCAACTTTGCCTTTCAGGAAGGGAAGTCTAAAGCTGAATCATGTACAAAAGAGTAAATAACTGAAATAAAATTTCTAATAGATTGTTTTTAATCAAAAATAAAATATACCTGTCTGGGATATACAGTATCTTAAAAAAACCACTAATGAGTAACTTGCTGATGTCTGAGGGATTGAGAATCTAATTCCTAGATATTGTAGCAGAACAATATCCTTTAATTTGTTTTAATATTGTTTTCCCTGTTTCTGCTGGAAGATCATGAGGATGCCCTAGAAAAAAAAATCTTACATGAATGTTAACCTTCATGAACTCATTGTGTAGCTACTGGATTAAATTGCCTGGAGGCAGAGTCAAAATGGATTCAATATCCTTGTTATACAAGAGTATAAAGTGCTTGAAAGTAAACTGGAACACAAAATGGAATAAAGTAAAACTATTAATATATTAATACATCTCCTGTGAGGATAACTTCATTACAATTAACATAAATTAATGTCTTTGGACACTTGACATAAAGGTGCATAATAAACATATTATTGTATTGCATTGGTATTTCATAAGTGTCTTGGAAAACTTGTAAAAACCCTGGTTGGATTTTTAAAAACCTCTTTTCTCTCGCTTAGCCATTTTTCACCTTCTCATGTCGTTACTTAATCTCTTCCATTTCTCACTGTATTCTTCGTCCTTTCTTTTTTTCAGTTCATTATCAACAAATGGGTGGATACCATTCAAAGCTATAAATCCAGGCATGCAAGTAAAATCTTTAAAGAAAACATTCATTGGCAAAGGCTATTCTCATTGAGACCTACCAGGAATTCTAATTACATTGCTTAAAAGTTTTGTTTGGTTTTTTTTTTTAAAAAGCTGAATTTAGTGTCTCTTCTTATGGCTGGCAAACTGCCTCCTGGAAGATGGATTAACAGGAGAAACACCATCTCACAGGCTCAGGAAGAGCGATGCTAAATGGAAACTTTACCTACAAGAATACAGTTAATTGTCCTTTTGACCTTGAAGAGGAACAAATGGAAATAAATTACGACACGCAGACCATTCTGGTAGCTTTGAGAGTTCAAACACCCAGAAACCTACATATATTGGAAAAAAATCAGCCAACTCTTTCAGCCAAGAGTTATTAAACATAACATTTACATTAAAACATATTTCAAAAGGAAAGCAACGTAATAGGAGTTGTTGCCTTGCCGCATTCATATGATGATAATATTCCACCAATTCTAAGAGCTATAAAGTGAACTCTAACAGATTAGTGTCTCTGCATCATGCTGGTTAGCATGGCAGATATAACAATCTCTATTTCATGGCTGTTGTTATAGCCAAAGATTGCTGTGGTGCGTTTTATTTCCACCTATCAGACAGATGCTGGCCTGTGTATTATGGGTGGAGATGGGAGTGATGCTTTTAGTAAGGATGCCTAACACATTGTTATAAATTCCAGTTTTAAATTGCCTACAACTTGGACAGACTTCAGTGGCTCATGCTGAAATTTTCTTTACTTGTTTTCTGCTTCAGGCTGTTTTTTTCCCTCAAGTTTCAGTGAAAATGGTTTAGTCATTTCCAAGAAGGAGCCTAATGACAACTGGGTAGTTTTTATCAAAGATAATTTTCCGCCAGTTTCTTTGAAGAACTCTAGCACTTCCAGAGGAGGGTTTTGAAACGAAAGATGAAGCTGCTAACATTTCAGCACAGTCTATGTGCACCAAGCATGCCCACACCATTTTCTAAATGCTAGTTGCACTGAGCATGTTCTAGCGACACACAGCTCACTTCATGGAAGATACAAGAGAGCGGCATGTGGGGATGCAGTCCTTCCGAACCTATCTGATGTAGAAGGTGGTACACTGAATTGGAGACCACGGCTCCTTGTCTGAGTTGTTCCACTGACAGCTGTTAATTCTGTGCACTTCGCAGCCTGTGTCACTGAGTAAGTCCTCATAAAAACCTACGTTAGGAAGTCAGTAATTAACACTCATTTTACAGTAAGGTAACTGAGAGGTTGCACAAAGTTGTTTCTGATGGAACTGGGTAAAATCCAAGTTTCTAATATGGCAACTGTTGGTCACTTTTCTACGCTGCCTTTTAGAATGAATGTGCCAAATGTAAGTGCTTGTTTGTTCTGTCTGTTACCAGTAGGCAATCTTCCCCTCCACAGCTAAGAATATAAATCAGGATCCCAGATTCCCAACACGTCTCCCCTAGGTAGCAAATAATTTTGTAAAGTTGCCAGAGCAACCTTAATTCTGGCATTTCCTAACTTTTCAGCACTTGACCTTGAAACTTCAATGTTCTCTGTTTTTCTTTTTAATGTAATCACTTATACAAGAGCAGGAACAATGCTATTCACTAATTTTAGCTGCACAGATAGCTGTAGTTTTATTCTAATTTTATATCATTTGGATTAGAATGATATAGGACCTTCACAGGGCTTGCCCATAAGGGCAAATTAATCCATATGAAATACACTTGGAGAGCTCCTTACCTCTCTTCCAACCTTTTTATGCCACTTTGACCCTTTACCAGTGTAAAGAGGCTCTAAGGGTATGTCTACACTGGAATAAAAGACCCATGGCACAGCCACAGCCAGCTCGGGTCAGCTGATTCAGGCTTTCAGGGCTTGGGCTGCGGGGCTAAAATTGCTGTGTAACTGGGCTTTGGCTGGAGTTTGGGGTCTGAGACCTCCTCCTCGCATCCCTGGTGGGGTCCCAGAGCTTGGGCTCCAATCCGAACCTGAACATGTCTCTACACCAACATTCCACACAGAGATGAACTACTAGCCATCAGGAACAGTATCCCCGCTAATGCCACGGCACACCGGAGAGCTGAACTTGGTGACCTACCTCTCTGGAACTCGTCTACACCAATCGTTCCCAACCTGGGATGTGGGACCCCCTGTGGGGGCAACAAAGATTCCAGGAGGTCCACAAGGCTTCAGTAATTCATTTAGCCCCCTGAGCTCTGCACTGGGTGCAGCTTCCCCCCCAAAACTCTGCATCAGGAAGAGTGGAAGAGCAGCCCCCTCTGAAGGAGCGACAGCCCTGAGCTCCGCTCTGGCCGGAGAAGAGGAGCAGCCCCTCCGGAGCCACACTGGCCGGGCGCCCAGCCTGAGAGGCGCAGCCCCATGCCGGTGAGGGCCTGAAGTAGATCTGGTCAACCCGCCGGGATCTCCCTCCATTACCCTTAGCCCATTAGGGATGGGAAGAGGTGGCAGCTGCACCAGAGAAGGCTTAGCTTCTTACTCAGGTAAGAGTAATTTATTAGTATTATTTATGTAATTCAGTGTCTATAGGGCTTACATGTGTTTGTGGCCAGTGAGGAGGAGATTGAAGGCGGTGTTTTGCCTACTGTTCACTAGTGGGGCTTTCCCTCAAAAAGGTTGGAAACCAATGGTCTACACAGCAGTTTTACAGCCCCGCAGCTTGAGCCCCATGAGCCCCAGTGAGCTGTCCCAGGCCAGCTGCAGAAATTTAATTGCTGTGTAGTTGTACCCTAAAAGCCCAGGATCTAGCCAGGGGAGGATTCCTTGTTGCAGGCACTGTGGAAGATTGCCCAGAGATTGCCTCCCAAGGGATCCCCTCACAAGACCTGGTATGGAAGGTGTGCTAAGGGTGTGGCTAGTGACATGGCTGGGGCAGGGCTGCAGTTTGTAGTAGAAATTCTGGGCAGCGCTGCTACACATGGGGCAACCCAAGGAGGCTGCCATAACTTAGGCCCCTAGGGCTGTCTAAGTTATGCCAGGATCTCTCCAGCCCCCAGAGCAGCTCGGCATCGGGAGGTTGCAAAGGTAGCTTAAAGCCACATTAGCCACACCCCGCCCCGGAATGCAAGTTCTTTGCTGCACCTCTTACAGCACAGCCCAGACTGTCACCCTAGCGCTTCTCAACCAAAAGTGCCTGGTCCACAGATGTCTTTCAAACCACACAGATTAACAAAAAAAGCAAACTCCTACAGGCGCCAGGGCCCAGCATGAGCCAGGGGAGACACAACTTGCTCCGGTCTGTCCTTGGATCCTTTACTGCTGCTTTTCCTGTCTGCACATTGTTCAGCTATACGGGAGGAAAAGAGACACTTCAGGAGAATGCCACATCCACTTGTAGCAGCACTGGCCTAATGCTGAGTACTAAGCAGGTGGAGGAGAGGAAGAGAAAGCACCTTCCTGTACTCAACACCAACTGTCTTCTATAACCTTAAGCCTTAACCCCTTCACAACAACTCCACCAGCAACCACAGTACTTGGGATGCACTAACAATCCCCAGCAATAACCCCAGATATCCCACAGAGCCTCCTCGTCTCCACAAACAGCAATGATTTCTTATCTTGACCCCAGTTCCTCAATCCTGTGCAGCCACCAGAGGAGAAATAGGTGGGCTTCAGCAAGAAACTGAAGCTGGTGTTTTTCGGTCCCAGGAAGGAAATGTTTGAAACCACTGAAATTAAAAAAAAAAAAAAAGTCGCTGTTAACCTGAGAGCTCGTCCTTCAGTGACGTTCAGAAGGTAAGTGTGACAAGCATTATTTTGGCTCTGTGTAAGAAACTCTGCCAAATAAATCATACGGGAGCTGTAATGACAAAGAAAAGTACCATTACTGAAAATATCTTCAGCAACTTAGAGTTGCTCTTCTAAGGAAAACTGATCACATGGTGCTGTTCCTGAACTCCTTAGAATGCAAAACTCCTACAAAATTGAAGTCAATGGAAGTTTTGCCTGACGGAGACTGCAGGACAGGCCATTGTACTGGTTTTCCTTTTGCTCTAGGACTCTAGATGAGTTTAATAATTCAGACTAATTAATAAGCCACACTTGGAACCCATAAAGACATGCCTCAAACTCCAACTAATTTCTAGATATGATAATCATTTTGCTCCTGATGTGATTAGAAGATTAAAATATCATACTTTAGTGTAGATGTATGAGCACAATTGCTATAATTAATGATCTACAATAAACTCCATTATTTAGAAGCTATTTCATAGAAAAACTGAAACTATTTAACATAATGCAAAAATGGACTAGATTAGTTCAGACTTCTAAATCACCTTTCCTAGATGCACAGTGATTTGTTTCATATGTAGTTATTTACTTTACAAAATAAGCCAATACACTGAGCACATAATGCAAAACAATATTATAATGGAGTGTTTGCTAATGACTTCCATTTAAGGAGAGTCTGGGTAATAGACAAGATAAGATGCTACTAAAACTGTGTGCCAGTGATTTGAAAATTGCAGCAAAAACAGTGGTTAGTGTATGAATGGTTGCAAACCTAATTGTGCTAATAAATATTCAAGTCTACCCTGATTTTTCAAGCTCATTTCTTGATGTTACATGCTTTAAAATTAAGACAATGGGCCGAATCTTGCTGATCTTACTCACATGAGTAGCCTCACTGATGTTGGTGGTATTACTCGCCTGAATAAAGAGAGCAAGATTTCTCCAAATGCACTCCTTCCAAACACATGAATTATACATCATTGACTAGCCAAAATTACTTGTTTATGCATGTTCCTTGAAATTCTAGCTCCTAAAATTCCACTTCTCTCTCCCTCTCTCTCTCTTTCCCTCTCTCTCTCTCTCTGTCACACACACACACACACACACACACACACACACACACACACACACACACAAATTTTATCAGGCGCCCATAAAATGATATAATCTGGGTGTGATATGCCATGCAGGCAAATATCCACTACCAAATGGCATCATTCTTTAATGTACCAGTCCTACAATTCACTGTGGCACAGGTACACTGCTGCACCCCCTTGGAGTCCCACTGGTTTGGGCCTTGGGGTGCCCACATGAAACAGATTGCAGGAGTGGACCCAAGTTAGTCAATACTTTCTAACATAATGAGTGCAGCTATGTTTGCCAAAGACATTTTTTTGGTTTTCATAGATGAAGTAGAGATATGTAAATGTTTTAAGGCTGAGTTAAACATTTCAAAATATTGCATATTTCTTCGCTTATGAAGAAGGTGATATGCTAACATATTAACTGCTATCTTGGAAATTGGCTCTGTTACTGTTAGTAATATACAATATGGATATAAGCAACTTAAATAAAGTATAATTTTCGAGATCTTGGTTTGAGGATAAGATTTCTTGCTTGCAGGATACAGTTTGTGGCCAAATAGTATTAGTGTTTATGATTTTTGATGGTGTGGGTGTACTTAAAAGCCAAGCAGCTGGTTAGAATGGATAGCGAATACTCAGATCCATTCCAGTGCATGTCTGATGGAGCCAGGGAAATACAATTTTCCCAAAGAAACCTAATTGTAGCACCCACTCCCACTCCAGAGATAAGCAAACTAAACTATGTGGGCAATGGTTTTTCCTCTCACTTTGAGAATAACCTTAATAGTACTTGAGCTGGATCCCCTTTGTTATGAAAGATTCAGCTGGAAGGGTGTACTCTGAGAAGACCCCACGGCTATGGAATTTGCTCCCTGACCTCTCAACCTGAAATAACCTGAATTTGGTGACCAGCTATGCTGCAAAACCCATCTACTTCATATGAGTTGAATATTATGTTCCTGGAACGTGTGCATGTGCTCTGAGACAGAGAGAGGAGAGAGAGAGAGAAAGCGAGTGTGTGTGTGTATTGTTCCCAGGGTTATTGTACTTTAATGACATGTCAAGGCACCTAAAGCCTTTGTATAGGTGTGTTTTGTTTTATAGGGCTCCTCAAAATTTTTCCATCTAAACTGTTTTTGAGAGATAATTGTGCTTTTGGCACAATTACTTTTTTTTTGCAAAAAGTATCCACCTGTGCAGAGACAAGTCGGGTTGGCTAAAGTATTTTATTGGACCAAATTCTTTTAGTGAGAGAGAAACTTTCAAGCTTACACAGGGCTCTTCTTCATGCCTTCACCTGTGCAGATCACTAAGCAGAACTGGATGTTTCGAATGTATATTATAAAACAAAATACTTCGAAATCAGTTTGTTCTCTATTTATCTGCCAAGATCTGAGTTTAATATTCTGTTTCCCCCTGCAGTAAGTGGGATATCATTAACTCCTCAACCAAACACCTTACTCTTTTTTTCTAGAGCGATATACCCTGAGCTCTCCTCCTGAGGTTTGTGATGGGTTAGTCTCCCAGAATTGTTCTTGACAAAGATAAAAAATATGTTAAAACATCTAGCTAAAATGTTCTAAAAGGGCTCAGAGAGATCAGTTGATGAGGACGATAGGAAGGTTATTTATGAGTGAGTTATTGAATATATATATCCTCTGCAATCTACACAGTTCCCTCCTGTTCAGTGTTTATTGTATTTTGTTTCCCTTGAAGTTCAGAGGAACTGCGAGTCCTTTCGGGGGTCAGTGTCTTTGAATATTGTAAGAGTGGTAGATGTATGCACACCCTACTGCAATAAATGGCTCACGTCTCAGCAGCCTAGATGCTAACCCCATTTCGAACAAAGTCCCACTGAAATGATCTAAAAATAATAAACAAACAGTCAAACCAAACACCACCACCCCTGCAAAAAACAAAAAACAAAAAAAACAACCCCAACAAATGAACAACTGCCAACCAAACATAGAACTAATACGATGTTTGCAGTCATCCCATTGTTCACTTGGCTTATATGTTCTATCTCTTTCCCCTACCCTTTATTTGTCTGGCATATTTAAATTGTGAGAGCTTCAGGACAAGGACTGTGTGTTATTACATGTTTGTACAGAGCCTAACACAATGGCCCCGATTCTCAGTTTGCCCTGTGGCACTACTATTACAAACATGATAATTTATAATGATAAATGAAATGTGGGGCTGCAAAAGTAATGTGCTCTGAGAATTCCAAAATCTGGTAACAGTAATTGCCTGTTCTGTTTTTTTAATATTATCATTCTGCCCTTCCACCCCTTTATGTATCGTATGCTAATTTAAACTAGCATACACTTCCACCAATTTATAGTGATTTACTTACTACACCTCTGAATTTAGTACTCTATCTCAAGGAATAAACTAGATAACTTTGCTGTCCACCTTCTCTGACTCTCTCTGCCCCATATCTTCAATTATCTTTAGACAAAACCAGACCTGATACCTTATCAACTAGAAAGGCTGAATTAATCAGCTTTGTTAGCCAAAGGTTACAGAAATGAGGTGACCAGCCTACCCATCTGTTCAGTCATCTCCTGGAGTGTGACCATAAGAAAACTCTTAAAAATCCTATTAATGGATTATAGGTCAATAGCTTAGATGCTTTGATAACATTGCAAGAAACTATGGACAAAAATGTCTGGGATTAATGGATTTTTCTGAAGACCTTTATAAAACGTTTTCCTCTCAAATGTTAATATTTCCATAGAATAGAAAGAAACTGGCTTTACCACAATTCTTCCAGGATCCAGCTGGGCGGGGCAGAAAGGTACCTTAAACTATGTAAAATGTATTGACTTGATCGATGCAGATGTAAAGATCAAGACGAAAACTTTGCTCATTTGGCTTCAAAAGTAATCACCCAAGGAACAATATTATTTCATCTTGAAGTAAGAAGCTCCACATGCACCAAGATTAGCATATTCTCCCAATTTACTACTGGCCAACCAAACTTGACTGGTCCATGGCAAAGTTCATTAGAGAAACATCAGACAAATAAAGTACAGTTCATTTATGCTTAGCAAATCTAATCTCCCATTCCTCTGCCTTTTAAAAAGTGTTTCACAAGAAGGGTAAGAATTTCTCTCAACTTTATAATCCTTTAATTATGGAAATGTTATTTTATTCGAAGGTGTAACATAATCTATTCAAATGTCAGGGCTCTTTGTGGAATACTGTGACTGATGACTGTACTTGTGCTTAGTTTGCAATAAGCATAGTTTGAGGCAGGGTGACCATTTTTTTCTGTTCTTTTTGCCTTGACACAGCCTGACATTTTGAATTTGTCTCACTTCTGAAATAGTGCAGAAAGAGCATGTTACCATATATCAAATCTTTTGTCTCCAGTATACTTTAATATACAATATTAGAGGAAAACTAGATGATTAATTTTGGGAAGCTGAAGACTTTTGTTATTCGCTAGTCCTTTAAAGAATTCTCCATTATGATATCAGTTAAGAATCTTTTCCATCACCACTAGACTTTTCTTGCAATTCAGATTGGCAGCGACCTTGCGTGGTTTACACCTTCCTCTGTAGCATGGGGCATCAATCACTTGCTAAAGTAAACCAGGGGCATAGCTACGGGTGGGTCTGGGCCCTTTGAAAGCAGGCCCACCCAAGCGGGTGGACCAGGGCCCATCCACATGAAAAGCAGGCCCACCCAAGCTCTGATTAAACTACCTGCACAACTGAAGTTTTCTCCACGAGTGGCTTCCTGAACTTCCTACTTCCAGTCACGGTCAAGTTAAAGTTCAGTTCAGGTTTTCGGCTGGCCCACCCATGCCAGCCAAAGGCCCTGCAAGAAGATCAGGTCTGGCTATGTCCCTGCTGTAAACTAGAGTAAATGGTAGAGTCTCTGTAACTTCAAGTCTTTACATCATGGTTTCAGGACTTCAGTAACTCATCCAGATGTTATGTGTCTATTACAGGAGTGGGTGGGTGAGGTTCTGTGGACTGTGACATGCAGGAGGTCAGACAAGTTGATTGTAATTGTCTCTTCTGGCCTTAAAGTCCATTAGACTTTAAGTGGGAGATGTGTTGAGTGCTCCCTAAGGCTCTTGATATCAGAAGAGACTGTGAGGGTTCCCTTGACTTTTTCCCTCAGTCAAATATATAACCAGTAGCTTTTCTTAAGGAAATGAATAATCACACATATTAAAAATCCTTTAAGTTAGAAACTCTTTAGATACAATTGGCCAAATTCCTGGCTGGTTGGTCCTTTTTGGGTTTGTTTTAGGGCTCAGTTGAGTTCATCTGCAGAGGTCAGCCTGGAAATCCTCAACAATACTAAGCACCAGCCCTCCTCTAAGGGGAAAAACTTCCAGAGGGCTGCCTGCATCATTTCCATTCTTTCTAGAGAAGATCCCAGCTTTTTATCTGACTTCTTATCTTCTCAGGATGAGGACTGGGGCTCTTCTGAAAAATCACCTGTTTCCTTTCTCTCTTAATTATATGTCAGAGGAAGGGGATAAGGCTCACAAAATCACTATGCAACATAAGGGATCGACAAGGGACTAGCCCTTACCAAAAGGATTTACACCTCTCCCCAGGATGTGGAGGTTCAAAATCCAAGGTAATAAAAAAAAATTCTGAAGGTCAAGATCCCCAAGAATGTATGTATGAACTGGGGTAATCCTCCTCCTCATCTAGTAATAACATAAAAAGAATCAAAGCCCATTAGTGCTGAATTGAAGGAGAAGCCACTCCTAAAAGGAAAGAATCAGAGAAAAATTTTCCATTTTCAGCTGAACCTTTGGAGGGAATTTAGGCAAGTAGAGTTGTAACTACCTAAACTGTAATTTAGGACACTGCGGTTAACATACCTACACTTTCAAAAAGGGACAGTGAGATTTTTAATGACCAGAAGTGATAAAGACCTTAGATTTAAATCTCTTCCAGAAAGTGGGGTCTCCAGCCATGTTGGAGCATTGGTTTCTGAATCAGTCTATCACCAAAAGCACCACACAGATTTTATTGTGGGTCTCCTAGCCAAGTATTGACCCAGCCTCCCCTTGCTTAGCTTGTGAGACGTGAAAAAGCTCACAGCATGAACTGGTATAGCTGCACACCGGGCAGGATTTAAATAACAAGTTATACATTGCAGGCAGTTTGTGCTTACCTGGTTCATTTGTCTGAAGTACTGGCCAATCAGATAAGTGCTTAATTATCTTTAGTTGCATATTGTTAAAAAACCCAAAAACCGAAGAAAACAAACACAGTTTATAAATACTTGCTGACATTTGCAATAGCTTTATGAATGTGTCAGGATTTCCACATAATTATATGTGAATGTTCAAAGATTCTTTGTTGCATTCACATTTTTAGGAAGCTAGACACAAATCCTAAAGGATGAACAATGCATATATTGTCTGAACTGTTCTGTATAAATAAATCTCGCCCTACCACTTCCTTCAAATTCTAGGTTAAAATGGTGTACAGCAGGCTATTTTATTCTGAAATATGAAACTAAAATCTAAAATTTCATTTTGCTTTGCATTTGTCAAATCTTTGCTGTTGTAGACTGCATATTTTATTTGGAAATATAAAGGTAACATTTTGGCTAAAATATAATTAGCTCTAAGGTCAAAAGGAGAATCTGCTTGAAAGGTAAGATAATTGATGGTAAATTATGGTTGCACTAAGAGTTCAGGCCAAATCCTGCTGGCCTTACTTGTGTGGTTTGTTGTAGTCAATGTGATTAGTTGTGTGAATAAGGTGAGCATAATTTGGCTCTTACTGTAGTACAAATTGTCTTCTTTTCTTTGAAGAGGAACAAAATCACCGTAAAATTAAATAGATATCATCCTCAACACATTTCTAGTATAACTATTTTAACTGGAATACCTCATAAACAGCTAAAGGCACTCCTGAGCTTTGAGCTGATCATTTGTAAAATGACCATTTAGAGCTGGATTATGGTTTTACATTTCCACCTTTCATCTTTCAAGGGCTATTTAGAACATTAAATTCTAACCCAACAGAGCCTAACCTGAAAGGCAATGTTGCCTGCAGTCATATAGCCTAGTGAAATAATAGACATTTGCTGCTCTTAATAGGTAAATACTTTCCTCTATGGAAGAAAGTGGTGTTTCAGGAATGTTTGATGCCACTAAAATGCTCAGTGCTTTTCACAACAGTTGGATATTTGACATTGGTTCCCATAATATTCTTATGATAACATTTCTATCCCACGGGGGTCTGCTCGAATATCAAAGCACTCATCTTTTTTAAGTTTTGCATAATGTGAGATATTAAAATTAAGGCTGGTGTTTACTGTTCAGTTCTTGCACACATATTCCCACATTCACAGCTAGATATTATTTCCCCTGGAAATGCTTTCTGTCCCTGCCAGTTACTGAATGCAATCAGATAGCTCTGTGTGGGCTAGCATACCAATTAAGTGCCATGTCTAGGTTATGTGCTATTCCCTGTCTCAGAAATTCAATGGTTTGTCGTCAGATAAACAGCATATATTGATAAGGAAAAAGCCCAATTCCACAATAGAGGCAAAATCTGTTTCTTTAAAACATTTTATACATTCACTTTGCATGGGTAAAAGCAACATCGTTTTAAAAATGAAATAGGATGAAAGTAGATTAATGGGGAAATGGTCAGAAAAAATACTCAATTAGAGCTTGCAGGCCTGGTCGTATTACTCTGTATTACTGTACATCTTGTCATTACCCGAATCTGTTGCTAAACTGTTGGCATTTAATCTTCATTAGGTAGTAGAATGGCATAATGAATAGGTTACAAATATAATGGAAGAAGTGCCCTGAAATTATTACAATGCACAAGAATGAAAATGCCTTAATTTAAATTATTGGTGTGTGGCATATGCAAAATACACATGCAGATGTCTGGTAGAGAACATGATTTTCTTCTGAGAGAGTCTTCAAAGTTTCTGCTTCACTTCAAAAGTATTTTATAGTTAAACTTTCTCCCTGCAATTTACATCTATGACGGGGCACAGCAAATAGCAGTGTTCTGCATATTTTTCAGCTGTGGTGCAGGCACGGTCTCATATCTTAGGGTGAATTCTTCCATCCTTTTGCAAACCTCACTCACATTGATTTCAATAAGAGATCTGATTACAAATCTGCAGGATTAGGCTCATAAAACTCTTAAGCAGTGAACTAAATCATTAGCCATGATCAAATATTTGGGTTCAATTAATTCATCATTGCTCAGGAAACAGTTGTGCTTAAAAATTGCATTTATCACTAGAGGTATGTTGAGTTTCAAGATTGATTTTCCACCTCTGCACTCCCCTGCCCAACCCGGCTTTAGAGCCTGAGCTCCAGCCTGACTCCAAACATCTACACAGCTGTTTTTAGCACCATACAACTCTGTAGACCCATACTCTGAGACTTCATGTGTAGACACACCTTCTGAGGATTTACTTTTTTTAGCACACCCTGATTAATTATGAAAGGGAAAAAATGCATGCTGGCAACTTCAAAGTCTTTGACTGGCATGTTGGGAAAAAGGGGTAGTGGTTCCTTTAGTGGTATTCCCCTGTCCCTTATTATTATTGGGAGGAGGAGGGCTGGAAAAGGGATGGAAAGATCAGTTGATCTGACCAGTGAGGCTCAGATAAGTCATTGACCATAGCCATGTACATAGAAGGAGGCTCTATAAACTTTGTCCCTCTGGCCAGAGACCCCACCCCAAACTAGACTGGCACTCCTACCCTGGGGATCAGCATAGCACTAGGATTTTTGGTCTACTGTGGGCATTGCTCTAATCCTTTTTGGGGATTAGGAAGGAATTTTCCCCTCATTGCCAGATTGGCCAGGAACATGAACCAGATGTGGAGAGATGTGGGAGGAGGGGTGACAACAACCTCTGCCAGTTGGAAATGATTAAGGAAGAAGGGTGACCTGTGCTATCCTAATTATCACTGGATAGTTCCCCAATGAGTTAAGTTAATAAAGTTATGACCTAATTAAACCACATTCTTTGTATCTGGCTTCTTTTTCTGTGTGTCTGGGAGAAAGGTTGTGTTGTAGGAATAGGCCAAGCTGAGACAAACACTCACTGGATGCAGCTCACAAAAGGCATCCTTTGGATGAGATAAAACAGAAATTCTGATCACTTGTGGTAGTTACAGGTGGAAGGAAAGTTGGTCCAGTGGTTAATGTGATTGGGCCTTGGAAGAACCACTTTCAGTTCCCTGCCTTGGCACAGATTTCTTGTGGGCAAGTCTCTGTGCTGCAGTTACCCATCTGTAAAATGGGCATAGGACTTCCTTATCTCATTGGTATTGTGAAGATAAATGCATTAAAGATTACGAAGTGCTCAGATACTGTGGTGATGGGGGCCATATAAGTACCTAAGCTGGATGGATGTAAAGTTTCCATTGAACTTTTTCAAAAAGTAGGGCTGTAAAACTTGGTGTCCTGGCTGAATTTACTTTAGAGAGATTTTTCTCCCTGAGTCTCCATGCTGGTTTGAGTGGTTAATATCGTCTTCCGTATTTCCTGCTCTCAACAGTTACGAACGATTACTGTGTGTTGTCGTAATGGCTGCTGAGTCGCATACTTAAAGGTGCTTGTATTCGGATGGTAAGTGAAGCACTACCTGTGTACATATAGTCTGCAATGCTGTGAGGCATCCTGAGTTTTACAAAAGGCACAATATCCATTAGTAAGTTAAACACAGGATCGTCTCTGCAAGGGGAAAGTATTTGTCTTGCACCCACTGACAGCAACTGAGACTAAAATAAATGCAACAGGAACAAAAAAATTTGCTCTCTTCCCAGCCACTCATGAACAGTTATAAACCAATTAATAAAAAAAATTGGCATCTGACACTGTAGATGTTCTAAAATGTCACATAAGAGACTCCAAAAAGCAAATTACACATAGATTCATTTTAATTAAAATGTTATCAAGATGTGCTGTTGTCCAAGAAGCCCATTAACAGTAATCTACTTTAGTCACAATTGAGCAAGTCAATTCACTGAACTGAACAAAACCTGAACCTGGGAACAGCTGGCTAATCTTCTGACTTACTCGTTTTTTTCCTTATTACATTTGTAGAAAAGACCTTCTTCTCTTTTCCACAAACGTAACAAGAAAGAAAAAAAAAGTAAGATCTAAGATTATTCTTCATCTTTCTCCTTTTTATTTTACTCCTCTCACCACACAGAAATCTTCATTCAACTTTTTAGTACTTTTGATTATTGAATTAAAAAATAAACATTTTAGAAACTACTGTCCACAATTTTGTCATAGCAACAGAATGTCTCTTCTTGTTTTCCTATCCCTGTGCTATCTTAAAACTGCCCCTTTCCCACAAGAAAAGTCACTTTTTCATTATGGTACCTCTTGCAAAAAATCATGATGTCCTCCGAAATGTCTTCCCATGGAAGTGTAAGTCTTCACTGTCTCTCACTGGAGAGATTCAGTTGACATTGTATCATGGAAGATTGTTGGCTAATGTCAGTGATAAATGCAAGATGTTTTGTGGACTTACACTTTGCCGTAAAAGAGGTAGGCCTATGCCTTTTCCATCTTTACTACCCAAAGTAGCGAGACGTAAAATGGCAGGATATTAAGGTTTTAACAGATGTAAACCATAGCAGAATTGATTCTCAGGGATACACTTTTGTTTATTGCTCCTATGGAGAATACAGAGAAGGAAGCTGGTTCTGTCCCTGGACCTGAAGTGATTAAATTTGTTTGTGAGCTAGGAATAGTTGAACTAAGTGATGTCTTTGCATCAACAAATTTCTGCATTTCTATCCCAATTGTCCCAGCACATTGGATGTTCCTGAGGTGCTATCTAGCTCAAGAAAATTTCAGTAAAGTGCTTTGTCCTCAACTTTGCTTCTACCCCCAGTGTTGTGTTAAAGATACCCTTCTGTCCTTTGTCAATGAAAAAGCCACATCTTTCCTTATTTGCACAATTGACTGGCAGAGGCTCCATCATTCCAGAAGCACAGCTAGTGGTTCACAGAATCTTTTCACACAATTGGACTTTATTCTGAAAATAAAACAAAGGAAGCCCATTCCTTCTCAACTGCTGGCCCAACTGGCAGTTCTGTTAGCTATCCATTGGAGTCTTCCTCTCATAGGAAATAATTTGCAAGGGAGGCACTCTTTGAATTCATCAGCGAGAAAGATGCACTAGCTTTCTGGGACACAGTAGTACCCCAGCGCAGAAATGTTCCAGACCTCTTTCCAAACTTTCTGCTTCTTCCCAGAATGATCCAAGAAAAACAAATTTGCACAGTATTTTGACTCTCCCAAGCTCTGTCAGACAGAACATTTTCAGGTGGGAAAATTAATCCCATCAAAAAGAAACATCCTTTTACAACCCTCAGTCGATAGTGGTCACCTCCAGTGCCTCTTTTTGAGGTTGGGGTGCCATGTTGGACAAAATTGAAAGTCAATGGAACCTAGTCTCCTAAATCATTTAGGCACTTTTGAAGATTTTATCCAGACAGTACTAACCTGGAAGTTCACGTATTCATCCTGTACAGCACATTCTGTCCAGCAATCAGTTTAAGACTTTGATAATTTGTTTACCTGTTGAGGAAGTTTCAACAGGATTGGAAGAAGGGAAAATGCTACTGAAATGAAGTAAGCTGGTGCCAAAGGTCATCTTCAGGCTTGTTAATGTGTGTGGTCAGAGGAGCAAAAGCAACTCTTTATTCCAGGTTTGTAGAGTCTCGTCATAGAAAACTAGTTTTTTAGGAAGAGACATATTTTCTCATTTTTCATCTTATGTCTGGAGTACTGATAACTAAATCCTAAGCACTTTACATGTATATTTTTCATGTGAAACAGTTCCTATCCAAAGGTAGCTTTTCTTTGATTTTTAATAAAGTTTAGTTTTAAGCTAATATCACCTTAAAGAATTTTTAAAATCAGAAAAAGAGACTTCAAGGTTTAGAGGGAAATAGAAAGCTGAGTATTAGTTAAAATAATTACAGTATATTATTTGCAAATAGCTTCTTTTGAAAAGAAAAACACATACCTTTATCTTGGGATGACTTTAAAGTAATTTTATTGGGTCTAGACCACTTGCACTTCTCTCCTGCCTATTACTGTTGATATTAGAAATGTTTAAATTAATTATCTAATACCACATTAATCCCATTATGCTTAGTTCTGCAGTCCATTTCCAGGTAAAATTCTCATTGAAGTCAGGCTTGCAAGATTGGTTTCTTAGTGCTGAGAATGACAATTTCCTAATGTTAAATGTTATAATAAAATAGCACTTAATGGTGTGAGAGGTCTCAGAATGTGTGCCTGCTCCATGGTACCATCCAAGGTTTATGGCAGTATTTTTAGAATGATTATTTTATACTTTAATATGAACTGAAAAAATAGATATTTTATTATTGTTTAATATTTACATTCCTGTTTCATTTAGGGACTCTGCAATTATTATTTATATTATATTGCAGTCGAGTTTATAGGACCCAAATAGAGATTCAGGACCCTATTGAACTAGGCACTCTACAAATGAGTGAAACAAGACAGTCCTTAACTTACAACTCTAAATAGACAAACCAAGCAAACAGTGACCCTCCACCAAAAAACAGTGACCCTCCAAAGAGAACAGATAAGCAAAATGTCAAAAGTTAAATATATTAGGGTTTTCCTCTAACCTCTTCTCTTCCTCATTCTTTATTCCAATTACTGGGGCTCACTCACCATGTTGGTGCCTCCTGCTGTCTGTCTTGGGTATTAGCACTGCAGTGGTATACCCTCTCCTAATGGTGCCTCACCTGCCATTACTTCTGCTCTCCATCATCCATCCATGCACATCCATAAGTGTATCCGCCATCTTGCTCCATCATTGCTATATTGAGACTCAGTAACATTTTCAACCCTGCGAACACAAAACATTTTAAGCTGTCCCTACCTATTATATTTTAGTGATAATAATGTATTGCTTTATTTTAATGTCTGTCACCATTTTCCTGCTGCACTGTTCCAGGGTCGTTTAAAACCAAGATCAACTGGCAATTACCCTCACCTTCTACATACAATTTTTTCTTCAGAATATCTATTTCTTTGTCAAGCATTTAAAAAGTGATTGGAACTGTACAAGATACAGCTAGAGAAGATGTGGCCTCTGCTACAATGAACTTAAAATCTAAGGCCCAGATTTTTAAAGATATGTGGCCATTGTGCTTTACAGATCTCCTTGGGAGAACCATAGAACTAATGGCTGATAGCCAAGACAATGAGAGCCAAAAAACCAAATGAATGGTCTCAATACCTTAAGTCCCTGTAACACCAAGAAAACAACATTCAAAACAGTAGTAAATGCAAACTTAATAACTACATTTCCATACAACATATGGAATGTAATACAAGAAAACATGGATGACAGCCATGATTATTAAAAACACCTGTTTTAAAAAAAACCTAAAAACAGAAGATATCCAAATGACTAGAACTTCCTCTTCACTCCAGCAGTATTGCAGCAGTTAGTAGCTGATACTCAATGTGTAATTTGAGAAATTGGTGTGGCCTGGGCTGCACTAATAGTCTAAAGATTAGGGAACCTGCCTTTGCTAGCTGCTTCTTTTCTATCTGCAACAAAACTTAAAGCATTCCTAGTCGATACCTCAAGTATTTGTAATCATGCAGACTAAAGTGAGTGGAGAAAGTGCTGCAAAATATTCCATTTTTATATGGAGTCTTAGTTTCTGCATGAGTGCTCAAATAACCAGGTCACAGTCAACCCAAATACTCTCCCTTCCTTGGTGCTAACCCTTTCCCTAATTTCCCCTATCTTCTCCTTGCTCACCTTTTTTTTTCTTGACTTCTCTTCCACCAATCTCCCGGGCAGACTGAGACCCAAGTGGACAGTGATGCTGTCTTCTCAATTGTGTATGCATGCTGTGGGCTTCTGGCTATATGATCTTCAGATGGCCCAACAGACCTTTCCTACTGCCTCAATTTGGGAATTGTTTCCCAGCATGGGAAAGTAGCTTGTGCTGGTCTCCTGAAATCCTACAATATGCACCTGGAGTGGATGATGAAAGCTGATCTTGGCATGGTGTTTGCCTTCTGCCACTCCACACCCAGGATGATCCTAGCTGTGAAGCTACCATGATATAGGGCAGCACAGCTGTTTCTTTGAACTCCTGGGGTGCTGCTGTTGTGCTTTCATTCCTGACCGTATCAGTCTTCAACATCCCAATCTTTGCCTCTGGAAGGCTCCATGCTGTGACCAGGGGGACGCTCCATTCCATCAGAACCCTTATGAATGAGGTCTAAACATATTGTACCACTAGAAGTTAGGAAAGTTGAAAGTACGCCCCTTGCTGGCAACTGGAAATGCTGACAAGTAAATACTAGGCTGCCATCTTTGAGATCAGCATGGTCTGTAAGACTTATCCGTGGGACACACACCTACAAACTATTTCTCTTCAACACAGGACAGGTTTGTCAAAGGATGATTTCAGAGGATACAGCAATAGTAGAAAAAACAACCAAAAGATGCTAACTGTTGCAGCAGAAACATCTCGTGGAGTCAAACATGTGCATCCTGTGCCTTTCTCGCTTAATTTAATAGTTTAAATCCTATATTTATTTATTGGGGAGATCAATTCATAGCAATTTAAGTGATTTGTCTCTCAATTGTCAGAGCTGCTTTTGCAGTGCTCTTAGTGAATAGGTTTCCGTTTCATTTTACATAGTTAAATAAGGAAAAGCTGCCTGGAGTAATACAATAGGAAGCTATAATCTAAAATCAATATTGTCTTAACCACAAATTGTTCTAATTAGACTGAAACAGTAAAATGATGGATCTCTTAAGAAGTGAATTAGTTTGCTGTGCATGTTCAGAAGTTTGGTAAATCTCTCATTAGGAATGTTAACTCACCTCATATTAGGTGTCTTGTTGAGTTGCTGGGCTTGATTCATTCAGTTACATTGGTGACTTCAGTGGTATTCCTGAAGTAGACAGAATCAAGATCTTCTCTGGTTATTCATTCCTTTATTTACAAAAGCTTTAAGCTAAGTACTTAAATATATGATGCAGTTAAGAAGAAACAATATGTTATTTAGCACAGTGAGGTTGAAAATTCAGTTAGTGTGTACTGTGCTTTTAGAATTCTCTTAGGTTTGACATAAAATTTCTCGTATGGTTTTCTTTGGTAAGTAAAGTGTAAAATAAATGTTGGTATTCCTATAGGCTATAAATTGTAACGATCTTCATTTTGTGAAGCTGAAGACATTGAATGACAAAGATGTTTATGACAAAAGCTAATTTCTTACTATATCTATTCTGAATAAGCCTAAGTTTTGGCAGCTCAAAAATTTCTACATTTATATGGCTAAGGAGCAATTCAAGATTGAATAAATTCATGTGCATGCATTCCAAAACCACATAATTTTGGGGTACGATAAAGCAACTTTGCCTTTTACTCATGAATAATAGGGAAAACCAATACATGAGTAATTCTAATACAAGGGCATTGGAGCCTACAGAATTAATGTTTCTTTGTAGGCACAGAAAAATACTTGTTTTTCACAAGCCATTACCTTGTTCACAAATAGATAAAACCACCAAAATAAAAGTGAAATGATCAGAAACAGCACTTTGGGAAGGAGCTATGCCTTGTTCTTAGTTGTACTAAGGTTAGTATATATTTAGTAATATAACTACTTGAATGGCTCCCAAAAATGGAAGGATTGATTTTCAGGGATAACCAATCTTAGATCACTTGTATTAAATAATAAGATAAATGGAGTTCCTCCTTGTTCTTTGTGGGAACCAAATATTCAGTGTTCTTTCCACACATATAATGAGTGTAGAATAGGCACTACAGTATAGAAAGACACTACATTCTGAAGACACACATTTCAACTGAATACCTTCATCTTTTCTTGATCAAAAATCTAAAAGAGCCATTTAAGTTCTTTCACTTTATCAGATTTACAATTCAGCATTGAAAGTGATGGATGTATCTATGGAATCAAAAGATACAGTCAACATAAGAAGAAACAATAAAGTATAGTTTGCAGCACTATATTTGGCTATCCCTGAAAGAAGGCACCTAACTAAAATTTGTGTTTTTGAGTTGGTTTTTATTTTTATTCATATTTGTGATTGTGCTTGAGTAATGGATGATTTTTATGTGTAGCATCAACAACCAGATTTTGCAACCTTCAGAAAGATGTAAAGGTATTCCCGAATCACTAATACAGCTACCTATATGGCGTCTTGCTGAGGTGTCTGATGTTTCTGCTGGTAGACTGATCAAAACAAAGCCTTGACCAAGAAAAGTGAGGACACAAATTTGAGCTTTAGAGAGCATTATCCTATAATCCAGGGCTCCATTCAATCCACCTGGTGTCAGAGGAAGAGAATAAATAGAGATTGTGACACAAAACCTTCCAATATATGAGAAGAGGGCTGTACTGAAACCCTGTACTGAAATTGCTACATCATTAAGAGACATTGATAACCTGTGAATGTTTCAATAATAAAAAAGTGACTAGGCAGTGCCACCCTTTCTAATTTTCTACTGATGACACCATCTAAACTAAGAAAACCCAACCCATTAGTGCACAGATGATATTTCTTTATCTTACTGTTCTTTTTAAATGCTGCGAACACACCTGTGGGGGCAGGCAAACAGAAACAACAATAATAAAGATGGCAGTGACGGGCAGCTGAGGGGGAGGAGAATAGGGAAAAGAAAAACTAGTGAAAATGCTTTTCATGGGGCTCCCAGTGTTTAGTCTTCCTAGCTGCTCTCAAACTGCTCCATAGGTCAGTAAGAGTTAATGTCAGCCAGTCTGTTAATAGTGCTATGATACTTACTTTCATGTTGGTTCTCAGCAGTATTCAGAAGGGGTTCAATTAGGGTGACTAGATAGCAAGTATGAAAAATTGGGAAAGGGGGATAATAGGCTCCTCTATAAGAAAAAGCCCTGAATATCAGGACCGTCCCTCTAAAATTGGAACCTGGTCACCCTAGGTTCAATCTCCAACATAAAATTTGAAGTTGCCATAGTGTTGGTACTCAGTCTGTGAACTGTTTCAGCACCTCACAGAGTGGTTGTGTTGCCTAGTGGGTAAGGCGCTGGACTAGGACTCAGGAGACATGGTTCAATTCCTAACTCTGCCCCCAGCCTACAGGGTGACCTTAGACAAGTCTGTCCCCACTCTGTGACTCAGTTTCCTCATCTGTAAAGAGGGATAAAAGCATAAGAAAGGTCATACAGAACAATTGATTGAGTGATGCATCCCCTGTTGGCCAGTCCCAGCTTCTGGCAGTTGGAGGTTTAGGGACAACGAGTGCATGGGGTTGCATCCCTGACCATCTTGACTAATTGCCATTGATGGACCTATGCTCCATGAATTGATCCAATATTTTTTTAGCCCAGTTATACTTTTGGCCTCAACATTCCCTGGCAATGAGTTACACAAGTTGACTGTGTGTTGTATGAAGTACTTTCTTATATTAGCTTTAAACCTTCCGCCTAATAATTTAATTGGGTGACCCCTGGTTCTTGTGTTATGTGAAGGGATAAATAACATTTCCTTATTCAGTGTCTCCATACCATTCAGGATTTTATAGACCTCTATCATATTTCCCCTTAGTTGTCTCTTTTCTCAACTGAATGGTCACAGTCTTTTTAATCTTTCCTTTTATGGATGATGTTCCATATACCTGATTGCTATTGGTGTCCTTCTCCATACTTTTTCTAATTCTAATATCATTTTTGAGATGGGGGTGACCAGAACTGTATGCAACATTTAAGTGTGGGTATACCATGGGTTTACATAGTGGCATTTTGATATTTACTGTCAAATTATCTCTTTCCTAATGGTTTGTAACATTCTGTTAGTGTTTTTGACTATTGCTGCACATTGAGAGGATGTTTTCAGAGACCTATCCACCCACAATGACTCCAAGATCTCTTTCTTGAGTGGTAACAGCCAATTTAGACCCCCATCATTTTGTATGTTTTCTTGGGATTATGTTTTCCAATGTGTATTACTTTGCATTTATCAACACGGAATTTCATCTGCCATTTTGTTGCCCAATCACCCAGTTTTGTGAGATCCCTTTATAACTCTTTGCAGTCAGCTTTGGACTTAACTATCTTGAGTAATTTTGTACCATCTGCAAACTTTGCCACCTCACTGTTTACCCCTTTTTCGAAATCATTTAGGAATCTGTTAAACAGCAGTAGTCCCAGTACAGATCCTGGGTGGACCCTGCTATTTACCGCTCTCCACTGTGAAAAATTAGCATCTTTTAACCAGTTACTGATCCATGAAAGGACTTTCCCTCTTATCCCATGACTGCTTAATTTGCATAAAAACCATTGGCAAGGGACCTTGTCAAATGCTTTCCAAAAGTCCAACTACACTATATGTGTCACTGGATAATGATACCGACCACCTTTGTAAATCAAGTTGAGATCTAAAGATGAAAAGTGATATATAAAAGCTAGTATAATAATAATTTCTTAGGATGAACCAAACGAGCCCTACAATCAACCTCCAAACAGCAGGTATCAGTTAGAGACATCAACTGTTATGAATTGTGCATACCTAATGAAAATGAATACTCATTAGTTTTTACAGATGAGCCCCAATTTTTGACCACCCCAATATGTTTTCATTTGCTGTGGGCACTTGGTGCCACATGGTCTAAAAACATAAAAGACAACTGAAGTTGAGAAGAAGCACCATTTTGTGGTTAAGGCACTGGATGGAGACTAAAGATATCTAGGGTCAGTTCCAGGATCTCTCACAAGCTTCCTGAGTAGCCTTAGGCAAGTCTCTTAATTGCTACGTGCCTTAGTTTTTCATCTGTGCTATGGGGATGATAATACTTCCTTTGCCTTACCTTTTTGCTGTCTAGTCTGTTTTTGTAAGCTCTTCAGGGCAGAGACTGTCTCTTACTATGCATTTTCTTAGCACAATGTGAGGCCTCTGTCTGCTGCTCTAATACGAACTGCAAATAATAACAATATTGAAGTGTAAAAGTTAATATTAAGTGACCTAGATGTGGTAGAAATTTGAGAACACTTACGAGTTGTGACTGGGTACCCTGTTAAAACTAAGCTTTTCCATCTTTCTATCTATTTAGATACTTCCATGTTCCTCAGCATGCCAATATTGAGCCGTCTCTGAGGTGGAATGCAGTCACCATGTGATAATTCACAGCAAAAATACCTAGCAGCTCAGGGCAGGAAGTAAAGAAGAAAAATCCATCCAACTGAAACTACAGGGGGGAAAAATTGATTTTGCAGAAGTGGCCAGAACAGCTGATTTGCTGAGTGCTGTGACGCCAGTGAGAGTTGCACACTGAGTATGTCACAAGACAGGGCCTAACGATATAATCTGATCTAGAAGTGAAATTGCGCCCCCTGCTTGCAAAAATGCCAAAATGGCCGCAGACAGTCAAATGGTACCTCCAGCTGCATCTGACATCTTCTGCGGCATGGTTTCAGAAGGGAGATGGACGCTTACTGGACCATCAACGGAATTTCCAGGGATGTTTCTCACTGAAGGACTGATGGCCCAGCTCTGATGATCATATCTGACTATTTATCAAGATGTTTCTAATGAAACCACCACCACGAGGGCCAGAGGAAATATAAAGATAACCTTAGCCTGGTATAACTGCAGACTGAACATTGGAGTGCATTGCTTTTCTTTTGCAGCACTTGAATTCAGCTGTTGGTGGTTCAATTTTCCTCTTGGTGCAATTGCCTATGGAGAGGATTCTGGTACATAATATTTGACACATATAAAGGCTAGGATTTTCAAAAGTAATTTTAAGCACACCATTAGGTGCAGTGATGTGCAAAGCAGTGCATGCAAATAACATTTTCTGAGGTGCCTAGTGCAACTGGAAATGAAAGCATTTTCACTGTGCAATTGCAAAATTTCTGAGTGGACCCAGTGGTGTGTGCAATGCAACCTATCATTAGATTTTTCAGCAAATTCAGTAAGGAATTTTTGTGCTGATAACTGGACACTGGTCAGTGCACCCTTCATCATTCATATGCATGTTGAAAATAATTCATTTAAAACATAGCACTCCAAGGCTGACCCAGTTACTTTTGTTCTTGAATTTATGCATCCGATAAGTCTTAATTCTTATTCATTTTTTGTTGAAAATGTTGCAGATGCATTCACACATCTGATTCAGTGGGTAATGGTCTGTTTTGCACCTGTAAATCAGCTATATATTTTTAAAATGTTAGCCCCCGGCTGACTTTGAGTGTGTTTTTTCTGTAATGCAGCCTTATCTTGCTGGCAGTCAGAAGCGCCTGTGAGCTACTTTTCTCTGCTATTCAAGGATTCATCCTGCATCTGGCACCTCTGTTCCAGGGGCTGTCCAATTTGTGAGCAGGCAGCTTTCCATCTTAACAGACGGGAAGGAGGTTATACAAACAAAAGATCATATGGAGCAGTCAGCTGAACAATGTGGTGAACCTGTTCAAGTGACAGGGATTTTCACAATTAGTTTATGGAAAATCAGCAAATTTCTTTGCAGGATGTTACACATCACTTGCTGGCAAACAAGCACTGTTGATGATATCACCACCTCTTTAGATAGTGTGGGCTTTAAAAGTCAAGGGGTGAAATTTTTGGTCCCATTGAAGTCAATGAGAATTTTGCTCATGACTGCCTATGATTCCTAGTTCAGAAAGTCAAAAACCACTTCCTATCTTGAGCTTTCACACTCTTGCCTGAAGACATATCTCCAGAAAGATTTTTCTAAAGCCCCACTCCTGTTTAAAAAAAAAATAAAGAAAATCTGGGCAGACATAAGAGTTCCTCCATTTGGATCCATCTGAGTTGCTTTATTTCTATGTACCCCTGACCTATAGTTATCCTAAAAAAGCAGAAGCCTAATATGTAATTTAGAAACCTCTCCCTGGGCATTGGGTTTTAAACATCTCTATGTGATCTGACTTTCTCCTTTATATTAATTTTAAAATCTTTGTCCTGAGTTTTTTGGATCTCCATGTTCAGTTTTCACAATAGAATGTTTGCAACTATGTGCCAAGAAGTTGTTTTTGTAGAGGATTAAAAAAAAGAAGAAGAAATTTTCCTCCTTTCGTCTTGGTCCCATCTGTCCCATTCCCCTTTCTACATCATCTTTTCCCTCTCTCCTTTCCTTTCCATTCTTTCTTTCCTCTTTGTTAGCATAATTTAACAGGGATCTCTGAAAGGTGCAAAAGCTGTGAGGGAGACTTATGGGAGAGAAGCAATTTGGCATTGCTCTGAGGTTTTAGTGTATTTTACAGCCAATGAGTCATTTGTTATAAGAACACAGGAATGGCCAAATGGGTCATCCCAAAGGTCCATCTAGCCCAGCATTCTGTCTTCTGACAGTGGCCAATGCCAGATGCTTCTGAAGGAATGAACAGAATTGGGCAATTATTGAGTGATCCATCTCCCATCATCCAGTCCTAGCTTCTGGCATTTGGAGGTTTAGGAACATCTGGTGCATGAGGTTGCACCTCTGATCATTTTGGCTAATAGCAATTCTTTTTAAAATCCAATTATACTTTTGGCCTTCACAACAACCCCTGGAAATGAGATCCACAGGTTGACTGTACATTGTGTGTTGGGGCCCTGAACTTCATGGAATGGTGTAATCAGGTCATTTAAAATTGTTGGACCAAGTGATATTTTGCATGGGCCAATTCAAATGGTATTTTTCCATGAAAAATTTTTTTCCAAAAAAAGCAAATTCCCTTCCCTGAACCTCTCCTTCTAGATAACATGTCCCCAGAAAGGCTGTGCCTCATTATCGCCCATCCTTATTCCTTTACCAAAGGGGAAAAAAAGACACTTCCCCAACAGAAAAATTGGACCAAAGGAAAATGCATTGATAAAAAGGTTCCACTGAATTTATTCCAGGACATACTGGCTGTAGCTGAATGCTGACAAGACAGAGCAGCCAACCTGGAGCCAGAAATGAGAGAGAATGTGTAGAAGAGCAAGCGGCAGATTGTGTGGTTTGCCAACAGCAGTTCACAGTTCCCCTTAAAAAACCTGTATAGATAAATCAAGGACAGTTCTGGAACAGCTAACAGATCTTATTTAAGATGGTGCTAGCTGATAGTAAGGCAAATGAAATGCAAATGGCGGTAAGCCTCCACCCACAACCACATACTACCATAGATGGATCTATTTCTTGAAGTCTTTCAATAGGTGGTTTATGTGAGTGTCTGCAAAAATGCATAGAGAGCAACAGCCAGCAAGAAGCTCAGAATGTGAAGGTGGTTTTCCTAGCACTTAGAAGGGCAAATGGATTGCTTGGTAGAAAACTTGAGCCCCAGGAAAATATTAATAATAAAAAGCTGTGGGTGCTAGATATAAAAGAGGGAAGTGAAAATGATTTAGAATGGTCTCAAAGGACATTAGACATACTGAACTTTTCAGGATTGGGGGCACAATTCCCTCCTCAGACCACCAGTTCTTTGTTCTCTGTTTTGGTGGTGTTCACAGTGCCGAGTAGGGAGAGAGGGGTCTGTGTATGTGTGTGTTTGATCCTGGCAAGAGTTGGTCAGAGCTGCTTCCTGCATTAGAGGCTGTAAGACTGTATTGTTTATGTTTTGAACATTGTGTATCACCATGCTATTTTTAGTTAGAAGGTGTATTGTCAGATGTAGATGCAGCCTGAGCAAGCCTCCTCTGGAGAAGCAGATGACTCTAGTTGAGCTGGGGAATATAAAGCAAACAAACAAACAAAACCCCTCAACTCTCAGAGTGGGCTGTCTATGGACACACACACACACACACGAACCATCTCTGAGATATTCTCTAGGGAACTGAATGGCTGTTTTGATCCTGAATCCAGTGGCAATTTTATTAGGGAGGGTAAATATCCGGTGGCAATTTTATTAGGGAGGGTAAATATCTGTTCCCTCTATTGCCAATGATTTTAATATGAGAAGGTAATCTTGAGGCAACTTGCTTCAACCCAAGCATTACACCTCACCATTTCTTTGCCTCTTTTATTCACTCCTAACTTAAATTTTCCATGCCCCCATATTAACTTCTAACAAGCCCTCCTAATCTTAAAAAATCATGTGTCAGGGCTGAAAGAATCAGGAGACTGAGTGAAAAAGCTCAATAATGGCCACACCTGCTTTTCTCAATGTTTGTTTCCACTCTTGATTTCTTACTACAAAGTGTTTATCTGCCTGGCACTTGTCATCTCTGCTGCAGTGCTCCATACAGATAAGGCTGATTAACACAAAACTTGCACTGAAATCGTTAAGTCAGTTTTAATTGACAGATTGGGTTTTTCCCATGCAAATGTGCATGTGTGGAGGCCCTTATTTTGGAATGAAAGTGTCCTATTTCAGTGTTGTTAAATTCTTTTTTTTTTAACCAATTGAAGTTAAATTATGATTAAATACTTTTAGTCCAAAACAAGAATTTCCAAACTCGGACTTGGAGTGACATAACAAAAGGTGGAAACTAAAACTCAGTTAGTTATTTTGATACAAATTTTTGTTAACCAGGTTTTACAGTATTATGTATGCTAACTGATTAATAGTAGCATTCATATCCCTAGATGACTCCTGTAAGGAACTGTTAACCACTTAGGTGTGGATACCTTTGAACCACAACAATGTGTTGTGAACTATCATATTTTTATTCTGACTCTTGTGTTGTAAGTGTTTTCTCTTACAGCTCTAGCTCTTGGAGTCATGTTATTTAATGAGACTGTCTGCTTTTGTTTTTATTTTAAAATTAAGTTTCTAGCTTGCCTGGTTCCAGAGAAAAGCTGGAAAACCAGACCTGAGGGCATCCTGCATTCTCAGATACCAGAAGGCAAATAAAAACAACCCCATATTTAGTATTTTTAAAAATATCTCATAGGGTAAAATCCTAACACCACTGAAATGACTATCAACATTGACTTTGGCTTAAAAACCCTGTGTGAAATCCTGGCCCCCACTGAAATCAGCCCCCTGACTTTTTTGCGTCTGACTCATGGTGTTTGAATGCTTTGGGTGGATAGGACTGCCATGGTCCCTTTAAAATGCTTTCCTGCTGGTTAATATTCAATCAGCCAAAGAAAAACGCATCCTCCAGAACAGAACATTGGGAGATGTGCTACTACAGTAATTTAAATAATGAATAGATTGAACTATCCAGCCTCATTCCCTTGAGCTCAGTTATCCTATATGGTTATTGGGCTTAGCTGGCAATCTCTCTTCCCGGAGAAGGTAGTATTTGCCAATGGCAACATGATGCCTGATTTACCATTCCACAGCCCTGTTTCTCCTTCAAAGACGGAGGTGCCTTCATGACCCTTTAGTCCAACAAACTTGCAATTCCACACACCAGTAGCTAGGCATGTGTTTTTTGTTTCTTGTGTAAGCAAGGTCTGAGTGTTTTGAGTGGCTCTCCCCTGCTCAGCTAGCTGAAAGGGGGGGCACTTTATTTGCATGGGCTCTGTATCTGCATAAGTACACCTAGGTGCTAAGCATGATGGGAAATGGTTAGTCTGACTGGTATTGGGTTACAAATCACTTTAGTGTTAATTGCAGGGATAATGAAATGTTGTCCCCCCCATTGTATAAACATATGGCAGCAGAACTATGCTTAGCCTGTTCTGATGAAAGATTCACTCTCATCTGAACAGAACTCAACAAAGGAGGTATATGGATGCCAGAGACTATAAAATCAAGAGGGAGAGGATGGGGTTTTTTCACTGGGGTTGCATAAGAGCCTTCACTAAGGGCTGCCCTTGGGTATGGATTGACTATCTTCTCCCACAGTTAAAAGGTAGAGCTAATGATTCCTCTTAGAGTCTTTTTGTTCTGTTAAAGAGCAGGGACTCTCCACTCTGCTGGCAGCCGTCTCTATCTGTCTGACAGGAGTCCCAGGTCTTGGAGCAGGGATGGCGCTCCAGTGTCGGCAGGGGGGGTTCCCATGGACTGAGAGCTGAAATCACTAAAAGCTGAAACTGACAGAATTGAAATCATTTGGAGCTGAAACTCACCAGAACTGAAAGGGGGAAACCCTGAGAGACTGACAGCAGTGGAGGGGGGCCGAAGATGGTGGGAGCCAGCAGGCAGGTGTAGCGGAGGGGACCAGTCAAGTTCATGTCCAGCAGGTGGCAGCAGCCAGCGCCAGAGGGGACTGGCTGTGCCCCGCAACCAAGAGGTGGACAGTGGAACTATGATGGCCAGTAGGGCAGAGGAGACAAGAAGGGAGAGGTGAAGGACACACCCCATATACTCTGGGGTGGGGTGGGGGTTGTGCTTATTGTGTTCATGAATTCTGTTTGCACCGTCTTCCCAAATCAGTGCTGTGTTACTTACTTCCTTTTATTTAAAGGTTTACTTTCTACACTCAGACTCTGCTTGCGAGAGGGCATGTGTTGTCTTGTGGGGGTGCCCACGGGACAGTGTGTAATTTCCCAGGTGACTGAGTGGGGGCTCGAGCCTGTTTAGTGTTGTACCATTAACAGGAACCCCTAGATATAAAACCTGGCCCTTGCTGCTGCCGACCCTGCCTGGCAATAGAATTACACTTGAAAAAGCCATGTATGCGTAATCTTGACTGATTGTATCTTCATCACTTGAGATCGTGGGGCTTCCCTAATGTGAACTGCTGGCCTGTCCCTTCAGCCCACAAAGGCAGGACACCACCCAGAGTCTGCTTCAGGCCCTATTCTCAGGGCTTCAGTTTTAATTTTTCCACACACAATTACTAGGACACATCAGTCATCTCTTTCCCCTAACCAGGGGTCTTCTCCAGGTCCCTGTCTCTTCCCTACTGCTTTCCACTCTACAGATCACTTGCCTGAGAATCACACCCTGCTCCAGGTCCTCCTATAGGAGCCAACTTGCTTCCTGTTCCTTCCCCACCTTGAGCCAGGGGCTTCCTTCCAGATCTTCTCTCCCCTGTCAGCTCTCTGCCCGCTGCTGGCTCTTATAATCAACTGAGCCCTCTCTGATCAGTCTCAGCTCAGAGGCAGCTAATCTACGACAGGTAAAACTGAGCCCAGTTCCGCTTAAAGGGCCAGCCGCCCTATGACACCTGGCATTTCAATGCTTAGCATCAAAACTGATGTGCAATCATATGCATTTGATACTCTGATATTCTGCAGAACTCTAAATAATTTGTTTAGATTTATAACATCCTTCTTTCCCCTCCACATACTGGTGCATAGCTGTGGGCTTTGAGAGAGAGAGAGAGAGAAATTAGTATCTTTTGCATGTACGTTCCTTTCTTCTTTCCTTGCCCTGCCTTCCAGGAGTGTCTTTGATTATAATAATTTAAAAGTTCTATTTTGTTTTTGAACAAATCAATTATGAAATATGCATAATGTCAGGAGCTATAATTTTGCTTGATTCATAGGGTACATTTGTGTTACAGCTAACGAGATAAGCAGTCAACTTAGATTTCAATTCACATGATACAATCTATAATTCAACAGAAATACCTTCAGGAACCTCACATCAAGCATCCAGTATATGTCTTGGCCAGCTTAGCCATGGTGTCTGAATGAGCTCTCCCCTGACACCTAGTGATGCACGGGGGGAAAAGACTTCAGAAGCAGACCATATTTGTATGGACTAACTAGGGCTACGTCTACACTGACGATGGCAAAGTCGCCGCCATCAGACTGACCTATCTGGATCGACTGAGCTGTCGGTGAAGACCCGCTCAGTTGATCCAGAAGTGGACGTTCTAAAACCACCTCCTCGAGTGGCGTAGTGCTGCGTCGACGGGAACGTGGTTCCCCTCGGCGCAGTGCAGTGAAGATGGCACACAGAAGGGACGCACAGCAGTCGACAGGAGTTACGCAAGTATTTTGCGTAACTCCCGTCGACTGCCACTGAATTGCCAAGGCAAGTGTAGACCAAGCCTAGGTGTTCATCAGACAGCACTGCTTTGCCAAATGATCCGTTCTGGCTGGTTTGAGGTTACAGTTCACTTTAGGATTGAATGCAGGGGCAATGAAATTATGTTATCCTCATTGTGTGAGTAAAGGGCAACAGAACTCTATTTAGCCTGCCCTAACTGAGGGTGGCACCCTAAACTAAACCTCACTTGCTAAGCAGGGGGTAGGGATGCCAAATCCCAAAGAAGCTGAGTGGGGGATAGGTGACACTATCTGATGTGGTGGACTCTGTCTAAAGAGTCTTAGACGCCATTTGACCAGTTCTCCGCCATGTTTAAAGATAGAGCTAATTGGACTCAACTGAGAGTCCTTGTTACCGTCTAGTGATTACTAACACTGGAATCCTTGTAAACCTTCAACTTGGGCCATGAGGGTAGGGTTGCAGCAAAGACAGCCAAGAGACAGCAGCACAGAAGTTCTCTGCTATGCAACGAAATCACTAGGACCTGAAATTTCTAAAAGCTGTGCTAAGTGGTGGAGCCTGAGGAGGCAGCATCACAGAACCGGCAGCAAGAACCAGCAGCCGCCGCGATAATGACAGCAGCGATGAGCAGTTGCAAAGACAGCGGCACCAGAGGTAACAGCAGCAGTGAGCCACTTGCAGAGGCACTGGTGGCAACAGCAGACGAATCGCTTGGCATCCCACCCTGCTTTTCAGGAATGGAAGGTGAGCTCATGTGAGTGCACCTCTGAACTCTGCGTCCTTGCTGGCTAAGCACATCCAACTGAGTGGGGTGCAGTGTAGGGAAAAGGGGAGTGGCATGTTAAAGGGACATTCGTTCATCAGACTTTTACACCACAAGGTAGGAAACTGAGGCAAAGGGCATTGACCAATGTGTACTGTGGATCAGCGTTGGCTTATAGTTGCATGCTTTTGAATTGTGGTTGTGGTGTTTTCCCACACCACAATGTTGGGCTCCCTTCTCCTTTTAATAAAAGTTTTCTTTTGTTATACACAGACTCAACGCTTGCCAGTGGGGAGGTATTGCCTATTAGAGGCATCCGGGAAAGGGGTGCTTAGTTTTCCCATATTAATGGGTGGGGTTCAAGCTGGCTCAGTTTTATACCCCTAGGTACCGAACCTGGCGCTTGTTGTTGCTAACACCACCCGGCAGAAAGGTCACGTTATAACAGAGTCCCATTTTATTACACTAAGCAGGAAGTCTCTACAGATTATAATGAAACCTCCACCCAGCTTTCATTTCTGGAAGAAGCTTGATAGAAAAGACCAAAATAACCTTTTGCAGCCCTGCTGGTATGTATGTATAGCTCAGCGAGATCCTGTTCTGCCCACAGCAGCATCATTTTGATATGCATTACAGACATAGACCTAGGAGATGGCAGAGAGAATTTCATTTCGCCTCTTCTAATCCAACAACGCCCACCCCTGCAACCTCAGGTGTGGAGGCTCTGTGTAGGCCAGCAGGGGAAAGGAAACCTTTTCTTCCTTTAAGGATTGTGTCCCCTTTCCCCTCCTCATGGACTGGAGGAGGGGAGTGCTGTGGCTGACTGACATATTGGCTCCAGAACTTCCAATGGGAAGGTTTATCAACCTTTCCTTTGCCTGCCACTATTTTGCACAGGGAAGAATAGTTTCAGATAGGGCTTTGCTGTTTGATCAGCAAAAGGAGCAGGGATTGGACACCCTGGTTCAAAGCATCAAAAATAAATAAATACATAAATAAAGGGATGGGAAAGTAAGTCATAGAACTACAAGAGTGTGAGAATAATGCCAGGCTACTCTTTCTTCAGGGGAAGGGAGTTGTTACCCAGGGCTTTGCTGAATCCGAAGCTCTTGATAACTTTACTCTTTGCGAGGAGGTGGCAGGAAATAAATCCATGGGGACATAGCTGTCCAGCTGATAGATAATTGGTGCAAGCAGGCAAACAAAAATGCTTTCACTCAACACTTCTACTTTTAGTCTCCAGCACCTACACATGTCCACAGCAGGTTAATAGAGCACCCCAGATTAACCCTAGATTCATATTTACCCACAGTCTTGGCAAGTTCTTGAGTGGATAACTGTAAACTTCCAGTTGCCAGCTTTCCATCTGCATGGGACCTTGAGAAGTGTCCAAGTGTCCATCGAGCTTAGATTTCTTCCTCTTTTTATACCCAATTTGTTAGTATTACATAGCTTGTTCATCAAAAAAACTGCTGAGCAGAAGCTAAATTACGAGCATGTGTGGAGTTTTCCAGCCTGAAGTGTGGAGTTTTCCATCAATTAACCAGCTGTATAGCAATAGTTAACGAGTGCCAGACTTCCCATCTTGCAAAACTGCATACTTTGGGGGGGAAAAAGCTCAGGTCAGGAGAGCACTGGGTAATGATTACACCTCAAGGTCACAAATATCCCACTCCCCTCCTGGTCTGTTAGTTGTGCTAAGGTTTCAGAAAGGCCCCTCCTGAGGATGATAATTCAGTAGTATAAATGTGCTAAACTCTTCCTCTTTATCCCTGCTTTCAGAACAAAGAGAGCATGTCACTGTAGCTGGTGACTGGATTTATGGACATATGATTGTTCATTTGGCCCAAACGGGGGGTGACCGGTTCCCCCTGGAAGGTCACCTCAGGGCCTTGGCAGTGAGTTGGCATGGATGAAGGGGCATGCGCTAGGGTCAGTGGATGTTCCTCTTAGAGTTCTTGGCCAGAGAGGGGCCATGTGAATGGATCAGTGTACATTTGGAGATTCAGTGATTTGGGTGATTCATAGATTCTAAGACTAAAAGGGACTGTTGTGATCTCGTCTGACCTACTGTATAACACAAGCCATAGAAATTCCCCAGAATAATTTCTACAGCGTATCTTTTAGGAAAACATCTAATCTTGATTTTTAAAATTGTTCCTGATGGAGAATCCATCAGAACCCTTAGAAAGTCATTTCAATGTTGTTAATTACTCTCACTGTTAACAATTTACACCTTATTTCCAGTATGAATTTATCTTGCTTCAACTTCCAGTCATTGGATTGTGTTATACCTTTTTCTGCTAGACTGAAGAGCCCATTATCAAATATTTGTTCCCCATATATAGTCTATTTATAGACTAATCAAGTCACCCCTTACCCTTCTCTTTGTTAAACTAAGTAGATTGAGCTCCTTGATTCTATCACTAGCAGACATGGTTTAGAATCCTTTAACCATTCTAGTGGCTCTTCTGAGAACCCTCTCCACTTTATCAACATTCTTCTTTAATTGTGGACACCAGAACTGGATACTGTATTTCAGTATCCAGTGTCAAATGCTGAGATAAAATAACCTCTTTATTCCCAGTCAAGTTTCCCCTATTTATGCATACACTGATTACATTAGTTCTTTTGGCTAAAGTGTCATATTGGGAGCTCATGTTCTGCTGATTATCTAGCATGACCCCCACATCTATTTTAGAGTCACTGATTCCCAGGATAGAGTCCCACATCCTCTAGGTATGGCCTATATTCTTTGTTCTTAGATATATACATTTATATTTAATCATCTTAAAAAGCATTTGCTTTTTGCTGGAGCCCAGTTTACCAACTGATCCAGATTGTTTTGTATCAGTGACCTGCCCTTTTCATCATTTATCACGCCCCCAATTAGATTGTCATCTTCAAACTTTATTGGTGATTTTAAGTTTTCTTTGAGATCATTAATAACAATATTAAATAGCGTAGGGCCTAGAACAGATCCCTGCAGGACCCCACTAGAAGCATACCTGTTTGCTGATTTTTCCCCATTTATAGTTGCATTTTGAGACCTATCAGTTATTCAGCTATTAATCCATTACATGTATGCCATGTTAATGTTATCACTTTATAGTTTTTTACTCACAATATAATGCTATACCAAGTTAAATGACGTTCAGAAGTCTAATCATATTACATCAAAACCATGGATTACTTTCGTCAATCAAATTTGGAATCTCATAAAAAAGATGTCTAGCTAGTTTGACAATATCTATTTTTTATAAACCCATGTTCATTAACATTAATTATATTAATCAAGTCACATATCAGCCCCTCCACTTGGTGTCAGAGTGCCAGGCTTATTATTACCCAAGTCATCCCATTTACCCTTTTTAAATATTGGCAAATCATTAGCTTTCTTCCAGTCGCCTGGAACTTCCCCTGGCATTGAAACTGTTGGATGCAAGTCATCCAAATCTGCTAATTTGAAAATGTCTATCTTTAGTAGTTGCAGTTTAACATCCTCCTGAGATACCAACGGAATGGAAAGAGTATCATCATATGATATCACAACACCTTGTTTTTCCCAATTATAGAAGAGAAATATTTCTGGGTGGAGTTAAGGATTAGGACAAAAAAGAGATTGTGATGGATACAAGTCATTTTCATGGGAGTGAGTGTAGGCTGGAGATGACACAGCAGACGGTTTGGCAAGGGAGCTGCCCGGCTTTCATAGGTGAACAAGGCCAGGAGCGGGGTAAATGGGTTGGTGGCTAAACAATATGGATGGGAAAGGTCTATGATTGTCTGCATATGTGACTGGGGAGTGAATATAACTTTGGCCTTTATTAGAGAAAGAATTGTTAACATGCTGGGAATCCAGCTGAGGGGAGGCAAGCAAGCAAATTGTTGGTGCCTCCTGGTGGCAAGTGCCTATTGCAGGTAATTGTTCAAGGAGAAAGGGGCACAATCGAATACTTTGATAAACCAGAATTGGAAGCAGATTAGGAGAAGGCATGTCTCCAAGGAGGTGCAGATTGGGGTTGGGGCTCCTAACGTCTTGTACATTGAGGGGCTACACTCTCTTCTACACACCCTTAATATTTGTGTAAGGTGAGGGTAATGGGAACCACATTAATGGGATAGGGGTCCGATGGCAGCCCTCTACCAGCTGGAATGGATTACCGAGGGGGGATGACCTGCTCTGGGCAAGTATTGCCAGATCTGTTATTTAACAAAGTTGCGGCCTGATTAAAGCTCATTCCTGGTGTCTTCCTGTGGTGTCTGGGGTAATGGGCCTGATCCTTTTCCTTGTAATTAGTGACAAAGCTCCCATTAATGTCAATGGAAGCAGGATCAGAACTCATTCCCCTTTTCATTACAATTTTTAACCTTCTTTTAATATACTTTGTCTACGTGATAACAATGGCTGCTTCTACAATATAACCTCTGCATTCTAATCCAAGTGATGAGAAGGGGCTAGAGATTTATTTAGTCCTGACTGCAAATGAAATAGTTACCGGTGTGTGTTTTGAATCACCAGTTACAGTGTAACAGTGGCATCTTTGAGAGAGAGCTGGCTCTAGAAATATTAAATGGGAACTAAAATCGTTTTGCCTTTAGCTTGCTTTCTGTCTCAGTGTATAGCCTACATGGGTCAGATTTGTTTGCACTGAACAGTAATGTGAATTTCTTTTAAATCTGAATTCCTCATTGGCTTTGGTTTTTGGAGGAATGCTTTTATTTGCCCCTGCTTCCATACCCATTGCTGTCTATCAAGACAAAATATCTACACCATTTGTTAGTTTTTCAGAGAAAATGTCCTCAACATTGAACAGGGGGTGAAGGGTATTTGGATTATACCTGTAATAGTAGAGCCTGTATTTGTTTTTCTTAACTGACATGTATGTGACATTTTCCAAAGGGAATTAACATAATTTTATGTTTTTCGTCTATTTACTCTGGATTGTCCATTTTTCAGGATATTCAGCAACATGAAATGGTGCATTTTATAATTTCTGCCAGAGTAGCTCACATGCATTAATGTGTATTTCCGTTGTTAAGATGTGTATCTGTTCTTGCTGTTTGCTATTGTGCTGTATAGAGCATTACTGACATGTGACTAGAATCGGAAATGGAATGAAAGAAAACCACCAGTATTGGCTAATTTGCTACCTATTCATATGAATGCTGGTTTCCAAAGAAGGGCCCCAGGAACCACACCATTTCTCCTCTCTCTCCCTCTACCCCCAAAAGCGCCTATCAATGGAATTGGTTGTGTTGCACAAAGGGTAATCAGTGGTGAGTGGTGCACTTCAAAAATCATAGGAAGGAGGTGTGCAGAAGGGGAGAGAGAGAGATGACGCGGTCAGTCACAGACAGATCAGTGGTGTTAAACAGAGATGAGCAAGATTATTTCATGTTTTGAGTAAAATGGAATTTTTATGGATTTTTTTTTTGTTTTGGTCAATTTTTCCTCCTATTTTTTTCAGTGATAAACTGGAGACTGAAAGCCAAAATTGTTCACTAAATGTGTTTAGATTTTGGTCATGTTTAGGGGTTCCGTTTTTGAAATTTTCACCAACAACATTTCTGAAAATCACTTTTTTCAGTTTTAATTCTCCATCAAAAAGAAAAATGTCATTAGAAATTTCAAAGAAAAACAGAATTCTTTTCAAAATCTCAAGCCAAACACAACTGGTATTTTTCAATCAGTTAATCTAGCGCAAATCCAGTCCTCTCTAACAGAGAGTCAGGCTTCACATTCTTCTTCTGCCCTGGGTATGCTCTCTCTGGTCCCTATTGCCTGTCACTCCCTGAACTCATTCTGACTGCTGCCAGGCCAGAGTTTTAGAACTGGAGTCCCAGCCAGCTGAAGTAACCCCCACTCTCTTCAGAAAATGGAGCCTTAGAGCAGAGGGGTGATAAATTAGATATTTTGCAAGCTTGAAGCATAACAGCTGCTGCCTGTCTGGTGTGCTCTCTTCCTGTTTACTGCTTTGATGTCATCACAGACCCTTCCTGCAACAAGGGTCTGCAGAACCAAAGTATCAGTGGTTCACAGTCAAGTTGGAAGGGTATATTGAGTGGGGTCTCACAGGGATCAGTTCTGGGTCTAGTTCTTTTCAATATCTTCATCAATGATTTAGATAATGGCATAGAGAGTATATTTATAAAGTTTGCAGATGATACCAAGCAAATAGGGATTGTAAATGCTTTGAGGGATAGGATTAAAATTCAAAATGACCTGGATGAACTGGAGAAATGGCCCGAAGTGAATAGGATGAAATTCAGTAAGGACAAATGCAAAGTACTCCACTTAAGAAGGAACAATCAGTTGCACACATACAAAATGGGAAATGACTGCCTAGGAATGACTACTGCAGAAAGCGATCTGCGGGCCATAGTGGACCGCAAGCTAAATATGAGTCAACAGTGTAACACTCTTGCAAAGAAAGCAAACATCATTCTGAGATGTGTTAGCAGGAGCATTGTAAGCAAGACATGAAAAATAATTCTTCCACTCTACTCCGCATTGAGTAGGCCACAGCTGGAGTATTGTGTCCTGTTCTGGGTGCCACATTTCGGGAAAGATGTGGACAAATTGGAGGAAGTCCAGAGAAAAGCAATAAAAATGATTAAAGCTCTAGAGAACATGACCTATGAGGAAAGACTGAAAGAACTGGGTTCGTTTAGTCTGGAGAAGAGACGACTGAGGGGGGACATGATAACAGTTTTCAAGTACATTGCAAGGAAGAGGGAGGAAAATTGCTCTCCTTAACCTCTGTGGATAGGATGAGAAGCAATTGACTTAACTTGCAGCAAGAGTGTTTTAGGTTGGACATTAGAAAAAATTTCCCAACCATCAGGGTAGATAAACACTGGAATAAATTGCCTGGGGGAGGGGAGGGGCGGGTTGTGGAATCTCAATCACTGGAGTTTTTTAAGAGCAGGTTAGATAAACACCTTTCAGGGGTGGTCTAGATAATGCTTGGTCCTTGCACATGCTATAAGTGCAAGGGACTGAACTAGACAACCTTGTGAGTTCACTTCCAGTCCTATGATTCTATAATCTGCAATTGAATACATAGATTGAATTTAAAAATAGCAGTTGGGGTTTTGTTCTGCCCTGGACTTGCTCTTTGCCCAGCCATTTGAATGGTGATGAATGGAACCATTTAAGAGGTGTGTCTGGTGCATATTATCATATTCATGGGGTCCTGGTGCATAGAACAATTACCACCAGTATAATATGATGCCACTGAAAAGGTTAAGTAATTAGAATGTTAATACCATTCTTATTTTTAAACCAGTTCCTTTCAAATGTGTCATATGTACTTGTCCTCATCCAAGATTAACGACATGACAAGTTTGAACTTTTAAAAGCAAGCCACTTTGGAGTTATTGGGAGAGCATAAAAAAGATCACTGTGCTTTGTACAAAAAGGAAACATGTAAGCTTTCTCCAGCCCCCTAAGTCAGAAGTGACATATCTACCCAATTTCCCTAAAACTTTCCAAAAGAATGTGGAGCTTAAATGGGAGGAAATTAGCCCAAAAAGGGTTGGTTAGTTAGTTTGTTGGCTGGATAAAAACTAAAATAGAATAGAATGTCTTCTGCAACCTCATTATTGCTGGTGTGACATGTTCTGACTCTTCTTCCTTCCATTTTTTTTCATTATTTTCTGAGAACTAAAACACATTGGGGCCAATTCACCATGCCACCTGACGTTTTATGCTACTTCAGCCATAAAAGGATCAGAAGTGACTGAGGGAAGTCCCCTACCGTCACCCCCACATGAGGGCTGATCCCTGGAAGGTGTAGAGCAGGGAAACAACCATGTACTACCCTTTCCTTGGCACTGCTGCAGCTTCGATGAAGGGTAACTCAAAACCTATGCTAAGGTCCAAACTAGCTCTCAAACAGCCATAGAATACCAGAAGGTCCCAAAGTAGATTCAGGTTACCTTCACTTCCTCTCACCCTACCCTGTTCCTTGCCAGTCATTATGGTGTACTGAGGGCTGTGAGTTGGGATTGTTAACTGCCATTTTAAGAGTGGGTGGTGGGTGAGTGGAGGGGAAGGTAGTGGGTCCTGTTTGCAGGCTAAAAGGCACTGTAGCAAAACATGGGAGATGTGTCCGTTTTGGAGAGAGCCAGCTTAAAGCAAGATGGGGGTAAGTTGCCTCTCATTGCCTTAGGGAGCAGGATTTCTATTCTTTTTCTCTTTGTTTTGAGGTTTTTGTGTGTTATTCTGAATTCTCAGGAACGGAGCAGCATTACGTTGCAACCTTCCAGTAAAAGTATTTATGTTTTTGTCTAATGTCTTTGTATGTGGTGAAACATAGCAATCATAGTTTGGCCAGAACAAAGAACTGATTCTGGGAGTTGTTGATTTTAACTCTCTTATGGAGCTAGCTGAGAATGGCCAGATAACTCTTCAATACTCAGCAAGGACTGAACAAAAGGATGGGTGGTGATCAGAACTTCCATATGAACAGTGGGGACGAGAGTCCCCCACTTGATATTAGAACGATGGAACCACAAAACCACATGATCTAAGCCATGCACCCCAGCACCTTCACACTAAACTCAGAAACTGAAATGAAATCAAGGTATTACAGCCCACAGGAGACGTGACTATTATGTGCCACAGGCAGAGAACAGGGGGGACCAAGAATCACCAGTGCCCCAGGCCCCTGTGATGGCAGGGAAATGATTCAGTGAGATCTGCCCAGATAATCCTAGCAAGTGACCCACACCCACATGCTGCAGAGGAAGGAGTAAGCCGCTCATGGTCACTGCCAATCTGGCCTGGAGGAAGATTTGTTCCTGACCTCACATCTGGCAGTCAGCTAGGTCCTGAGTATGTGAGCAAGAACCAACCAGTGAAACACCTGAGAGACAGAATGTGTTCAGTACCACCTCAGGGCCCTGGCCCTCCTCACCCTGCGTCCCATTCCTGATGATTCAGAGGAAAGAGATTAACAAACCAATCAACCCAGAATACACGGGGGGGGGGGAAGGGAGGGGGAACAAATCCCTTTCTGACCCCCACTGGTGGCCAGCTGAAACCCTGAAACATGAACTTTTAGGAACATCAGAGAAACATGAAGTGAGCTCCAGGGCTATTGAGCCCTGCCCCCCACCATCACAAACAACCTACACATAATTTCACTCTATCTGCAGCAGCTGGTTTAGCGGTGCCGACACCTCCAGTCAAGCCGTACTTCTCAACTCCTCTGGCTGAGGGTTAGTTGCTCTTCCTCTGTCCCTTCTTCCTCTGTCTCAGCAGAGCAGAGCAAAGGAACGCGATGGATGTGCTCATCCCCTGTAATGCTGCATTCCACGGGATAAGCGGCGTTGTATCAACTTATGTAGCTGTGGTCAAAATTCACTATAGAGAGAATGAAGTGTCACTCCAGATGCAATGGAAATGCCCCTGGGGATGTGCTGAAGGAATTTTGGAATTTTACGCATTGCTCTGTGCAAAATGTTTCATTGCACGTGAAGCCACTGTAAGCAAGTTTCGCTGTTTTAAATAGATTCACAAGAATCCTATCAAAGCCAAAAGAACTTCCACAGCTCCCAGTTTGCTAGTGCAGTCACTTCATCCAGTATATAGCAGTCAGATTCACTGGCATGACACCAAAGAACTCACCTTCTAATGCTTTAAGCTGAGGCATGTTCTGCCTCAGTTGATGGAACATTTTAAAGGAAGAGGGATTTTAAAGGGCAGCATCCCAAAGATGTTGGAATCTAAGTCCCCTGTCAGAAGTTAGGGAAAGGGAAAAATGCTATGCAACTTAAAGAGTACACCCTTCATTCCACCCCACTCACCTACGGCATTCAGAGGAAGACATGACAGTTTTGGGTGGGGCAGCCCCCTGCATTATTAGGTAATAAGGTATCGGGTATCAGAACAATAACATAAAATGTTATTAGTGATGGGGCCACCGCCAGGGCCACTCCTAGGCCATCCAGGTTGGGCTAGACAACCCACTGCTTTGAGTGAGGTGTTTATGTTTTCCGAATGTTTATTGTTTGAATGTAGATACGGTCCAACTGTAGACTGTGTGATCATTCATAGTGTTACTTCATCTGTAAACTGATAAAGGAGAGGAAAAGAGATGTACGTGGAACATTTGGACCATGAGAGGCAGAAAGCTCACTTAGGGAACACCACAACTTCCTATCCAGGGACCTTTCTTTTTTAAAGGGATCCACAGTGTTTAGACTTTTCTTTCCGGAATAGGTCCAAGCATCTGGACAATTCCAGTATTTGCACATTTCAAAAGACCATTGAGCTGTTGTCCTGGATCTGATACTAAAGTTCTCATGCTATCTGAATTATCTGGAAGCAGATAAAATCTCTCTCTCTCCCCCATGTATCTCATCTACCAAATGTGTACACAGACATGCTGTAAATAGATTTAAATGTAGATACAACTAAATATACCAACAGTGAAATCCAATAATAAAAATTGCAACCAGCCTGATTTAACCCCCCATGGATTTTTTAAAAGGGATTAGATAATTTTATTTTCCTTAAATTGTGGTTCTACTTTGAAAAGTGATTGTAAAAATGGCCTTCCGGGGTTCCATGTTCATCTCTTTTTTTCATATCAAATATGTTCAGTTTGCAAGTTACAGGATGGATTTGCTTTCTATTGGCTTTGCAAATTCAGCCTAAAAACTCAGAGTCAGGCTGGGTTCTTACCATCTCATCTATTACTACCATTAATAATGGTTCTACAGGCCAAATTGTGCCTTCAGTGACCCCCGTGCAACTACACTGGCTTTGCACGTACGCAACTCATTGGAACTTGATTAACAGTTCTGATGAGAATACACAGAATCCTTGAAGGAACAGAATCCATCTCTGTCTATGTATTAGCCATGTTGGTGCTGCAGGGGTAACAGGAGTATAATTTATTTTTGTCATTAAAAGGAAGCAGAAAGTGCCATTTCACTGTCATTTTTTGGATCACCGAGGCACTATGAATCAATGTCCCTTGTTAGCTGAACCTCATGCTTTAATACTTCTAATAAAAATTATCTGCCTTCAAGTAAGTAATACATTAATATTAGAAAGATGTTATGCATACTTAGTTATTTCGCAGATCTAAAACATTAAACTGAAATATAGGCATTTTCAGCCATTGCAATAGATGCAGTACGTTTTATTAACTTAATTCATTCAAGAAAAATATGTGCTTTATGTTTATAATAAAAAGTAATTTTGAAAGAGGCAGTAAACTTGCAAGTGTTTTTGCTACATAAAAAAGACAGTATGATGATTTATGTTTGTATGGATTAAGTTTTAAGAAAAGTTTTATACTCCTGAATGTATTCTGATGCTTGGAACTTTAATAGCCCCTGCTTGTTGGCAGAAGCTATTGTCTGCTTTCTTTTGTTGGAAGCTATCCATCCCAGCCACTTTAACTTTTTGTTGTTGCGTTTTAGTCCCAAAATGCTGTTGGCAGTGTTCTTTATGCTGAGTCAAGATTCTTGTTATAAAAATTCCATAATTCTGCCAATTAGGATGAGATAATAGGCTATTGAGGCTAACTAATTTAGGTAACTTTTCAGGTATGCGTATTTAAACAAGGGATGCATGAGAAATGTGAAAAATGCTAGCATTGATCGGAAATGCAAATGTGGCATTTGTTCAGCTTAGTGTGAATACCCGTGCACCAGGCAACAACACAAGAAGTGCCAATTAGAATGCAGTCGTGGCTCCAAAAATTCAGCCTTTCTTTCAGCTAATATGGCATTTATTCTTTCCCTTTGTGTGTGTGTGTGTGTGGCTTTGCTTTAGCTACCAGCACAGAAATGCCAATCCTGTTTGGATTTTATTGGAACTAAAAATGTATTATTGTGCCAAGCATTAGTAAAGAAATGTTCTGCCTGAGTTTTTTTTCTATAATGGCTAGCATTTTAAGAGCTATGCCATGTAGGTCAATCAGTATTAGGAATGATAGAAGTAGTTATCTTCCAGAGAGGACAGTGGTATAATAATGTTTATTGCACATCATTTTTCAGTGATTTTATGCTATCATTTAGGAGATGAAGGAAATGGCTCTCTAGCAGGCATGAACGTAAATAAATTAAACATTAAGAACCAGTGCGTTGTAATCATCTTTCTTTAAGATTGCACTAAATGGTTGCAATCAGTGAAATAGATGAGAGTTTGCATTAAATTGTTGTTCCAGAATCTATATCATACCAGCTAAAACCATGTATGATAAAATAGCTCAGGTTCAGGGAGCAATCTAATTATGTCACAGGCATGCGTTGGTTTTAAAATAACGTGCTGGTCAGGTAACTCATTAGCAACATTATTCTCTTTTATGTTAATATACATGAAGTGACAAAAAGAAGCAGGAGAAAAACCTTTGCCATTTAGTTCCTGATCTTTCTTTTTAATATTGTTTTATATAAACGTAGATGCTGGCCTTGAGGATCAGGCAGGCGCATAATGTGGGTGTTACCATTATGCTTGTTCTTTGCACCCTAACTGTGTTGACTTTGGAGACACATCTTTTGAAATTCATGTTGTCCTTGAGGGGCTTCTCTATCGCTATCAATTTTATGTAGAAGGTGCTTAGATACTGTGATGATGGATGGATGGCAGTATAAAAGGGGGGGGAGGGAAGCTGATATTTTCTTTGGAAAAAAAGAAAAACCATAACTGTTGGCACAAATACCAGAAATAAGGGAGGGCTCAAGTCAGCAAAGACAGGGTGGAAATTTGCCCCTTAAAGTCATTAAATTTGGCCCTTCAGGTATTCAAGTCACAGCACACAGTGGGCACAATTAAAAATTCAGTACCTCTGTTACCTATGGTAATCTACAGTGTCTCCTATTCATTGAAAAGAATATTATGGTACCATAGTTGCTGCAAAGCAGCAAATGTTTTCTTAGACTATGGACCATGCTGTCCACGGAGTAACAGTAACTCAGCTGACCATTTGAGGATTCCCTTTGCATAAGGTGCCTCACAGCTACCACAGCTGCCCCAATATTGCCCATATCCCAGCTCTGGCACAGGGGTCATGGATAAAAGTGGGATTTCTGCATTGTCCAGCTACTGGAATGGCCCTCTGAGGGTACTGGACAGGTGCCCCAATTGAAAGCAGTCTTCAGGAGTTTTCTTAGTGAGGTGTTTTTAGAGCAGCTACTGTTAACTGAATATTTATTACTTTCCTTCTAAATTCTTTTCCTTTCCATTTATAAATTGTCCCCTTCCCCACCAATTTATTTTGGAGTTTGTATTTTTAGGGGATCTCATTTAATTATATTGTATTTGTTTTTATTCTGTTGTACATCATTCTGCATGTTTTAGGAGAATAAAGTTGTGGGAAATTATATAAACAAAATTATTACAGTATAAACTATTACATTGTCTGGCATTCACCGTCCTGCAGAATGCCTAGAAATCACACTCCATAATGTGTCCTATTGCTTCCTGTGATGAATTATGACTGTATTGTGAGGAAAAACTGCTCTTTTGTGTCAAAATCTGTCATTTTATTTTGTCTATTTGCAGGTATTTTAACTTTGATCCCTTCTCTATGGTTTCAGGCTGAGGTGTGAAGCTGGATAAACTGGAAATTCAAACATTTGAGAAATTCATGGTGGGGCTGCTTCAGAGTCATAAAAAATCTATTATTAATGCTCTCACAGCATGTTTTCCTAATGTTTGTCTGTAACGTCATGAGATTTTCCATTAGATAAGTAACAATTGGTTGTTTCTTTGGGAACAAAACTGATGTATGTGTAACAGGGTGGCTTTCTCCTTAAGGGCTGTGGCTAGCCGACCCTGATTACTAAAGAGGCCCACCTGGTTTGGATCAAGGGGTTCCTTATGAAGAGCAGCAAGAAGCTGCATGATGTGGACAAGAGGAGAAAGAAGTCAGGGACATAGCTCGAGCCAGAAAGGGCTGGGATCAGTGATTTGTGTGGAGCAGAATAGGACAGAAGAAGAGTTCCATGGTTGGCAGGAGATCCAGGGCAGAGTATGAACTTTTGTGGAATAGCTCTGGACTTTATTTTGGGGACACTGAGGATCGTTTAACCTATTTTATTATTAAACCAGCCCTAGCTGGAGGTGCTGTTAGCCACAAGAGAGACTGTGTGGAGGTCTTAAGGGGCCAGCAAGTGGGAACTAAATGGGCTAGGATACCTGTAAAGCAACTGCTGGACATGAGAGGGCACTCAGTGAGTGGCCATCCTACTACAGTATGCCATTAGGCTAATTTTACTTTACTTTTTCAGAATAAGAAGCAAGTGTTATAATCCTAGAGGAAACATAAAGCTAGACTAGCTGCAGAAAGAGGTTTTAACCTTTTTCCTCATTATGTAAATTGTGCTGTGTTTACCACTTTTCACTAATGCCTATCCTATTAGTCTTACACTGCAGTCTGGAGCAACCAAAAGGAATCCGTCAATGTTTCCGCTCATTTCAGCTTTCTGACAAAGCACAACATTCAGAAGGGCTTTCTGATCAATCTGGGTCCTCTGGACTTGGCGGGAGATATACTAAACTTAAAATGTTGATCTTGTTGGTCTTTCTTGAACTTTCTTTCTGTTCAGAATATATTGAAGCAGCTAGTGGAAAACTGATAACAGGTTGGTGTTGTACAGTGCAATGTAGTGTACAATAATGAAACATTTTTTCTGCACTTCATTAGTGACAATCTGAATGTTCTGGTTCTACCCAATAGGCTAACCAAACAGGATGCTGTAATTCATTGCTTGTGTGTATCAGCCTGACCATATTACAATTTAAATAATTAACATAAATTTTGAGTGTATAAAGCTAGACAGCTATTCACCAAAGAAAGAAAGAAAATGCTAGGATACAATAAATAGCTCTCATATTCACTGCTGATTTTCTCCAGTTGTGTTCAGACAGTTTAACAGATGGTCCATTGACTCTCTTAATGTGAATGCAAGAGTCCAATCAAAATTAATGCAAAAGAAAGTTATTTTTCCCTATGTAGAATGATTTGTCTTTTCCCTTTTTATTTAACTCTCCCTACAATGGACTGTGCATGCATCAGGTAGCTTTTCTTATGAAGTACACCTGCAAATAGTGTGAGCACTCTCCATAAAAGTCATAAACAAAATTTGAGTCCCATATGAGTCTTCACATCTGAGTGTGTGTCTGATAATGAAGTGTAATATACAGTCCAGTATCCTTTTCTGATACTGACACCAAGATCCTTCTTTAAAGTATTGCTCCAGTGACTGAAAAAGCGATAAATATACATAAAACCAAAGAGATCTGGTTGGATCTCTGCTTTAGCCACAGCTCAGGATAAAAGGCCTGATCCTGCAACTTCTAGATAAGCAAAACTCCCATTGAAAGCAATAGGCATTTTGCATACACAACCAAAGGACCACCAAAATTCATGACAAGGTCAGGAGCAGAGGTCAGAGCACAAGTTCACCATGGGCTCCAGTTTGAAGGCAAGCTCACATACATCGCACAGAATTTTACAAACAGTAAACTCAAAACTACAAGAATAAAAAGTACAAAACCATATAGTTTAGCTCTTATATTTCTCCAGAGCTTCCTACCCTGACTCCTGGTCAGCACAACCTCCTTCTTTCTTATCTCTGAGGGTAACACTCGCAGTTGTTAAAATGCTGAACTTAAATAGATTCACTGACACTTAACTAGCACTTAACTAGCTTGTGGCTGGAAGTACGTCCCTGAACTGCCTCTGAACCCTGCCTAGAATTTACTTTGCCTAGTCCCTGATTGTTGTCTTCCTTGATAGGATTTTTTTTCTATGGACACCAATGGAATTGCTGGTGGTTGGGATTTAGGGTCCTTCCAGGGGGCACCAAAAGATCTGAATATCACATTCCAGGGAGACGATTGCAGTCTGTACTTAGGGCTGGTCTACCGTATAAGTTATTGCACAGCAAGACAGGGTGTGGACCATTTGGGACTTTCAGTGCACTGTAGCAGTGTCCATACCAGTAGTTACTGCATGGTAAGCTAGTGTGCTGTAGATTCACACCCTGCCTTGCCAGGCAGTAACTTGCTGTGTAGACAAGCCCATAGTGAGCAGTGTTTGACTCCATTACATACTAATGTGTAGCATTTTGCCTGCAACTTTTATAAATGAGATTAAATTGTCAATGCTGATTAAAGCTGCTTTAATCTGATCATTAAAACACAATATATGTAGGCCCTGATTTCCAGAAGTGCTGAGTACCTACAGCTCCCTTTGCATTAGGTGTAGTTGTGGTATTCACTATGTCTGAAACTGAAGCCCCTGATACCAACTGAATATTAATACCTAAGTTACCTGTCCATTACCATTTGGTGCTACACCTGCCTGACCATTTACCCTTCATTTGCTTTGGCTGTTTAACCTTTGACTTAGTTTATGGGGAAAATGTGCCTTGTCCTTAGGCATTACAACTGGCATTATTACTAAGACCATTTCCTTGACATGGACAGTATTTTATTATGTTTGTCTATTTGAATGCAGTCAGTTCCCACAATACTGAGGAATATTCATAACCTTTGCCTATCTCAGAATAAACTGGAAAGAGCCTGAAATTTCCTCCCTCTATTATTTACCTAACTTACTACTCAAGTGGAAGTCTTCCCCAGCCTGCACTGTCTTTAAAGCATTGCATATTGTTTCATAGCCCTGCAGGTTTTATAAGCTTAAGCATAAGCTCCACTTAAGCAAATGTCTCACATAATTAAATAGTTGGATGCATTTCTCTCATTACTCACTGTCCACATAAATTAAATCAAAATGATAATCTTACCTAAGTGTACATAGTTATTCCAAGATATTTTTATTTGGATTGATGGCAAATATTTTAGGTAATAATAATGTTTCAAACTATCTTAACTTGTGCTCTTCAAATTTCAATAGCTAGATAGGGTCACCGGGGGTCAGTGCTTGGATGGGGGATCTCCAAGAAAAACCCAGATGCTGCCAAAAGTGATGTGGCTATTTCACCATTGGGCACATTCACCCAATAGTTCAGAATGGTACTAGGGGAAAATGACCTGTTTGAAGTGCCATCTTTTATATGGAGGCATAGAACTGAGTTTCTGACCATCTGTGATCATTAAGGATCCCAGAATATTTTTAAAAGAGTAAGAGTGTTGACTCCATTGTCCTGGCCAATTTCCAGTGTATCCAGCCTGTCTATCTAATTGCCCATGATAGTTCACGCAGGGGAGAAATTCTTTTTCACTTCTTGTATTAAACAGTTTTATAATGGAGCTTTTTGTTATGATTGCTGCATCCTATTCCAAATGTAGTTGCATTTCAGTGCTGGATGAAGTTGTAATTCCCATGCATGTAGTTTGGTGCTATATGAGGCCCTTATTCTGCAAACAAAATCCTACATATTTCGTGCCTGCATGTCAATGAGTCGCCTCATGGGATTTACTGAACTAAGCTACAATGCTGTAAATTCCACTTTTCCTAGGTGCAGTGCATCTACTTTAGGAGGTTACACCAGTGTAAATATACCAAAATGAAAAAGCCAATAGATGTAGAAAATGCCTATAGATAGATCCAGATCCAAATGTCTTCAAACTTCAGGTGTTCAGATCTGGAGTTTTGGGTTGGGTCTAACATTGAGGAAATTCATAGATTCTGAGGCCAAAAGGAACCAGTGTGGTCATCTAGTCTGCCTTCTTCTATAATACAGGCCTTAGAAATCCCCCCAAATAATAGTTCCTTTTGTACTAGAGCATATAGTCTAAAAAAAATCCAACTTTGATTTAAAATTTGCCAGTGGTGAAAAATCCACCACTAGTTGTGGTAAACTATTCCAATAGTTAATTACCTCACTGTTAAAAACAAAATTATACCTTATTTCCCATCTGAATTTGTCTAGCTTCAACTTCCAGCCATTGGAACTTGTTTATATTTTTGTCTGCTATACTGAAGAGATTATTATCAAATATTTGTTCCCCATGTAGATATTTATAGACTGTACTCAAGCAAACCTTAACCTTCTCTTTATTAAACTAAATAGATTGAGCTCCTTGAGTCTATCACTATAAGCCATGATTTCTAATCCTTTGATCATTCTCATGGCTCTTCTCTGAACCCTCTCCAATTTATCAACATCTGTCTTGAGCTGCAGGCAATAAAACTAATCACAGTCTTCCAGCAGTAGTCGCACCAGTACCAAATACAGAGGAAGATTAACCTTTCTACACCTAATCAAGATTCCCCAGCTTATGTATCCAAGGATCTCATTAGTCCTTTTGATTTCGGCGTTGCACTGGAGCCTCATGTTCTACTGATTATCCAATGTGACCCTAAATCTTTTTCAGTCACTGCTTCCCAAGATAGAGCCCTGTATCCTGTGATTATGGCCTACATTCTTTGTTCCCAGATATATACATTTACATTTAGATATATTAAAAACGCATAGTTTTTTTGTGCCCAGGTTATCAAACCATCCAGATCACTCAGTATCGGTAACCTGTCCTCTTCATTATTTACCATTCTTCAAATCTTAGTGTCTGCAAAGTTTATCAGTGATGATTTTGTTCCCTTCTAGATGTGTAGAGCTAAGAAATTATCGCTGTTGGATTCCACTAAAAAAACCCTTCCCTCTATGATGATTTCCTGTTTGCAATTGTGTTTTCAAGACCTTCAGTTAGCCAGTTTTTAATCAATTGAATGTGGGCCATGTTAATTTTGTATTGTTTTAGTTTTCTAATCACAGTGTCAACCGAGTCAAATGCCTTATAGAAGTCCACTACATCAACACTATTACCTTTATCAACCAATCTTGTAATCTTATTTTTTTTTAAAAAGGATATTAAATTGCTGCTGGTACCTTAAAGGGTTATTTGTCTAAGGATAGACGTTGTGCATTGTTACTTAAACAACAAATGGAAACCATTCACTTAAATAAAATATCTTAAATATTTTTTTCACAAAGAGAAACAAGTCATTTGTTACTGAGTGAGCTAAAAATCTCATTTACAGAAATTCCTTTAATTCCTGATTAAACTTCATTTCATTGCTATTGAAACATTACAAGCACAAGTTTGTTCCCATTTCTTTCAGATTTGGTGGAAGCCAGCTAAAGACATTGGAACTACGGTAGCCTATTCATGCAAGTGGTAAGCTGAGACTTCTGCTTAACTCCATTTTACTGTTTTAACACAAAATACCAAATCAACCCCATCCTATTTGTCTTTCATCTGCCTGTCTGACAGCTACATTGTAAGCTTTCTGGGGCAAGGGACTGTCTTTTTTTGTTTCTTGTCTACCATAGTCATCTGTGAGAGTTCCTAAGAGTTGACATAATGTAAATATTGTAGCCAGTACTGCCTTTTGCATTACATGATTGTTGATCTGTGGTAGAATGTAATGAAAAAGGACCACTTTCTAAGTGCAAGATGTGTTACAATCATTTGAAGAATTTGCTTTCTTTGGGTTGAATTTTTGGGTATATTTGAGAGAGCAGAAATTGAAGCCCTAACATTTGACCAAAGTTGGGAGTGCTAAGGACATGCAAATCCATTTGAAGTCAACATGAAATATATCTTTTACAGTTTTATCTAGTGTTGTCAAAAAGAAATGAAAAGATCCAGTTGCATGTTCAAAGGCACTGAGCTACACTTCAGAAAGGATTTAGTAGCAATTTCTTCCAACTATTTTTTACTACTAGAAAAGATTAATATCTCACATTGTTTTCAGATTAACATAAACCATCCCTGAAGTCACTGTGTGTTATTTTGGAAGGACAGTTATTGAGGGTTGTATTATTGGCAGATAACAAAGGTGTTTTCATGTTAATTTGGAAGCATTGTTCATGTAAGTAGTTTAATATCACCATCATCTTATTATTGTAAATAGTTAAGAACCTCCATCACCTTTCCTGAAATAATTTGAGTGACTTAAATTAAATCAATCAGCATCAGGACAATTTACTGATTGGAAATTGTTGAAATATAGGGTCTTGTTTAACATTATTCTTATGTACTATGTGTATTTATCTTGTAAAAAAAACCCAGAGACTAAATACTTTCCATTATTTAAAGAAACGAGGGTACTTGAAAACTAACTAATTGTTAGTTAACAATTAACTAATTGTTAGTTAACTAATTAACTAGTTGTTAGTTAATTGTTAGTCAACTAATTAACTATTGTTAACTAATAATTGCATATTTTATTTAGAGAATTGTACACTATGATGTTGAAAAATAAGAATGTTTTCTGGTAGCAAGTATTTAGAATGGACTATATAATAATTTTACAGATGGATGCCATATTACTGTACCCCGTCAATTATGGGGAGAGATGTGCTCTCACTTGCTGAGCAGTGAAAGAAGGATTTGGGAAAACATAATGGCTCTGAATATTTCTACTAAACTATTTGGAGTTTTAAGCTGATAAAGATGTTTCCATGTATTACCTGCAAAGGAAAGAGGTGAGCATTGGTGGTGTCCCAAGACACACCTGGAGGAGGAGATCCCTCAGGTGATTCAAGAGAAAGTGTAAGTCTGTAGGTAATACTGTTTTTAATAACAGAATTGGCTGAGGGTCAGTAAACATCTCTAGATCATAAGTTAATTGGGTGAAAAGTTGATTTCCTTGTCTACAAAACATGCATATACTTTCACTTTTGTTTTATTGCCTTCTGTTGTTTTTGAGACTTAGCAATTTTGAAATGTATGGTGAAAATAAAATGGTCTTTAATTTCCTTTGACTTGTAACTGTTGATTTTAGTATAACAGTAAATTGTGTAGAGAGGGAATATGGCTACCCTCAAACATGTTACTCTTCTATCAATAGAGAGATTAGGCAAAACTCTCAGACCAGACAAACAAAATGGCTGGAGGGCTGCTAGTAGCATAAAAATATTCAATTTTCTCTTCATAATATCATTACAAATTCCCCCACTACAGTTATTTTGGGGTCTATGGCAACAGAATGTGCTATTAAGCTATTAAGACTGCATTTTATAGCAATCTGTCAGGAATTTAATGTTTTTTAAAATATATTAATGCCTTTTTAAAATGTTTATATGGAATGGGTGAATGTGATGGGAAACAGTTGAGTTAATTTGCCTGAGAACCTTGAGCGATGCCAAGTTCAACACTTAAGCCTAGTGTATGCTGTAAATTTATATTGGCATACCAACTGTGACACTGGTAGACCAGGTCTTACCAGAGAGTATTAGGCCAATCCAATTGTGCATTAATACAGATCAAATTGATTGTTGAAGATAGAAATGTGTATTTGGTGTTTAAACTCCATGAAAACTAATGGGACGTTATTTGCATTGTTTTCACTTATCTGTATCTTGTTATAATGTAATAAAAAATATTTACATTGTGTATACCTCTGTAACTAAATAACCCTTCAAAGAAGCCTTGTGGAATGTTAATGAAGGACTTTAACAGAAAAGTACTAATTTCAAAGCAAGTGGCCATTGTGTGTGATGACCAGAGCTCAATAACTCAAAGTGTATTCCTCACTCACTGTCATAAAAGAAAAAGCCCATGTGTGTAGAACACTGTCAACTTGTTTTCTTTCAGAAAAACTATAAAACATGGTTCAAGGAGAAGATCTGGAGTAAATGACTGGTCTCTTGGGACTGGGAGCAACCTGATGTGGTGTGATTTTTGGTTTAAATGACCTTTTATCATAAAGTCCAGTTTGTCTGGGTGGCAAGATAGGCTGGAGTTTCTAAGGGGGATGTCTGGGACTCTATGATAAGACTGATATAGTGATCCAGGAGTTCACATTGTTTACTGCAGGGGTCTCAAACTCGCGGCCCGCGGGCCAACTGCGGCCCGCGGGCTTGTGTCATGCGGCCCGCAGTCCGAATCCGGCTGCAGGCTTGTGCTGGCATTTTTTTTTGAGCGGAGCTCCGGGAAGCTGTGGCCATCTTAAAAAGGAAATGGCCGCCGAATGTGGGCCCCACAGAGAGATTTGACGGCGGACAGTGGAGCCTGCAAGTCCCTGTGAGAGCCTCTCTCTCCTACTGTGCCGCTGAATTTTACCCTGCGTGGAGATTTTTTCGGCGGAGAGTAGAGCATGAAAGGTACAGTAGAGTAGTGTGTGTCATGTGCGGCCCCCCTGAACTCCACTCAATGTAAATGCGGCCCGCCACAGCAATTGAGTTTGAGATCCCTGGTTTACTGGTTTGGTGAAATCTAGTTATACAACACCACCCCCAGCTTGTGGTATGTGCCCTGTTTTCTGATAATCTGCCTTTATGCAGGCACTCACAGTTGTGAGTCACTCCAGACAGCACAAAACCTATGTCAGTCAACAGTGGGAAAATCCATCCCTGTGCCTGATGCAGCTATGTCTACAGAAGAGGGCTTCCATTGACATAGCTAACTTTGTTCAGGGAAATGGTAGTCCTATGCCGAAATAAACCTTTCTTTTGGTGTTTGACTCCCTCAGGGAGGGATGGCCAGGATTCCCTTGGAGACTAATATGAGGGGGAAAGAAGTCCAAGAGAAACCTTATTGAGGGCACAGGAATAAACCATTCCAATGTGCAGAAAGAATAGCAAATATGGCAGGCAATCAGCTTGGCTTAACAAAGAAGTCTTTGGTGAGCTAAAACACAAAAAGAATGCTTACAAGAAGTGGAAGCTTGGTCAGATGACCAAGGAGGAGTATAAATATACTTCTCAAACATGCAGAGTGATATCAGAAAGGCCAAAGCGCAATTGGAGTTGCAGCTAACAAGGGATGTGAAGGGAAATAAGAAGGGTTTCTACAGGTATGTAGGCACCAAGAAGGTGGTCAGGGAAATTGTGACCCCCTTACAGAATGGGGGAAGGAATCTAGTGACAGATGATGTGGAAAAAGCTGACATACTCAATGCCTTTTTTGCCTGTCTTCACAGGCAAAGTCAGCTCCCAGACTACTGCACTGGGCAGCACAGAATGGGGAGGAGGTGAGCAGCTCTCAGTGCTGAAAAAACAGGTTCAGGACTATTTAGAAAGGATGGATAGTCACAAGTACATGGGGTTGGATGCAACGCATCTGGGTGTGCTGACGAGTTGGTTGATGTGATTGCAGAGCCATTGGTCATTATCTTTGAAAACTTGTGGCTACTGGGGGAGGTCCTGGACAATTGAAAAAAGGTATATATATAGTGCCCATCTCCAAAAATGGAAAAAAGGAGTATCTGGGGAATTACACATCAGTCAGCCTCACCTCACTCCCTGGAAAAATCATAGAGCAGGTTGTCAAGGAATCCATTTTGAGGCACTTGGAAGAGAGGAAGGTGATCATGAACAGTCAACATGTATTCATGCCTGACCAACCTGATTGCCTTCTGTAATTCAATGACTGGCTCTGTGGATGTGGAGAAAGTGGTGGACATGATATGCCTTGACATTAGCAAAGTTTTTGATACAGTCTCCCACAGTATTCTTATCAGCAAGTTAAAGAAATATGGGTTGGATGAATGGACTATACAATGGATAGAGAACTGGCTAGATCATTGGGCTCAACGGGTAGTGGTCAATGGCTCAATGTCTAGCTGGCAGCCGATAACAAGTGGAGAGCCCCAGAGATTGTGATAGGGCCAGTTTTGTTCAACATCTTCATTAATGATCTGGGGAATAGGGTGGATTGCACCCTCAGCAAATTTGCAGATGACACTAAACTGGGCAGGAGTGGTAGATATGATGGAGGTCAGGAATTAAGATACAGAGTGATCTAGACAAATTCTAGGATTGGACCAAAAGAAATCCAATGAGGTTCAACAAGGAGAAGTGCAGAGTCCTGCACTTAAGATGGAAAAATCCCATGCACTACTATCGACTGGCTAGGCAGCAGCTCTGCATAAGAGGGCCTGGGGGTTACAGTGGACAAGAAGCTGGATATGAGTCAACAGTGTGCCCTTATTGCCAAGAAGACTAATGGCATATTGGGGCTTATTAGTAGAAGCATTGCCAGCAGGTTGAGGAAAGTGATTATTTCCCTCTATTCAGCACTGATAAGGCCTCATTTGGAGTACTGTGTCCAGTTTGGGCCCCCCACTACAGAAAGGATGTGGGCAAATTGAAAGAGTCCAGCAGAGGGCAACAAAAATGATTAAGGGGCTGGAGCACATGACTTATGAGAAGAGGCTGAAAGAACTAGGCTTGTTTAGTCTGCAGAAGAGAAGAATGAGGGGGGATTTGATAGCAGCCTTTAACTACCTGAAAGGGGGTTCCAGGGAGGATGGGGCTAGGCGGTTCTCAGTGGTAGTAGATGACAGAACAAGGAGCAACACTCTCAAGTTGCAGTTGGGGAGGTCTAGGTTGGATATTAGGAAAAATGTTTTCAACTACTAGGATGGTGAAGCACTGGAATGAGTTACAAGTGATTGTCTAATCTCAAGTAACTTCTAAGTGCAAGAGCCAAGTGGAATTATGGAAGGGTTTTCTAAACATTTCACTCATCTATAAAGAATGAAATTTCAGCACAATCCTCCCCACTGTGTATTGTTGTTCAGTTTGTTTTTCATTGTAGTTAAGCTTTTGTGTATGTGTGTGTGCTATTACAATTTTGCTTTGCTTTCTGGAATCCAGAATAGCAGCTGTGTGTGTTCTGGCCCACTGAGAGCTGGCGACACATATCCCTGCTACCATTTTAAACAGCAGTGCAATGGCACTAATTTCTTTTTATAACTCAGTAGACAGAACTAAATACATATATATAATTTTACATTAAAATGTAAAGTGTGTAACTGGGTAGGCTTTAGATTTTTACAAGAAAGGCAAGGATACTCTGGAATGATACTTGACTTGGTTTTAAAGGTCCATTCTTGCAAACCCTTAATCAGGTGAGTAATCCCATTGATTTCAAGGAGACTGCTTTCACAGCTATATAAAACTTTAGGTAGGCAGATAGAATAAGGGTACACATGATCAGTGCTTTGGGCCTGATCCAAAGCTTGTGGAAGTCAATGGAAGTCTTTCCATTGACTACAGTGGATTTGGTATCAGGCCCTTAATGAGATTTACGATAATTGCCTTTTTTGAATAGCTGTAATTTAGTGCAAATAATAGTGATGAAAAGGAGGTAGCAACAAAAGAACAAGAAAGCAGATGGAGGAGGCCAAATAGCAGTCACAGCTCATCCTACTGAATTTGCAGAGTGCTCTAATGGTAGCCAGGTACGGGCTCCAGTAGACCTTCTCTGACAGACCTCCATAGCTGGCGCTTCTCATCTGAGAACACCCGGCCTCAAATTCATTCCTTTCTGAACATAGGGATTGAGAGCAGAGCTGCTGCAGTCTATTGCAACTGGCAGACACAGATATAAGCTGAGAGGTTTCCCAACTTTATCATTAGTTTTGTTGATATAGGTGTCAACCAGTGTTTCTCAATCTTTTTTATACCATGGAACAGCTTCCTATACTGTGTCAGTGAGATCTCAGGGACCAGTGCTGGTCCATGGACCAGTCGTTGAGAAACACTGGTGTGAACATTGCTCTTAAAAATAACTACTGGAGGTCATATGGTATCTGTGAGGAAGATGGCTGTTCTAGTCCCAGACTGCCTTACTCCCACATATTAATTCTTTTCTAATAATTACTTTCCTAGCAAATTGGCAATAAATTTCTCTCATAAAAGTTAATGTCCTGGATAAACTTCAAACTGTCGAATATGGATTCCAGTGAAACAAAGAGGCAGCAAATGACCTAAGCTTGAAGAGGAGGCGGGGGGAAAGGGACACCACAAAGTCATAGCAGAATATAGCCCAGGATGTCACCCTACTGAAAAAATTCCTCACAAACTGGAATCAATCTCAAAAGATATTTATTGCCTCTCTAAAGATACATATGATGTAATCCTAAACTGCTCACTTGGAAAACAAGCTACAAAGACTGGCACTGCAACCAGTGAAATTAAAGAAGAAACTGCCTCCTTAAAGCTTAGACTAGACAAACAGATGTGAGGGACTATCTGTAGGTGGCCTGTCCTAAAGGTTATGGCTGGGCTGATGTCACAAGTCAAGGATGGCCACAAGATGATAGTGAGCAGGGATCAGAGTCATCACAGGAGCCAGAATCAATAACCAAGAGTCAGGCTGGGGTCAAAGACTGGAGATCAGAAAGCGAGGTAAGATCTGGAGTGGCATTAGGCCAAAAGCCTGTGTGGTCGCCCAGCCAACTTCCTGGGGCCCTGCCAGGGTTAAATAGTGAGAATGGGCCATTCAGTGTGCTGCAGGATGCTGTCACTCTACACCCTTTGGATAATACTCCCTCCAGCACCTACTATCCACTGTTCTCCTTGGATATGGCTCTGCATGGCCTCCTGGTGGTGATGTAGTAACATCAGCTGTCTCAGGCTCCAGGAACCAAGCTTATAGCCCTATAGATCCTTACAACTGGAAAGAAACTAGATCTTCAAGGAAAAATCTGTGCCTATTGGGCGTTGCTGAGGGTCTAAAGGAGAAAGATATAAGCTTTCTCTGGAAGCTACTCCCTGACTTATTTAAATTGGACCCCCAGTTGTCCCCATTAGATATTAAAAGAGCTTATCAAATGCCTGGTTCTAGAAGGTGGGCGTCTGGCAAGACCAAATCCATCATCTAGAAGCTATTGAAGCTCAACGATATATTAATGCTAATGAATGCTGCCAGAAACACTGAAACCCTTATGTACACATGCCATATTTCCTTTTCTTGACTTCTCAGCTGACCTTAACAAAAAGAGGACTGCATTGAAAGGCATAAAGCAAATCCTGGGGGGGACCAATGTCAGCTGCAGCATTAAGTACCCATCCATCTTGAATTTAGTAGGCTTCACAGGATTTTGCAAAATCCCTCTGAAGCTTGGCAGATATTTCAAAGACTGAGACCAGATTTGACCAAAAATAGCAAAATGGTTATTTTATCATATCTCAACAAGTTTAAAATCAGTTTGTTTTCCTGTGTATCCTTGTAGATATGGTAATACTCACTTATATAATCATCTGACTCCTAACAGGTAACTAGGTAGGCTGAACTTGTCTGAAGATCGGATTCAGAACTGAGCAATAATGAGGGCTGCAATGGGTAACAGTTTAACACTAAGCTGGAGGATATAGCTCCATCTACTGACTGAAGTATTGTCTACACTAGTCCTCACAACTTGTATTGCTAGGCAGAACCCCTCCATTAGTTTTGCCTCTAGTGGATCTTGCTATGGTAGCTACAAGTCCTTTGGAGCCTTCAATATTCCTGATATGTAAGGTAGACTATAAACTAAGCCTCAAAGAGCTAGTTATTCTGTTTGCACAGAGCATTTGACATACTATGGATATGAAACTTTTTATATATACATTGGTTTATTTTTCATATCCAGATTTTGTATTAATTTGTATTTGATTTACCAAATCAATTGTAAATATAAATGTGATGAGTGTCTAAATATTTCTATGCATTAACATATGTATATGCATAGCAGCAAATTACCCACTCCGCTGTGGTGGGTCCCACGTTTTTCTCTTGTGTGGTGGGTCAGGGCACTAACTGTTGCCCCTGCCGCTGGGCATTAGTGGCTCTGCAGTGCACAGAGGGGGCAGGGGGAAGGGACCTGGGCACACCCTCTACTCCAGGCCCCAGCCCAGGGACCCTATGAATAGCAGCTTTGTGCTGCTGATGCTGCCTGCAGCTGCACTTCTTTCCTCTGGGCTATTCCCCTCTGATCTCGTGGACCTTTCTCTTGGCGTTTATCTGGTTGATCGCAACACTCCTCCCACACTACTGCCAGTTCTCCTTCCTCTCCTCTGTCTGGCTGGAGCAGGGGTTTTACTGGGCCTTAATTGTCCTCAGGTGCTCCTAATTAACCCATAGTAACCCCTGCTCACTCTACAAGGAACAGGGTCCTGACCATTCTGGGCTTATATATCTCTTTTCTATGACCCTCCTGCTGCCGTCTGGCCCACTATCTCACAGCATATAATGTTCAACAGATCAAGACTTTTAAAATGATACCTCATAAAGCATACTTTGGACAAAGCATATCATAATTATAGAACAGTGACGTATTTGGGGTTTCCAGGGTGCTGCTATGAGGTACAGAGTGCCACAGAGAGGACTTAACTTTTCAAAAGATTCAAATCCTGAGACACCTCAGATCAAAAAGTGTCAGGTAGCTTTATTGCAGAGATCTCATCTAGCAGAAATAAATGCTGATAGAAACAAGAAAATGTGGGTAGATGTTAGAGAATCATTCATCACTGAATTCTAAAAGGAGAGACAAACCCATCTCAATGCATAAAAGTATAAATTTTTGATGTATGCAATCCTGGTCTGATCCTGAAGGAAGATATAGCCTTCTTGAAGGCTATTTCAACTCAAGAAAGTTAATTGTAGGAAGCATTCACAATCCATGTGGAGATAATAGGGAATTTTTCAAAGACATTGCGGACATTCTAATACAAAAGACATTCCTGTAATATTGTGAGACAATTGGAATACTCCACTAGCTAGACTTCTAGACAAATCTAATTACATGAGACCCCACTACCAAAGCACAATGGACTAACCCTCATTATTAATGCATGAATGTGAATTAAAAGTTATACAGATACTGACACATCCCAAAGAGCATGACTATATATATTTCTCTACAGTACATTCATCTTACTTCACAATTGACTTTTTTCTTATCTTCACAACTGACTCCAGCATGTCTAGAAGAAATTATTGATAATATATTAAGTTCAGATCATGCTCCAGTTATACTTACCATTGATACCTTATTGAAGTCTATTAGGTGGAAGCTGAAGACTCTGCTACTAAAAGATGCAAAATTCCATTGCACAGTCGATTCAGCTATCTCTAGCTTCATACGAGAAAATAAGTACTCAGTTACCTCAGATACCAATCTTTGGGAAGCTTTGAAAGCTACCGTAAGACGTGAATGCATAAAGTTTCCTTCCCAAAAGAAAAGACAGAGTTATTAGACTCTCTGGTCAAGGCAATAGGTGGTTTGGAAAGAACGCACAAAACTGACCCAAATAACAAAAACCTTCTCTGTTCTCTTATCAGTGCCAAATATAAATATAATTACGTTTATCCAGCCAAGTTGAATTACACTGAACATGGTCAAAAAAAATATTATAAATGGGAAGATAAAGCAGGTAAACTACATTCCAGAAGACTTAATTTGGAAATAGCCAAGTCAAAAAATCTGGAATGCAATCCTCAACCCAACAGATAAAAATAATTAATTTAAGCAATTCTGTTAAGCTTTATCTAAATCCAACAACCAATTTGACTTTAATAAATTTGATCATTTTATTGAAGGCCTGCTTTAATTACTTTAATATTAAAGAAGGATGGAGATGGTTACAACTGCGACGACTTCTGCTCCATATCTCTATTGAACACAGATGGCAAAATAATTGCAAACTGAACAACATCAGCCCATCAATTAGACATACAGATCAGGTTGGTTTCATTAAAAGATTGGCTGCTGATAATAAAAGAAAACAAATCACTCATTTGATCAAATGTTAGACATTCCTTCCACAGCCTTATATCTAGATGCAGAAAAAGCCTTTGATAGAGTTGCATTGCCTTATCTAATGGCAGTGCTTAAAAAAAAATTTGGACCACTATAACTGAATTGAGTCAGTATATTATAAAACTCTCCCCTCACTGGAATTATTTCTCCCACATTTCATTTAGCAAGAGGGACATGGCAGGGCCATTCCCCCTCTTGAAGCACTGGCAATGAACATATGTCAGCACTCAGCCACTAAAGGTGTGACTATAAACAGAGAAAAATACAAAATTAGTTTATGTGCTGATATTTTTGTACTAATAAACAATTCATCCTTATATATTTCATCATTATTGAGTGTGGCTGATGTTTTTGAAGAGAGATCTGGTTTTTGCATTAAATGGAATAAATCAACAGTGATGGATGGATTCAAAAGACCAGATCATTCTCAGGTTCAGCACTTTCCATTTCCAATATGTAAGAAAATCACTTAGTTAGGTATTAAGAATTGTCCTAATCTTCCCAGAATTTTCTTTATAAATATGAACTGTATTTTCAAATTTTCAAAGATTTGAAACATTCCAAATATGTTCTATTGTATGATGGTTCCACTCTAGTGGCATTAAATACACACCAACCTGGTTTAAGATTTTTAAAAAAACACCTTAGCTATGTCATGTGGTTCTTTCTCTTCTTTTTTATACCTGAAGAGGGTTACCCACACCTTTAAGGAAAAATCCAATCTGTGCATCTACATGGGGCATCTGGCAGTACATTAAGACAATTATTGTACTGTCTTCTAATTCTCTTCTTGGATCACTATGGGATAACCTGCACCTCAGGCTCAAGGCCAGCTCCATTCTTAAGACAATTTAGAGACAAACAGAATTTAAAAAAAATTAAAGATATAATACAAAATGATAGACTAGCCTCCTTTGAATACATGTGTAACAAAGACCAGCTATTGCTGTTTCACAGCTCCTTCTTTTAGCAGCTATGCAGAAACTGATGGAGATGGTCAGATCTAGTGGTGGAGCTGGAGCAGTCAGCCTAGTGGTCAGAGTCAGAATCAGGAGTCTAGGGTGGGGTTGGAGCAAGGCTGGAGCTGTACTTGGAGCAGGGCAGTGGCAAGAACAGGGCTGGAGCAGGAGCAAGGCTAAGGCTTGGGGAGTCTTTTGCCACTGTATGGCAGGAATGAGTTCTAAGCCTGGAAGTGACATTGACCAGACTGAGCTGCTGTTCTTCCTGGGAGTATTATATACCTGGTCTGGAAGTCAGAAGGCCAGGTCCTAACCTGTGGATTGGATAGAACCTAGGAGAGGAGAGACTCATCACCTTACAATCTATGTTCAAAGATTCAGGCAAGGTTAGGGGACAATTCGTCTGTTTCAACTCTCTTACCTCTAGACACAAAGGTCACTTTGTAGAAATTAATTATAGGTGGTTTAATGCTTTGCAGAACCCTTTCAATCTCAGTTCCAAAGAAAGACTGGAAAAATAATTTAGCTTTATTTTCTCAACAGAAACCTGGGAGGATATCTGGCTTAATGTGAAAGATACGTCATGTTCTTTAGCCTTGCAATTCTTCCAGAACAACATATTAAACAGGAACTCCTGGACTCCAGAATGTTAGTTTAAGGGCATATTGGCAATGCGCATCAAACCTTGGAGATACAAGTAGCCACGTCAGCCTTTTGCAAGTCCTCTATACCTGTCAAAACTATGTGTTCTAGAACACCCTACTTAGTGCTCTCCCAAAAACTTTGTGTCACTATTTTATCTTCTCCAAGCTTCTCTGTGTTTGGGTGCTGGATGAGTTGGTATTACTAGTTAACATTAAAAAAATGGATTGCAGTAACTGTTCTATTGGTCAAAAGAGTGATTTTGAGAAAATAGAAATCTGCAGATTCTCCCTCATACACAGACTGGCTTAGTGAGCTCTCTACCGCTGCACTAATGGAAATAATGACTCTGTAAATGGAAACGTTTGGAAAAAATATGAAGATCTCTGGTCACACATGAAACTATTACGTACCTTTTCAGTTTAGTATATTAGTCCCTGATACTCATAGGTTATGTTCTCATTTATTTATCTATTTAGTCACTTTAATAATTGATGCCCTGCATGACTTCTGAGAGGTCTGGGTTTTTTTCCCCAGGATTTGCAAATAATGAACATTGAATTTTGTTATTTATGTACTATTTCCCATTTGAGCGTGTATTTATATATGTTTTGTTATATGACTATATTTTATATAAAAATAAAGTTTAAAATAAATACATTTTAAAAACTGCTGAGTTCCCAAAACTGAATTTTCCTAATATTTACAGATACGTGGTATTTGGCTTAAATACATTATGGAAACTTTATACAGCTTTAGTAAAGATACTGTAGCAAAAATAGGCAACAAAGTTAAAAATATGTCCAGTAGGGTCACTTATGTCTGGTAGAGTATAACATTACAAGAAACAGAAAAGAATAACTGAGTTTAAGTGAAACCAGGCTCATGACTGTTCTGAACATCTAGAGGCAATTCAGTGGGAGAAAAGTGAACAAATGAAGGGGAACTGAAAGGAATGCAAACAAAAACAAGTGGCTAATTTGCAATGGATGATAGGCAAAATAAACATGCATAGCCTTTATACATAAAGGGGATGGGTGGGTTGTTTTTGATAACAAAGTATTTGACAAATGTAAGCATTCAAAAAGGAGAGGAATTGTTTAAGCTGGTAGAAGGGTCTGTGCTGGCATTAAATGGAGCAAAGAAAAATTTAGATTGAGTATCAGGAAAAATTCTAACAATGATGTCTGTTCAATTAAGGAAGCATCTCTCAGGGCCATTGGGAGCTCTATTTGATGATCCATTTACAGCTAGACTAGACAAAGCACTTGAGAAAGTATTGCAAAGAGATTCATGAGATTATATGATTTTTTTTCTTTCCCATCTCTGATTCTGTAACTAATTCTGAGAACCCTGATGGTGGGTGGATTGAAATGTGTACTGATGTTAAATCCATTTATTTTAGTCGTAGACATAGTTTATAATGATATTTACTGGATCTGAATTACCCCTAACAACTTATCCCATATATCAGAGAAACCATGTTCCTTATTAGCAAAAGATCTACAAGGAGTCTTTGGTGAAAATAGCTGGCATCTTGTCAGTGACCTGAAATAATTATTACATTGAATAGTTTGTTTCAACATGGGTAATATGACCTGTTAAAACAAAGTGTTCAGTAACATCCCAGACAGGAAACATTTTTGTCCGTTTCCCTATATAGTTTTCTATTCTTTAAATTATCATTTGTTGAAAATATTCTGGCATGCATTGTGCCATAATCTACAGCTTTCAGACCTTTGTGTAGCTATATCCCCTAGGAATTTCACAAATAAATCACTGCTAACTAGACATGAATCCTTATTGCTGTATTTTACATCTTCTTAATATTTGCTTTGACTTGGATAAGTCCAGATTTATTAATATTGCTTTTTATGGTTGCTAAGGGCTGCAGTGTGCTCAAGTAGAATTTGGACATGGCTCCTTCTTAGCACATGTAGCTTGAAGACCTTAGGGCTATTATGCAACAGGAGTGGGAGTGGGGGTGGGGGTGGGAGAGGAGCACTTGTTATTCAAGACACAAATTGAAAACTCTTGGCTTATCTGAAAACCACCACTGAACTTTTCCCAAACAAGAAAATTAATTAAATGCTGCTTGACTATTTGGCTTTTTAGCATTGTATTTTGACAATAATGTGCTCTGAAAATTCATCCTGACTAATAGTCGGCATCCTTAAAACTCTGATTGCTTGATGTGCCAAGTCTCAAGTACTTATGTAAAGGGACTGTTGGGGCCTTACTGAAACTTAGTGGGGTTTTTTGGTTGGCCATCTCCCAGTACCAAAGGAAAGGGGAAGGGTCAATAAGAAATCAGGACCCTGAGACTGACAGTCCACAGGGCCAACAAGGAGAGGCCAACGCTCCAGTTCGGTCTGATTGACAGGGTGGGCAGGTCAATGAGGGAGTCTGGAGGCCAGGGAGTCCTGTTCTCAATTGAGCTGGAGCTGCCCAGGCATAGAGGGTGAGCTAAGGAGAGAGTCGCATCCAGAGCCACAGCAGCCGGAGCCAGACTAAACCAGAGAAGCAGTCCAGGAAACAGCTGTCAGAAGCGCAGGGGCCAGAGGAGCGGCCCAGGGAGCCGAGCTGGAGGCCGAGCTGCGGCAGTGCTGAGGCACGGTGGAGCTGGGGCTGGAATCTGGCCTGGAGCTGAGTGTGGTAAGCAGCTGGGAAGAGCGAGGGGGAACCAGGGCAGGGCCTAGTGCAGGGAGACACCACCAGCCAAGAGACATGGCAGGCCAGGCTTGGAGGAGGATCATGACCCCGATGGAGGGGCGAGGGAGGGACAATACTGGGAAGAAAGGTCCTGCCACCTAGACCCTGAGGATGTGAGGCCACCACCAGAGCAAGTATCTGACCTACTGCATCCCTGCAGCACAACTAGGGCCTGGGCAGGAGGCCTGGGACATGTGAGGAACAGACTGTGAACGTCCCTTACATCTCAGCGATGGTGTGTGTGGTTTCTCTGTGCCCATGGGGTGGCGTTAAGTGTTGTCTTTTAACCTTTCCCGTTTTTCCTTATTTTTAATGGCTGCTATTTAATGAAGTGTATTTGCTTTGAACTATATGTAATGCTCAGTGGGTCAGGGAAGCATCTTGTACCGAGAGGGTACCCCAAGTGGGGACACCTTAGCTCCTGTCCTAAATGATCGTGACAAGATTGCGGGGTCGAGCCCCCAGGAATCCTGGGCCCAACCTTGTCTAGGTTACAAGGACTTTGCTGCACAGAAGAGCAGAAGGGGAGTCCTTGAGGTCAGACAGGCCTCTGGGTAAGGGGAGTGGGAGCAAGGACTCAGATTCTTTCACTAACCCACTCCACCAGGGTAGTGTATGATCCAGGAAAGTTCCACACAACAGCGGGACCTTCCGACGCTTACAGTTAGTGAAGTCAAGGATATGATGCTGAAATGGCGCTGATTGTTACTGGTTGGTATTTTTTCTATGTTTTTTAGACAAAGCAGATAAAGTAGAATAAGCCTATTAGTGGCTATGTGCCTGAATCTGAGGCTGGGTCTACACTGATGGTGGCAAATTCGCTGCCATCAGGTCGATTGCTTTAGATTGACTGAGCGGTCTGTGTTGACCCGCTCAGTCGATCCAGCAATCGATGCAGGAAAATCACCCTGGTAAGTGGCATAGCACTGCATCGAAGGGAATGCTGTTCCCGTCGGCTCAGCATAGTGTGGACGGTGCGTGGAGCAGACACAGCGAAGTCAACAGGAGATATGCAAGTGATTTACGTTACTTGCATATCTCCTGTCGACTGCCACCGAATCCCGAAGGTACGTGTAGACCAGGCCTGAGTCAGTGAGAGTTGTGGCTATTCGACACATCTCAGAAGCAAGCCCTACATGTGAAAAGGGTCCCCAGACTGGCTAACACGTACTTTGGAAAGATTAGAATAATGTGTGCCCTCACTTTGGTCAGTAGTAGCCTCCATCACAGTTTATCCTTTAGGACCCACAATTCGTCAGTCCACCCCTATTCAGCAAGGCTTTGAAGAACATGCTTAACTTTAGACACATGCTCAATAAAACCTAAGTGTATGTTTAAGTGCTTTACTAACTAGGGATAAGCTTAAACATGTGTTTAAGCACGTCGCTATAGGTGGACAAACAAGTTCTGTGCGTGAGGATCATAAGTTTACTGACAGATGTCCAGATGATTAGTCCCCAACAGAATGTGACGCATTATTAAGAAAGCAAGGCTAGAAAGTATGCTTTCTCTCCTAATTTTTCTTGAATTCAGTATTTCACCTTCTGCACAGCTTTTCTCTTGTTGATTTGTGGTACAAATATTATTTATAATAGGAGTTGCCTTTTCTTTGTCCTATTTTCATTACATAAGCTGCTCAAAGTAATCTCTTTAGAGGAAGTATTTATTTTGTAATTAAAATTAAAGAAGAACTATGCAATACTTACCTATCAAAATGTGCTACAATTCTACCATTGTAATTTCTGGAACATCCTGAGAATATATATAGCTAGTAGTTACGTTGAACTAAAATATGTTGCATTTGTTCTAACGATTGTTGAATTGTAAATCAAATAGAATATTTTTCACCTATAAATGTTGAGGAGTTTTGGTTGTCTTAAAACTTTACATTTATTTAATAAATTTCATCCTAAAGTATCCCAAAGCACTTTAGATCGTGCTGTACTGGGATCAGTTGTACATCTCTGAAATATCCTCTAAGGTAGGAAATCGCATCCATTCTGCACCAGCAGCAATGCATGACTGTTTTTAAGAAGGAAAGTGAATGCTCATTTATCCAGCTGAAAAATAGACACACATGACTTTAAGTAGACAAAATGTAATAACCAATGTTGAAATTCAGCCACATCTCTAAGTCACTGATGATAAAACCCATATTCTTGCGAAATGTGTTTCTTTTAATGAATGTGAAAGGCTAGCACCTTGGACTTATGTCTCATCCAAAAGACAACCTCCAGTTCCCCATGAAAACCACACACTGCAGCAATACTTCAGAGTTGACTCACAAAAATATATACCACTTACTGAACCCTGGGAAGGAACTTCTCTAGTACACCTCTCTGTCTGGGATCTGTGAGTTTTCTTTCAAGTAATACACATCATATTTATTCTTAATTACAAATAGATTTTACTCAGACACATACAAATCTGTATTTGCTTTGATGTTTGATTATATTGGAGAACTGGGGAAAAGAAAGCAGCACAGAGAATGTATACTAAACAACGTGGCCAGCTGACATAATCTTACAGTGCAAAGCCAATAGATAAAGATGTTTATAGAAACTTCCCAGGATTTCCAAACTCAACAGAACAGAATTCAGCTTTTGTGTGTGTGTGTGTGTGTGTGTGCGTGCGTGTGTGAGTGCAAGGGAATAATTTATCTTGTAATTTAGCTTTAATTCACATTTTCACAATTAATTAAACATCAACCTACTCATTATACACATACAGCATTTAAATTGATGTATGAAGAGTGATGGAGAGTGAATAATGCTTTGAAGATCCATTTCAAATTAGTTATTTGATTAATGAATATTTCACAAAGACATTGGTGTGTTGACCTCTGTTGATGACTTAAGGAAAAGCATGTCTATTTAGATAATGAGAAGACAAAGTCAGTGTGCATTATCTCTGTCTGTATGTTGTGTTGCATTACAAGGATTACTCTGTACAAAGTGTATTATTTTTCCATTGCTTGTATGAGATAACATAGAATTGTAAAATCAGTAAATAAGTTTGGCATTTTAAAGATGCTGTTTAATGATAATATGTGTTAGTTGTACATGCCAGTCAGGTTTCTTTGGTTGTGTCAGCAGTGTGAATCTTGCTTTACCTTATTACAGAAATAAATGCTTTATTCATGATAAGGCCCATATTGGAGGGTTGTTCTCTCTTCCTAAATCCACTGTGATCTCTCTCAACACCTGATGGTTCGATTTTGGAGGTGCAAAAGAAAAAAAAAAGTTTCACACTGTAGTCCAGTTACTTTCCATTACTTACATAGTTTTAGAAACAAAATACAAATGTTTACCTTGTAACCTTACTTAATAGATTCTATTTCTGGCTGTTTTAGTTTAGCAGTGTGCAAAACCTATGCTAGGAAGGAAGTAGTAGTCACACATCAGAAATACAATGTGCTGGAAATATTTTATCAACTGGAAATATTTTAAATGCCTAGCGTGTTGTTTCTTGCTCCTCCTTTTGAAGCATCTGATGCTGGTCAGAGACAGGATACTAGACTGGTGGTAAAAAGATCTGATCCAGGATGGCAATTCTATGACAAATGAAAGATCAAACAGGAAATAGCTGCACATTATTTCCTTGGGGTGGGGGATGGGGTGGGAGGGGGAGAAAGATTATAGTGAAATCATAGAGCCACATTGAATCCTTCAACAAAATCTGGGAGAGGGGGCCACAGACAATTCTGCAAGGTTCCCTTTAGAGATGAGAGTTTTCTAAGTCAGCTTTAAACCATTGGTGACCATCCTTTCCAGACCAAAAGCCAAATATATATCTCAAAAACATCCAGGTGCTACAGTCAATACTCATGGGAAGGTTTTCTGCCCTGATCTGCTCCCTTTGTGCCACTCAGGTAGTGCAAAGTGAGCAGAAGACCTCTGCTGAGGACACTCCCAGACTGGAGGAGTCCTGCTGTCACTGCACTGGGGCTGGAACAGAAAATCAGGGAGCCAGACCTGGTATTTGATCCTCAGTTTCTCCTTTCCTGCGTGGAGGGGGAAAGTCTTTCTTTGCTAGGCAGTTATTCAGCACCTATTCAGGTCTCCTTTCCACTGTCCAGCAAAAAAGGAGGCAATAGAGATGATTGGGATAAATTTCTCAGATCCAGCATGGATTCTGGGGGATGGAGGTGGCTGAGAACGAAGCAGGAGAGAGCCCCAACCCAGCCAAATTGTTAGGAAAGTGGCCTAGAGCGTGGTAGTCCCTGGCTCTAGCCGATATGTTGCCTGAGATGGGTTCCAGTCACTTGCTCTGCCTGCTTTGGAGCAGTGACTGTAACCCACATGAGTGGGTTGAATGTGGGTCTCTCCCACCCCCGCTGAGTGCCCTCACCACTGACCAGTTTGCTGTTCTGAGGTGGAAAAGTCTTTCTCTTGTTTTACACAAAACATTCTGAAAGTTCTTGGTTTTGTCCCAATGTGGTCACACAACAATTTTTTTAATGAAATTCTTCTTTTCTGGCCAGCCCTACTAAGCAACCGAGCAGCCAGAGCTATTACCTCCTCTCTCCCCTGCAATGCAGAAGGCAGCCAGTGGGGGAGCTTCTCCTGGGGGTGGCAGGGAGACAGTTGCTGGCAGTTCCCCCTCCCTCTTCCCCATAGGACTGGGGCTGATTCAAAGACTCCATCTGAAAAGTGGCACGGGGCAGCTCAGGGAACACATTTTCAATTCAGAGTGAAATACTAATCTTCTTAACGCACTTGCCCTCAAAGGGCCACAGCTTAGAGCCTGGAGGGTCAGAAGTATCCACAGGTTGGACACCACTGCTTTCAACGATGCAAAATCTAACAGCGCCCATCTTTCCTCAGAGCTGGTGCTCTCCACTTCCACTATCACCACCACAAAGCCTCTCCTGTCGCACACCCCCTCTGAGCAGGTTGTAGACACCGGGTGGAAGGTGACGGCTTTTGTACCAGCATTAACTCCTCTGAGGAGAACTTCTTCGATACTTGCTGGGTTCTGATGGGAGACCAGAGTGGGGGAGTTCCTCTATTCTTCCCCCGGCATGACTTTGTCTGATCTATGGTGGTGCTCCCATTCTCTCAGCCATGGGATGGAGGGACCTTCTGCAAGCTAAAGGAAGAGGGGAGCAAGAAGTGCAGGCACTTCTCCCCCTCCTCCTCTGCTCACTTTGCTATATATTTCACAGTATTGATTGGAAGCCACAATAAAGCAGGCTTGTCAGGGAGATAGCTGCTCTGCATTTAGAGGGAGTCACATAAAATCACAGATTTATTACACCAGATTCAGATATTGTCACAAAAGGGAGTCATTAGCAATCCCAGTAAAGACAGTGGACTTACACAAGTGTCACTGAGACCAGAATCATGCCCTTTGTGCTGTCTGCAGAGCTGTTATTGTGGAGTATTGATATTTATGGCCCAACAGCTTTCCCACTAATGGTACTGTTGAAGAGAAAGTTGCAAGTTCCCAGAGACTTTAGTACTTCAGGCTCTAGAATACTTCTGCTGCAGAATCATGATTTGAAGCTATGTGTATGAAACCACCTCTAGTGACATTTGCATTTGTTCTTAGTTATACTTTTTTAATTTTGTTGGTACAATAAATTCCAATTAGCAGAGTGCAGTGGTTAAATACAAATTGTGGGAAAAATATTTATTAGCAAGGTGTTTTAAATCAGTTTATTAAGATTTTCAATCAATAAATGTAAATGAAAATGAATTTATATAGAATATCAAACTGTGACCAGATGTTTATTATGGAACTGATGCCTGAAAAATTAAAAAATGACAATAATAATAGAATAGACAATTACTCAGTGTGAAAATTCCTTTTTTAATAGACAGTGGGTGTGATATTCAAGTCCCATTTTCAAAAGTGACAGGCACTTAGGAGCCTAAATTTCATTGACTTTCAATAAGATTTAGGCTCCTACGTATCTGAATGTCTTTTGAAAATGGGACTTAGGTTCATGAGATGCTTTTGAAATTTTTGCCCACTGTCTAATAAAGAATCAGTCAAGAAAAATGAAAAAGTATACTACAGTGTGATTGTTAGAATATGCAGCTGGAATAAGACACTTGCGGGTAGAAGTGTTATGCAAGGAAAATGCCACTTCCTGATTTATTGGAGGGATTTTGCTTTGCTAAGTGCCTAATATTCCATCTAATGTAATGTATGCCCTGTCATATCATATTGATTAAATTAAAAGTGCATCACAAACTAAATATAACATTTTAAACACACTGCACAATTAGTTCATCATTTCTAATGATTCAGGTAGCCCATTGCCCTGCTCCTATGAACCAAATAAGAACTCTTCTCCCCAATAATATGGGAAATAAAACAATATGGACCAGATCCCTAGCTGGTGTAAGTCAGCATAGCCCCACTGATTTAACTACCTGAGGATCTGTCCGCATATATATTTGTTTTTGCTTATGTTACAGAGACTAAACAGAAAGCAGTAGTTTATCTCTAGATTTATTTTGTGAGGGATGTACTGTATCTGTGTACAGATTTAAAGTATTCTGGATTAAACAAGACAATATTAGTCTGTGAAGAAAACAGTTTGTTATAAGATTGTTAACCCTAAAAATGCTAAGTATTTTTAAAGTTCCAGTATAAAAGATCGATTGGAATCCAATTAGAAGTGGTTGAAATGAGTTTTCAGTTCCCAGTGCCAAGAGAAAGCAGACTGTCCTGGATAAATTGCTTTCCCACTCTCACTGAGAAGGAAAAGTCCCGAGGGAATGTTTGGAATGACCTGGCACAGCTGAGCCAGCAACCTGGTGTAACAGCGGGTCGGCATTAATATGCCTTCACTAAAGGGAATCTTACAGTTGTTCTGCAATTTCTTTGCCACCTGTGTGTTTCATTTTTTTCTGTACAGGCTTCTCATTAGTGGCCTAGCAAGAAAGAACCCTTATATTAAAATAAGATGTTGAAACTCTCATTTTTAAATACATACTGTTTCACCCTTGCATTATCAATGGTGAAACCAGTTGTTACAATTGCAGCTGAAACCTTTAAAATCCTGAGCTTCTTGAAAGAAAAGCTTGCAAAAGGGGATCAATTTTTGAAAATGTGCTAGAAATAAAATGAGAGGAATGTAGTCAGTGAGTGACTAGGTATCCAGCTGTGCATAGATGTTTGGAAGGAGAGTTACCATCTTTATTCTCAAATGGGCACAATTCAGAGGGCTTTTAGTGCAATGAAATCATACATTTGACAATAATTTAACATGATTTACACATTGAATCATTGTAATGTAAAATTCTAGGCAAGCAAATAGAGACTTGTTTTCCTGTCAAGTTCAGAAACTAGAGACCTTATTTATGTATTATGATGCTGATCCTGCAAGCTACTTCAGATGGTTAGCTTATTGTGCCCAGAAAGAGCCACAGCCAGTTCATTGGGGCTCCATGTGGTGCACGACATGACACAACATGTGGGTTCATGCCACAGACAACCTCTAGCATCAGGACCCCTACCTGCAGCTATGCAAAATTCTGCTAAATCACTTTGCAACCACTTGGGCAAATATTTTCTCAGCTATTTAACCAGATGGAATCAGAGACTCCCATTCAACTTCCCACTGAATTTTCAGGTTTGTACAAGCACAGTATTTCAAAGGGCAACGCTGTTGAAACAATTTAGTTTTGCCTGGTTTCACGTCAAAACCAACTGTCTCATGGGAACTGTAGTTTAAGCAGGGTGTCCAGCCCATGGAGAAAAAATGGGATCCCAAACTCCAACTCCAAGAGGCACTGGATCAGCTCAAGCAAACACACATTAATGTTGAACTGACCTGAAACAAAATGTTTTCAGGTTCATGCAACCTGAAACAAAACACTGTGTTTTGAATTTTCCCAATGGAAAATCCAAAAATGCCAGCAAAATTAAAATTTTCCCATGATAAATCTCAAGTTTTCAGGAGCTGCATTTTCCATCAAAAATATTTCAATGGAAAATTCTCAACCAGCTCTGTTTAGGTATAATTAAAAAATACACCACTTATCTTTCTCTCTTCACTGCTGAAAGGTCAGAAAACTAAAACCAAAATCAAGGTCACAGTTATGAAGTCCCTTTGTGGTTGCTGTCTGGAAAATGTGCAAGACCAAAACTGGCCCATTGCCTACTGGTTTGATCCTGGGAGGCTCCCTTTTACCTCACGTGAGTAAAGTCTTTGGAAGTGGACAAATAATGAAATCTGTGTTGAATTGTCTGTGAGCAGATTGTGACTTGTCTCCCAAGGGTTAATTATGCAGATTATTCAACTCATAACTTCTGCAAAGTCTGTAGCTCATTTGTGAACAATTTATGCCGAGTATTCATTATTTGAAATTAGAACTATGCTAATTGGAATATAGGTCACATAGTAGTTTCTGTTTCCTGACTGGCCTAATGTAACCCTGTGAATAAGGTTTACTCTGTGAGTACTCGTGTTTTTGTGATCAAAGTTTGCTTTCTCCAAAAATTCACTAATATTAGCTCAAAAAATGCTATTTATGTGAATATTCTTGCCAGTAAACTCATATGCAAAAATGATTCATGAAGAGTGAAGGTAAATGGGTATAAATACTAATTTGATTAAAATTAATTCAATTAAAAATTCTAATGACTATTCCCAGAATACTGTATGTAGGTCTGGGAAAAATTTTTTTTATAAAAAATAGTAAATTTGTCAAATATGCAGTTTTTGGGGAGGTCTGACACTATTTGTGAATTTGGGTCAAATTTGACTTATAATTTCAGCCAAAAGTAATATTGAATTTTTGGGGGGAAATGTTGACATTTTCTAAATGAACTATTTTAATGTTGCATTTTGAAATGACATTCAAAACATTTTGTTCAACCTGAACAATTATTTTAGGTTGTTGTTTTAGTGAGGAAAACATGAAAAAAAGTTCTGTTTTGTTATGAAATGAGCTAATTTTTTCCCAGATTTTTCACTCTGCACACCAAACCAAAAAAAAAACCCAACAAAACAAAACAATAAAAACCCCAAAGATTTATTCAGCTCAGATTGTGGGTAGCATTCTCCTTGCTTTTCTGCATAGGACGTTCATAGTCCCAGAATGAGTTTTGGCTGAGGTAATTTGCCCAATGCTTCCTCTGGCTGTGAACTGAACATCTACTCTAGTTGGCAGGTTCAACACTGAAGAATAAACAAGGACAGTTGTGAAGGAGTCACTTCATAGCATCCTCAGTAGCAGCTGCACTTATGAGCAAGATTTTTCTAGCATTATGCTTGAAATTTCAGCCAAGATACTTTCATTTTATGCTTGACAGGGAGCAGCTTTAAATTTTATTTGACGATAGCAAAAATCTATCTAAAAATACTTTGCTTTTTTCACTGAGATACAATCCCTAAGTAAACAGGTTTCAATTACTGGTACTATGTAACCTTTCAGCTAGCATCCTCCTCTATGGTACATTTATGAAGCTTTATAATGACTCATAAGCCACAATATGCAATGTTTCCCTTGGATATGGAAACCCAACATTCTTTCTGCAGCAAGTGAGACACAATGGTTTTAAGTGGTAGAATTCAAAAATAGCATCAAAACAGCCATGCTAAATGAAAGTGTTGTGCCGTTAGAGCTGGAGGGGGAGGATTTGGTTTGCTTTGAGGCTTTTGGGGGGCGGGGCGGTGCTGGCAAAATAAATCATGTTGACAATGGGAATGACATCTCTTATTCCATCAGTATTTTTATTGCTATTGATTTTTGGATTGTGATTTTGAATGGAGCCCAAGCTAATGTTGTCTGCGTTCCATTTACTTCCTTGTTTGGGTGCCACCATCATCTTTTTTATCACCGTAAGTCATGGAATAAGGGTTGATCATTACCACTAATAATTAACTTTATTTTATCTGTGGCCTGACACTGCAACCGTCAGATAAAATATTGTAGGGTGTTATATAAGCAGTGGCATGTGATTGTTTCTAAATCATCCATCTCCACGAGACCTGATTTGTGGGATGTGTGCACTGAGCAGGAACAATAGGTTGCTGAAGACTTGTCTCCTTGAAGCCACACCTGCATAGCCATATGTCCTCTCTTTGCAGCCCACATATCCTGCCCCCAACGGCAGGGCAAGCAGACAGCTGCAAGCATTCCTGTATTTTGAGTGGCCATTCTCTTTCCACAGCATTTGAAAATAGTATGAAGTTTTGCTTAGTATTTCCACATTGCTGCCTTACTCTGTCGTAGGAGAGTGTTGACACACAAAACTTGCCTAGTGATTGAGCCATGTCAGTTCCCCTACCCTTTCCTTATTCACAGCTCCTCAGCACATAAAGTCATCGCTTCCCCCAGCAGCTCACAGACCCTTGCAATGCAAGGATAAGGGGCTTCCAAACCTGCAATTTTCCCTCTGAAAGTGTTATGTGTGGAGGCAATTTCCACCCCCAACTTCCATTAGAATTACTCCAACCTCCTATGGAAGAACAGGCTTTCTAGGCAACGTGGTAGAGCAATTTTTTCTGTGAGAATACTTCTTATGTACCTGTTACCATTACACTGATATGTGACTGATCTCTTCACCATGTCAGAAAGATACAAAATGGTCATCTGAGAGTCACTTCCAAATTTCCTTATAATATATCTGTTAAGAAAAAGTGAAAACTATTATTCTAACATTTTTAATATTTTGATGTTTGTAGATAAAGAAGTAAATGCAGAAATTTTCGCAGGTAGTGAGGATTCATCTATCACAGTTTATGCAGATAACCCAAGGGAAGAAGCGTTTCTGCACTGACCTGGTGAAGGTCTGTTGACATTTACCATTGTGCACAGGACAGTGAAGGCATCCGAAGTAAATGAAGTTCAGTTTTAACACAATAATTATCTTCTTGCCTAATAAAGACGAGCGAAGAAAAGAGGCAAAACGTCAATTAAAGAGATCAATGAAAATCAAATAAGGGACGCTTTAGTTGGATGGTTATCATGGATTTAAGCTTTGTCTTTATATGTAGCTTGGTTAAACCTGTGGGGTAGGGATGGTCATAGTTCACTAATCAAATATTGGTTTTGGCAGTAAATCATAATTATGTTTTACAGCACTTGAGGTATTCAGTAAAATAATCATATTGCATCCAGCTTTGTATCTCAGTTGGACTTTTCCAGCATCAATCAATTTGATTGCTTCAAATTATAATAGGAAAAATAACCATCTGTAGAATGAATGAATACCTTTAAAAATGTTTTCAGATAATACTTTTTGGCTGGGTCCCTAAACTCTCCTTTTTCAGTCACCGCAGGGTGCAAGGGACATATTGGTAATAAATGCAAACTCTTTTCTTTCCCATTAATCTCTGTGCTTTCTCAAAGGTTACGGCCAGGGCCCCTTGTATACTGTAATTCCATGGCCACAGAAATTGTGTAAGTAGTGACACCTTCTACAGAATCTCAGCTTTTATTTTAAAAATAAATGTTTCTAGCACTTAACAATGAAGAAGAAATTTCATAAATATGAACTGAGGATAAACTGGTGTGGTGACATAGCTGATATTGGTAGAAAGCCTAAAACAGTTGTGCTAAGAGGTGGGACTTGTATCTGAGATCTGGTCTACAGTACACATTTATGTTGATGGAAGTCGCCTTTTGTCAACCTAATAATGTATGTGACCACACTACCAGCTCCCTGCCACCAACCTAACTCGCTTGTAACATTGACTTAATTACTAAACCTCCTCAAGAGGCGTAGCTCTTTACTCGATGTTGATAAGTCAACAGAGAGGCATTGTAGAGGCAGCGTTGTGTAAGTCAACTAAATTGGCCGCCAGGAGTGTCCCATAATGCTCCTCTGTGACTGGAGATCATTTTCGACTCTGTTGCACAGCAGCCAGGTACACAGGAAACAGCCCCTCCCCATTAAAGCCCTGGGAAATTTTGAATACCCATTTCCTGGGTATAGCCAGGAGCTATTTTAACCCTAGAGCAGTCCAGCTCGTCTCAGGACAGCATGGTGGCTAACTGTAATGCTGGGAAAAGCACCTCTGGTGAGTTTGCAATTTCAATCAAAGTATAGGGGTTACATGCTCTTATTTTAAGAGTAATATGAAGAAAAAGTGAGATGCAGTGGGTATCTGCTTCCCAGTGGCCACTCCAGATATGCAGAGGATGCCCCTAGGAAAAGACTGTTGATGTGCACAAAGATGGCCCAGGAATCCTCCATGGAGAACTCCAGGAAACTTTCATGGAGGTACTCAGCAATCCTTTGCAGAAAGTGTCTGGGGAAGATTGCCTTGTTTCTTCTACTATGGTAGGACACTTTCCCAAGCCACTCCAGTGTTAAGTCTGCTGACATTATTGTGGCACACAGCATAACAGCATAAAGACCAGGTCTGTACCCAGATGCTTGCAGCATCTGCTCCTTTGCCTCCTCTGTTACCCTCAGGAGATTGATATCACATATGGTCACCTAGAGGAGATGGTAGAAGTTTTCATTACAAGTGCTCATACGATAAACAGCGGAGTATGTGATCTCCCACTCATGGCAATTTCTGGATACTTCAGCCATGGTTTCCTTAACATGCTGGTGGTTTGGTTGGCAGGGATTGGGGTTGGCATCAGAATCTGCAAGTCCAGGTCGACTGCTACCATCAGCATTAAGGGAAGGGATTTTCTCATGGTCGCAAACCTCCCCCTGCCTTCCCTCCCTAGGAGCTACTTTGAACAAAGGCTGCAATTTGGGAGCCTTAACGCTGGTCCCTGATCTGAAAGCAACATCCATGTTACTGGGAGAGGGCGGGCAGGTCATTATCCACCTGCCCACCTGTGCTCCTGATGTGGGTTTCCCATAAGTTGCAGCACAAGTCCTGTCACCCATGCCTCTGGCCCATACTCACCATGGATGGAACAGCAAACTGGTTCATTGAATAGCTAGGGATACTGATTATGTTCTGGCTTGCACTTGAGAGTAATAATGGGAGTGTTTTATAAATAGCAACCTTGCACTAGGACCTAGGGTATGAACTGAAAATGGTTTCCTTGTGCTTTGCATGCCATGCAGTGGAAAGCTTGGCCTTCCGCACATCCTCCACAACAGTGGAGAGACTTTTGCAGATTAGAAGGCAGGAAAAGAGAACATGTGATGACATGTTCAATGAGATAATGAACACCTCTGAGACAGCTAACCCGGATATAAGAGTCTGGAGGATTTCACTGCCAGAAAAACTAGACATGAACATGGAGAGCAGGAGAGCATCTGTGACAGAGTGGGGATACCTTTCCGAGTGTGTGCCTGTTTTCTCATATGTTACGCGTGTATTCCCTTTATATGTACTCTTGTATTTTGGTAGTGAGACCCGGTGTGTGATCCATGTATTCCCTTCATATGTACTGTATTATGTACTATGTACATATGTACTAGAAGGTGGATGGGTCCCCACCAGTCTCACATACGCAGACCCCCCTCTGGCCTTCTGGGTCAAACCAGCTACAACAGGTTGTAACATCCAGCCCAGGAAGGAAACAAAGGAATAGGGAGGGGGAAAGAGAGGGTCTGTCTGGGAGGCAGAGAGGAAGGGCCATCACTGCTATAACCTCCAATTAAGCTGCTAGCAAAGTCCTTCTATGCTGTGATCCTGAGAACTAATAAACTCTTCTGTCACACTGGCTGTGAATTGCTTCTGACTGCAAGGCAGGGTGCCTGGCCCTTTGGGCACGGAGAAACTCCCCAGGTTCCATCGAAGGAGTGGGGGGGTCCCACAGGGGGAGTTCCAGACCCTCTGAGGCCAGATTTAGAAGTTGGCTGCACTGGTGTGTGGAGACCCAGGACGGCAGACTCCACAGCACCAGAAACCTGACTGGCTGTGTCCCTGCGGGACTCGGTCACAGCATCTCAGGAGCATGAGCGTGCCATGCTGTATGAGATGCTGTGGATTATGAAGGACCACTCAGACATGTTGAAGTGTCTGGTTGAGCTTCAAGAAAAACAGCTTGAGGCTAGAGTCCCTCTGCTGCCCCTGCAGAACAGCCAGCAAACATCGCCCTCTTCCCAATCCCCCTCCCCCAAACATTCCAGGGCGTAGGGTGTGGGGGGGGAAATATGCAGTATCCCTTCCACTCAACACCAGGGGAGGGTACTAAGAACAAAAGCCATTCAAAGACCTTTGATGGGCAAGACTTCTGTGCTTTCACAGACAAGTTGCATTTGTTTCCCCTCTCCCAATTTTATCACATCATTTGCCCAAGGTTCAATTATTTTGCTGTTCTTTCTGATTCTTTATGTTTGTGCAATAAAGTCAATGTTTTGCAAAAGAAATTCTCTTTATTTATTCCAATCATGGAGGTTGGGGAGGACAGGGGAGGTACACAGAAACTGATGCAATGGAGGAAAAGGTATGGAAAGGCACAATGAAGATAAATGGTGTAAAGTATTGTGGCTCTTTACTGAAATGGGTTTTAAAGGCCTCCCAGAGACGCAGAGCTTCTCGATGGGCTTTTCTTATTGCTTGGTATCTGGCTGCTCAAAGTTAGTTGCCAATCTATCTGCCTCCACACCCCACCCCATGTGGAAACTTCTCTCCCTTTGCCTCACAGATATTATGGAGCTTACAGCATACGTCGATAACTATGGGGATATTGCTTTCATTGAGGTCTCACTTGGTGGGTCTGTTTGGTTGGCATCTCTGAAGGAAGCAGGACCCTGAAGCAGACACATCCCCGAGGGCCAGTGGAGAGAGGCCAAGGCAGGCCAGCCTGATTGACAGGGCAGACAGGCCAATGAGGGATCCAGGAGGGCAGGGAGTCCCGCCCTCCATGTGAGCTGAAGCTGCCTGCCTGGCATGTCTGGGCAGAGCGGAGTGAGCTAAGGACAAAGCAGCCAGGGTCTGGAAGGCCAGAAAAGGTGCACGGAGAGCTGAGCTGAGCTGAGCAGCAGAGCAGACGGACATCCCAGAGAGCTGAGCTAAGCAGAGCCGAGCACAGCTGCACTGAGCCGAGCAGAGCAGGAGCTGAGGCTGGAGCCAGGTGGGGTGAGCATCTGGGAAGAGCGAGGGGGAACCTGGGACGTGTGGCTACTGCCTGAGCAAGTGTCCTACTCTCTGCATCCCTGCAGCGTAGCAGGGCCTGGACAGTGGACTGTGAACCTCCCTTACACCCCAGAGACACTGTCTGTGGTGCCCCTGTGCCAGAGGGCAGTGTTGGGTGTTTTCCTGTAACCTTTCTCCTCTTTTCTTATTTTTATTTGATTTTTGATTGCTGTTTGTTTAATAAATTGCTTTGCACTGTATGCAATGATCAGGGAAGCGCCCAGTGCAGAGTTAGTACCCCGGAGTGGGGACACCCTAGCCCCTGCCCTAAGGACCTGGCAAGCTTGGGAATTGAGCCCCAGGAATCCTGGGCCCAGCCTTGTTGGGGTTACAGGCACCCCACCACACCGGAGAGTGGGAGGAGAGCCCTCGAGGTCAGGTGGGCCTCTGGGTAAAGAGAGTGGGAGCAGGGACTCAGATCCTTTTGCTAGCCAACTCTACTGGGGTAGTGTATAAGCAAGGAAAGTTCCCCACAATCGTGGTCCCATTCCCCTGCTTATATTAACATCCAAAGGCACATTCCACCACCTTTCTGCACTTCCTCAGCCTGTTGTTGAACCGCTCCTTACTGCTGTTCAGGTGGCTGGCATATGGCTTCATAAGCCATGGGAGCAAGGGATAGGCTGGGTCTCCCAAGATCACGATTGGCATTTCAGCATCATCAATGGTTATTATGCGATCTGGAAAGAAAGTCCCTGACTGCAGCTTTCTGAACAGACCTGTGTTCCTAAAGATGTCTGCAACATGCACCTTTCCTGACCAGCCCACACTGATGTTGGTGAAATGCCCCCCGTGATCCACCAGTGCTTGCAACACCATTGAAAAGTATCCCTTTTTGTTTATGTATGCTTTGGCAAGGCAGTCTGGTGTCAAGATAAAGATATGTCTGCCATCTATCGCTCCGCTGCTGGTAGGGAGAGCCCACTGGAGAAAAAACATCATCCTGCACGTTGCCCAGAGTCACTACCCTTCTTGCAAAAGTCAATTAATGGCCCTGCATACTTGGCTCAGAACAGCTCCCATGGTGGATTTACCGGCTCAGAGTTGATTCCCCACTAACTGGTAGCAGTCTGGCATTGCAAGCTTCCACAGAGCGATTGCCACTAGCCAGAGCAGGTCTCATTTTAGTGCTGCTGCACTTCAGGGCTGGGGAAAACTCTGTACAAAGCTCTTGGAAAGTGGCCTGCTACATTTGAAAGTTCTGCAGCCACTGCTCATCATCCCATAGCTGCATAATGATGTGATCCCACCAGTCATGCTTATTTGCCGGAACCAAAAACGGTGCTCCATCGTGTTCAGCTGCTGCGTGACTGCTGGCAGCAACCGGGAATTGTTTCATTCTATGGTTTGCAGCAGGGCTGCTTGAATGACATTGCAATGTTTCACACGGCAGCTCCTGTCTCAGCTCTGGCAAGACTGCAGGATAAGGCACAAGGTATTTGTAATGCTCACAGCAAGGGTGCACAGCTGAGTGGGGTCCATGATTCTCAGTCTATGATGTAGGCAAAGCTAAGTCAGGCTTTTGAAAAGAGGTGCAAAAAAAGGTTGTGTGCTGTTGATAACAGGAGAGGGCGGAAACTGCATCATGGGAGGCTGAAGCCATGTTTCCATTCCATCCTGTGACGATGTGTTGGTCCCATGGGGTATTGCAAGCCCTTCCCAAAATGCCCTGAAGAGATCGTTACCTATAGAGCACGGCTCTGTGCATCAGTGCGAGCACTGCTAGTGAGGATGCAAGCCTCTGACACATGGAGCGTGGTAAGGACACGTCAGATCGACTTAATTACTGTGGTGGCTGGATGTCGTGTTACCAGATTTGCCCACCACCTTGTGGTGTGCTCATTTATTAGGATTACTTCCCTTGGTGGGGGTTGTAATTCTATTAATGTACTGTGTGTGTCACTTGTGTTTTCATATGGAGCTTTACTTCTCCCTTCTGCAAGTCCCCTCCCAATGGAGCTACTCTGCAGGACCGAAGTTTCCCAGGGCTGGGTTCCTCCAGCCCCAGACTCAAATCAATACACACATTCACAGATACGCAGCATGCGTCTCAGTGGGCGGGTTTATCAGCACTCTCAGCTGACCCCTTATATGCCGCTGGGCAGAGCAGCACTGCCAAGCTGCCGCCCTTATACGCCACATCGCTATCCCCACGCTCTACAATTGTTCTAGTAGTAACCCCCTTAATGAGAAAACTCCACAGGATTTTTGGGTGCTCCAGGGATCTTTGGCTTAGGTAAAAGAAGCGTTGCCACAGAGCAAGGAAGGGAAGCTAAGAACACGAAGGAGTAAATGAAGTTTGGAGAGAGGTTGGCGACCAGCTTGATTATAAAAGTTATTTTATTGCCAGGTGTATAAAACTTATTATACTCATAGTACAAGGAGAGAAAAGCAACCAAACAGAATAGGACACGATTGCATTTGGGGTACTGGGGAAATTTAGACCATGCTTGATTACAAAGTCGAGTTTAGAAAGTGATACCTGGGCTAAGAGAGAGCGATCACATTAGGTTTGAGGGGAAAAAGTGGGCTTAAGAGACGAGAGAGAGAGAGAGATTTGGGGGTCTCACCACTCAGCACAGCTTGAACCAACTGAAGGTTCCCAGGAGACAAGCTGTTCAGCTTAGGGTCCAGAGGGCTTGAGACAGGCAGAGCCCCCAACACGATCAATCAGGAAAAGGTGAAGTCCCAGTGGAACTGATGCAGCTTTTGGATCCAGGCATCAGAACAGAGGTTTGAACTTGGGTAGAAATTTTTGTAGGGAAGAAACAATGTTTCAAGGGAGAGCACTAGATCTGTTAAATGATGACTCAAGGGAGTGTACCAGAGTGGTGTAGTTTAGGCTGGACAATAGGAACTGATCATTCCTGGCTACAGGCAGTGTTCCTTCGAGGGAGCTCACAATGCAATCAGGCAGATTCAGTGTTTTGGATATCAATAAGGATCTATGACTCGAATCAGCCTGATAACTGTGAGCTGGGTGTGTGTAGGTGTGGGTTCATTAACATCTGGAGCAGAGATCTCCCATCATGCTGTGCTTCACTGATCCCAGGGTTCAGTGCAGTTCCTGCCTTGGAGCGTGGCCCTTCATTCGGAGTGCTAATAGAGATGTTTCCTTGTTCCATCTTTGATGCAAATGAGGCTCTCTGTTTGCCGTTCGGTGTGCTAATCAGGATGCCTCCTTTTTACATCTTCGATGTAGATGAAGCTAGGGGAGTTGCCTCATTTCTGTCACCCTTGTTCGGCGGGGTTTAGGTTTGTCTCCCACTGCCTTTTCATTGCTTTTGTTAAGTCTGTCTCTGATCAGTTCTGGTTCAAGCAGAGGCTGGAGGTGGGTATGGAGGGGGCGTACAGGTGAGTCAGTAGGGGTTTTGTGCCCTGATTCCCACCAAGAACCCAGAACTGACAGATAACAGCCGACTTAAAGTAAGTCTATTTAATTTTGTAGTGTAGACATGCACGTCCTTTGGACTCCATACTTCTTTGACTGCCCAATTTAGCATTTTCCTAACATGTCATGGAATTCAGCCTTTCTGCCACAGAATTCATCATTCTACTACCAGGGAACCAACATTTTGCTTTCCGTCTTCTTGCCATGCTGAAGCCTGCCTGCAGCTGCCTCTTGCTCTGCAGATTTTCCCAGAAAAGGGAATTAATTAAGGAGGGCAAGAATCCTGCTGCTAGGCACAACAAATATCCTGAGTACTATGTCACATGAATCAACTAACGTATTTTCTGACAAAAACAAATAATTGATGGTGAATCCAGCCCTGAACTGTATTGTCCATGTGTTACCTGGATCCAACTGCTTCCCTCAAAAAATGTTTCATGATAAATTGGCATAATTGTTTATTTCACTCTTACATTTTTCCATCCAGAAAAAAATAACTATATGCTTTCACTTTGAATGAACGTTATTTAAGATCTAGCAAATAGGGAAGAGCAAAAGTAAAGTCTCCATGACAGAGTACAAAGTGTGCAGTGCCTCTTTATCATTATAATTTGGTAGATTAATTGTATTACATTAATGTCTACAGCCCAAAGCAGGATTAAGGCCCCATTGTGCTTGACACTGTACATATAAATGTAAATGCTTTGGGACAGGGACTGTCTAGTATCAATTTAAATAGATGAACCAGGCAAATGATTGGACAAAGGAAGTACAATTATCCACATTTTATAGATAGGAAAGAGAGGCATGGAGAGATTAAATCCCTTAACAATGGTTACACTGGCAGTCTGTGGCAGAGCAGGGAATTGAATGCAGATCTTCTGAGTCCCAGTCCCAGAGCCGTATGAACAAGATTGTCCTGTCCCCTGTAACAGTTTCTCTTGAAATTTAAGAATGGCTGCCTGACACTTTAGCTAGCAGACACTATAGGAATTTAAGAGTGCAGTATACAGAAAACAAAAGGCTATAATAATTACATTGCAAAATATGTCACCGCTGTCATCTAAAATAAAAATGGTACAACATGAATATCTGTGATGTCGTAAACATTGTGAAAACTTTTTGCATATTTCATTTATTGGCAGAAGGTATGGATTTATGCACTAGAGCTCTATTCATAAGAGCTTATCACAAGTGCTTCACACTAACATACACTGCTTTCCCTTGGTTGTGTTTTCCGAGTATACTGAATGATTTAGTAATACCAGTTAATGATGCAAAAATAGGTTTCAGTATCAATTTTACTTTCTAAATGAATTATCCTCGGATAAGGGAAATCTGAAACCTCCTGATTTATGCAAAATTGCTAAGTGAACCTAGCCAATACATCTCTAAGGAGAAGTTAACACTGGGAGACAGAACTGAAAATATACAGCAACATTTCTCCTTTATAGTTGAATGGAGCTTTAACTAATGCTTTAAAAATATAATGCCATCTTTCCCCTTATGCTTGTTTTCCAAAAGTGTCATTGCTGCTCCTTTAGAAAGGTTCCTTTATGTTTTAAGACGTAAGTTGTCACTTTCTTTTTGTATATACGCAGTTCAAATACTATTTTATTGTCAATTTTTTCCTGTTCCTGTAATTTCTTTGCCTTTTTCCTTTCCTGTTATTTCCCTTTTCTTTAATACTCTGATTAGCTGTGGATAAAATGAAGATTATAAAAATAGAGGTACTGAGCAAGCATATACTGTACTGAATATTTTATTATACTTTATTTTACAGGACTGTCAATTGTCATGATTCCCTAAAGAAAGGTTGTATAATCTATATTGAAAATATTAAGAGATTTCTTATACTCTGTTACTGGTGTGACTGAATTGATTAACAAATAGCATCTGTGATTCAGTACAATTAAATTACCATAAAGGAAATAGAAAAAAGAGTGAAAGTAGTTGCGCTCTATGCCTTGACATAGACCACTAAATTATTTGGAATAACTAGCTGCGTCATCTATCTCTTAGGCCATTATTCCAAAAAGGTGGTCTGCACGCTTATTTGTAAAAATAAATAAATGAATAAATAAAGCAGTAAACAAATGGAAGATCTTGTCTACCTAATGCTAGACAAGGTGACCAAATTGGCGTGCGTTACTCTTGAGGCACTTATCACTACAGATGTTCACGATATGTGAATTTCATTCAGTCTTAAAGTGTAGGTAAATTGTATTTTGCAAAATGATTCCTGAAGAATGCTTTATTAGTCAGGAATGAACTATTTACTGCAGTGTTATGTAGCATTTTATATCGCAAGACGTCTTTAAGTTTTAAATAAATTTTACCCATGGTGACAAGCTAATAGATATCACACTAGGCTATTTGCTATGAATTGATTTATACTGGGAGTAGACAGAAATGATAGCCTACTTATTCTGAGATGAAATTGAGAGTGGGAGGTGGAGAAGGCAATGGAGGAAAGGATTAATTTTAAGGTGATCCTCATTAGAAAAATATTATAGCATCAGAGTCATGATAAGGGAGAAAAGCCTTGTTTTATTGTATAGCAGAAAGGAATGATGGATTTTAACTAGCATCTGGGGAATAAATCAGTTCTAAATTGCTGTAAAGAAGGAGGAAAGATTACGGCAGAAAACAAATTTTTGTATGTGAGCATCCTAGTACAATCAAGTTTGTTTTAGGGCTCTTCACATATTTGTAACCAGGAGAATTCCCATCTCTTTCAAAACAAATTCCACTGAGAAATGGAACAGTTATAAATAATATATAATTCTTAAAATAAATTTGTGTTGTGAAAATTATGATAAATGCCCATAAAATGAGAAAGAAATAAAATATTTAAAGTTAATGTTGACCAATTTCAATTATTCCTCACATTGAAATGTGAAGTTAGGTACCCATGATATCCAAAGCATTTCTTCTCAGTGGGCTAGAAGGATGATCATGAACCCTACTGAAGTGTAAAGGAACAATATAGGGTGGCATGATAACTAGCAGAAGATTACAGATCCTGATTACATTATTGCAAACCAAAAGCAGGGAATATAGCACAAGAAATTCATTTACAGAGAAATCGGTCTCAAAAATGCGCTCAAGCAACAACACTAATTTAAGCTTTGAAGAAATCACGTTACATGAAAGTCAGAATACTTTTCAAAGGCCTCAATGTTATGTAGAGACTTGAATGATATTTAAATCTCAGCCCTCTTCTCTGTTAACAGCACTAGAACAGGGAGCAAGGAGATCTCCATCAGAATAAGGTGCTCAAACATTCTGCGTGTGCGGAATAGGAGACGTGCATTTGACCCCTGTACAAATACTGTTGAATGCCAGGATCAAATATCAGATTTGGTCCCTAAACCTGCAAATGCTTATGCACGTGAGTCACTTTCTGCATATGCATAGCCCAAGGGAAGGGTCATGTCAGTAAAATTAAGCAGGTTCATCAGTTTTTCCTGGATACAGGACCTTATTCATATTGATTCTGGCATTATTTTAACCCTAATGTAACCAAGGCCTTGGAGATGGCTCCTTTCTTTTGTTAGCTTTACCTTCTTTTTAATGTCGGAAAATAGGCATCACCTACCATCCTGTGTCATGTCTCAATGGTGACTTATTACCAGCTATTTCAGTGGAAAGTATAAGAACTCTTCAATTATGGATAATCTTCCCTGAGGGAAAATTTCCTCCTAACCTCCAGTAACTGGAGGTTGGCTTATGTCCTGAAGCATGTGAGTTTACATCAACTCCAAAAATTTTTAAAAAATAGTTATTGTTATCACTCTGGATAATCTTGTTATCCATATAAATACTGTTTTGAATCCTGCCAAGCAGCAGAGTGTTCTACAGAATAATTATGTGAAAAAGAACTTCCTTTTATCACTTTTGAATTTGCTGCCTTTTGATTTCATTGAGTGTTCCCCTTGTTTTTTGTGTTAGATGGAAAGGTGATTAAAAGTTCAAAATATGCCTTCTCTTTATCTTTCTTTATTTTAATATTTTAAGCACTGCAGCTCATAAAGGAGACTGTTGCAGCAATTCTGTACAAATATGTTCAATGTTACTAGGAAATTAGAATTTATGTAACACTAACATTTTTATATAAAACTAGGCAATATGTTTTTGCCAAATAATAAAACTCCATATTTATGAGTTAAAAGACAAACTGCATGATACTTCTATTTCTCCTCTTTAGAAATACTGTAAAGGAAAATATTTGGCTTAAAGTCTGAACAACCCAGCAAATGTGTATCTGAAGTTGTAACATGAGAGAGATTGATTTTAGGTGGAAATCCTTTCTGGGTGTTGTAAATATTAAATGGATTAAAAAGTAAAATTGCTTCATTTTTTTTCCACACAGTGAACTTATACAAGTGACATCACAGCACCCTTGTTTTTATACAAATTTTTTGCTTTCCATTGGAATATTTGTGCTTTAAAGACTAAAAGGCTTTGTTATTTTCCATGTCCATGTCTTTCAAGAATACTATGATTATTCATAATGAGCAGTCAGTGCCTTTGAAAGTACTGTAGACTGTTGGAGTAAGATAAAAAAGACTTTTTTTTTTCATTTTCATAGTGACTGTGCGAATGAAAGACCTCATTAATCAACCAGATTGCATTTAAACATTAGCATGAAAAACCTCAGCATATAATCATTATATGTTTAACCCCTTCAGTACTGCTCCTTTGAAAGTGGCTTCTTACAATGTGTGAAGCAACATGGCGTACAGAGCGCACATGGAGACTTATGTAAGTGTGTACTCAGTATATTAAATAAAGGAGAATTCTTCTCTTAGAAGCTTGCTCAGAGTTCCAACTGCTCCAGAAAGAGCTCTGAGTGCACACTTATAGGTAGAAATGGTCCCATATTTTAAAGGACTCAGAGGGGTTAAAGTTTCCTTTATTCTGGATTCAATTAACAGCACATTAAGAGCCAATGTGGGTTAGATCATGTATTATAAAGAATGTCCTGATAATATCTACTGCATTTACCTACAGTTTTTGTTGTACATCATCTTATTTTATGCTTCATTGTAAGAAGCACTTGACATATTAAAAGAAATACATGAAATTCCTCTAAAGATATTCTGGTAGTGCCAGTCGAAGCTTCAGTGTTAAGGCGGAGGTTAATTTTTCAATTCTAACAAAGATTCAACCTCTGTTATTTATGAAAACTACACTGTAACCACCCTGTAGTGACACTAAAGGGAAAAAAAATAGAAAGCCAATCTGTGTCTTTAAAATCAATTTAATCTAATCTGGGAGCACACAAACAGTAAACACTAAAATGTCTTAGTTGTACTCATATGGTTGTTGAATGGTGTCATTGCAGGACAGAACTAAGGTTATTTGGGTGCCCTAATTGTGCGCTTCCATTTGTTAACCTGTTTGGATTTCTTTTAAGTTTAACCTTAGCTCTGAATTTCCTGGATTTATAATGCTTGGTTTTAGGATCATTATAATTTCCCTTTAGTATATTTTACTCTAAATTACTCTCAACCTGCACTCCATCTTAATATATTTTTTGTATCTGGGAATTAAATAAGGCCCTGATTCATCAGAACCCTTGAGCATGCACTTAAATCCATCCTTACTCCACAAAGCAATTGAATATGCTCTAAAGCGCTTGCTAAACAAGGACGGACTTAAGTACATACATAATCGATTTGCTGAGTAGATATGGACTTAAGCATGTATCTTACTTTGCTGAACTAGGGCCTAGATGAGTACATCCTTTAAAAAATTTCTGTATAGAGGCTCTAGAAGCAAGAAATTTTGTTATGTTTTGACTTGAACGTATTATTTGTAGTATTTCCAAACGATCAGTGATGGTAACTACTAGTTGCCTAGCTTCACTCTGTAACTAAATAATGTTGCTGATATTTGTGCTCTAACCATTTGTTTGTAATAATCTCTGGCACCTGACTATCAATTAAATAAAACCCTTTAAGCTTATATATTCAAGAACAAAAAAATAAGTTTTTCATAGTAATATACCCACATTGCACAAACTATATATATTTAGGCATTAAACTTGGTGTAAACAGAGCCAAGTGGTGTATTTACTTGAACATACATCTGGAGCCATTCTGCCCTTTTTAGAAGAAGGGTGACTGAATTAATTGAGTTTCACATTTCGCCCTAAAGGTTATAAGACTTTGACTTATTCTGGTCTCTGATTCTAGTGAGTTCCACAGTCATCTGATTGCCCCAGAAAACCTCCAGCTCCAGTGAGTTCAAACCTGGATTCTTCCAGTTTTAGCATCTTCATAAATGCAACTGCATAATAGTAAGAGATAATCCTTCAGATAGCTAGGTCTATGCTCATTTAGTGCTGTAAAGATAAGGAGCTGGAACTACACCTGCTACTGATTAGATGGCCAATGCAGCCTGTAGAGTATTGGTATAGGATGTGATCCAGTCGATTGCCTCACTTAACAGAAATGCTGTTTCTTTGAACCAGCTGAAGTTCTGGATAGCCTTCAGAATCAGCTCAAGGTACCATATAGCCCACCCTGGAGGTGATGAGAGCATGGATTACTGTGGCCAGTTTTACAGCTTTGTTCATTTTTAGTTTAGAAACAAAAGATGTTAGGGTTTCATCCAGGGAACAGGCCGGGTTCATAGGCTTCTCTTCAAAAAATAGACACCCTGTAAAACATTTCAGCTGGCTTTTCTAATATAGTAATACAAGCCCTTATGCCAAGAGAAGGCATGCCATCTTGGTTTCTGGAGATTCCCAAGAGACTAAAGGTATTTTATAGTTACACTTGAGCAATTAAAATCTCTGAAGTTTAACCAAAGCAATTATTTAACACACAAAGCCACATTCATCCTATCCATCAGTTTTTCATTTATATATTGGCCCATCCATGGACCAACCCCTCACTGATAAGTGAGTTGGGTAAAAACGTTCAATTTCACGCTGTTTCTTTGCTTCTTTTATTATAAGAATTTAACCTCCCCCATTGCAATAAAACAATAGTATCCATTTGGACAGGCAGCTTTCGCTTGATTTGTTGTTGCTGATGCTGACACGACTAATAAATTTAGAAAATTGCCTAGTAAGAGTGATTCAAATATCACCTGTCTTCCTGGGCAAACAAGCATTTATTTATTTGTTTCTTTTTCACAATGCACTCACTGACCTTTATGGGCTTGGTGGAAACTGCACATATGCCAACATTTAAGAAATTAAATCCAGGCTGCCTCTAAACGGACAGAAAAAACAGAAAAAGCAGGATCTGTGCACTGGGGTTGGCTGCACAGACATTCCTTATACAACAAACGTGCGGATTAATACTAACAAAGAAAAAGATAAATATCTTTAAAAGCTTATTTGCTTCTTTTTAAAAACTTCCTAATGTGTTAAAGATACATATTTTAAATGACATGTTGCAGTTGTTTTGTTTAACACAGCTATAAATGTGCTCAGTGTCATTCAGCCCACAAAAAAATAAAAATAAAAAAAATATTGCCCTGGCATTTCTTGCCCACATTTTAAGTACAACCTGAAGCTTTCCTAAGGGTATGTCTACACTGACGGTGGAAGCAAAGACCTGCTTACTCGAGCCGGAAGTCGATCTATTAAAACCACCTCCAAAAAAAGCATAGGGCTGTGTCAATGGGAACACATTTCCCATCGGCGCAGTGCCGTGGAGACGGAGCACTAAACAGAAGTTATGAAGTTGATGGGACTTATGCAAGCTACTCTGTGTAGTTTGTGTAACTCCCATTGACTACCGTCGAATTTCACCAGCATTAGACAACGGGCCCAAGAATGAACCTGGAGGTTTGATATTGGTTTCTGGTAAATAGCAATTCATGTCTTAAAACCATCACACCAATCTGAATGCATTTGATAGTACTATGCGTGCTGCCTGTGTGCATGCCCTCTGGGTTGCATCAAATTGTGCACAAGCATGAACTGGTATACAATACACTGTGAAAATATCGTGCAGAGATTATACTGATCCCACAAACCAAAACAGGTCATCTGTTCTACGAGAAAGTGTTCCTAAATAACTTAGAATAATAAGTCTAAATTGTGTTGGATAATCAATGGGTCTTGCTAAAGACTGGTATGGCTTTCATTGACATGCCTTGATCAGGTTCCTCCACTCCTACCCTTGCTGTTAGTAATGGAACCTGATTCCCTTTATAACTACATTTATGCTCAGGAGAGACCTGACTAAAACACCAGTTCTGCTCCTGGTATCTTCCAGGTTGGGCTTCCACCCTAAATAGTTTTCCAGCAGCTAATGTATGTGGTATATTAAGAATCATTTATCTCTGATTATTAAGGCAGTATGTGGTCTGAAAATGGGGCTCAAAGAGGAAAATATTGGTTTAGGATTATTTCATTATATAATGAAAGATATACACAAGTGATTCCTTAATAAATTATATATATATTTATATTTATATTTAAAGAACAAATTGAGTGTGGGTGTGGGTGTATTCAGGAGGACCGGATTCTTGAATGGCACATCCACAGATAGAATGAGGTAGGGCTGTGGAATATGGAAAAATGTTTTCAAGTATAAACTCTCTTCAGGAGAGGATTGTCACTGGGGGAGGACAATAAAGATATGTTTTCTGTGTAAAAATACCCTTGATGTGGACCTAGCTATATTACACATTCCTCCAACAGGACGAGAGTGGGGCTAGAGAATGCTGCTCTCTGGTGATCATCGGCCAGCAGGCTGGTTCCAAGAAGACCATTCCAGTCAGTGTAAGGTAGAGCAGTCTTGTGGGCTGGTCTACCTTATGGCTGGAGATAAATGATAAGGAGAGACAGAAAAGTGTCTTAGACCCTTATTTGTCTCCTTACCTCAGCATGGAGGAACATGCCTCTGTCATCCCCTCACTACTTAATCTAGCCATCAAATGGCTGATCTATTTTCTTTTTTCTTTTATAGGGCTTCTGTTGACTACATTTTTTTACTTCCAGTTTTTTACCTCAAGGCTCACAGACTCATAGACTATAAGGTCAGAAGGGACCATTATGATCACCTAGTCTGACCTCCTGCACAACGCAGACAACAGAACTTCACCAACCCCCTCCAGTAATAGACCCCCTAACCTAAGACTGAGTTAGTGAAGTCCTCAAATGATGATTTAAATACTTCAAAGTATAAAGCAAGTGACCCCACGCTCCATGCTGCAGAGGAAGGCTGATCTCTAGGGAAAACAACAAGCAGTTATAACCTCAAAAGAATTTTTGGGGAGTATCCAGATTAACCTTTACAAGCATGTTAATTACCTTGAGTTAATTGGCATTCCGTTAATGCAAGGTAAAATTTCAGGTGTAGGTATAACAAGTGTATGAAGAGGTTAAACAGAATCCAGTTTACTATTAACTACTTTAAGGTACAATGATGCCAATTAAGACAGAAATGTTCATAGTAGCTGGGTCCCAGTTTCTTTCAGCTATGTGGTACCCAAAACCAAATAGAACTGTATTACCTGTTTCTCTAGACCCCCAAAAAACTGAAGACTTCACCCAAATGAGCACACATCTGTACTATAACTATGTGGAATGCACTGTATCTGTTCATTATGGGCTCAGAACTGAACAAACATGGAGACTGATATACTTTTGAGTCTATGGGCAGTTACGGGTTCTTCCATATAATAATGGCTACTACACTATTAGGTCAGATTCCATTAAAGCTAGTTACAGTTTTGATAAACAGTGGCTTGATTCATAACATTCAAGAAAACCAATATCCCATTTCAGAATTAAGTAAAAAAAAAAAGCAAATACATTAAGGAACATTTAGTTTTTCATTATAAATATCAAGTTATAGATAATCTTGAGTTTGAGATGGAAGTCAGATACAGTTGTTTTTCTTATACAATTCTGGACACTTTTGGTACAAATCTGACACAGGTCATAGCCCAGGGGCTCCTCAGCAGGTGGCTGATAATAGTGTAACGAATGACTGTGGGACTGAGAGATAGGAATATCTTTCTGAATGTGGGTAATAGACAGAAATGCTTTTCTACAGTGACCAAATATTATTTTTCATCAGACCTTGAAAAAGTTTCAACCTACCCTAATTTTTCCAATGAATCTAATAGATCTGGATTAAACTGCAGGGGAGATGAGAACATAAATTTGATTCCTTTCTTTCCATGTAATATTAGGATTGGTATTCTTTCTAGCTGTAATAACCTCTAGACTTCAGCAAAATTGAAAACCTTTAAATAGCCTTTCACAACCTTTCAGTGTAGTAATGAAGTTTTAAGTGCTCACTGGGGATTTTCAGTTCAGAAAAATCTAAGCAGCAGTAGATATTAAAATCTAATGTTTACTTCAACTCTTTTATAGCCTAATGGGTTTTTCTGACAGTGTAATTTTTAAAAGGTTGGGTTTCATTTATTAATATAGTATACTCACCCTGGAAATCTTTCTTCTTTAAAGACTCTAATGGGAGCCTTATAGTTAAACCTTGGCACGGCACCTCAACGGCCAGCAGAAATGGGGAAAAGTGAAACTTGCAAAGACCTAGCTGGATATGCAGCAAAGCAGGTAAAAAAAATATAAAACCTCATGATTTAAACACCACAGGGGGGAAAAAACAAATTAAGGATGTGGATTCCCTGCGTGCACATAATTACAAGTATGTGAGCCATTGGAGTCAGCACAGTTGCTCATCTACACAAAGACCACCTAGAAGATCTGGCTGCACTCAAAGCTAGGAGTAGCTAAGATGACTTTTTAAAGAGCAGTTGTTAAAGGGGGTGATGGTCAGGGAAGAAAATTGCAGGGTGAATTTACACTGATTAGAGAAACACAGTCTATACATACATGCATAACTCTGGAACTCAGTATGGTATTGGAAAGATTTCCACTTTGTGCATAGGGTAAAATAAGCCAGTGCTTTAGAAGCGGAGTTGTGAATTTCATCTAAACTGTAATAAAATCAATCCTAAACAGGTCTGGATTTCCATTTAGGCACAGTAAGCACATACCTAAGGACGCTGGTGTTCTAAGAGTGCCTAAACAGTGGCGGGTTACTGCACAGGACAATGGGCTCTGTGCCCAGGGGCCTGGCCAATTTGGAGGCCTCACACGAGTTCCAGAATTCTGGTCCCAGCCTCTGCTCCTCTTCCTGGGGCCCAGGCGCCTTGCTCCTCCACTTCTCTCTGAAGCCTGGCCCCCTGGTCAAGCCAGAAGCCAGAACCCAGGGGTGGGGTGAGCATATTCCTCCTGCCTGGAGCTGGCTGGGCCAGTCACCCCAGCCCCTCTCCCCTACCACATGGAGCTGGCCCAACCAGCCCCTCTCTTCCTTGTCCCCATCCTTGTGCAGAAAACATAAAAGTCAGCTGTAGGAGGGGGAGGGAGGAAGGGTACTGAAGATGCTGTGCCCCGGGACATGCAAGGTGTAAATCCGGCCCTGATCCTAAGTATTTCTTTCTTTCCCTGTGTCTCTGTATATTATATGTAAAGATTTACTGATACCTGTGGGGTAGGTACACTAGTGTGACCAATGGATCGGTAAGATAAGCACACAGGTATAGATTTGCTCGTATGAACTATAAGGTAGTGAAATTGCATATAGAAATATTCTGTTGGTTTTTTTTATTTGAATCATAAAATGAAAGTGCTACATGAGGGAGAAATTATTTTATCTGAAAGATAAAGAATCCGGTGGCTGTAAAGGAAAGAATGTTTCAATATATATTCATATTAATTTAAATCAAGAAGAGTGGGAGGAGGACTTTCCTCCTCCAGATGCATGTGAGAAACTCCTAACTGTTTTGGTGAATGCAATAAAGGCGACTAGATCCCAAAATGTGTATTCTCCCTGTGAAAGATTCTTGCTGTCATCATGCAGTAATAACAAACCCCAATGTAGAAGTAATGTGTGAGGGATTATTAATTTCTAGCTCATAAGGGCTTCAGTTCAGCAAAGCAATGACTCACATGGCAAACTTTAAGCATGTACTGAACTCCACTGCTATTCGGCAAAGCACTTACGTGCATGCTTCACTGGTTTCTTGAATCAGGGCCAATGACAGGGATAGGAGAACCTGAAGCTAATTACTTGTGTCTTTGACATTGAGTACGTTTTCCAGACCTTAAGAAGAGCTTGGTATAAGTGCCAAAGCTTGTCTCTTTCACTAACAGAGGTTGGTCCACTAAAAGATGTTAGCTCACGCACCTTGCATTTCTAACATCCTGGGACCAACATGCATATGCAACATGTGGGACACCACAGCATATATCTTTGACACAGATATTTGTCCACACTTCTGGCCACCACTGGTTATTTGAGGAAAGAGGCACTTTCTGGCATGTTTTGTGATGCTCCAGCGCACAGCTTCTCAAACTGTGTTCCACAACAGAGTGCAGGGTACTTCTGTGTCATCCATAGCGCTATGGCCAGAAAATGATAGCTGGAAGCACTGCTGTTAACAGCAATAATCTCAGTGCTTAGCAGCTTCCCCCTTCCCGCCTGTACACTTGGCAGCCATCTTTCAAATATTCAGCACTCTTTACTCAATAGCTGTGCTGAATTGGCTAGCAGTGTAGAATAGAGCATCTCCTCTGTCCTTCAGAGCTGGCAGGTTCTGGAAGGTTCTAACTAGGGGGAGAACATCTGAGAGGTTAGCGAGATGCTCACAATATGGGGGAATAGTGTCAAAGCATGAAAGCAAGAGGAAGAAGGGAGCTGAAAGGTGTTTGAAGGAGACTTAGGTGGTTCAGAAATGCTGCCACAGCAGCAGCTCCAGGAAGTCTGGGTTCATGGGAGGCCTACATAGATTAATGTGATGTTTATTGTTCATGCTCCAGGAAAAAGTGTGGCGTCTGAACTACTTCAGACTGTTTCAGAGATCTCTAGAGGTGATTTGAATCCCTGGAGGAATCAGGAATCTCCCCATTTGTCATGGTTAAGGCCTGACTGCTACTCCTGTTTAACAGGAAAACTCTATTCATTATTCCTCTATTTCCACAATATTTGCACTGTTTCTGGCTATGTCATTTATCCGTTCCTCACTAAAAACCCTCTTGGGACTCTGCCTCCCACAGCTTGTATGGGATGGGTGGAGGGAGAGGGTCTGAATGTTGGTCCTTGCAGACATGAGTCTCACTCAAATGACTTTAGAGAGGGTCATAGATTTGTTTGACCCAGCCTTGTAGGGCGAGAGAGCAAGTGGAGACAGTGAAAGCTGACAGGAAGGGAAAGAGGGCTAGAAATAAGAACAGTAATTGAAAACAAGAAGAAAGAATGAAAAAATGAAATATCCCTCACCCCATTCCTGCAAGACCATAGAAGGGACAGAAATAAGTGGGAATGTGAAGATTGAAAGAGCAATGATAGCAGCAGATAAGAACAAAGCTACTGGGGCATGTTAAGCATAATGGGCAAATCCCTCCTGGTATAGCTCCCCTGAATTCACAGATATTTAAAAGTGGGCCTGTCAGCATACAGACTTCTATTAGACACGTGTTGGGACAAAAATTTGCAGTGGCTGGTTGGCCGTCCCTAGGGCTAAATTGTGACATAAAGCTGTAGCGCTCCATTGAGGATGAGGTATCTCTGCACCTTGCCAGCAGTAGTTTGGAAGGTGTAGTGCCTCAAGCCACTGTCAGTAGAGTGCTTCATTGCTATGACCTGCTGGGAGCTAAGCGCAAACTTCAGGAGGACCAAAGGTAAGTGAATGAGTTGCATGATGGCAAATAAAATCAATAGTGTTGACAAATTCATGGTAATGGACATTCAAATGCATAATCTGAACTGCTTGAGCACATTGCTGATTCTACAGTAACTGTAGCCACTCCGGAAAAAAAACCTCAGTATCACTGCAGACAGTTCAGTGAGAGCCTCTGCTCAGTATGCAAATGTGTAGTGGCAGACAAACAAAAAAGTAAACAAAATGTTAGGCTGTATAAAGAATGAGGTGGAAAACACTACTGAAAATGTTACAGGGCCACTATTTAAATGGATGATAAATTCTCATTGGGAAAAACTGTGTTCAGTTCTTGTCACCCTATCTGAGAAGCAGTTTCATAGAAATAGAGAATGTGCAGAGACAGACACCAAAAATGAACAGTGACAGAGAAGATTCTGCATGAGGAGAGACCACAAAAAACCAACAGCAGGTCTGTTCAATTTATAGTGGAGACAATATGGAAGAGGTAAACTGGGTACTTCTGTATTCCCTTTCTTTTAAAGGCAGAGCAAGAGGACACTCAGGGAAATTGAAAAGCAATATATTTAAAACAGAAACAAGGGAATATTTGTTAACATAATACATAATTAAGCAGTAAAACTTAGTGCCAAAAGGTATCAGTAAGGCCAAGGGCTTACTAAAACAGAAAATATGACTAGACATTTATCTGGATAATGAGAACATCCAGTTACACTAGACAGGATAGCTTTTGTTTTTAGTAGTAATGATATAAATCTTAACATTGCAGGGCATACTTCAATCACTAACTGACAAGGTTAGATAGAAAGGTCTCTTGGGGGTATATTTGTCCCAGTATAGTATGTCTTGTATCTGTCCCTAGTCCTGAGCACTACTGGACTAGGCAGACTGTTGTGCCATTCCTATATTCCTAGATATGTAGACACGGGTGGGTGAAAGGATTGACAGAAAGCGTTTAGGCTGTGTGCGGCTATGGCTCCCTACCAATAGTTGGGGAGGCCCGTTTCTGTGTTCTTTGTCAAGACAGATAGCAGACAGCAACCTCAAGAAGTGTGCACAGCTGAAAGATAATCTGTCTAGTCCAATGAACAGTATACATTTGTACATATCTTAAAGGTGTTGAAAAGCACAAAATACACATGTATGACTCATAAAAGAGAAAAGGATTGGGTTAGGGAGAAAGCCACCAGCAAGTAAGACCTAGGGGTAGCTACTCCACTTAAGTATATACCAACTTTTGCTTCTCCATTACAGCAATGGCAAGAGGTGGTTTACTTGTAGAAGGGCTTAAGAGCAGACTTCTGCATCCCATGCTAAAGTCTGGAGCTCATTCAATGGCATATAACCTAAAATCAGTCCTCAGCTTTCTCCATGTACTGGAGCAGATGGTTAGCAGGGCCCCTTTGAGTCACTACCAGTACCTAACTTGAGGGTGCAACCTATGTATAAAATGCCAAAAAGAGTAATGAGGAAAGTGTGCTGCTTTAATCTAGCCTGAGGAAGACACTGAGAGAACAATGATATGGACTCCTTGCTCATCCTCCTTAGAAATGCATTCTTTAATCGGGTTGTAGCTGTGGAACAAACAGGGACCAAATGCAACATAAAATCCACATCCTGCTTCTTATCTGGTAGATTTTCATTTATTGGTATTTTGTTTTGACAGACTTTTGTATTTTAACGAAATTCCGTCTGTGGGCTGTGCTCTGTCCTGCTTCTCCTTCAAAATTTCTATTGTTTCTGTCAGTACACAGTAATTAGGGAAGCAGGAATGGAATCAATCATCCTTTATAAACAGATAACCAGGGAGTCAATGTCTTTTGGTCATTTTTCATAGGCCCCCTTCATCTGAACTCACTTTCCTGGGCACCGTACCTGGACAGTAGAGATTATCTACAGAGATACTGGCAGAAATTCAAGACCCTGCTACAGTTTACAGGGGGTGGGGGGAGAAGGACACACACTATTGCCTCAGCTACAGGCTCTTGCCTAAATCTCACCTCCAGAGCATTTTCTTCTAGCTAGACCTTTTGTTCTTGACTGTCTTCCACCATCACTGGGGTATGAAAGCCACTGCTCTTCTTTCAGATCTCAAATAAAAGAAGGATGGCCCTGTGATGTGAGACTCATTCCTGAGAAATGTGGTGTTCAACTGGTACTTATGGTTGATATCCAGGTGCAGACAAGTTGGATTTTCAGATTCAGCACAGTATAGAGGATTGGTACCAAGCCACTGACTTGAGAAACTGCAGGGATAACTCATAATTTTACTTTACTGGAGTTTTCCCATTTTTGTGATATTGGCCAGGAGATGAGAAAGATGGAAGGATCAGTGGGTTCTCTTCTGGTGTGATAATCAGTCTGTATCACCATCAGCCAATCTGGAAAATCCCTACTGCAGAGAGTGTGTCTTCTGACGACATTTAGTACACAATATTTATTTGACTTCTGGATATGTCCCTGAAATTAACTACGGCTTGTTTCTAAGATGGTAAGTTTTGAGCCTTGGTGCCAAAAGTCAACCGGAAACCTTGGCAAAGCTCACTCTAATAGAGGGCCTCATTACTTAAACAGATAAAGAGATCAATTGCTTCAGGAACCTTAAGGTGCTACCAGGCCAGTTTTTAGGGCTTAGTATCTTTCAGTATGCCAAGTAGGTTACTTCTGTTCATAGTCTGTCTCAAAAGCCTTAGGATCTCAAAATGTTCTGAAACATTAATTAATTTAGCCTCAAAACAATAACTCCATGAGGAAGGGATTTGCAAATGAAGAAATGGAGGCACAGAAAAGCTGAATGTCTTGCCGCAGGACACTGAGGGAATTTGTAGCAGAGCCAAGAGTAGAGGTCAAATCTCATTACTTTCAGTCCTTTGCTTTAATCACAAAGAATGCTCCCTTCTTCCTTACCCTGCTCGATTGTTTTGGAGCACAAGGTGGTTGTTGTTTTTTTATTGCATGTTATTCTTATAAGTTACTGTAATTGTTTTTTATTTTTTAATGTTGAGTGATAATGAATGATACTCTACCTGTGAGTGCCATCTTGATAATGTGTGCATGGCATGTAAGTGTTGCTGCTTCATTAGTTTTTATTTTGCTATTCTTGCAATATATTGTTCTAATTGTGTAAATATATTTAACATTCTATGACAATTCCAATTAAGTGGTGATCAGCTTTTATGCTATAGGACTGAATAGATAAGAAAATTGCTATGGTTTTTGTCGCTGAATTGTGGCGGAAACTTTAGCCAAATACCATACGTTTTTAAAGAATAAAAATGATCTCCTTAAGCTCTTTTCTTTTGCCAGTGCATTGTGTTGAACAGTTCTGATGGACTAGACTATAAAGCTGTGGGGACATTCTTCAAAGGTCTGGCACACTCTGGAGCCTGAGTATGCTTTGATGAATTTAATCGTATAGAGCTGGAGGTAATTGTAGTACTAGTTTCTTAGTAAAGTTGGTATTCAATGAAAGTGACAAGCCTGACAACTTCATTAACAGCACTGACATTAAACAACATTGACTGAAGCTTACAGTGAAAAGGAGGGAAAAATACAATTTTAGTACATTTTAATCAAACTCAACTGGTAGTCTGTGTCAAATCTGTCCCCATGATTTTTTTATAGTGTTTCAGCATTCTCTCTTGTAAATGTTGAGAAAGAAATATTGCTGTTGCAACTCTCTGAGCACAGTTGACAGAGTGAGATTTGTGAGAAGACATTGTATTTGTTCATGATAGATTAGCTGTGAGAGCTCTCTCTTTGGTATGCAACCTGCCACTCACAGTGTTTGAAAGACAGGAGTTAACTTTCATCTACAGAAAGCTCACAGCCAGGGAGAGAGACTGCTTAATGCCACGTTTATTACCAAGCAAAAATTGCAGATAGATTCTCCAGCAAATGAGACCTCTCTGGGGTTTTTTTCTTTAGTCAGAATGGGATTTTAAAAGGTAATTTACTACATTTCCTGATTGCATAGAACATAATTAAATGTCCATATAGGGAAATATAGCATTGGCTTATCTTGTTATATAGACAGAGGTGATCTGGTTGGTTCTTTATAGTCTCATGCATTTTCTGCAGTTTATTTTTATCACAAAACACAGGCAGACCTTGGTGGACAGTTTTGATGGTGAATTAGATAGCTGCTCATTCAAACTTCAGCTCCTGAAGTAGCGCAGAAACAGGCTTTAAAAATACAATGTGTTTGCAGTATTTTTCATTATCTTATATTAGACTACTATATAGAGTAACAGTCATTTCCTGAGAAATGTTATTGCTTTAATGTTTTCTCATTTATTTAGTAGTTTATCATTTGATTCATAGGGAATTTTCCAATACACTGAGCAATTTATTAGCTTAAGCTAATAGTGTGATAACTTTGTATTTTATTGCATTTAAAAGTGCATTTTAAAGTTTAAAAACTAATTTATCAGCATTGTCAAAAGAGATCAGTGTAGAGGGATTGCCTCCTGTACTTCTCTTAGGTGCTTTCTAGTAGTTCAGCAAATTTAGACTATTCAGTGTGCAATATCCGAGCAGGTGCAAGATTTCTGTATCTGAAGGTTCTGAGATCTGTCTGGACTCATCATGCACTGTGTTTATTACCATAAATCATGACTGTGTGGGTAGGACTGAACTGTCAGACAATCTGAAGGTAACAAATACAATAGAAACTTGACTAAAGTAGACAAAATTATTGAATTATTTCTGATTTAGCACAATATTCTCCTCCTTTGAATTTAGAAATGTTTCCCCACTTGTTTGTAATGGAGATCAGAACAACAGGGCCTGCTTTGGTTCTTTTAAACAAAAAGGGAATGTGTTGTGTGGTTTTTCATGTTACAATATGGGATATGCTAAGGAAATGCCTGAGTGAAATTTCTTTTTCCTTTGTTCATTTCCCCCCCCACTTGCCCTCTGAAGGGAGTTCCCACAAGACCAGTACTAAGCTTCTCTTCATTAGAACCCAGTTTTCAATTTAAATTTTAATTAGAATAGATGACTAGAATACTTACAATTCCCTGTAATTTGTACATGCAGCTAATCAATGACTGGAAGGGATACCCCATGTTTTTATAAAAAGATTAGGTTCCTATTCAGTAAGAGATTTACTACCTGCTGTTAAAATTATTTTAGATCTTCCCATACCATTCAATTTGTGAATGAGACTCATTTTGAAAAGGATGATTTTTTTTTTCAATTCTTTTAAGGTAAGAATGCCTAGAAAGGAGGATTCTTACATTAATTATGTATGCTGTACTAAATGTGCTGTCTAGCACTTATCAATACTGCTATGTTATACAACACTCAGGATTTGAGAGAATTTGAGATTTATACTCCCATTCCATCATTTATTTTATTTTATTTTATTTTCTGGGCCCATCTAGAGCTCTAGGAATCTCCCAAAATTCAAAAACAAACCACTAGAAAATCTAAAATATATCTATTCCATATCTCAGTTCCTTAAACATCCAAAGAACTAATATCCAATTAAAAATCTTGCCCACAAACATGAAAGAACTGCATTTAACTGTAAGACCCCAACTAAATAATCTCTTAACATCCAGCAACCCCAATCATTTTTAATGCCCAGGAGAAAAGATGGATTTTGCACTGTTCCTAGAATATTAAAAAATCTGGGCTGTGGTGGACAAAAGAGAGAAGCTCATTCAAGAGTCAAGAATCCCCCATGGAGAACATTCTGCAGCATTTCCTTCTTGTTTGTGTCAAGTGAGCACCAGCTTGAATACGTCTGCTGAGTTCAACTATGAAAAGATGGCCTGAGGAGATACCTGAGGTAACTGTATCCCAAACCATGCAGAGCCTAATGCAGTCGACTAAAACCACCGCCTTGAAATGCACTCAGAAACCTAACAGATGCCAGTTGGCATTTTGTACTAATTCAAGTTTCTGAGTGGTCCTGATGTTCATTCCCATGCGTTCATTGCAACAACGTAGTCCTGAAGTGATAAAGTCATGGAAGATTGTACATAGGTCTGCATCAGAGGGAAAAGACCACAATTTTTTGGTCAGACACCAATAAAAAAAAGCATTTGGTTATAGCTGCTATTTTGTCTTGCAAAAGGAGCCCAGGACTTAATAAAACTCCAAGGCTGCAGACCTGAGTCGCAAATGATGGATATACTACTCTCGGGTGTGCACATATCATCCTGGCAAACTCTTCCGGTTTCTTTTCCCAACCCAGAATCATCACTTCAGATTTTTTTGGATTATACTTCAGCCAATTTACCCTCAACCACTCTTGAACTTTAGAAAGACACTCATTCTATTGCAACAGCCAAGTCTAATGGAAACATAGAGCTTGTAAATATTCTTGGCTGAAATGTGGTCCCATTAGGAATTTTGCCATTGACTTCAGTGGAGGCCGGGACTTCACTTCATTTTACAATTATTATGTAAAACCCATAACAATAGGTTCATAATATGACTTATTTTTAAAGCATCTTTTGTGTTATTTGTATAACACATTTTCAAAAATGTAATGATTTTTCTGAACACTCTGTATATTTTTAAAGTCAGACATCAGCCATCTTGAGTGTTTTTTAGTAACTCTAATAGTAGAAAATAGTAAATAAAAGACAAATTTTGAAAATATTTTGAAAAATCTAAAGCTCCTTTAGAAAGCCCAATCTGGCAGTCCTTACTCAGGCAAAAATCCCATTCAAGTCATGTATTGAGGTTTTATTGGAGCAGAAGCAGGACCACTGAGTAAACATTTACAAGATTTTCGAGTTGGAGAGGAATCTATTAAGCCTAACCACTGAACCCGGTCAGATATTGTATTTTAGTGAGCCATACAACCAAAGTAACCTCAAAACTGCTGTCACATAATAGAAAAATGTGCATTTTCTGCATGCTCAAAGATAGTGCACTCTGATACAGCTTGAAATCATAAGAAGAAAAGTGACTCTCAAAACAAGAAAATGATACAGGACATCATCATGCTGGTGGATGACAAAAGAACTAAACTCAGCTTTTCTACAGGTACGTGCACAGAGCCAGTAATAAAAACAGCTTTATGATTTTCATAATAAATATTTTAACAGAGAAAACAATCTGTTTCCTCTCTGACCCTTGGAATATTTTTAGTGAATTTCTTTTGGTGTGCCTAGGCTGCTAATTTAATCAGATTTGTTCCCTTTTGTTTAATCTTAGCATCTTTGAGCTGTTTCAGGGGTCCACGAATGGGTAATGCCAGTGCATTACCCTGAGGTGTCAGTAGCTCTAAGGGTGCTATGTAAAATCAGTAAGAGAGTCAAATAATTATTATGTGATTTCTATAGTATTTTTGCAGTCAAAAGGCTGTTACCGCTTAACATAAGTATATTAAGGCATTTATCATAATATTTTACAGTAATGGGAACAATTGTGAAACATAATCAGGCAATAAATATTGTTTGTACAGAGCTAGACACAATCCTACGAGTGCAGTGTGGTGGGGAACAGATCTTTCTTGATGGCTCTCTCTCTCTCTCTGGGAATAACACTGGGTTCAATCCTATCATCCATTTTGTATATTTGTGAAGCCAATAAAGGAGACTGTGAGAAGATTGTGAGGGCTACAATATCACCAATATGTTGCTGATACTTGCTTCTGTCTTCATTCCAATGGACTGCCTGTATCAATTTCCCTGACCTCCAGATGTGTCAGGAGATTAGGGACCATGTGAAAGCTGGGTATGACAGGAGATGCTGGTTGGCAGTATGAAGTATTTTGAAGAACTGGCAAACACTATGACTCAGTTATGGGTGCTTGCCGGCCTAGCATTGCAGGGTTCTTGGTCTCGAGGTTTACTTAGACACCTTTCAGATTCCTGAACTTACAACTAGCAGCAGCTACCAAAGTATCTTTTTGAAACAATGGGTCATGCCAGTGATTGGCAGGAGAGCTGGTTGGACTATTTTTATCAAAGCATTTTTTCATTGGAAAATATCAATTCATAGAAACTGAAACTTTTTGAGGAAATGTATCCATTTTGACAAAGCTTTTATCAAAAAGTTTTCTCAGGTCCAGGATGGAATTTCTGATCAAAACCAAAGTGAGAGACTCTCCTGTAAGGCAGATAAACTATATTCAAGTCTCTGCTCTGCCTGATTTGGAGCAAGGAATTGAATCTGGGTCTCCCACATCTCAGGCAAGTGCTCTTTGTCCCCCTCTCCTATGAAAAATTTCAAAAGGTCTCCATTTCTGAAATCTCAGAATTTTTCATGAAACTAATTTCTTGTTTTCTGGCCAGCTCTTCATGGCAGCATGATGAAGAGGAGGGTGGCAACAAAAACAAAATAGTTCCTCTCCTCTCCCCTCTGATCCTCAGCAGCTTTTCTACCTCACTGCCAAGTCTTCCCCTTTCCAGTGGCATTCATTCCCACTGAGCCCCTCGGGTCCATTTTTTACACTCCCTGCCACTGCTGTAAGCCCAGCTGGACTTCATTTCTGTAACATATTGTGAAAGTAAACTGAAGCAAACATGCAGATTCATATTTAATACCTGTTTTGCTAGCTTTGCGCCAACAATGTGCTACTTATTGTAACAGCTCCTACACTAGGCTTACCTCTAGCAATGTTGGGAATCTTTGGTTGAAATTGGATGGCTTTAAAGGCGCATCTCAATACAGCTTTCTCCTGTACACAGGCAGCAGCCCAGTTTCTGCCTAACAACACCCATATCCTCTCTTCTGTATCACCACCTACCCAATATATCTCCCTCTTTGTCCTATCCCATCTCCTAGAGGGTCCCCTTGAATAGCACTGCCCAGATCACAACTCACAAAAGTCATACCCCCATAATTTTGGGCAAGCAAAGATGGAGGTTTGGGCAAAGAAGAAATGGATGCGGAGCCCAGATAGAAGAGGAAAGTATGATAGACTCAAAGAGAGAGAGAAAGAAGTGAAGAATGGAAAAATAGGAATGAGAGAAAGCAGACACTGAAAGGTGTGAAGGAAAAGATAGACCAACACAGGCAGAAAGAGTAAAAGGAGGAAGAACAAGCACAAGACACAAAAAGTTCAAACATTGTTTATTAATTAATATAAAAACTTAATGCAAAAAAATTGCAGTAAATAACCCATCACACAAGGGAAGGGGGAAAAATGAGGATGGGATGGGACAGAATTGATTGGTGGGCAAATGTCAGGCAAATCTCACAGTTTGCTTGCATCGTTTGGGTCCTGATCCAGTTTCCTCTGAAGTCCATGGTAAAATTCTTTTGATATCAGTGAGGAATCACATATTTGGGGAGATTAAACAGCAGAAATGAGATACAAACAAAACTCAGCTAATTTCTGTACCTGCTATACAATCCTAAACGAAGCACAGCTGAAGACAGCAATGAGTCCTCTTTCATAGGGACTGTCTTTCACACTGACAAGAGAGATGTAACATTAGAGACACATATTTATAAATAAGAACTATATTTTAAATATGAACTTTGGATTCAAGACTTTCTAGCCAAAAGGTAGAGATTGTTTTTCAAATATTCTTAGTGAACATATTTTTTTATTTTGTGTTTGGTTTAAACTCCGATAAAACCAAAACCACCCATCATCCCTTAAATGTTGAAATATAAATGTATAGATAAAAATTGATTACTGAGTACATGCTTGATACTGAAAATTGGTGGTATAGCCTATGCCTAGGTCTCCAGTTCCTAAAATCATGTGATTAAATCAGAATATAAACTTCCTTTTTTTTTTAAATGGAAAGTTTTTAAACTTCATGATTGTGAAGAAAAGCTTGAAAATGTCAGCCAAGTGTAACTGATGCAGTGATATCTGCCTGAATCGTCAGACAGCCTGGAACACTAGCTATAAAACATGTAAACGGACACGTGCGTCTCAATAGGGTGTTAATCCCAAAACACACAGCTCGTGGAGGCTTTTGTCAATGCCTCCCCAGTAGATGACTATTTGTAGCAGAAGGGGAAGAGTGCAGCAGGCCCAGTGTACTCACCCAAACAGATGCACCCAGCAATTGGGGTAAGTATCACTTTCTTTTCCCCACCTGTGCTTCATAGATTCATAGATTTTTAAGGCTGGAAAGAACCATTAAATCAGCTAATCTCACCTCCTGTAAAACATAAGCCATTATATTTCACCTGGTATTGAGCTCAATAACATGTTTTTGGCTAATGCATAGCTTGGAAAGGCATCCAGTCTTGATCTGAAAACATCAAGCGATGGAGAATCTACCTCTTTCCTTGGTAGACTGTTCCAAAGGCTAATCATATTTACTGTTAAAAATCTATGCCTTAATTCTAAATTGAATTTCCCTGGATTCAACTTCCAGCCACTGGTTCTTGGTATGCCTTTCTTTGCTAAATTAAAGAGCCCTTTAGTACCTGGTATTTTCTGCCTGTGAAGAGAGATATTCACTGCAATAAAGTCACCCGTCAATCTTCTTTTTTGGTAAGCTAAACGGTTTGAGATCTTTGAGAGGCTTACTCTACGGCATTTTTTCCAGTCCTTTCATCTGTGAGATTTCCTCATGTTGGGTGATACATTTTGTGTCAGACAATTATCATCTGTAATTTTTAGAAACTCTAATGATGTTTTACCACTGTGTTACCAGATTTGCCCATCACTTTGAGGTATGCTTATTAGGGTTACCTTCCTGGAAGTGAGGGTGCGATTCTATTAATGTGCTGCTTGTGTTACTTGTGTGTTCATATGGCTACAAGTCCCCTCACGATGGAGCTATCCTGCAGGACCTAAGGTTTTCAGATTCAGATAAACCCTCCACAGATACACACAACCATTCCAGATTAACTGAGTGCGTTCCAGCAGTCCGGGCTATCAGCACTCTCACTGACCCTTTATATGTCCCTGAACTCAGCAGACTGGGTGACACAGCACTGTCAGCTGTCACCCTCATGTGCCCATTGCACCGCACCAGAATGGAGCACACTTGTGAGCAGGCTGGGTCCAAACAGCACTTTTCAGCTGTTCCCTTATATGCCCCTGGACTCAATCAGGCTGGGTCAAACAGCACGTTCAGCTGTCATCCTTATGCGCCTCTGGACTCCGTAGGCTAGGCAGAGCAGCACTTCTCAGTTGCCCCCTTTATATGCCTCTTTGCAACACAATTGTTCTAGCAGTAACCCCCTTGATAAGCAAACCCCATAAGATTTTGGGCACTCCAGGGATCTTTGGCTTAGGTAAAAGAAGCGTTGCTACAGAGCAAAATAGGGAAGCCAAGAACACAAAGGAGTAAATGCATTTAGAGAGAGAGAAAGACTGGCAACCAGCTTGATTACAATAGTTAGTTTATTGCCAGGTGTATAAAACTTATGATACTAATAGTGATGCCATACAAGGAGAGAAAAACAATCTAACACTTACAATACAACAAAATTACAGTAGAGGTATTGGAGAAGGCTAGCCCAGGTTTGATTACAAAAGTAGAAAGTTATACCTGGATTAGAGAGAGAGAGAGAACTGGGGAAAGATGAGGGGGGGAAATCTCACCACTCCTTGCAGCTCAGAAGTTCCCAGGAGACAGGCTGCTCAGCTTAAGGTCAGAAGCGCTTGAGAGAGAGGCAAAACCCACAACAGGATCAGTCAGGAAACGGGGAAGCAGGCAGCATTTGGGTCCAGGCAACTGGAGAAGAGAGCAAGAGAGGGGTTTGAACTTGGGTAGGGGTTTTTTGTAGAACCAGTTTTGTTTGTGGGTAAACAATGTCTCAATGAAGTACCCCAGAGTGGTTTTCTTTATGCTGGACAAGAGGAGCTGATCACTCCCTGCTATGGTCAATGTTCCTTGAGGGAGCTCACAATGCAACCAGGCAGATTCAGTGTTTTTGCATATCAATAACTAGAATGGTCTGATAACTGCAGAGCTGGATGGGTGTAGGTGTGAGTTCATTTACATCAAAAGCAGAGATCTCCCATAACGCAGTGCATCCCTGCCTTGCCAATCCCAGAGTTCAGTGCGGTTCCTGCTTTGGAGCTTGGTTCTCCATTCTTCATGCTAATTCTTGTTCCATCTTCGATGTAAATGAGGCTCTAGTTCGCCATTCAATGTGCTAATTGAGATGCCTCTTTTTACATCTTCTATGTAGATGAGGCATGGGGAGTTGTCTCAATCCTATCACCCTTGTTTGGAGGGTTTTAGTTGTGTCTCCCACAGCCTTTTCATAGCTTTTGTTTCTGGTTCAAGCAAAGGCTGGGGGGGATTCAGGTGAGCCAGAGAGAGAATAGGGGTTTTGCGCCTGGTTCCCCAAGAACACAGAGCTGCCAGGTAACAACTGGCTGCATGAGACTGCCAGCATATGCCAACGAAATTGAAGTCCCCCATAACAACACAATTTTTCTTGCCACTCAGTAGACATGTTAAAAACTCATCCTGTTTTCTTGTTTGATTTGGTGGTCTGTAACTCCAGTACCCTTTCCTGGGCTTTGTTAACACACTGATCTATATGCCTTCAGGATCCTTCGGTTCTGAGTTATCAACACCTTCAAATCAGGTAACGGTATCTTTAAAGTACAATGCCACTGCCCTACTGTCGACTGATTGTCCTTTCTCAGTGGAAGGTAACCATCTCTATGTGGCACTGGCCAAGTGTGGGAGAGGGCCACGCTAAAGGAGCAGGGTCATTGTGATACACATATGGAGGGATCCAAGTTATGGTGTGTCTACAGCTCCAAATCATCTTAAACTGGCCCTGCAAGTGCATACTCAAATCCTTTTCAGAGTGCTTCCTTTCCCAGAATAAAAACATTCCATATGATTAACACAAAAAGTGTTGCAGCCAAGACAGGGGAATTCTTTATTTGACTTTGTCTTAACAGATAAAGAGGAACTGATCACAGAACTAAAAATTAGTGGTAGCTTAGATGCAAGCAATCGTGAGTCAATCAAATTCACAATGTGCAAATGGAATAAAGTCCATAGCAATAAAATATATACTTGATGCTTTAAAGCTGAAAACAATTATGAATTAAATCAGCTGGGAGGAAGAATGCAATTAGCAAACTATGAATGTAATTCGGAATAGTTTATGAGCACTTGACTAGATGCTCAAAAATCCACAATTGAGGAAGAAGGCCATATTGGATAAAAATCAACCTCGTTTAGAGGGGAGGTGAAGAAAACTATAAAAAATGTATATCTATAATAAATGGAAGAAAAAGGTAAGTTGATAGTAATGAATATAAATCAGAAGCTAGGAACTGTGGAAAATTGATAAGGGAATTAAAGGGACACAAGGGAAATCTATGGCCAGCATAGCTAAGGACAATAAGAAGGAGTTTTTTAAGTATATTAGCAACAAAAAGAATCCTGGCAGTAGTTTTGGTCCATTACTCAATAGAAATGGTAGAATTGTTCAGTAATAATGCAGAAAGGGCATAAGTGTTCAATAAATATTTGCTATGTATTTGGGAAAAACAGATGATCTAATCTTTCTCTTTCTACCATATTCATATGATGATAGTAATATCATTCCATTCTACAAGTATCTAAAGAGGTTGTTAAACAGCATTTCTAAAGCTAGAAATTTTTTAATCAGCAGGTCCAGACAATTTTCATCCAAGAGTTTTTAAAAGAGCTGGCTAAGGCACTCATGGGATCGTTAATGCTGATTTTCTATAAGTCTTGGAACACTGGGAAAGTTTGAGAAGGTTGGAAGAAAGCTAATGTTGTACTAACATTTTAAAAGGGTAAACAGGATAACCATGCAATTATACGCCTATTAGTCTAACATTGATAATGGATAAGATAATGGAGCAGCTCATATGGAACATGATTAATAAAAAATTAAGGGAGGGTAATTAATGCCAATCAGCAAAGATTTATGAAAAACGGATTCTGTTAAACGAACTTGATATCTTTTTTTAATGAGATTAGGGGTTTGGTTGATAAAGGTAATAGTGTTGATGTAATATACTTAAATTTTTATAAGGCACTGGATTTGATACTGCACAACATTTTGATTAAAAAACTACAATGATATAGAATTAACATGGCACTCATTAAACAGAATAAAAGTTGGCTAACTTATAGGTCACAAAATATAATTGCAAACTAGGAACCGTCATCCATCAAGTGTGTTGCTAGTGGGGTCCTGCAGAGATCAGTTCTTGGCCCTGCACTATTTAGCATTTTGATTAATAACCAGGAAGAAAATATAAAATCATCACTGATAAGGTTTGCAAATGACACAAAGATTGGGGGAAATGGTAAATAATGAAGATGACAGATCACTGATAGAGAGCAATCTGGATCATTTGGTAAACTGGGCACAAGCAAACAATGTGTATTTGAATACATCAAAACATAAATCTATACATCTAGTAACAAAGAATGTACAGGATGGGGAATGCTATCCTGGAAAGCAGTGGCTCTGAAAAAGATTTGGGAGTCATGATGGATAATTAGTTGAACAGGAATTGCGAGTGTGATGCTGTGGCCGAAAAAGCTAATGCAATCCTTGGATGCATAAACAGGGGAATCTCAAATACAGTAGAAAGGTTATTTTACCTATGTATGTGGTGTTGGTGTGTCTGCTTCTGGAATACAGTGTCCAGTTCTGGTGCCACTAATCAGGAAGGATGTTGATAAATTGGAGAGGGTTCAGAGAAGAGCCATGAGAATGATTAAAGGGTTGGAAAACATGCCTTACAGTAATAGATTCAAGGAGCTCAATCTATTTAGCTTGAAAAAGCAAAGTTTAAGGGTTGACTTGATTACAATCTATAAGTACCTACATGGGGAACAAATATTTGATAATGGTCTTTTCAATCCAGCAGAGAAAGGATTATCATGATCCAATGGCTGGAAGATGAAGCTATACAAATTCAGATTGGAAATAAAATATACATTTTGAACAGTCAAGTTAATTAACCCTTGGAACAATTTACCAAGGATGGTGGTGGAATCTTTATCACTGGCAATTTTTAAATCAAGATTGGGTGTTTTCTAAAAAATAGGAGCTCCGAATTATTTTGGAGAAGTTCTATGGTCTATCTTATACAGGAGGTTAGGCAAGATGATCACAATGGTTCTTTCTGGTCTTGGAATCTGTGACTCTCTATCACTATATATTTTCAATGACTATCTTCTGTGTCCATTCTTTTCTTGGTACAATTGGGTATCTTGCATGGCTATGTGTTCCTTTATTGATGCTGTCACTTCACATTTTTCTAGTGCCATGGGTGTGCATGGTACTTCTTTAATATTATTCTTTTTACTATTTTCTTAACATAACATTCTTCAGAAATAGCACTCAATGATCCATGTAAATGCAACTTTTCCTTTCCATTTTTTCAAATTTCCCTTCATAAATACCTCTGGCTTTTAATCAATGAAATGTAACTAGTAATACAATGCTGTTCAATAATGGGAATAAAATGACAGGTTTTTAGGCCAATTTTCTTTTCCTTTCTGTAAAACTGTTTCGGTTCTTTTTCAGAAAGCTTCAATGATAGTTCCAAAATATTTTTATTACTGAAATCTCACTTTACTCTATGAGCTTTGTTGATACTCACAGCTTTGCTGCTAGAATAGTAACTACACATAGGATCTGCTCAGACCAGGTAGAGTATGAGAACATTCCTTTTATCCTTTAAAGAGTGGTTACACTGAAAAATAATTCTCTAAATATAGCATACATATTTGTTTTTTCTTTGTACTTCTTAAGATGTGTTCAGTTTACAAGTTAAAGGCTATTTTTTCTAACTTCCAGGTCTGAAATCTCTACCTGGGGTCTTAAAGTGAAGCTGAATTCTCTCTGCCTCTTACAATTACACTAGGTATAAGGATTCTGCAATTAAACCTTAGCTGAGAAGTTTAGAGATGAGGCATGAAGCAGAATGGACTCATTCTTCCAAAACTACATTATATTTCTGCAGTGCTAACTATAGTGAAATGTGATTAGCAAATGTGCGTTAAAGCAAGGGAAATCCTGGCCCCACTAAAGTCAGTGGAGGTTTTGTGATTGACTTTAATGGGGTCAGGGTTTCACACTATGGTGGCAGCAGGAATCGATGCAGCGGCATTGATTAAGTGGGTCTTTGGCGACCTACTCAGTCGCTCAGAGAACGTTCTCCAGTAGACTCCATTAATCCACCTCACTGAAAGCAATAAGGCTGCGTCTCTCATAGTTGAAGCTCAGTGAAGACACTGAGCTATACAAATGTAAGTACATCGAAGTACATTGCTGCTGCCGCCAGTGTAGACCACGCCTTAATTTCTAATCCAGCAAAGAATTTAAGTATCTAAGTAGACAATGGGACTGGTCACATGCCTAAGTGATTTGGTAGTTCAGGACCTAGATCTGTGAAAATCTCCAAGTTTCTGTTGCAAAGAATTTTATACTTTGAAGTTAAATTTTTACCTAATGGGAATTTTCACATAAAAAAAATAAAACCACAACCAACCAAATAAAACACACACACACACACTCTTTCAGTGAGAAGTCATCTTTGTTAAAAAAAAAAATGGTCCAATTTTAGTTGAAAAATTCATGTGCCTTAGTGAATTTTTTCTTGCCAATGGGCCCATTTTCAAATTTATAATGTAATAAAGTATTTAAAAACCTTACTTTTCATAGTTTAAGTATTTCACGCATTTCTGTTTACATACAAAGAGCAGATAGATTGAGTGTTAAGATGACATTTTTGAATAAACACTTCTCTGACCATAACCACATTTTAATTTTTTTAACTTTTTATCGTTATTAACACATATGGACTTTCCATACAAGTATTAACAAATCTTATTCATAATTTATATTAGTTATCTTTAAAAGATTCATTCATATTTGGACAATCTCTGAAAATGGTAACTGTACTTTATGAAATCCACTTGATACTGATATAAAGCTGTCTGTCATTTGTTTCCATTGAAAGGATTTCCCATATTTTACTTTTCCATGGCACTAATGTTCAGGGATCTGTCCTTTCCTAAAAACAAGCAATTTTTGCAAACCTTATCTTGATAATCTGTTCAAAGTGTCATCTTCTTGCTTGTTTTTAAAATGAATGAAAAACAGTTTGAATTTTACCAAAATTCTTGAAAGAATTTCTTCAGAAAAAGTGAATTATTTCTGTTGGAATTTGTATTTGCTTATCTACAGTAAGGCCAAGTTCTGCCTTTCAATGTACATATGCAGGTCCCATTGACTTTACTGAGAGCCTTTGAACATGCACCCAAGAGTAGAATTTGACCCAGGCTGACATTTCTAAAGGCAGGGTGGAATTGATGAAAGAAACATGAGGAATGGTTTGGCAAATCACTGCTCTAAACTGAAGTCAAAACAATGTATTTTTGATAAAGCTAACGTTGCTTTCTGCTAAAAGTAGAGTTCAAAAGGCCAGAAATTCTACTCGTTTGCTATGTTTTCCTGCACCTCACATCATCAAAGCATTACAAACTCCACACTCAGTGAACGTCCCCTCCACATGGAAATAAAAACAAGCTAAGAGGTGAAGAGCTATTGCCACCATGATGTCCTCTATGGACAACTCTATGAAAGACTCATACTTAGTGATACCTGAGGGATGGTGGATCTAAAAATATAGAATGGTTTATTTTAGTTAGTGAGGAGATGCCTCAATTTCTGGTCAGTAAAAGATAAGCCAGAAAGTAAACATACCTTCAAAATGAGTTCCAGAAAGGTAGCCATGTTAGTCTGTTTTTAGCAAAACAGCGAGAGTCCTGTGGCACCTTAAAGACTAACACATTTATTTGGGCATACGCTTTCATGGGCAGAAACCCACGTCCGACGAAGTGGGCTTCTGCCCATGAAAGCTTATGCCCAAATAAATGTGTTAATCTTTAAGGTGCCATAGGACTCCCTCTGTTTTTATACCTTCAAAATGTTGCTCTACTTGTGAAGAACTAAGAATTAAAATCAATAGTTTCCCCAAAGTGTAAATCAAAATAGAATTTGAACCTAAATTAGTAATACAAAAAATCTACCAACTGTAACAGAGGCCCCAAACTTTACTAACCTGAGTTGTCCCGCTGAAATCAGTAGGATTGATCAGGACCATAAAGGCTGCAGGTTTGCCACAAAGTGTCATAAAAGTGAACTAATGTGAAGGGAATTCCTTATATTTAGTCCTTTAGTGTTAAAAATGAGCTATGTCTTCACAAACTTAGTGCTCATAAGAGCTGCTTAATGCTTTAAAGTTTGTTTGGCTTGTTTGTTTATAAATTAATTTATTTCATTTTACCCAATGGAGTACATCAAAGAAAATAAACACGGACAGTAGCCAAAAACAAAAAACAATTATTTCAGTTCCATATGCACAGGATACATGTAATGATAGATGCTTTTCTTCAGCTGACCAAGCACTACAGAAGAATGTTATCCACATATTCTGTGTGTTACTTACTCCCCCTTCCAGAGAACGCATGTACTAAGTACATGACGGCTACAGGAGTTCATATCCCTCCACAGTCCATACGTTGTCCATACAGAACTCGGATTTTTAGCACCAAAGAACTGGTCTCTACCACTTGTGCTAATGGAGTGTTACATATAGATTACTTTTAAAATGAGTGTTAGCTATATCATATCTGTTGCCAATTGTGTGGGGACAGGGAGGAAATTACAGTTATGGAAAAAACTAATAAATTCAAACTCAGGGTCCTCCAGCAAGTGTCAGATATTTGTAAGATATCTCTGAATGCTAGATTTGACCAGTGACACTTTTGCAACCTCCCAATTCTGGGCTGCTTAGGGGGCAGGAATGGCTCCGGTGTAACTTAGGGTATGTCTATGTTATAATTCAAACCCAGACTTGGACTCAGACTTGAGCACAACCCACCTTTCCTTCTATACACCCATGCGACTGGTACCTGACAGCAGCAGGGCAAGGCAAATCTACCCCAGGCAGTCCTCCACTTTTGTGCAGGCCCCCTTCCCCACTGCACATCTCTGCTCCCATGCAGACCCGCACAGCTGTCAATGCCTCCACGCACCTGCAGCAGGGCCAAGTGTGTCCTAAATGTGGAATGAAGGGAGAACAGGGGCCAAGGAAAATGCTACAGCTGGGGATTTATGTTCTAGAAATGGTTTCACCCTCATCCCCACCAGGATGCTGGCTGCTTTGGGAGCCTTATACCCCCAGCCTGGATCCAATTTTTCCACCAGTCCTGAGCACTGGGATCTGAGAGTGCCCATGGGCACCAGAAGGACTGAAAAGGTGGGGATGTGCACAAGAAGGAATGTAAGCTCACACTACAATTTGGCCTGGTCACCCTGATGTCCTGATAGTGGTGAGGAATACCGTGAGGAACCAGGCCAAATTTACAGTTCCAGTCAAGACAAAAGGGTTGGGGGGGGAGGGCGGGGCTGGGTCTGCCTCCCATCCCAGTTGTGTCCCATACAAGCCTAATACACAAGTTGGAGGATTGTAATATCCTGGTAGAGCAAGCCAGTTAATAGTTCCTCAAAAGCATAGATCATCTACTTTTGATGACATGTACATCTAGTTCTGATGACAGAACTAATGGATTGAAGGTAGTGGGAGTTTTATGTGAGACAGAACTGGAGGTCAAGGTCCTTAGAGATGTGCACTGTATCTTACTGGCATTAGTTTCCTTTTATGGGAGATATTGTGTTTTGTTTACAGTTTTTGACCACATTACCAATTTAGATAGTTTTTCTGACATAGAATAAAACAAACAGCAAAATCTCCATTCCCTATTCCAGTCTTGCTAAGCGTATAGCAGAGATAGGGAAGTGTTAATACCATCGTACAAGGCACTAGTGAGACTTCATCTGGAATACTGTGTACCATTCTGGTCACCTATGTTCAAGAAAGATGAATTTGGACTAAAACAGGTACAGAGAAGGGCTGCTAGTATGATCAGGAGAATGGAAGGCCTATCTTCTGAGAGGAGACTGGAAGAGCTTGGTTGTTTAGCTTAGCAAAATGAAAGCTCAGAGGGGAGGTGATTGATCTCTATAAATATATCAGGGCAGCAAACAGCAGAGAAAGCAGTTTCTAACCATCAGAGGAAACAGGCTCTGGAACAGACTTCCAAGAGGAGTAGTGGGTGGTGGGGGAGAACATCCTAACTAGTTTCAAGATGGAGCTTGATACATTTGTGAACAGAATAATATAACAGCTTAGCAGGGAACTGGACTTGATGACACAGGAGGTGTCTTCCCGTCCTATATTCCTATTGAACACACCAATTTCAAGTAAACCAATTATTTTTATAACGAGTAGTTTCAAGGACACTGTTTAATTTTAGCATGAGAGTATTAAAAAAAAGAGCTATTAGTCTATTTTCTTTGCACTACATCATGGGGGAAAGTGATTAGATGTCACACTAATATGGTTAGAATATTAATAATAATAAATATTTTGTCCATCTGTTTATAACATTGGTTATTTGCTCTAGATGTAAAATATTTTTGTGTCAATTAATTCTTATCTATTTATTCTATTGTTTTATCCAAGCACAATGTCTAGTATTTGCAGCTGGACCCATTTCAATTCTCAAAATAGGAGGAGGAGGAGGAGAAAATACAAATAAATTTGAATTACTACAGAGAAGACTTGGGCGACAGACATTGTAGGGATGATATTTTTTCCATCTCCTTATGAAATTTCCTCCCCATCAACAAACCTACAAAAATAATCTTTAGTTTCTTTATTGTTTTTACTTAGTTGCACCTAGCAAAATGTTCACTAAGACTTTTTTTGCCTGAGACCTAAAAGCTAGTCAGATGGATTGGTATCTGATTTACAATATATAACTTTGTTAATCTGGTGAAATGTGTTTGGGAAACAAATTCATGATAGAGAATTCACTGATCTCACTATTATTAAAAATAGAAATATATTTGAAACAAAACAGCTGGAATTTAAGACATGTTTGGTTTTAGGGAATGCTTTAAAACTCTTATATTACTCCAAACCTGTAGTTTCAGTAAATATTCCAGTTTTTAAATCATTTCCCCACTACCTGGGAGCTTTTCCCCAGCCACTTTACCTGACTCACATTTGACTTGACTGGCTCATTTCAGAGCCGTGACCAGCAGTCAGGAACAGAAAGCATGTCCTGTCATTGCATCTACTTACATGCCAGAGGCACTCTTTAGGTTGGAAAAAAGCTAGCAGGAAGGCAGTGCAGTCTAATGGTGAAAGTTAAAGGACTGGGAGCCTGTAGAGTCCTAGGTTCTTTTATGAGTTAAGCTACTGATTCAGTGTGTGACCTAAGGCAAGTCACCAACTCTCCTGGTATTTCAATCAACCCAACTGTTAAATTGGCTAAAAGCAGAACCTCAGTGAAAAACAAAATACTTCATCTAAGTTGAATTTTCTTCAGGTAAATACATTTTTTTTAAAAGGAACTTCCCTGAGGTTCACTATTAGATTTAGTACAGATTTCTCAAGCCCTTTCTGTTTCCATGTATCATCTTATGAACTCCAAGCAAAGTAGCACAGCTCCTAGTGAAACTTTATTTCTCCATCCAAATAACGATGCCCCACAGGCACAGCTTCATGTCAAAGTTGTTTACGTAGACTTGTAGACATTATTAACTTCAGTTAACTAGTTTCTAAGCAGTTTAGTGAGCAGCAAAGAATTTTTTTAAAAGTCAGTTTAATTCACATTTGTGTTTATAAGATCAGTTTCCTCCCTTCATATCATTAATATGAAAGTTCATGCAGCACTGTGTATGTATCTCGTAGGTATGTATTACAGACATATAATGTCTTTTGGTTTTTATAAGGAGGTAAAGTTTGGCCTACTTGAAAGTGAATCTTGAGGTTTTTCTGATTTAGGCCTGTATATTGGATATATTTGAAAGATTCATCTCTGCCTCTGATTTGCTGTTGAAATGAGTTCTGTATTTCCAGCCATCCTCACAGCATCACTATGATTACAGTATGAGAGCATCCTCACTGCGACTGGAAAGCTGAATCTAAATTTCCAGATGTAAAGGCAGGAGTGCTGGGTATGTCAATTAATCAGTAATGTCAGCCTGCCAAAGGTAACTTCAGCAGAAAATGTCAGCAGAAAATGCCTGTTATTTTTTGAGGAGATGATGGAAAAGTAGAGCTGACTTTGTGCTATGCAGTCCCTGAAAAGTCTTTTGATTTAATCACTATTAATGTAGCATATTATATGTATTGTAATTTCAATATTGTTATATAATATGTTCATGCATTACATATTAAATATATCTTGACATTGCAAAGCTTTCTTGAACACGGATATATTTTCACAGCATGAGCCAAATTGATTTTTACATACAAACTCATCATACAACATATTTTATGAAGTTTTCCTGAGCAGGCGACACAGTTTTCTCAGAAGCCTTTCTGAAACTATGGAATGAATTCCCCACAGGAGCTAAGAAACATCACAAACCTCTCCACCTTCCACTTCAAGTGCAAGATGCACTTCTTTGACCTGGCATTCTCTAACATAAACACTCCACTTTACATACAGTTCTCACCCTTGGAAAGGATGAGGGAAAGAACCAGCTACATCTGATAGCTGTTAAATGACTTGCTTAATACATGACTGAAGGCATTCACATATTCCTATAAGAACCTATATACAATAGAACAGAATATATTTGAATTGCTCTTTACAGTGTACAGCAATACTATTATTAGACATCAAATATCATGTGCAGTAAAACTAAAAGGCCATATTAAGACAGGATGACTTAAGGCCAGACAAAGTAATAGAAAATCTACAATAGATAAGAATTATGCACTGATCAGAGAATCAGCTAGGTGGTTTAACATCTGTTTTCTAGTTGTAATGGGTTGCATACTGACTTCCATTTTGCAGAAGCTCGTTATTAGACTGTACTTGCAATACTTTGTTTCTTAAAGTACATTAATTTATGCAGTGCTTGTTGTGTTTATTATTCATCTTTCTGTTGCAAATGTCAAGAAATATTTAATATGTAATGACTGAAAATATATAACATTAGGGAAATTCCAACAGAGATAGTATATTATATTAACAGTGATATCATAAAAAGACTTTTCAGTGACTGGATAGCACAGAGTCAGGTGTACTTCACCACCATGTCCTCAAAAAATAAAGGGTATTCTCTGTCACCATAATGATGAAGTTGCCATTTCAGTTGACACTGACTTTTTAGTCAAGGTTATTTTAAAAGCTTTGTTGATATATGGAATTTAAACAGGTTTTTAAAATATTTTTGTGCAACAGATCATTAATCTGCACATTTTTTTTCTGCAGGATATTATTGCAGGAAATGTCATAGCAAGTTTAAAAATAATACTCTAATGCACCATTTTTTTAAAAGTGTGTTCACATTTGAATATCAAGTAAAGTACTGTACCATTTTTCTTCTTGTAATACCTGCTAAAATGCAGTTCAATAAATTTCAAATGTGAAACCCACAAAAAAATTGATATCTAAAAGGATATAGAACAGAATTCCACTTATAATTAACAACTTAACTGATCAAAAGAGAGCTATTTGATCAAATTTATTCTTGGTGTAAATCCCTTTACTTTATTATGATTATGCCTGGGTTGAATTTGGTCCATTGTCTCTTATCTTCCTTTAACTCTGTAACAAGGAAAACCTGAAGAAAGCACTAATTTTGTTGAATTCATATTTTCTCTGGTACGTAATGACATATCTGGAAAGCCATAAGGACTATAAATGAATGGTTGTCAGTAAAAATGTTTTTTTAAAAAGAGGCAGTTGTGTTATAGGAGTCAATTTTCACCTTCAATTGGCATATAAAAATTGTATAAAATATCCAAGGTCCTATTCTCAAATGATCCAAGCTTCTTTCCAACATGAAAGACACGAGTTTAGATCCATCTTTGAGTTGTGAACGGTGATGACCTAGGAGCAATTTCATCTCATATTACAATTTAAAAAAAAAATCTGCAAGCTCTGTGCAATAAGATTTTAGCACATGTATTGGCATCTATTGAACATGCAGCCTTAAACGGGAAAGGATTTGATCAAACTTGAGTTGTGTCTTATAGTTGTGATTGTGTGTGTATATGTGTGAACTGTGAATGTTAAAGTAAGAAATGAAGGTGGTGATGAAAGAAGAAAGCAGGGAGGTGGGATTGATATTCTTTATGATGCTTGCTGCCTCTTGATAACATCACAGGACCCTGTTTTTAATCAGTCAGAAATTTAACCTTCAGGGAGCAGGAAAAGTCATGGGATTCATAAAAAGGGGTTCTGAGCCCTTCACTTCTCAGTCTTCATTTCCAGTTCAGGTTAGTAAGGACCAATAGTTATTACTATCAGATGGCTGTTCAGTGGCCTATGTGAAGTAAATTGATGGTCTCTGTGACAGAGTGGAATATGTCTGTATCAAATTGTTAATTCCATTTTCTTTTGGGACCTGCATTTTATATTATGTGCTGCACACATGTCTAAGTTTGCCCAAGGCAGCTCATTTATTGTATTGCAAAAAGTGTCAGGAGCAGAACATGGGTGGTCTGACTTAATAGCTAGAGCCAGAGATTCGCCTAGTGGCTAGGGCTGGGAACAGGAGCCAGGAACCAGTAAGACCAAAGCTGGAGTCAGGAATGAGAAATTAAGCCTAGAGCCAGAGCTGGAGTAAGAAGCCAGTAACCAGAGCCAGTGTCAGAAGCCAGGCAAGGGAGCAGGCCTGGAGTGAAATGGAGCAGGACCAGAATAAGACAGGAGCAAGGCTGGGTACAAGACAGGTACAGACGTAACTGCAGCATTGGCATAAGTGTTGAGCAGCCAACAACCAGGTGCTGAGTTTAAATGGAGACCTACTGGCTTCTTCCAGCCAATCTAGTGTGCCATCTGACCAAGTGATTCTGCTGCAGCCCAGCTAGGCTCATTAATCTGCCTGAAAGCTGAATTAGATGGCCTCAGGCTCAGATGAGGAAACTCAACCCCAAGGTTCCTGACAAATGGTCTCCACCTAGGAAAGATGCTTGACACCTTGCTGAAGGATAATCACTGAGAAGCCATGAAGACTGCAACTAGGGCCATCTCAATGGAATGATGGACTTTATGCAGAGGGACACAGTGGGTGGGGTGATCATGACTGGCAAAGGGGGCTAATGCATCCTACAGGAGTACATGCCAAAGAGACAAAGCCTCCATTAAGAGGGATGCCACTCTGAGCCAGGTGCTGACCATTGCTACATATAAGAAGGATATGCAGGAGAGATAGAAGGCCGGAGGGACTCTGCCCCGCCTGAAATGCTGACAAACCTCAGACTCACAGAAGGGGAGAGCTCAGATCTGGAAAGGTCCCATCAAGGACTCTTGTTATTTTTCAAAAATCTGTTCCTCTCTAGGGCTTTTTACATATAAAGTGACTGTGGTTAAGAAATTCCTTTTCTAAGCTTGTGTTCCTTGCTTTTCTACCATCTTTTCCCTGAAAAGATTAAACTAGAAGCCCAGAGAGGCCATGGTTTAGGGGGAACTCTGAGGGAATATGTGTAGGTGACTGGGGAGACTCAGAAGTCCTTAGAGAGTTTTCTGTGGTATATTGAAACTGTGATAAAATTAGAAGCTATCATTTTAAGTTTTAAGAAGTTTCTGGTCCTGCTTGCACAAAGGGGCTCTGTAGGGAAGCACATGATCTAGGCCTTGAACAGTCTGTCTGCAAAAAACCAGCTGAAAGCAAGGAGGGGTGAGTTGTGCTTTTCTGTTCAGTCTGCTTTGTCTCTCTTATTTTTTGGTTCTTATGTGTTGGGGTTCTGGATTTTAAGAAATAAAAGTAGTGTTATACTGTAACCTTCTAGCAAGAGTATTGTATGTTTTTAAGCTAACTTATCTATATTTATGCCACTAACGTAACATTTTCAGGGTCTGGGGTGGCTGGGCAATAGTGCTTTCTGTCCCAAAAAACAGGTCTGGTCCTAGAGGTGTATACTATAGACCCAGACCAAACTAGACTCTGCCCAGACCTAGTCAGTTTAGAAGCATGTGGACCCAGCAACCGTGTCCACTTCCAACCAACTGGTGACCATACAGAGGGGTACTGAGCCAGGTTGTAGCAATATCCATTCATTTTTTGGTGGATATGTGTCCATGTCAGAAAAATCACTTTCATACCTGGGAACCTTGTTGGAAAACTCAAGCTGAAAGCTGAGGGCTCTGAGATCCTCAGCTCTGCCTAATTCCTATTTTGTGTCACTCCAGTGGTGTGCAAGAAACTTAGTTTCCGCAGTCAACTCAGGATTCTCCCTACACAGGGGAATCCTTAGCTGGTATAAACCCTGGGTAGCCAGCTTTATGCCACCTGATCCCCGCAACCTTTGGTTATAGGGGCTGAGGCCAGAGCAAACAATGCTCCAGCCAGTGGAGCAGTGTCTATGGGACTGCTCCAATTAATGTAAATCTAAGCAACCCTTAGCGTTAGAGACACCTTTCTCTTCTCCCAATTAGAGGACCCTGAGGGTGCTCTATTTTATGATGTAGGCTGTACCTAGTAATTCCAAAATCTGGCCTCAGCTTCTGGGACTCATGCTAAAGTATATGCAGTTCATTCATTGGTATCTAATCAACCCATGAGGAAAGAGAGAAAGTTGATTGATCCAATTACTACAGCAAGAGCTGTATGAACAAATTCTAAAAAATCAACACTATAATTCTGTGAAAAAGATGTTATTCAAAACCTTTTGGGATCGGTGCATCATGAAACATGTCTTCAAAACAAGTACCTAGGGAGATATGTTGATTCTTAGGGGCTGTCCATAAATATTATAACACTTTAAGAGAGGGTCCTGAATTTTGCATGTTTGTTTCACTTGTTTCAGCATTATAAAGTGTTACAAGGGAGTGAATGGGTCTTGAATATCACCAGAAATGTATTACATAATTTACGGACAGCCCCTTATGCTTCTCTAAACCCTTATGGTAAAGTTGCATAGAATTTAAGGTCACACTTTATATGAAAGTTCCACTGATAATTTATAAAAAGTTAACAAATGATGAAGTTTTAATAAATATTTAACCAATTGTTATAGAATCTGACAAGTTACTTAAAACAATCTATAGTTATAATAATCTACTGATGTGTTTCTAACAGTTTATAATACATACCCTTATGTCTGTATTATGCCTGTAATATCTATTACTCATTTATCAGCCCTTTATAAACTATTTATAAACAAAACTGTACTATCAAGTGGCAATAGACTAAATGCAATAGAGATTAAACCAATAGGGTTATAGAAAATATTTTAAAAATCTATAGAATTTAAAAGGAAATAAAATCCTTTCTATGTTTCTTGAATGATTCTAGAGAATTCTACAGCAGAAATATAATTTTCTATTAAATTCTATATGATGTTTAATAAATCTAAACACTAATTAGTATTTTCTATTCAATTCTATAAGGCTTTTCCATATGAGAATATTGGGATGTATTTCTTCCTCTCATATGCAGATGTCAAAGCTCGATGTCCATGTTCTATAATGAGAGGATAGCCTCTGTATCATCGGAGGGGATATACAGGTGTATTTAACTAGATGGCAATGCTCCACATTTTCTGTAGCTGCTACTTAGAATGATGAATGTTGCTATCTGTCTGAGCTGGTGGTGAGGAAGAATAACCCAGTGTTTAGGGCAATAGCCTTGGATGTAGAAGATGGGGATGCAATTCCATGCTCTGCACTTTCTGTGTGACCTTGAGCAAGTCATTTAGCTTCTCTGTGCCTCAGTTCCCAACCTGTAAAATAAGATAATAGCTCTTTCCTACCTCACAGGGATGTTGTGAGGATAAATACATTAAGGAGAGTGAGGTATTCAGATACCATGGTGACAAGGCCGTATAAGTGCCTAAGCTGGCTGGCTGGATAGATATATAGATAGATCTCACTAAGTCATTTTGATGTGAGAAGGAATCTTCCAGTAACGCTGATTTCTTTTAATGCTTACTTGTTTCAAGTTACAAGCAGATCTTTAATTGAGTGGGAGCTTGGGAGAACACGGTTCACTTTGTTAAAAGAAAGTAATTAATGTTACCTTAATTAATATTAATTTAAATAATTAATGTTACTTAAATGCTAAGTGAGAGGAAAGAAATTTACGATTTAAGCCCTGATTATGAATTAATTAGCTTCATGGGTGCAAAAAACAAATGATAGCCAAATGTCTTTGATTTCTTCAAAAATGTGAATTTGAACTTGGTTTGTGGCTGTGCAGTCACTATTTTGAATCTGTAGAGAGAAAAAATTGACTGGTATCAATACATTTTAATTAATTTAGCTGACATTCTCTATATAATTCATACAGAATGATCTTCCGATTTAGAAAGTCCCCCAGCCAAAGAAAATTCCCCTTAGAATAGGACCAATCAGATTGATAATAATGTATAATGCATTACAACATTCAGGAAAGCTACAATTTTAGCTTACAATGACAAAAATTAAATGAAAAATATAACATCTACCATTTCAATTTATACAAATTGACTTAATTTTGGATATTATTACCATTTCTTATATTCCTGAACCAAAACTGTTGGCAGTTAAATTGTGTGAGGAAACCATTTCTCAGTTATAACCCTTTTTTTTTTCCTTTTGGCTGTTTATATTATAAGATTACAATTACCTGCCTCAAAGATTAAAATAATTTCATAACAACAGATTTTAATGTCACAAAGAAATATCATCTTGGTATGAAGAACCTCGAAGATGTATTTGAATCCATAGGAAGGTAATTATCTATTCAGTTTTAGTCCTGGATAATTCTGGAAATAAAACTGACACAAATAGATGAAAAGTTAAATGACATATTTAATTAGCTTGTTTGTGAAGTGGTAACTGACAGAGATGTGATTTGGAACAGATTGTATTTGTCCAGGTCCATCAACCAAAATAATCAACAAAAAAATATTTACTTCTAGGCTTGTTCTGCCTGTAGCAAATTGAACGTCTGTTTCTCTACAGCAATATGCAACTCCTTATTCCAGAAGATTTGTAAAAGGAGCTACATTCCCTGTTGAGAACTGTAAAGAAAGAAAATCACCTTTTGGTTTATGGCCTGTTGTCTGAGCCTACCCTGAAGAACTGACCGAAGCAGTGGTCTCTCACTGATGTAAATAGCAGTGGTCCATAGCTTCCACACCAGCTGTCTTGGGTATGGGGCAGTTCTGCCCACCTACATGCTTATCACTCAAGTCCACTGCTGCAGTTGCACTTTCCTCTGGATACCTACATTTATAAAGGCCTTCTGGGAGGCTAAAGGGTTTGTGGGAGAAGGGGTCAAACTCCCACACCTCCCTGGGAAAGGCAGTCATTTCCATAGCTTTGTCTCAAAATGGAGGCCAGGATAAACAGGGATAGATCCCTCACTCTTTCTATAGAGAGACAATTTTCTGCTTGAGATCCCGTAAGTTAATTGCAGATGTCTCGGGCATCCCAGGAGAGCTAGCGGATGATGCATTGACTGCACCTGCAGACAGCCAGAGAGAGATGAGCAGTTGATGAAATTCACAATGCGTTTCCTCTCTGACGGAGTAATTGGCTTTCGGTGTTACTTCAAGATGAAGTTCACTGGAGGAGCACCACTTTTGGAACAGGATTGCAATTGGGATAAAAGTTGTTCTTGAAATCTAGGATGTGCCTACAGGGCTTGTGAATGAAGGGGTAGACTTTCCTTTTTCTCTGTGGTGATCTGGCCCAATCATTGCAGTGCTACAGTGAGATCACTGCTCACCCTGGAAAAGAAAGTAATGACTGTCCTGACAAGGCTGGCTAACTCGGATAATTAATGGTCATTTGGGAGCTAGTTTGCTGTTGAGTTGAGAAGTTCATGGTGTTGATAAGTTCATAGCTACTGTAGCAATAAATTGACAGCTGCAGGCCATGTGAGCAAGATGAGCAAATAACATTGAATGGTGTGAACTGATTTAGCTTCCTGAACTGTGCCAGAGCTAGAACTGGAAGCCACATGCATATTTTGCATTGGCCCCAATAAGTCAAGGATTATATTAATTAACAGAAGCGGTTATTTTGCTCTGGTAAGACAAGCCTCGTGGCTAGGCAAAGTGCATGATGAATTTAAAAAATGTTGGGGTGCTTTACAATAATGGATTGAGGGGTACATTCTTCCCATGCCACAACATCAATAGTAATGAGTTCTCTATCCCCATAGATGTTTTTGGTGACTCTGCATATCCACTGCTCTCCAGGGTCATAAAACTATTCCCTGTGTGATGCAGAAACCACTGTATTGATGCAAACGTTGTATTAACAAAAGTATTATAACGTATTTAATGATGTTAGGTCATTACAAACTCATTTGCATCCCTTCTGAATATTAAATTATACCTGTAGGTGTATAGGTTATATACCAGGATGCCTGAAAATATAACAATATCTGCATTTGGTGTTTTTAGCTATGCTACACAGTGTTCAAGCTAATGAAAGAAATTGCAGAAGTCTTCTGCTTTCTGGCATCCAGAAACTAGCTAAGTGTCAGGAAGAGGACACCTTCCTGGCCCAAAAACTGTTTATGACCCCTGCAAAAGTGATTATACAGACTTTAAATGGCAGCTTTCCTAAGGCTATATCCACACTTACGGTGGCATGTAGAATACATACATGGCATGCCCCCCAGCATGGGTATAAAGAGCAATGTAGATGGTGAGGCACTGCATAGGTGAATAAAGACATGCCAGAACCTTAGGGTATATGCCTACACAGCTCCCTACACACCCCAGAAATGCCTCTCTCATCTAGGCTGCTGTTTTTAGCAGTGTAGTGTCCCACTGCCAAAGCTTTGCCCCACTTCAGGGGAAGACTCCAGCAGCTGGAGCTTTCCCCCCTCAGACGGAGTTGCTGGAGCCTTTCCTTAATGCAGTGAAAGACTCTGGCAGTGGGGAAAGGTTCCAGAAGCTCACTGCTGCCAGACCCTTTCACTTCCATGTGTAGCTACATGCTGCTGTGTGGACGCAACCTGCTTTTCACTGTGGCATGTAGCTACATGTATCCTGTATGCCACCACCAGTGTAGACGTCCTAACTTTACTTCGCTTTAACTAGTATGCTATTTTCTTTTGAGCTATGTTTAAGAGATATATTTGTTATTATAACTGTACTTTGTACAAAATATTCAACAAAATTTTAATTGCCATAACAAGCTGAATATAATTCTAGGGAGCTTGGCTCAAGAGACAAGCAAAGCAGAGTAGTGTCTTATTTTGATTTGGATACTTCCTCCTTGCATAAGATACCAGTTGGATATAGATATAATTTATTATTTATATTAAGAAAATAACCCTTGTAAAGAAAAGTGTTAGGAAAGACCCAGCCCTCTAAATGAATGCGCAGATGTACTTTATGCAGAATACCTCAAGAGGAATGTAGGGATGTGTTATCAGGACAATAAATCGAGGTAAAAAAGTGGGCCTCTACCAGCCTCCCCTCTTTGAAAGAAAAACCTCAGCTTGTGTCCTTAAATCTTTAGAGAAACATATGTAGTTGGAAGTGTTTAAATGATTTTTTATCTCTTAAAAGCTGATATGGCAAACTCCTTTGTGAAATTCAGACATGCAAATATGTTTGCTAAATGCAAAGCTTCTTATGTAATTTCCTAATATCTTTGCTATGCAAATGGCAAAATTCTGTATGTACCCACCTGAAATCTAAAGATCATGTTAAACTGATTATTAATATAAGAACCCACTTAGGTATAAAAATATTTATATTAATTTATATATAATTAATATATTAAATATTGCATAATTAATTATGTAATTGCAGTGATCAAGCAACTTTCTTATCAAAAAGACAAGAAGAATCATCTCTCCAAAAATGATTATGACAAATCAACTTCTTTAATAACTATTTAAGCTAAAGATTCTCTAAAAACGATTCAGTCATAAAAGACTGGTTTGAGAACTAAAATTTTTATATAAAGAACAGGAGTGTTTAGACTTTTTGAAAACATAGTTTTGTTTCCTTTCAAACCTAAGGAAACTGAAGAAATATCTCAGAAAATGGACTGAACAAAAAGAAAACAGTTACTTTAAAATGTTCTCTGGGATTTTCCCACCAGAGGAGAGCAAAGGCAGAAATGTGCTGTGTAGCGATTAAGAAGATTGGATATTCAGCAGCTGCAGGCTTCACCAGCCCCCAAAGGCAGGAACCAATTAAAGGATGACAGCATTCAACTTTGAATCTAAACAAGTCTGAAGGAGGTTTTCCTATAATTTCATGAAAATAAGAGAAGAGTATTAAAAACTCTCTAGTGAGTGCCAAGTCACACATCCTCTGCGATCCTGCTCAATCGCACACCAGTCAACACAACTCATCCTGTCCATCTCTGCAAGCAAGCTGCCACAGGCAGCTAAGAAGAGTAGAGATAATTCAAGAAGAAACCGACCGAAGTACATCCTCCCCAAGACTTCAACATGGATCAGTGAAAGGAAGTTAATTAAGACACTGACAAGATATTAGATTTTAAAACTTGTAATGATTTTATTGGCATATGGAAATGCTTTTGTAACTTCGGATATTAACCGTTTCTCTTGTAATGACCAAATGGCTACGTCATGTATTGCTGGAGATGAGACAAGGGCTAAACACTAATAAACAGAGAAATTGTGGTATTTAATTGGATTTAAGTTTTTTAATATTAATCAACTGGCCAGTTTTAAGACAACTCTTTAAATAGTGTCTTCTAAGTAACTGATCTAAATATTTTCTCTGGTTTCATAGGCTTTAGTTCTGATTGCTTACCTTGCCCATCTATAAACTGTCTCGTCATTAATAATAACCAGGCAGGGCTCACCTGCCTTTAAACACATTTATAAACAGTCTTAATGCCCTTTTGGTACACTAAGACTGCATTCACAATAATTTGGGGAAATAACATCTTGGCCTCAACGTACAATGAAGAAAGTGCACCCACCAAAGCCAGGTCCACTCTCTAAGGGGTAATCTCTTCTAAAAGCTTTATGCTGAAAGGCATACAGAAGAGATGGCAACGGAATTAACCGGTTTATCATTTATGTTCTGTCATTTGTTCTGTTTTGTGTAATGTTTTCCTTTTATTTCTCTAATAATAAAACACCCATAGGTAATAATTGTAATTGCTTTACTTGGTTTTAACTGTGATATCTGCTAAGGTCTGTTAAAGAACTACAGTGATTAAATAGTGGGAGTAAGAAAGACAGAGAATTAGTATGAGCTGGACTACCACTTCTTATTTCTCTAGACTAAATATTTTTAGGGATACAATTACTTCTTGTTGTCCAACAATTTAAAATGACCCCTTTCTGCACCACGCCTGAGTAAATTAATATCCCTGCATACGTAAATACAGACAGGCCCCAGTTCTACTAAAGACTCCAGCAGGTATATGTTGGTGGCGTAGTGTATATGTGGAAGGCTTAAAACAAAGTGGAGGTGTCTGTTCACATACAGTCAGAGTCAGAAATGTGGGTATCGTAATTGCCTGCTGTATTCATCACCACTCCCACTTGCTCTTTAACAGACGGTGGCGTAGGGAAGCTGAGAGCTTTCACAGACACACAATGCCACCTGTAGCTGTGACTTATGTGAATGCCACCTGCTCTAGGCATGTGAACTGAATCAGAGATCTTTTGTGAGCATATGGCAGGGTTGTGTGTGGGAATGGATGTTGGTGTGGTCCGAGGCAGGAAGAATTCAATGTTAGCCTTTGGTGCTATTAAAAAAATTGTTTCCTTCACTTGTGGGGGTGATTCATCTTATGGATCAAATATCCAGTTCTTATAATCATTTTTTAACTTAGGTGCGTTTGGATGGCTGAGGTTATAGAGCAGTGAAATGGTGCTGTATTGATAGCATATTAAAGTGTGCTCGATGACTTGAACAGAGAAATGCTGCAAATCAATTTTCTTTAACACACAAACATGCAAGAGAAATACAATAAATGCTGCCAGCCCAAATGAGTGCCTATAAAATCTTATACCACATCACATTGTCATTTGGTCTCTTTGTATATATGTAACTGAAACAGTGGCACATCGCTTGCTCTGATAAAATAGGAAACCTTCCAAATGTTCATCCAACACTGGAAATGAATCAAACCCCTTTAAGGGTTTGAAAAAGTTTAGTTACAGATATTTGTCATTATATGTATGCAGTGTAGCTGTAGCCATATCAGTCCCAGGATATTAGAGAAACAAGGTGTGAAGGGTCATATCTTCCATTGGACCGATTTCTGTTGGTGAGAGAGAAAAGCTTTCAAGCCACACAGAGCTCTTCTTCAGATCTAGGAAAGTACCATTCCCAGAAAAAGAACTCTCTGTGACTTCAAAGCTTGTCTCTCTCACCAACATAAGTTGGTGCAATAAAAGATATTATCTCACCCACTTTGTCATTATTTGTCTCTTCAAACACTTCTTTGCTGTGTTGGGAACTGGAAATAGAAATACCTTGAATCACACAAGTAGGCACGTTTCCATAAGATTTCAAGCCCAAATCTGTAAGCCCAAGAGATATGGATAATTGTCCAAAGCATGAACCAAAGTAACTTCCTAACCATTAGAGGTTCATCCATCACTCCTCTATAGTAAAACTATAGCTACTTAGACTTTCAGAAAGCCTTTGACAAGGTCCCTCGCCAAAATAAGCAGTCATGGGATAAGAGGGAAGTCTTCTCATGGATCAGTAACTGTTTAAAAGATAGGAAACAAAGGGTAGGAATAAATGGTCAATTTTCAGAATGGAGAGAGGTAAACAGTGGTGTCCCCCTGGGGTCTGTACTGGGGCCAGTGCTCTTCAACACATTCATAAATGATCTGGAAAAAGGGGTAAACAGTGAGATGGCAAAATTTGCAGATGATACAAAATTACTCAAGATAGATAAGTCTAAAGCAGACTGTGAGGTGAAGTGGCAGATGAAATTGAGTGTTGATAAATGCAAATTAATGCACATTGGAAAAAAATAATCCCAACTATACATACAAAATGATGGGGTCTAAATTAGGTGTTACCACTGAAGAAAGAGATCTTGCAGTCACTGTGGATAGTTCTCTGAAAACATCTGCTCAATGTGCAGGGGCAGTCAAAAAAGCTAACAGAATGTTAGGAACCATTAGGAAAGAGATAGATAAAAAAACAGAAAATATCACGTTGCCTCTATATAAATCCATGGTACGCCCACATCTTGCATACTGCATGCAGATCTGGTTGTCCCGTCTCAAAAAAGATATATTGGAATTGGAAAAGGTACAGAGAAGGGCAACAAAAATGATTAGGGATATGGAACAGCTTCCATATGAGGAGAGATTACAAAACTGGAATTTTTCATCTTGGAAAAGAGATGACTAAGGAGGAATATGATAGAGGTCTATAACATCTTGACTGGTTTGGAGAAAATGAATAAGGAAATATTATTTTCTCCTTCACATAACACAAGAACAAGGGTCACCCAATGAATTAATAGGCAGCAGGTTTAAAACAAAAGGAAGTACTACTTCATGAAACACACTGTTAACTTGTGGAACTCATTGCCAAGGGATGTTGTCAAGATTGGTAAGAAAGTTTAAAAAAGAACTAGATAGTTCCTGAAGTATAGGTGCATCAAGGACTGTTAGCCCAGATGGGCAGGGATGTAATACTGAGTGTCCCTAGCCTTTGTTTGCCAGAACCTGGGACTGGACGATGGGATGGATCACTTGATGTTTACCTGTTCTGTTCATTCCCTCTGAAGCACATGGCACAGAAGACAGGATATTGGGCTAGATGAACTATTGTTCAGATCTAATATGGCCAGTCTCATGTTCTAATGGGTATGATTATATCCTTAACTGCAGTTAAAAGCAGCAGCATTTGACCTCAGTGATGTGTTTGGTACAGTGCCAACCACAAGGGGGTCCCAGCACTAGGTTATTTTAATCCCCTGTGAGCCTTTTTTAAAATTTTCAGCTGGCTTCCAGGACACTTTGATGGTGCTGTGTGCTTTTTCCTCGCTTCTGCTTCTAACTCCCAGTTTGTTTGTTAGGCTCACCTGGGGGGAACTCTACACCTCTCAGGCCCCAATCAGTTTTTCACATCAATTACTGAAACTAACAGCTGATTTAACACACTTCCCAATTATAATCTACAAACACTTCATTACAGACAACCCCTCAAATTCTGTACAAGTTTTTCCCTGTATGAAATAGTAATTCAAAAGGCAAATCATTCCAAAAAGAAGAAAGGGAAATTTCCATGGGAGAAAAACACCAAGAGGAGAATAAAGAATAAACAATCTGATGATGATTTCTTGAGTAGAATTCTGAAGGCTTGATTCTCCTCTCACTCACACCAGACTTCCATGGACATGGCTCCATTAACTTTAATGGAATTACTTCGGATCTACACTTCTCTCAGTGAAGGGAGGATCAGGTTTGGTGCTATGCTCAGTGAGCTGGACTTGATGACCTTTTGTTCCTTCCAGAGCTACATTTTTATGATTCTATACTGGTAACCATTAAAGGGTCGTTCACTCATAGCTGCCACAATTTCTGCAGTTATTGCATATTCTAAGCATGGTAGGAAATGTTTATGTGAGTGTGAATCTAACTAATCCAATTTGTGAGACAGAGAGAAAGAGAGACTACAGATCCTTTCCTGGACAAACACAATCCAGGCTAAAATGCCAGGAAAATCTCTAACTTAAAATAATGTTTCACCGCCTTTCTCTAACCAGACAATGGTGTGGTGTTTGGTCTGTTTGTTTTGTGCCAATAACATTTTCCTGGTTAGCTATTAGCTGAAACGTGGTGAGATGAATCTCTTTCAAGTCCAGTTTCAGAGGCCTTGGGAGCAGATGTTATTCTCTGTTCTGCAGCGAACAGAAGAAAAAATGTGCACTAAGTGCATGCAAAAGGAACCATTTGGATCAAATGGAATGTGAAATGCAGCTTTTAGTAATAATAATTATTTGTGGGCCAGTAACACCTAGAGGCCCCAACCAAGATTAAGGCCCCATTATACTTGGCACTGTATTCAGTACTTGACATAGGACAGCTCCTGTTCCAAAGAGATTGCAATCCAAAGAAACCAAAAGAACAAACAGTGGGAAAGGAAGCAGAGGCACAGAAATATTAAGTGACTTACCCAAGCCCATATAGCAGGTCAATGGGGAATAGAATACAGGTCTCCTGACACCCAGTCCAGTTCCCTGTCCAATAGACAGTAGATAGTGTGTAGCTGGAAGCATCTCCTCTTTGCCAGTGATATGCATTCTTGGGGCAGGGAAGTGCCTTGTGCAATATGCTCCAATTGAAAGGGCCTTAATTTATATGGCAGATTACTATGTATATTAATTATGATTATTTCAATGTTATCACCCACTCTTGGAGGGGGAAGACTTGCTTAATCATGGTAGGGGAGAAAATGGCAGCATGACAACTAGCTATATATGCAGCCAGGAAGTTGGATAGAAAGAATTCAGAAGATCTGTCACTAAAACAAGCTGGTATATTGAGGTCACATTTCCCATAGATCTTCCAGCTTTACAGGGAATAAAGCATGAAGTGCTTTCTCCATACACAGAAGCCTACTGAGTTCTAAACATACGTTTTCTTATTCTGTGTATTTTTCCACAAAACGTGACAACTTGCTCCTTGAAAATGTGTCCCTGAATATTGAGCTTCTGCTTTTTATGCATTCATTTTTATTTCTGTGGTATTTTGCATGAAATATATTTGCCAAGTAAGGTGCCTCATTATTCCCAGATGTAATTCATTTGAAACAACGCCTGGGTTTTTTTGTGTATGTGGTTCGTTTTTAAAGATGAGGCAGCACGGTAACCTTCTGGCAAAGATCCATCTCATTTCTTTGCATTTCTTTTTATCCTCATCTCATTTGGGTGTTTTCAAGTGAACTGGATGTATGCATCTCCTTTTCCATCTTCAACAACAACCAAAAGAGAATTTTTTATACAATAGGCGGGAACTGAATATTTCACTTTTTAAAATGGCATATTTAGGTGTTCTCTTGTGTCTAAATTGCAATTTAGAGCTACATTACTTTTTGTAATAAAAACACATTGTTTCCTATATAGCTCATTTATGATTTCATCTGGGAGACAACCTGCTTGTTGTTTTTATCGCTCTTTCCTGTGGCTTCTAAATGCTTTTGTTTAGCTTTTAGTTCTTGTCTTGCGATAATGAAGATGGGATCAGTAGTTAGGGAGACTAAGTAACATTTCACTTTCATGTGTTAGCTCAACACTTTGAAAACAGATCTTAGACTTAGTGCTTCATATCCATCTCCATTTGGCTTTTGAACATGAATGGAAAAGTGGCATAGTAATGTAAGTTGTTCTGGTGGTAAGCGCTGTAGAGCTCTTATCTCTTTGAAATGTATCTGAAAGTGTGTTGTTTATTGTTAGAAAGTCATAAAATGACATTTTAGCCATGTTGATTTTTTAGTGGATGTTATGACTTCTTGTTTTTCTTCTGACTCATGTGTGTCTTTTCTGCCTCTTTTCTTTTTGAAACTGCCAGTTCTCATTGTTGATCTGAATTGCATTTATTGTGTAATAAATTTCATTTTTGTATGTATGTAGCTTGTCTCCCGTCTCCTCCCCATGCATTTATATGGCTTTGAAGCAGCCTAAGTGTTTCAAATGCATCCCCCAGAACACCTTCCTTGCCACCATGGATGCCACCTCCCTATACACCAACATCCTTCACCATGAGAGCATCACTGCCTGCCTCAAATACCTATGAGATAAAGTACAACAAAGAAAACCATCCTAAACAAATTGTCAGGCTCATCTATTTCATCCTCACCCACAACAACTTCCCATTTAACAGCACACAATTTGTCCAAACCTTGGGAACAGCCATGAATATTAGGATGGCTCCCCAATAAGCCAACTTCAGAATAGAATCATAGAAAAGTAGAAATAGAAGGGACCTTCGTAAGTCATCTACTCCATTCCCCTGCACTAAGTATTATCTAGACCACCCCTGACAGCTGTTTGTTTAATCTGATCTTAAAAACCTCCAGTGATGGAGACTCCACAGCCTCCCTAGCTAAGTTATTTCAGTGCTTATTTGCCTTTAAAGTTAAGAAATTTTTCCTAATATTTAACCTAAATCTCCCTTGCTGCAATTTAAGCCCATTGCTTCTTGTCATGTTCTCTGTGAATAAGAAGAACAATGTATCACTGCCCTCTTTATAACAATATTTTATGTACTTGAAGACTGTTATTGAGTTCCTCCCCCTTTCAGAATAAACAAACCCAGGTTTTTGTCCCAATCTTTTCTTGTAGGTCATGTTTCCTCAATCTTTAATTATTTTTATTGTTGTCCTCTTGTTTTTCTCCAATTTGTCCACATCTTTCCTAAAATGTGGTGCCCAGAACTGAGACCATATCAGTACTAAGTACAGTGGAAGAATTACTTCTCATGTCTTCCTTACAACACTCCTTCTAATATATCTGGGTTGGTGTGTCCAGCCCACACAAGGCCTGAAGAGGTTAGAACAGGCCAATTAATCTTATAGGCTGCACCTGAAGGGGAGCCATGGATGGATAAAACCTAACCAAAGATGAAGCCCAGCTGGGCAGAAGCAGGCTGAATTTGTATAAAGCCAGGAAGATGACAGCAAGAGGGGGTTTCAGGGAGGAGCTGAGCAGTCGCTCCCTAGAGAGAAAGGGAACTTGCTAGGGACAAGATGGAGTTCTAGGGGAAGATTAAGCCCTGAAATCCTGCCCTGGACTACAGAGTCTGGTGAGAAGCCAAGAGGGGGAGTAGCCATTGGGAGTGGAGGAATTTTGGGCTGGTAAATCCAGAGGTAGGCTAGGAGATAGAGAAGTGAGGTAAGGAAAGAGCAACAGGGTCTGAGATTGAGAAGACTAGGTGCTGGGCATAGGGTCCCTGGTCTGGAACTTGGAATAATGGGTGGTCACAGGTTCACCTTCCATGCATAGGAAAGTGACACCTGACCTAGATTTGTACCAAAAGACTACCTGATATAGCATAGGACAGCTTTTCCAGTGGGATTTTAACACCTCAGAAAGGGAGGAATAATAGTGACCTGGTCAGAGAGTTGAGTCACGAAGAGGGAACACACGAGTCCCAAAGAGATAGAGAGGCCAAAGTGTTAGCAAGAGACAGAAAGTGGTGCCAGACCAGGTGAGAGATAATCCACAGACCCTGCCACAAGGGGGCACTGCAGCAGTGATCATACCTTGTTACAAAATGCCAGAATGATGTTTTCTTTTTTTGCAGAGATATTACACTGTTGTTTATATTTCATTTGTGATCCACTATAACCACTATATAGACCCTTTTCTCACAGACTCCTTCCCAGTTAGTCATTTCTCATTTTGTATTTGTGCAGTTGATTATTCCTTCCTTAATGCAATACTTTGCATTTGTCTTTATTGAATTTCATCCTTTTATTTCAGACTTTTTCTCTGGTTTCATGGGCCATCTCAAGGTAGAATTTCTGGAAAAATGCATCAATAAACCAGCAATGTACATCAATGATATTTTCATGTTCTGGACAGATGACCTAATCTCCCTCATAGATTTCCACCACAATAACCACCGCCCATCCATCAAACTTACTCTAAAACACTCAGACACCAGCATAAACTTTCTAGACACTACAGTCAGCTTCAACAACGTAACCCTACAAATGACTATATATAAGAAATCCGCAGATCACCAACACTTACTTCCAGAGATCCACCAACCACCAAAAAAAACCCCTGTTATCAACAGGCACTCAGATACCACGGAATTTGCTCTGAAAAGATCATCCAAAATACACACCTAAATGTACTTAAAACCATCTTCACTCAATGAGGACACCCCCCCAAAGAAATAGATCACATCATGGACAAGGCCACCCAAACACCCTGAGGAAGTTGATTCAATACAGAAAAATACTCCACTGACCACACACGCCTCCCTGTCACCTGCCACCCAACATTGGAACCCACCAAGGTATCATCAAACAGTTGCAACCCATATTTGATGGGGATCACATCCTGAAAGAAATTTTTTCTGATCCACCTCTTTTGGCCTTAAAACAACCCCACCCAGTCTTGCCATGCTCATCATCAGAAACAAGTGCCCTCAAAATACAACTCTGTCATGGAGGTCACAGAAATCACAACTTCCATGATTTTCAAGGCCCTCCATGACTTTTTCTGGGGCAGGGCTGAAGCAACTGTCAGCCCCAGGGCTGCCAGAGCAGCAGCTACCCTGGTTTGGCAGTGGCAGGGGGAAAAGGGAGAGATGGGCATTGCCAATCAGCTGTTTGGCAGTGGCCAGTGATGGCCCCCCCATTGGCTGTTCAGTGGCGGCCCAAGGCTAGCCCCTCATCAGCTGTTCGGGGTTAGCTCTGGGCCACTTCTGAACAGCTGACCTGGGGCCATCCCCCTTTCCATTCACTGCCTGACAGCTGATAGGAAGCCAGCACCCCCCCATGGAGCGCCAGCTGTCATTCTCCCCCGCCCATTCAAATCAGCCCCCCATTATTTTTAGTAAAGTCACAGACAGGTCACATGCTTTGTGAATTTTTGTTTGTTGCCTGTGACCTGTCTGTGACTTTTAGTAAAAATAACCGTGACTAAATCTTAATGTTAACCATGACATACCAACACAAAGAGGCACCAGGCCTTGCCAGAACAACACATGCAAATGCTTCAGACATATTTCCATTTCTTTGATGATCGATATCCCCCACAACACACCTTTCAAGATCCCTGGGTCATACACATGCCTATCACAACATGTGATGTACCTCATCCAGTGCATCAAGTGTCCCAACAGCTATGTGGGTGAAACCAGGCAATCACTATGCTTTCAGAGGAACTCACAGAGAAAAAATTATAAAAGACAAAAACACCATAGCTCCTGTGAGCAAACAGTTTTCACAAAGTGATTACTCCATATCTGACCTCATCCTCATATGACTCATATCCTCATATGACCTCATCCTCATATTACTCCTCATATTACTCCTCATCCTCAAAGAAACCTGTACAACAACTTCAAAAGTGAGCCTGAGAACTTAAACACATTACTCTGCTAGACAGTAAAATCCATGGAATCAACAGAGATGCTGGTTTTATGGCTCATTACATCAGTTTGTAACATGCCCCACTGTCCGCTAACCCTTAATTGCCCACTTGATTTTAAGGGGTCTCCTACAATATGTGTTAACCCCTTATGCTTAACAATGTGTCCTCTCAACATGTGTTTAGCTCAGATTCTCTCATTTCCTTCCCCAGCCCAGAAGAAGAGCTCTGTGAAAATCAAAAGCTTGTACCTTCCATCAACAGCAGTTGGTCCAGTAAGAGACTTCCTCACCAACCTTGTACCTCTCATATCCTGGGACCTCCATGACTACAGCAACACTGCAAATGCCTCAGTGAGCAATTTCAGTTCAGACTTTCTATTTCACTTCATCATAGAGTGGTTTTTAAATGTTTCTCTTGGCATGATTTCAACCTAATATATGATACGATAAAGCCACTCTGAGGAGAGAGCTGTTTGTGTCATTGGGGATTTGGCTTTTAGAAATTTTTACAAGTTGAAATAATGTCTGTGATCTTACAAATGTGTGAATAATGTTATTTTTACACAACTTGTCTGAAATAACAGGGCTTTTTCAAGGTAGATTGTTGGTAAACATAAATCTGCTCATTCAAAATAAAATTTGTTTTTGTATGTTATGTGGTCAAGATTTCCAAAAGTGACTAGTCTTTTTGGGTACTTCAAGTTTGGGAGACCCAACTTAAGACACCTTAAAAGGAGCCTGATTTTTTTCAGACTATGAATGCTCAACTCTTTCTGAAAATCAGACCTGCTTAAGATGTATCAAATTGGGTACCCATAAACTGAGGCAGGCAGAAACATTAGCCACTTTTTAAACACTTGGCCATATATGAATATGTGTCTATTGTGTATGTGTACTGTACATCTCTATCTTTCTTTACATACACATGTACACCTTTAAGTTATACATAATTTACAATATATACTTTCTATCTTGAAGGTATATGCGAGAAACATGGTTATACCATTCTAAGTCAGAGCCAAACTTTAAAATAACAGCTGACTGCTATTTTTTATATAATACCCTAATACTATAAAGTATAGTATTTTTATACTTGTTAAAAAGCCTCATAAATACCGCCCACACTGGTATGCCAAGCCATTACTCTTCATGTCCCTGCAAGTGGCTCTCACAAGAAAGGTGGTTCAATAGCACTCCACTTGATCTATCTTGAATCCAGATATGGGATGTGGAATGCTGAGTCCTGGAAGTGTAGGGGGTGGGGGAGGGATACAGATTTTGGAATTGATGAGTACAGTTGGACAGGAAACATTTTTCCCATCGCGGGAAAAATTTTCTCCTCCCAAATTGGGATACAGTCGTAACTGTCAAATTTTTTTCAAACTGACCATTTAGAAAAAAATATCAATTTGGGTCAATCAAAACGTTTTGTTTTGATTTTGACTTTTTACCTATAATTCACTTAAATTTTCAAATAAAAAGTCATTTCTAACTGAAAACATGGAAATTTTGGGTTAGAAAATGTTAAATGGCACAGTTCCACATTATTCTAAACATTTTCCCTACCCCCCCTCCAATTTTTCCAAAAGCAAAATTAATTAAAACTGACCTTTTCCCACAAACAACTCTGTACTGTAAATGTGGCCTAAAATTAAGTCAACTCAAGTTACACTGATGATCATAAACTGCTATAAATACCTTGCTTGTGCATGTTCACACAAAGCTTCTTGTGTCGGCAGAGCATGTCCACAGTTGGTGCTCCAGCATTGACAGACAAGAGTAGTGCACTGGGAGTAGCAATCCTACTGTGCAACTCCCCCCTTCAGTTGCTAGGAATTCTAGGAATGGATCACAGTGCATCATATGTGTGGGCTCATGGTCCCATGATGCAGTATTCTCCGTCCCAACCTTCCATGGGCTTCTGACTATATTTCAAACCATTTTTCAAGAGCCCTTTTGAACTGTGCAGCTACCATCTCTGTCTGAAAGCATGAATCCTGCACTG
>ML675616.1:75501450-75556724 GCA_007922155.1 Mesoclemmys tuberculata
GCAGCAACCACCAGGTGTAGGACAAAAATAAAGATTCAGTTTCTTTCTACAAATACATTTTTATTAAACAGCCATAACCAATACACCGAATTCAATTTCTTGCAAAGGACAAGACAATGAGGAGTACTCTCTTAATGGAGGTTCTGGTAACTGTGTGTAAGTCCAGCTGTCATTAGGGAACCTGTCTGAAGGGATGGAGTGCAAGGGGTACTGTGATGGGCTGGGAGCATGCAAGAAATCTGTGTGGTGAGTTTGGGGAGGCCATGGCATGCAGTTCTCTATGGGCTGCAGGGTGATGAGCACACATGTGTTCTGATTGCAGTGCAGTCAGGGACCTCAGCATCTCTGTTTGGTCCTCCATCAGTTTTATCCTCTGCTCCTGGCACTGTTTCATCTCTTGGATATACATTTTTTATTTTTCATTTATTGTCTCTCTCTCTGACCTGTGTTCATGATCTGAAGCATTAGACGATTGCAGCACCTCCCTAAATAGCTCCTTACTCCTTCTGGTTCACTTCATTATCTGATGGAGGCACTCTGCTGGCATGTAGGGAGCTTCTCTCTAGGGCACATCTGCAGAAGCACAAGAAAGAATAAACAGAAGCAGTATTGTGAGTGCCTTCACAGCCTTGAATCATAATAGTAAATAATACCTCTTTCTCACTCTCCCTTGACAAGCACACAGCGAGTGCCCTAAGTATGAGTTTGGCCTGGGGGAAGGGAGGGCCAAGATGGGTCAAAGGGTCTGGGTAGTTTCCAGTTTCACTGGAAGTGTCTAGGGACCCTATTGTAAATTCTGGCACCATTTTCCACAGGCAAGGGGTGATCAAAGCCAATATCACTCCTAGGCTCAACTGAGAATGCAAGGGTGCTTCTCCTGAATGAATGTAGCTTCAGACTGGCTCCGTATGTTGCTTGCCTGTGTGCTGCTTTGGTCCCTGCAGAAGTAATTGCCAATTGGCACAGGAAAGCTTCCTACAGAAGGGGGGAGAAAAAAGCAGCTCTGCCAAGGAACCTTCGGCAAAGGATTGGCGAGTACCTCCAGGAAAGTTTTCTAGAGATCTCTCTGGAGGATTCAAATGAAATCTCAGTGTGCATTAATAAACTTTTCTGCAGGGCCCTCACTGCATTGCTGCATAGGGGAATAAAAAGCAGATGTAAACAATGCTAGTCTTGTAAATGTCTATTCATTAACCCACTTCTAACATCTAAGAAAACAAAGGACAGATCTACCTTATGTAATTGTGCAGTATCAAATCAAAATAAAACTTACCAGAGCTCCCCTCTCTTGTCTCATGTTCACCAAAGCCAGAGTGCTGGAACTGGCTTGAACCCTCCAGCGTCAAGAAGAGGTCCTGACTTACCACACTACTGGATAACCCTGTTGCCTGTCCCACCTTATCCTCCAACTCCACTTTATCATCTGCTGGTTCATTCTCGGAGTTGATTCTGCTGGCTACTGTCTCCAGCCCACCTTACCCCCTGAAGTATCCATTGGGCTCTTGGGGGTAGAGGTAGGGTCACCTTGTACAAGTGGTGGGTCTTCAGCACAGCACTAGACTGATGGTTTGCCTTCTGGTATGCCTGCCTCAGCTCCTTGATCTTCTCACGGCATTGATGTGTGTCCCATGTATGGCCCTTCTCCAACATGCCACAAGCAATCTGCCCATAAGTATCGAAGTTCCCATGGCTGGAATGGAGCTGGGACTGCACAGCCTCCTCTCCACACAGACCCAGCAGATCCAACAACTCCAGGGTACTCCAGGTGGGAGGGCGTTTGCTGCAGGGAGCTGGCATGATCAGCTGGGAAGGTGCTATGAGAGCTCTCCAGGCTGAGCAAGCAGGAAGAGGAATTTCAAAAATTCTCAGGCCTTTAAAGCAGGATGGGCAGATGCCTGTGTACCTGGCTTTAGGGCAGGGCAGTTCAAACAGCTGACTAAAGCAACAGTATGAGAAAGGTTTCCTTTACAGGCTTAATGGCTGCAAATGTTTACATTAAAGATTGCTAAAACTGATGGATTGATCTCTCTGCAGTGTTGGTTCTGTGCACCACTGAGAACCAGCTCATCTTGCCTTTTGTCTTTATTGCTGTAGGTTAGGATTTAGACAACAAGCCGCGAGGAGCTGGCATTTTTTAATTTGTCGCCCTCAGAGATTTTTAACAGAGACTTTGATCCCCAAAGTTTTATGTATATGTTTTAGATGATGAAAGGCCAGAATTTTACTTTTATGTTTCAGCAAAAAATGAGGATCCCTCTGAACTTTTTAAAATAGAACTTCCTATTAATTGTAGATGAAGGTTTAAAGGAGGTTTAAATAAGAGAAACGAAACTGATTACTTTAGTGATGGCTCTGACTGCATAGTCCTTTTTCTTTTTTCTAATTTTCATTTCTTGTCTTGTGATATTCTTCACTTTGATAGCATCATTTCTGACCTCTTCCCATGGGTTGTCTTACCAACTCCTGACCATGGTATCCTGGATGTATTCATCAGGGAAATCATGCAGAAAATGAATCTGCAGCCTGTTCTCTGGTACATCAAGAAGATAATACAAGTCGGGCCATTTCTCTTCTAATTCTTTACAACCTGAGTATGTAAACTTAGTCATTTGGTTTAAAAGTAATATAAATGAATTTGAAGCCATCCAAATATATTAATATTTGAAATGCATATGTAGCTTTTCTTATAGTGATAGATTTGCTGTTCTGTACTGTTTAAACAAGTTGATGAACACTTCTGGTGTAAAATATTTACAAATGAAAATGGTTTCCCCCCAAAGGAAAACAAAACTCTCTGTTTACGTTTTCTTTATTTAGGGATTCTGTGATCTTGCTTCTTAGAAAGATTGCTTCTGTTTTTGCATAATTTATTGCATTTCATAACTTTTAGATTTATACCATAACGCCTTACACTAAATTTTTACAAAAGCCTGCCCTTCTGGGAGTAAATTTAAATCTTGTCCTGTTAGGGAGAAAAAAATTAGAATATGCACAGCTACTACTTTTATGAAAAAATGAGCGATCCCTTAGGGTTAAATATTTCATCATTATATATAAATGTGATCCTTTTTGACAAGAGCTACAAAATTATGCTAGTTCGGCATGGTTTTATGTTCTTAGAAAGCCCTCTAGGAGGTAAAGCCTCTGCTTTGAAGGTACTTGCTGGGGTTCTTGAACAGCTGGAAGGAAAAGGTCTATTGGATGAACATAGAGTAGAATATGTTTTCATCAGGTCAAAAGCTATCACTATGGGACAACTGTATAGCAGATTTGATCCAATTTCACATGAATGGAGTGATGGTAGGTGTTTCAGAAAGCAGAACAGAGCTCCTGTAGAGAAAACTACTAACTGCTTTAATTATATTTTCATGGTTAGTCTATTTTGTAGTGTAATTTTCCAGAAAGGCTTGCCACTTGATTTCTAAAACTCGGATTTGTTTGGGTGTTGTTTTATTTAATTAATGAATAGCTGGTGATTGTTTTTTCATTGTAAAATAAACTCAGCTTTTTTAAACCCACTTTTAAATTTGATATCTAAAGGGTAAGAGGTCAAATTTAACACAGACTTTTTTCAGTGTGACTAACTGGGCTAAAAATAGAGTGACTGGTTCAGACAAAACTTCTAGCTACTGCTCACTTTGGGTTAGGAGAGCAGTCAGGAAAGTTCCTATGCAGTGCAGGAATAAAAATAATAAAAGTGATGATATAGGCAATTATGAAAAGTCCTGCTCTGGTTTACATCCCCTGCAGCCTCATGGGAGCAAGGGAGTTGCCTGCATTGAAAATCAGGGCAGAATTTGGTCACTGGAATAAGATTGAAATTTAAACCCAGGTTTTGCAGTTTTTAGGTATTGAGGGGCGGAAATGATGACTCAACCCATTTAAAGAATATCCACAGTTCTTTCCTATAATACATCCTCTTTCTAGTATTGCAATTAATTGGGTATCATAAGGTTATTTTGTACTATAGTTTAATCTATTTGTAAGACAAACAGTCACAAGGGAGCATGAGAAAGAAGCAGTCCAGAGAGGATGGGAACTGAATATCAGGAAGCAAAGATATTTAACAAACATAAATTTCCAAAATGAAAACAAACATGTGTCTCGAATCAGTAGTGCACAGTCATGAATGTGCTCATTTTCATAATGTCCTAGAAGCAAAAATTCCATATGAGAGAGAAGCATAGCATATGATACAATGGCAAACACAAGATAAATAACTCCCTTCATGCAAACTGGATCCAGAAGTGTAAGACAGTGTTAAATAATTAAGTTACAACATTAAAATATACAGTAATGGAACAGAAAGAGAGAGAAATTAAGAAGTAAGGGCCAAGGAGAGTGACTGTGTTGCTAGCAGTGATTTGCAATGATATGGCAGACAGACGGATTTGGGAAGACCATTGCAGATTCTAAGAGTTTGGCAGGGGAAAGTCTCTTAATGAGAATATCAAGATTTTCCAAAGGAACAGGGAGAGAGGTAGTGCTAGGTAATTCAGGGAGGAAAGCAGAGAGACAGAAAAAAAATTACAAAATTAATTTTGTGTGTTGGAAACAATCAAGTCTATCTTGTGGTAATTTTGTGACACCTCCATCTCTTCATCAGTGAAGATCTCAGCCATACTTTTGTAGAGATAGCCATTGAGGCTTACAGTATTTGCCCTAGCAAAGCATTGCCCTCACATAAAGAAGTATAGATAACAACTGAAAACTGTCCCCGACATGGAGGCAGAAAGACAAGACACAAGTTGGTATGGTTTTAATAGGCTGCAACTTTATTAACTTAACTCATCTGGGAACTATCTGGCCATAACCCATTCATTGCAGGTCATCTCTCCTTCCCAAATTTGCTCACGTGGAAGAGGGCGGCTGTAAGCCCTCCATCCCTGGGTCCAGCCCATTGCTGGGACCCCATTGCCTTCCCTTCATGTGAGGATTAAGGGGCTAGGAAAAGAGGATCGTCTGGTCACTGTACCAGACATTAGGATCCCCAATCATGATCCCTAGATTCTTTTGGAAATACTTTCTCCTATGTCCACTCCCAGTGCCAGTTTATCAGGGAATCAGACCCCTGTTGAACAAGTATCTGTGTTGGACACCTACCAGGTTATGACAACGTAAACCGTACCGCCTGATCTACCCGCTGCATCCTTGGGCTGCAACTATTTGAGTCCACGGTGGGTGGGTGGATCAAGCCAACCCACCACTAAAGGCCCCTTCCCCAGCCTAAGGGGAGGAGCCACTGGATCCAGGACTCAACTGATTGCGTGGGGCAACAAATGAGAAAACAGGGAGGGGCGTGAGGGTCAAAGGGTCCAACGGAGGGAACCAGAAGGGGACACCAAGTAGAGAACCCTGGACAGCACCCACTGCTCCCAAAAGGTGTCAAGGGAGCCACTGGACGCCACCCAGAGGAACTCCACCCAAATGCATGAACAGATAGAGGAATAGAAATAGGCCCCACAGTCGCAGGGCTCCTGCAGCCAACCTCCCTTCCCTAGTGTTATAGATGGCCACTTTGGTCAGGGACAGTAGGAGGTTGACAAGGAGGTCCTGTGAATTTGTGGGGTCACGGACAGGATGCACATATAAAAACAAGTGTGGTGAAAAGTGCAGCCAGAATCTCAGAAGGAGGTTCTGGAGGAGCTGGAAGAGGGGCTGCAGCCTGCACTGCAGATAAGCATGCGCCAGGGTCTCCCTCCCAGGGTCATGCAGCCAGCTTGGTGCATGGGGAAGGGGCAGCTGTGGGGGTCATGGGGCTGGGGCCCGATGGAAAGCGCCAGAGGTCTGGGACTGAGGGGGGGGGGCAGGGATCATAGGCCTGAGCAGCAGGGAGCAAGGTTGCCCTCACCTCCTGAAGTACCAGGGAGGTTCGAAGGGTAGAGAGCCCCATGTGCCAAGCCAGCACCTGGGGGTCCACCCAGTCTCCCTGGTCGTAGTCCAGGAGATCTCCACTCTTGGTGATTCCTGCCAGGACCAGCCTCTGTTGCACAGAGGGGGTCTCCGCCACCCGCACACAGAGTTGGGGGTTGTGTAGCAGGGGCTCCGTGAGGCGATCCTCCCCTCAGTGACCACAAGGGGCCTGGAAGCTCAGACCAGCCTCCAGGTCCAGAAGAGATCCTGGAAGAAGACCGGTTTGGGCTGCTGTGAGTAAGGCAAGAAAACCCACCCAACCCTGGCCAATCTGGCAGTGATGGAAACATTCCTTTCCAGTCCCTAAAAAGGTAACTAGTGCAATACGTACAGCAGACCAAAAAATCTCAGGGGTGGGGACTGTTGATCTGGGCATGCAGTGGTGTCTCACTGAAGGCAAAAGACTTGGGTGCGTAGGAGCCAATGGGCTTCCACTGAGCCCTCATCCATCCCTCCAATCTGCTCGGCCTGTGCCAGCCCCACTCCCAGCTGCTCCCCCCTCAACCCACAAGGGAGCTGGGTTCTCAGAATAGAGATGTGTTGCCTGATCTGAGGACTTCCTATCGAGCATAATGTAAATTACATTGGGCAAGAGAGTGCCATGGGTGGCGGGCAGGGGACAGAAGATAATACATCAAAAAAAGAGATGCAATAAAGACCATAAAGGAGACTATGTGATCAATGTTTTCACACAGGAAAAATCTTAGTGTATTAAAATATGTAAATATTTCCTAATATTACTTTTCTACATACACATTTATTACAGTTGCTCCAAGGATGTTGTGCAATCATAACTGAGAGGTTTGGAGAGGAGGTGAGTGCTCTATTAAATGTGGTCCACACTATGAAGAAAAATAATAAATGGATCACTACATTTTCAACTCTTAATTTAATTTAATTGCATTTAATTAATGCAATTTTTAATAAGAAACAACATCTCTTGTAGAGTATTAACTCTGCTCTTCCAGATCCCTTGAAAAACACATTTCATGTGTTTGTCTGTTACCAAAAGCTGTGTAGCCTGGGGGATAAAGTCCTTATATTTCAAGGATATTGAGTTCAAACCCTATGTAGTTTGTACTTTCATTAAAATTTCTATTAACTTTTACCATCAACATAGTATGTGTAATTTAATTTTACCACTTTCCTAAAGCAAAACCTGATATCTGATATAAAATATTTCACACATAGGAAAAAGTCAAGTTAGCAAAATAACAGTTCATCCATTGGTGAATATTTTTATGGATTTTTGCATCCTTTTATATTCTTCTTTCTTCTGATCTTGTCTTGGTTTTTTTAATGTGTAAAATATTTTAAGTAAGATATTCTTTACATTTTTTTATCCTAAAACATTCAGGAAAGCTACACTCTGACTCAATCAGTACCAAATCCCTAGGTTTTACCTTCCTATGCTGGAAAATTCAATACTGCCAATTTCATTAAATAAATTAAAAAGTAACCAAGATGCGCACCTGCCTAAACAAAAATGTCCCAATAAGACTTAAGTGCTTTCTTAACTTTATGCACTTCGAGTAGTCCCACTGAGGCCCACGGGACTATGTCTTCTGTCACTGTCACACTTTTGGGCACTATACAATAATAAATTGTGCCACTTTAATGAAGGATCAAATGGTGTCAGCAATATGTCCTGTATTCAGCACATTTGCAGACACAAAATATTGACGTGCCAGCTTCCTTGAGTTGTTGAGTGCTAAAAGCAGGGGAAATGGGAAAGGGGTATGAGCAGAGATCTTATCTCCTCCCTGACAGAATCATCGTGGGGGAAATCTGTGGAGCAGAACCTCAGCTGGTGCAATGGTGTAAATTCCAAGGCCATGGCGGTATCTATGACAATTTACGTCCACTACGGATCTTTCCCTGAGTCCAAATCTGTGTGTTTCCCACATGCTATGCAAAATAACCCTTGCTGGGGACAGTTTACCTGAAATACACTTTGGACATATGGCTCAGTTGCCTGCAGCTAAAATATAAAATAGAATTGTATTATGCCTCATTTAGATGACAGGGATACTGTTAACATGTTGCAAGAATAATAATAGCTCAGTAGTGTGTACTGAAGCAGACAGGTGATGTTCCTTCTCATGTTCTAATCATAGCTTTTTTTTATTTAAATTTAAAAATACACTTTTCAAACTCAATTCTGCCAAACCATGCAGGATTGCTTTAGTTCAAGGGCTATTTATTTATTTAGATCTGCTAACGCCCTGATTTGTAAGCATTTAAGCACTGGTGTAAGTCCTATAGGCACCAATGGTACATAAGCATACACTTAAAATTAAGCATGTGTTTAAAAGCATTGATGAATAGGGATGGACTTAAGTATGTGCTTAATATTAAAGATATGCTTAATTGTTTTGAACCCTAAATGTGTTATCCAAAACTCTAGGTACAAATATGGCTTTTAAAAACTCATTAAAAACATTCAGTTAAATCAACATCCACAAAAAAGTCCCTCTTGAGCCCACCAAGAATTGTCCATAGACGTTGCATGAAGAAGATGCAGATCATGACTAGAGACTGGAAATTAAATGTCATCCATTCCCAACTCAGCTTTTGAAAAGCCTGCCTTGGAAGTTCTATTCTTTCACAGATCTCTCAATGAACATTGCAGTAAATTTCCCTGCTTGATTTTAAAAGTATTGGCTATTTTATGGGGAGAAGAGAAGTAATTACTTCAATGCAGCAAATTAATTCATCGGGGGAAATTCATATGGGTGCAGGTAGCTGACACAAGACTTTCCACACAGTTTAAAGTCTGCAGTCAGAGGGATAGCCTGTGGAGCAGCAACTAAGGGGAGGTCTCTGCACCGTTGTGCATTGTGGAAAGAGTCTCCAGGCTGTCCCTGTGTAGGTCAGCATGGACAATGGCACTGGAGATAGACTTAAGGTTGGCCATGAGATCCAAAATCACACAACCCCATGGCCCCCATATCCTGTGAAAGTGAAACAGAGGGGCTGAAGTCAATATTCTATCCTATAGACTTGTCCCGGGATTATTTTATCTCTTCACTTCACATGCCTACAGACTGACTGTGCAAGTTTTGTACAAGTGAAGAGAATTTCCTCCTGGCTGCACAGTTACCAGTTTCTTTCACAGAAAACGGAGATGGTTTAAACTAGTTCAGAAAAATCCCAGTTCCTCTGAATCTGGGGATAAGACAAGATACTCCCACAAAACACAGGGTAGATCCTGAGAAGTGCTGCACACCAGCAACTCCCAGCAAAGTCAATGTGAACTGCGGATGCTCATTAGCTTTCAGGTTTTTCATCTGCAAGTGAATGCTGCATTGTTTTGCTATTTGCACTGCTTGTGCACAGTAACAGTAAGTTTTTGTGAAGGCTTGTCCGTATGCCAAAAAACACTTGTTCTGTCCTGTTATCACTGTGACTTTCCAGAATTGCCAGCAGCAGTTTCAGTTTATCGCACACTGTGAGTAAAACGACATTGAATGTTTGGCATCAGTTGAAATAAACAACATGAAAATGTTTTCATTGACAGTGCTACTTAATACTACTGCTCATTTTTAAATCAGTTAAGAGATAGCTGGAGTAGGAATAGATGAGTCTTTCTTGCATCATATGTAAAAATAACAACAACAAAAAAGCATTGATAAGGAAGTCAAAATTAGAGCTGTGTAAATAACAGATGTTTCAGTTCACTGGCAATTCTGAAAAAAACAGAAAAAAAGTTTGTTTTGGGTCAAGCTACACCCAAAAATAATTTACAAATAAATTTTGGCAAATCAAAGTTGAAAAAAATTGCATCTTATTGAACATAACATTCTATTTTGATTTTTTAACATTTTTAAATGCTATTTAATGTTTAAAATCAAATCAAAGGAAATAGCAAAACAAAGTTGTTTTGGATAGAAAAACTGAACTGTTTCATCTTGAAAATGTTAAAACAAAATGTTTAGATTTTTTTGGATTTTTATTTTTCAGTTTTATTTTTGACCAAAACAATTCACTGAAATCAACACAAATTCACAAAATGGTTCAGTTGATCCAAATCTGCATTTTTCACTGAGAGAATCAAACGGCTTGTGGCTGGACAGTGAATAGTAGGAAGGCCTTCTGGATCTGCTGCAGCCACACTGTCTTTGTTTGCTGTAGGTATTGCTGAAGGAGTTTACATTGAATGCATATTTACAAGTGCTGCAAATTCTGTAAGGTGTATTGTTAACACAAAGGAAAAGAGAGAAGAATAGGAAATGCAATAATCAGATACATAGTGTGGTGTTAGAATATCTCATAATACCCAGTTTTCCCAGGTTTAGTTCTGTCATGTCTCTTTTAAATAATTTCTCCTTGTCACGTTTTATTGAACAACATTCTGCGCTTGGAGTGGACAAAAGTAGTCGTTACTATTTGAAGTTAATTTGGAAAACTCAGATGAAATGCACCAGATGTTCAAATGCTTGCCACAAAGAAGCATTCTCCTGAAATGTTCTCTGCAAAGTTGGTGTTAGGAGACAGGAGGTAGTAAGATTTGATATTTGAATTTCCAAAGTCAAATAGGGCTCTAAAAAAATGAAGTCCTCTGTTTACTCACAGGCTCTGTGTATCTGTGTATCTTAATTTTTTTCTAGGTTGCTTATCGTGATGGTATTTAAGTCTTGTGTTAGGATATATTGCTGTTGTCTAAATATATATTTCTAAGACACGAATTCACCGCCGCAATCAGGCACAGAGCTGAAAGTTGATACTGAAGGGCCCATGAGGGCCAAATTTAGATGATGTCCTCTTAGGAAAGGAGAGATTCCCAATGGGGCTTCTAGCCATGGAAATAGATATGACACATTAATATCATAACATTATTATGTATTCAAAAACCGTTTGGGGTAACTTCTCAAGGTTTCTAAAATGTGCTAGGTATAATTTTTCTCTCCCCTCATTGCCTGTATTGTGGCCGTTGTGCTGCTAAGACATGACTTGGTTTTATAGACAAAGGGATAGGAAAAATGGTACCTTAAACCGCAAAATAATCAAAAGTAGGGGAGAAATTGCTTGATAAAATGAAAGGAGGGTGGACTTAGAGAAAAAATATTAAAAATTATACAACACTTTCTCTGGGAAAACACAAACCTCAAAAGCATCTGAGAAAAGGAGAAAGACAGACACAAGAGAAAATAAAAAGGTGGAATGAACAGAGGGGGTTGGGGAAAAACAAAATATGCATAATTTATTCAATAGAAGGTTTGCTGCCAAAAAGTTGTGATGAAATATATACATAATTGAGCAAGAAGGCATGGCAGGGTGTGCGTTAAGATCTAATAATTACACAAGTTGGTGTTCATTAGGTACAAGGCCAAAGGCTGAGGCTTGCTGACTGCCAAGGTTTCTTTATTTGGTTTACAGATTTCTGCATTTACTCTGCTCTTTTTCCAGCATTACCCTCCTTCCCCATTTCTACACCCTCCGTGCTCTCTTCCTGCACACCCGTTTCCCTGCTAAACTGCACATGTGCAGTGACTTTAGCTTCAGCCCATTGCACTATAGCCATTATATTCCTGTTTCACATTCCAATAAAGATTGTATAGGATACACTCTCATGAATCTTTGTCGGGCTTTCTCACTATATCCATATCTATTACACACATAAAAGCTATGTTAAGAGAACATTGTTAAGGTTGCGAAGTTAAGCACTCAAAAGTTAGGAAATGTCAGATGCTTCAGAAGAGATTATGTTCTGTTTAGGAATAACTAGCAGGACATGGTGAAAATGACAGAAGAAAAAATCAAGCTGGTAGACTGTGAAGAAGATTAAAAATAAAACATTTGAAAATAAAGCTGCTTTATTAACTAACTCTGACTCTTTAGCTGAGTCTGTTTGCAGAAGTTCAGCTGTCATCCGGTGGAAAAGCAGGCACGCTTGAGATTAAATTGAGAATTAGTAATGTGCAAAATGGCAATGCTGGATGATTCTAAACAAGGAACATCTATTTATTTATTCAAAATGAGAGCTATCAAATTCAAGAACAAATTGAACCTTTATTGTCTGATCCCGGTGGCTTCTCTTTGTGAACATAGATACATTAGACTTCAAGGCATTCAGGTACTAAGATGATAGGGGCCTACAAGTATCTAAGATAGATTGATTGATCTGACTCCTCCAAAACCCATGCTCACAGTTTAGAATCCATGAATTTAGGATATATGATTCTGAAGTATGTACTGATGAAATCATTTCTGACCTTAAATTCTCCAAATATCAATATTTAGCTTTATGATGTAAGTAAGCTCTGAATGAACCCTCCCTGGCTGAGCTAGCTGGGGCAGAGGAGTGGGGCAAAAAGCTTCAGGACCAGACTGTATTTGCATGAGCAAACCTGCCTTGCCTAGGTGCTCAGCATGACGGGACTGCTTTGCCCAAATGATCATTTTGGCTGGTGGTGTGTTACAAATCACTTTATCGTTAATTGCAGGGGTAATAAAATGTTGTCCCCCTTATTGTATGAATAAAGGGCAGTAGTACCGTGCTTAGTCTGGTCTGATGGAAGGGTCATTCTCACCTGAATAGAACTGGCTATGCAAGGGGCTCGGATGTCAGAGTCCTGTGAAGAATGATGGGGGCAAGTATTCCTGCAGGGAAGTGTGGGCTCTGCCTAAGAGCCTCAGGCCTGGTTTAACCCTCCCCCTCCCACTGTTCAAAGACAGAGCTGATTAAGATTCCATTAAGAGCCTTTTATTTTGTCAAGTGCTTGCCGGATGATGACATCATCTACTGTGGGACAGTGCTTCTGCCTGCTGCAGCACCCAGGTTTCCCCACTAACAGCTGACAATCACTAAGAGCTGAAATCACTGAGAGCTGGGTGGAACTTCAAGAGACCGATCCACACAGAGGGCATAGTAGAAGAAGCTGGCAGCGGAAGGTGATGGTGTGCAGCAGGGCGGTCAGCGGAGCACAAGCAGCTAGCATGGTGGCTGACAGAGCAGCAGGTGGTGTGTCCAGCAGAGCGGTCGGTGGAGTGGTGAATGGTGTGGCAGTGAGGGCCAGCGGGTCAAGCAAGGTGCCTTCTTTCCTTGCCCCCCTCCCTTGGCCCGGTGGGAAGTGAACTTGCTCAGTTGCACCCTCAAACTGTGGGTCATCACTGGCCAAGAACATCAACTGTGAGTGTGGTGTGGGGAACACGAAGGGAGAGGCAAAGGACACTGCCCAATGTACTCTGGGGTGGGGGGATTTGCTCATTTGAATCCTGCTTGTGCTGTTTCCCAAACTAGTGCTGAGTTACTTCCTTCCTTTTATTAAAAGGTCTTCTTTCTGCACTCAGTTCCTGGGCTTGCAAGAGAGGAAGTATCACCTTTTGAAGGTGCCAGGGGGTGACTTGTTATTTTCCACATGACTGGGTGGGGGCTCAAGCCAGTTCTGTTGTATTGTTGAAAAGGAACCCCTAAATATTGAACCCGACCCTGATTGCTGCCAGCTCCATCTGGCAGAAGGGTTACAATTATAAATTGAATCTACTGAAAAGAAAAGGTGGGCCAGAGCTGGGAAATTTGGACTTCCCCAAAGATTTTGATTGGTGGTTTATGGGTCTGATAATGTGGTTTGGGTTTAAAAGCCATAAAATTATTCATACAAGAGAATGGGAGAGAATCAGGGTTTTGTATATTTATCTTATAGCCACCAGAACTTTCAGCTGAAAGCAGGGGACAATCCTATTTCTTTCTCAGCACCGAGAATGCAATGACATTTGTGCAGTCTAACTAATTGGTGGGAGTAGTGTATTCTAAAAAGCCATCAGATCCAGGAGAGGACTCAGACCGAATTCTAACCAAAGAAAATTGTTTTCCTTCTTTTCAGTTCATGGGAAATTTTCATTTAATTTGCAAGAGGCAGCCCTGGCTAAATGGACAAAACACAATTTCAGGGAACTAGATTTTTCTACTTTGTCCTGGCTGATATTTGTTATCTGTACAATCTCTCTCTCACGTAGGCTCCCAAAATGAGATTGTATCTTTCTCCAAAAGGAGATAGGAGGAAGATTTTTTTCCTTAGTAACAAACACATATATAATGTTTAAATGTTTCTTAAATCGTCATGGCAACACAAGGTAGGTTAAATATGGGAGGCCAGCAGTCAGGACCAGATTCGCAAGAGCTCAGGACTCAGCAGTCCCCATGGTGCTGAGCTGTTTTGAAAAACTGCCCCAGGTTGTGGGTGCTGATCTACTTTTGAAAATTCTGGCCTTAATATGTGTTTAGTGCATGGGCACGGTAAGGAGACTGTGGTCACTGACAGTGGGTGATCCTGAAGAGAATCTTACTATCCGCAGTCAGTTTGACTCCTGCGTTGTGGTGTTAAGGTTTGTTCAGTAACAGCGGCCCAAATTCACTACTGATTTTGGCTGGGATTTCTTAAAACCAGCCTAAGTGAACTAGGCACTCAACACCAATTGAAATTCAGTGGGAGTGGGATGCCCAAGTGTTTTAACTGCTTTTGAAAAGCCCAGGGTTAGATGATGGTATAAGTTACATGTGGTGCATAAATAGGTCCAAATACAGTAAATGTGGTAAATTTGCACCAATCTCATGTTCAGTAAGTGTAAAATAGGCCATTTCTCTGGTGGTGTATGTAGGTGCAGCTCCATTGACTCCAGTGCTGTTTCTCCCATTTACACCAGTATAGGTTTTTACCCAATGAGTACAATGTACAAGCAAATGGCGAGAAGGTATACGAGGAAAACCAGCTAAGAGGAAGGTCTAAGTGAAAGGATGAGGTGGGCTTGTTTCATTATACACCCTGCTGTAAGTTGCTTTTCCGGCTACACTCCCTGAGTGAGTTAGTTACCCTATTTACACTAAATATAGCATACTTGCCAGTCTTGGGATATTTTAAGGGTGCGTCTATATGGAAACATACAGTATGTGTATGCTGCAGTCAGACACCTGAGGCTGGCCCGTGTCAGTTGACTGGGACACACAGAGCTCGGATTCATGGGGCTGTTTAATTGCAGTGTAGAAGTTCAGACTCAAGCTGGAGCCTGAGCTCTGGGACCCTCCCCCCTCGGGGTCTTAGAGCCCGGGATCCAGCCCAAGCTCGAATATCTACATTGCAATTAAGCATCTCCTTAGCCCGAGCCCCTCACACCTGAGTCAGCTGACATGGGCCAGCCACGGATGTCTAATTGCACCCTAACTGTCCAAGGGCCTGTCTACCCTAATAATGCTACAGTGGCACAGCTACACTGCTGCAGTCAGTGTAGACACTCACTACAGTGACAGAAGGTGTTCTTTGGGTTGTGTCGGTACTCCATCCCCCTGAGAGGAGGTAGCTAGACCAACAGAAGAATTCCTCCATCGACCTAGCTCTGTCTACACAGGGATTTAGGTCAATTTAGCTACACTGCTCAGCAGTGGGGATTTTTCACTCCTCAACCTAATTTTCTAGTTTAGATGGGGCCCTAGTGCTCTCAAAGCCAGAATGTAAATCTACAATGCACTGACTTCCTGGACGCACACTAGCTGTGTGAGACCTGCTGCTGTGTCCGTTGTGCTTTGACTTACCACAGGTTTAATGCATGGTAGCTGTTGCGTCTTAGTCAACCTGGAGTCCCCAGTCTGCCCCCGGCTTCTTTTCATCCGCCAGGGACACCATTGATTTTGGGTTCATGCGGGCCCGGACAAAGCACAGCGACCAATATGATTGCAAGCCAAGTCATTTATTCCAGGGCAAAAGCCATCTTATATACTTCATGCACTGCTCACATCTCTTCTTGCAGTTACTGATTGGTTAAAAGTTACAAGCATACACACAGCACAAGCACAAGCTGATTCTCATGGATAGCTTAACATTTCCCACAGCTGCCTAATATTATTCTGTTTACCTCCTGGACACTGAGCTAAGAAAGAAGAAAGGGAGGTGTCCGCCGTCCTTGGCCGGCTTCCACCTGCCTAGGCAACCTTATCTAACTCTCATGTCCTTGGGGCCTAGCACTGCAACTTCCCATCCCAGGCCTCAGGGCCTCGTAAGGATTGTAGATCCCCACAGGTAGCTGGTTCACATGGCCTGTTTGTGCACAGCAAGCTACTGCACTGTAGATTTACACCTTGGCTTGCTGTGTACTAAGTCTCTGTGTAGACAGTCTTAGTATATAATCCCATTAGAAGACCAGTAGAGGTTCTCCTGCATTTAAGTATATTCCTTTCCCCTGTCTATTGTCTATCTTGTCTACTGTAAACTCTTCAGGGCAGGGGGGCCCATCTACTACTTTGTGGTTGGACAGTGCCTTGAACAAAAGTGTTCCACATTTGCTTGGTCCCTTATGCAGTACCATAATAAATATGATTAATAATGATATCTTGCAGAAATGATGGCTGGGACCGCTGTTACTGGTGGTGAATTATTGAATGCTCCTGTTAATGTCTATTGCGTGTTATGGTGGCCAGTCTTGGGTCTGGAGCCTCAGCCGCTGTAAATCAGCATTGACTCCACTGAAGTCAATAGATCCACATCAATTTATATCAGCTGAGGAGCTCGCTCGAGAATTATATTTAGAGTATGTATAAAATACTAGCTTAACCATCATTAGAGAGTTAAATGAGTTGGTCTCACAGAGCAGAGCATTCTCAGTGGCAAGACCCCACTTACGGAGCTATCTTAATAGAGATCATCACACTGAGCTCAAGACTGACTGTGTTCAGACCAACCAGGCCTTTGATACCAGGCCTTCCCCCAGAAAAGGCATCTCCTCCCATGGCCCTGGAGAAGAGGGAGGAGAAGAAGGGATCAGAAAAGGAAAGGAAACAGAAAGCTGGCTGTGATGGGAATAGTGAAACGCACAGAGCAGATCAAAGAGTCGCCTTTCCTCAATGGGCAGAGGCCAGGGAAGCTCTGCCTAATTCAGCAGAATGAAGCAGAGATGATCAGACACAGCATCTGGGCTTGCTGCCACTATCCTAGTTTCCCCTAACCTGCACATTCATCCCCACTCACGCCTGACAGCAGTGGCACCTGTCCTATGCACCCACACTTCATCCTCTCTGGCAGCATGGACAATTCTTGCCTGCTTTACTGTAGGATGACTTCTCCCTTCCTATGATTCCCCCTATTGATGCAGCAGGACTGAAGGGTCTTTAATACTTCCCCATCCCCTCCCAATTGTGGTGAGCCCTCATGGTGAGTCTCCTCTTGCCCCTCAGTGGGTGCCATGGGACTGTCTGACCCTGCTGGTGTTAGAAGGAAGCCCGAGGGGGCTTCTTCTCAAATTGGAAGTGGGTGGGGTCTCTGCAGACTACAAAACCCCTTATTTTTGGTGCGTGATTCTCACAATGGGAAGCTATGATTGCAGGTCCCTCAGTATTTTGCTAAGTGAGCACCAAGGAGAATGCAGCATTTTAAATGGAATGAGAAAAGAACCAGTTTCTGTACATCACCTTTCCCTGGATTATGCTCAAAGTTACACACTCCAAAGGTGCTCTGAAAAGTCCAGCAAGTTCAACCCCAATTATTTTCCTGCAGTGCCTCTCTCCCTATCCAGTTAATGGTGCCACGAGGCAGAGTGCCAAAAATCCATCAGTCTGGCAGCTGTGGGTTTTTTTTACATTGATCCAGTAAATATTTGCTGGGCCATTTGTGCCATCTGCCACACAAATGTCAGTCAAGGGGAAGATAGCAGACGCATGGGGATATCCATGTTGAAAAGCCATTTAAAATGGAAATACCAGTTCCAGAGGCAAGAGGCTGTGAAAACAAAGATGCTGAGGCAAGAAGTGAGGAGGAGAAAAAGTCACAAATGACACAATTCCTGACTTTTAAAGGATCTTCTGAATTCATTTTCCCATCACTCCTCCCCCCCTTCCTGCTTCGTAACTCCTCTGAAAATGAAGAAGGTGGTGTAAAATAGCTTCAAACTCTTCCACAGACCTTAGTGAATACAAGAAATCAGGGACACAGGACCCTGGCTCTGCAGTGGGGATGGGCAAACTAGTCTGGATAAGAAAGGAGAGCGGGGGAATCTTTGTCCAAAACCAACAATAAAAAGGACTCTATTCTGTGGTTCGGGAAACCTTTGGTTATCACTTTTGATATCTTCTTGTTTTCCCTTTCAACTACGTTCAGATGATGTTGCATTTCCAGTCACAGTCACAACCCGGAGGAGCTAAAATACTATTACTACTATGAAATACATATTAGCTATTATTGTAATGTGGACTACTGTGGCCAAAGTTAAGAAATATTAAAGGTTGTGTGAGAGAGACTGATGTCGTGACATTTCCATTTTGCTTTCCAGGCCAAAGAGGTTTAGATAAATCAAAACATGCTGAAGGTAAGTATCTGAGGTCTGATTCTCCTCTCATTTACATGAATTTTAACCCCTGTGCATATCCTTGGATTTGAAGGGCATTACTCCTAATTCACACTTGTATACAAGACAGGAGAATCAGGTCTCAGAACTTTTGAATGCTTATCCTCCTAATGGAACCAAATCCCTTTGGAGTTTGTTACATACATACAAATTTAATTAATATTCACAAAAGTTTTACAGATTACATATACCTACAGTAATAGTGGTGAACAGAAATCCCATGAGGTCTGAGTAATACACTGTGCTAGGAAGGAAGAAGAGAAAAGCTATATCTTCTGTACTTAAAAGAGCTTGTATCTCACAATGATGGATGCAATATACAAGCTTAGGTAGAATAATTTTGTGATGGATAATATTTTTTCTTTCTGTGAAACACAAAACAAACCAATGAAATGCTGTTTGTTAGGCACTCCCTACTCTGTTGTCACTACTTCCATGTCATGTCATGCTACGTATGCACACTTCTGCTGCTTGACTTAGAATGGTTGTAGCATAGAAATGGTTGAGAAATTGCTGAATTTTACTTTGCCCCACTGAATCATTCTCATGACATTTGCCACAGTAGTAAATCATGTTACAAAAAATTAAGCATTCATGTCAAGACATAGGGACAAAGATTTACAGATGCCAACAGCAACTGGAAATCAAATACTCATTACTGGGAGCAGTGTTTGCTAATGGAAGAATGATTGTTTCCATAGAGAAACCAAGAGAAAACTTGACTCTTCCTTGGCAAAGTGCTAAAGTTAGCCAATGACTATCTTGGAGAAAGATTATTAAACCACCAATTTATCACTCTTCAGATTAAGAATATCCTTTTTATACATTTCAAATTAATATTTGGTGGAGGAATTTAATGATTATAAATCACAGTTCAAACCTTTCTACAGTAAACAGGAAAACAATAAAAGCCTTTAAGCTCAGCTCAATGTATTGGTGATATTTTGCTGACAAAGAGAAACCGTTCAACTGTATCTTTCTGCTAGCGTGATGGGGAAGTAAAAGACAAAACCAAAAAACAAACAAAATCCCCACCACCACCTTGCTACTGGAGCAAAATTATAAATAAGTCAGGCATTGGTAAGTAATAACTGAATATTGTTCAGAGAATTTACTTTATTTTTGTTTTTTAGTGGGGAGGAAATACATTTTTTACAACATATGCATTTTTTCTGTGTTTGATGTTACAGATAGATATTTTTCACCTTGTTGGGGAGGGGAAACAAGAGTGTTAATTTTTTTCTTTCCTGTTTATAGGGGAGCAGTGAATTCATTCCCATCCCTAAGACATGGAAAAACCAAAGAGTAAAGTCACTAAAACTTAACTAATGTTGTTAGGCAAATCAGTGGCCCCTTCCTTTCCTGTTATTTGGGCTACCTGTATGAAAAGGAATTGTTATACCAGATGTGAAGTCATGCTAGTGAATTAGGAAGAGGATACTGAGATGAGTGAATCCGAGACGGTCATCTTTCTATTGTTCGACAAGACAAAAGGTAATTTTTAACTCAACCCTTTCTGTCATTCATATGTATTCTGCAGCCTCTGCAGCCCGGCCCATCTGTCACCCTCACTCAGCCGGAGAATTCTGATGCTCACTTCTAGGAAATGGAAAGCATATATTAAAAATAATGAGCATTGGTTTTTGCAAGATGCTTTCAACAAAAGCTGCCATTGATGGGGTGGCTTATTTATTTGTTCAGGTTGCCTTTTTTTTCTCTATTACATAACACTGGCAAAAGACGTGCCAGCTATCAGCTGTTAATTGATTTATCATAGGTGAGGGGGAGAAGATCAGTGTTCTTTCTAAGTCAGTTCTTTCTAGACACGTTCTATTTTTGCTTTCAGATAATTTCTTTGTCATCTTTATGCAACGGGATCACTCTCCATTCGTCCATTTACTCCTTGCTATTACAAGGATGCATTTTTCTCTCCTTCAGGATGATCAACACCCAGATCCAGCAAGAAGTTAAAAGCCACAGCTCCCCTATATATTTATCTGCCCTGATTGCCCACAGTGGTAACAGACTAACTAAAGAGATCATATCCTTAGAGATTGCTAATACTGAGACATGAGAAAGTGTTCTCATATGCTCCCATACCATTACCACAGGGGACCAGCCATACGAAAAATGCAGAGAAAATGCTATGTGTTTGCCTAAAAGGAATTTACAGACTCTGAAAGCTGAACCACGTTTGCTAATTTGTGCCTGCCTCATGACCAACTCTGGGAGAAGGTTCTGCATGTAGTATGTGATCTTTTCTTAGGATCCTCGCTGTTAATGCTGCTCAGGCAGAGTAAACATGTACAGTGCCTCAGTAATTTTGCTTTTGCAAGGGTGTAATACACTTTGGCATTGAGCAGGCCATTTATATTGTACTTCTTTGGGTGATTGACTATTAGCTGGGGGCAAGGACAAAACTACTGTATTTAGCTTAATGCACACCTTTGTGGTTCATTTTGTCCATAGTGTCATTATTTATATGAGTCACCCTAAAGACAATGATTTCTTTAAAACTACAGACAGTTAGATGTCAGGTGTGGTCTCCAGGAAGTTCCAAGGAATTCACTGAATTACAGACTTGGCAGTCTGAAATGCCTATAAATGCAATGTTTTCCTTATCTCCCTTGTTCTGGGGACTTAGTCTTGGCACAGCATTAACAACAGGTGTTATCAAGTGTAAAGAGGCCTTTGGTGTCAGCACTTTAGTTCTTGTTTAGCATGAGGATCTATGGCAGAAAAGATGGCACATGCAGGATTAGGCAGAGTGCCATGTAAAGCCTTCATTGCTTGGCGCAAACGTTCTATGGCAAGGATCTGGGCAACTTTTGAATGGAATGGGCACTGTGCCTTCCAAACAGATGGACATGAACATGGGCAGGCAAGAGACCATTTATTTATATCAGCTTTGTTTGCTGAGGAAATTATTCCAAATTGGGAACATCAGAACTTTATTCTGTCCAAAGCTTCTGGGCTATGATTGAGAGGATATATCATTGCTATTCCAGCTAGATTAATTTTGAAAAATAAGAACAATATACGTATCTACAGCACTTAGGAACATCTTGTTGGGCCTGTATAATTACTTGGAGTTTTTCACAGGGGTGGTGAATGTGAATGAGCTTCCACCTCCTGTCCCCTTTTTGGTTCTTCATAGGAATGAGCCAAATGTATTTTCACAGCCAGTTAAAATTTAGCAAGAATAGGCCAGTCATATGTAAAAACCTGCTCTGGGATCTTTTCCATACAGAAGGCTATGAAATTTTCAATGAAAATAGAGTTCTAAATGACTGAGCTGTGCAAAGGAAAATTAACTTCTGGAAGAAAATCCTCTTTAGTACTTATTTAATTCCTATCTAGAAAACAGACTTATCAAATCCAGGGCCTGATTCTTCTAAGATTTATGCAGCTGGGTACAACTACCTATGAGTAAGTAGTCCTTTGAAAGTCAATGAGAGGGAATCCTCAGATGAGTACACTTACTCATTGCAGAAGTGTGCCTTCAGTCAGTCGAAAGTTACAAGCTATAGGGTGGATCAGATGGTTAGTACCTGAATTAGTTAAAGTAGAGCAACTTATTCAGTGAGAAAGATATTGGCAGCTGTATGGCAGCAAATATGTTGGTTTCATGCTAAGCATGCTCAAACCAAATAGGAACTGATTATAAATCTGAAACAATATTTTGCTAGCAAAAGTAAAGTGTTCTGTGAGAAAAGAGTATCCACTTTTTGGAGGAACTTATTGTAATATATTATTAATGCAAAGAGGATAGATAAAATCTGGAAGTTGGCAAGCCATCAAATAAAAAATGCCGTGCGATTAAAAATTTTATAAAACTCTATTGAGTTGTTATAATTCGGTTATAGATACCAGTAATCATTTTTTCTGAAACACACTCCCTAGATTATTTTACTGCTGAGACATTAGGCTTCTCTCTCCCTGCTTACCCTTTCTTTTGGAATGGCAAAAAATTAAAATTTTTAATTTTGACACCGTAGGTGATTTAACCCCAGTTCAGACTTAGATTGAATAAAAACAATAGAGTTAAAAATAATGGCAGCATTTTTCCTTTATGGACTGTATTTTGCTGACTTACATGAAAAATTACTGCTATTATATTCAGGCAGAATGAATTGCTTTATGGAATCTCTAAACTTAATTTGTTCATGCACTCAAGCACCAGCAGAATACATGATGCTGTTCAGAAAAAAATAACCTGGTAAAATGCTTTCCTATCTATGGATTTCCCCTGGAGTGAGTGTTTTAAATTTTTATTACCTATGTCATTCTTATATATGAGTTCTGCTCCTTCTGAATTCCTGGTATCTTTGATGATAGGTGGATAAATTCTAAAATGGGCAAATATGACTGTCAGTATCTCTTATTTGTACATTGCTCTATGCACAGATATTTCTGAGACATAGTTGTCACAGTTCAGGGCAACTGCACTTGTATTCCCCCTCTGTGGCCAAGCAAGGGCACCCACTTTTAGGCTTCTGGTTCTCCACATCACCTCTTTTGGATGGAGACATGCGTCTCTCTTCCTGTTGACCAGGGTATTTCCAGGCTGCAGAGATCTCTCCTTCCCTGCCTCAGTACACCTGCTTTACCTACCTTCTTCAGATGCTATAAATAGCTTAACTGTGGCAATTACATTATCGCACAGCAGGTTCTAAGCAAGGACATATACTCTTAATGTGAAAGCACTACAGAGAAAACGTATTGAAAACAATAATAATATGCATGCTAATAAGTTTAGCAGAGATCACCCCAGCTCCCACAGAAGCTCAAGCCAGTGAACAGCCCTTCAAACTCCACCAAGAGGTTTTCCTGTGGTTACAAGTTCATAACCACTTGGGTCACCCCATGAATCTGTAAGTCGCTTCTTTGGGTCTTTGATCTGTCATCATGTAACAGGTGATCAGCACACAAAAGGTCTCTTTATAGGAGCACAGCTTCAACAGGCTGAGTTTGAAGCTGGGAAATTTGCATTCCCTTGCCCCCTACAAAACACACTTATCTTTAAAGGTACACATTTTTTCAAATAGTCCTTTGAGGCTCATAATACATCCTAAGGTTTTCATTAGTCAGATCTCCTCCCTAGAGATGTTAATACAATCCCACAGTAATACATAAACATTTACATTGTTAATGCAATGAACTCCTAAAATACTTAAACTTAATTCAATAGCGTTTAAATTAATTCAATAAGATTTGTCCAGAAAATAGAAGGAAATTGCCATATCCGTCTCAATAGTATCAGGCTGCTAACCTGAGTTAAAAGCTGAATTGCTGTATCTTCATTGCTATTTTAACCCATTAGCTAACTCAGGTTACCTAACCCAAGTTGAGAGTGTACCTTCTTCTACTGTGAAGACAGACACATCCTAAGACTAGAGGATTTCACTTTTTAATTTCCTTGTTTTGCTTTTGTCAGATTGTCAGCCTTTGCCTTTATTTTCCTTATTGATTTATTCATTATTTTAATAACATATTAGTCATCTGCCTTTTATTTATTTTTCATCAAATGAAACAAAAAAATGCTACCCAGAAAAGGGAACTTTAGAACCACCCGTTTCTGACATGATTCATTCAAATTTTATTTTTGGGAAGGAGGGAGAAGAAGGGATTGCTGGGGAATCTTTGTAAGTGTTTTTATAGATGAAAACCTTAAAACAGTATACAAGCTTTTTTAGAATTAAGCTTTTTATATATCTACTAATTCACCTAAAGTATGAATGCCAGAAAACCGGGAGCATTCATCCATTCACAAGCATAAAATGGCACAATGAATCCACACTTGATATCATGACCCATGAATTGTTATCTTTATCTTGACATTGCTTTCATGTCACTGAAGATGTTTTCAGGAACTGGAATGAAATAAAATTACTAGGTTCTTTTGAACAAACAGTCTGCTGTCAAGTTTATAATTTTACAATGGTATCAGCAGTTGCCTTATGTGACTTTTAATAGATAACAGTACACATCAAGTTGTGATCTTGTCAGATCTCAAAACTAAACAGGGTCAAGATTAGTTAATACTTGACTGGGAAGCTGAAGAAAATCAGGGGAGCGGCAAGAAACTATGAGAGCAATAGATTTTATATAATTATATAATATAACAACACCGCCATTGCTAATTAAAATTAACTGACTATACTAAGCTTACTCACAAATTCCTTTGATTGCAACTGCTGAAGCAAAATATAGACCCAAGATTACTTTTTAATTAAAAAGAAAGCAAAGCTGATAATGCACTCAAAATTACTGTTTGTGTATGATCAATTTTGTATTCGTCCCTGTGGCATTTGGTATGTGAAGATGCTAAAACTGTAATTCTAAGACTATAGTGGCTATTAAGGGCCAGATTCTTACACCCTTTCATTGTGTAGGAACTAACTCCCCATGTATGATAGTGGTGGCAAAAAATAAATATATGATGATAGCACCCAAACTCCTCAGTTGCAATCTGAGTCCCAATATGCTGGACACAGTACAAACACAGAAAAGAGTCGGTTCCTGCCTTTTAGGGTTTACAAACAGACAAAGGATAGAGACGCAACATACAGGCAAATAAATATGGTGCTGAATTAGCACAGCATTGTTAGTTCCGTGTACCATAGTTCTTTCTTTTAATTGGGCTCAGAAGTAAGGAGCAAGGGAGTAGGAACAGTTGAAAAGGAGAAGAGAAACATTCACAGATTGTCACCTGCTTAGCTATGATCAGCAGGTTTGGTTCAGTAGGCACCCTGGCAGAGGTGAGATTTATGGAGGAATTTGAAGTAGAATGAGATAGGGATTCTTTGGATTTTATCAGGGCTTTTTTACCATGCATAAGAGGCCTTGTGGAAGAAAACACAATATAGAATCTGACTGACAGGTGGTAAAGGCAGAGAACACTGAAGGAATGAGGGTGGAAGTTGACATCGCAATAGGTTACCTGATCAGCTAGGTAGTGTGGGGCTAATTTATGAAGGCCTTAGCAGTAAAGACAGAAGCTTGTGTTTGATTCAGAAGTAAAAGTTTGCCACTGGAGCGACTCATGGAAGAAGCTGATGTCATCAGCATGACAAGCCAGGAAGATGACTTAACAGTAGTGTTCTGAATATGTTTTTGGGGAGAGAGGTTGCAGCAGTCATGGCCAGAAAAAGAGGAGGCTGCACTGACATCAGTGAATGGAGCAAGCATATTCAAAATGGACACTTGTGTCTGAGTCTGTCCTCATATTCAAATAATGCAGTGCTGGATGGGCAGGAGAACAGGAGTAGAGCAAGCGATAGTATGGTTGAATTGAAATGAGTATATTTCAAAGGTTACTGGTGCATTTGCAGTGGGCTAATACTAGAAGACTGGTCTTGTGCTGGGTGTGGGTGTTGCTTTCATATATGATTTTCTTGCTTTTTAATATTTGCATTGGTATGAAGAAATAGACTTGATTAACCTTAACTCTCAGTTAAGAAATCATTTTTGTGTAGGGATAACTATAATCTTGTGCTGGTTTCACTCTAGACTTTCCCTTATACACTGACAAGGAGAGAGAGAGACAATTAATAGATGCTTATCTTTGGTAGACCTTTCAATATTACTAGCAGGGTGAAATGGATATGCAGAGTTTTAATTTCTGTATGAGTGCAATTGTGCATTATTCTTTATCTCACATTCTTTGTATGTGTTTTGGAGTATTCAATCTGAGGATTTTTAACCGTGAATTTGATCGTAACTAGCTCTGTGGTTACCTAGTTTTTGTGACACTACCGCTTTACTTTGGTTGGACCTGAAAATTTCCACACCACATGGCCTTTTCCAACATATAAATTAAACGGTACAGATTAACATTTTCCAACATATAATTTAAATATTTCATCTGATCTCCAAAATATAAAGGCATATGACCACTAATATTTCTATCATCTGTTACTATTATAACATATAAATCATGTTTAACTTGTTCATTAATTTAATATTGCAAATATTACTATTTGACCTTGTGCTTATGTTTCCTTGGAAAGAGAATTTCTTATAAATCTGACACTTGTCATTTCAGGGGCTCTTTCTTCCAAGCTTTCAAAACCGTTTTAATTCTCTCTAGAGTTAACCTAATCAATTTTCCTTTATGTTAATGATATTAATTATTGTAAATGGGGTAGTTATTCTTCTCTGTTGGTAGCAGCTTAAGCACCAGTTCAGATTTATGTAACAATTTGGTTGTCTGCATTTCCACTGATAAAGCATTTCTATGACAAGTACCATCTTGGTCCTTCAAATTCCCTTTCTTTTATATTTTTCAGTTTCCTAATAAAGCTCACTTATTTAAATTCTCTTTTTAATCTACTGAACAATCATTTAATCTAATTAACTTTGAATTATTCCATCCTTTACCTCTCACTTAGTAAAATCCTGATAGGAGTTCCTCTTTTTCAGAAACTCACTTACAGTATGTGATTAGCTAGTTTTAGCATGAACAAGCTTAAAGTCCTATATGTCATTCTTGGGCAACAACTAAAGCTGCATTTCTGAATTTAGGCTAAATTCCTATAATTCAACAGTGTATTAAATTAAACTTTTGAACACTCTTATGTTCACTTAATATTTCTTAAGTACTATGATATTTAATATTTTAGGTGGTTAAGATAACATGATTTATATTGACAGTGTTTAGTTCTTTTATTCTAGCATCTTTGAAATACATTATTTAATTCCAGATTAATGTTTTTTGGTATCCACTTCTTAGGTCTTTATCCTCTGAGTCACTATTGAGCTAGTTCCCTAGCATAGTATTAGGGGCACCTAGAAGCCCCAAGCAAGATCAGGGCCTCATTCTGCCAGTGCTATACAAACACACTATGTGTCAGTCCCTGCCCCAAAAAGCTTACAGTCTAATTTACCAAGACAGACAAAGGATGGGAGAAAAAAAGTATTGTAGTCACCATTTTACAGAATGATAACAAGACATAGAGAGATTAATTAACTTCCCCAAATCACATAGGAGGTCTGTGCCAGTAATTGAACTTTGATCTCCTAAATCCCTGTTAGTGCGTTAGCCATAAAACCATACTTCTCTCATGTGCTGTTGAGCTGTCTTTCAAAGAAGATGTAAATCTGATATCCTGGCCATTTGTGAGCATTACTTGTTTCTCACAAGTATACAGTAGGATTATTTAACTAAGTGGCCTGGCTAAATTCCAGTTTGGATTATTAGATTCTGCCTCACTAAAATTCGGTAGTTTCTATTGTATAAGATATTCTTCACTAAACCGTTGCCCAGAGTTGCTGACACTGTTAAACAGTGCCTGAGTTTCATCTCACAGTCAACTACATTAAAGCAATGGACAAAATGAGTCCCAAATAAGGCCTTTATGCAGTTCCTATATGCAAAGGATTTCAATGCATGGGATAGCTTTTGCTATTTATTATTAATTATTATAGTTGTTCATTTATTGGCCCATTAGTGGGATAAACACTTTGGGGACATTCTGGATAAAAAGTGATCTGTTTTTCTTTACTGTTCTATTCTACTTAAAGGTTCCTTATACCACATGTAATTCGTGTAACTCAATGCACCTGTAGTTTTCCAGAGGTTCCATAAAGTCTTTTATGTCTATATCAGCCTATAATTGTGTTATGCACACTTGTAATTTTGTTAAAAAAAATTCACTGCTAAAAATTGAAATGTTGACTAAATGAAATGGTCAAATCTGATGTTATTGGATCAGTCAGAGTACTGACATTTTTACAAATTCTGTTAAAGAAAATAATCAAGGAACAATAAAATGTAACCCCTCTTGTCTGTTCATAAGTTGCTGGTAAATGCCCCGTGCTGGCACATCTTTGTTTTTTCTATCGAGGGAAGTGATAATCCTTATCATGGAGCAGGGCATTTAAGAATATCTTGCTGACCTGATAAACTTCAAGGATTCAAGCCAGGTTAGTGGACCGTAAGAGATAGTGGAGGGGAAGGTCTTCTGTAGCCTGTAGCATCCTATTTCTGTTATACTGTTATATTAAAAAAGCTGAATGTTTGATTGTGCGTTTTAATCTCAAACGAGTTTCCTCCTGTGTTTTGTTGATCATAACTAGGTAGTGTATGCCTTTCAGGTAGCAGTCAATTGTAGCAACGGAGTCTGTGTTTGCTATTTTTCATCTCTGTGGAATGTGCTTTGTTTAAAATGCTAGGCATGGTCTTGACCCTCTGTGCTGAATAATGGTAGCAGTTCAATTTCAGCATAACACTTCATCTGTACAGACTCTGTTTATAACGTGTCCTTCTGGACTTACCAAAGAATAATTATTTACCTTCTTCAATCCATCTGAAGTAATTTGTGTTGACAACAGAAACACCTATTGGCGGAAATCGGCCAGAACCACTGCAGCATTCCAGGATATTCACTAGCTACAAATTTGTTCCTAAGTTACTGGAATGTCTCCTGGTACAGTTTCTTTTCCTCTCTGGAAGAACAAATGCTAACATAGTTCAAATTTGATCCCAGAAACCTAATAACAGGAGCTGACCTGAACAGAGATGTCTGGATTGCAAAGTCTCAAGAGTTTAGTTACAAACATAATGAATCATTACTCGGGTGAACCAGCCTTCTTGCTTGCTGTTTGCAGCCACATTAAATATAAATAACTGAACTAAATACAAACCATTGAATAATGGTCTAATTAAATTCTACAGTGAGATAATCTCTTGGCTTTTAATGCTTTTAATTCCCTGTGAAACAAAATATTGCCTAGTCTCTTTCCATCTTGCTCATAACTAGTAGCTTGATAATTGTTCACATATAGAAAGGCTAAAAGCGGTTGGTGTTATGCAGTAGACAGCTAAAGACCTGATCCTGTGAACACACACACGAGTAAATTCACTCACAAGTAAAGTTACTCATGTGTTTAAGGGTTCACCAGATCAGGCTCCAAAACAACAAAATATTTGTTGAAACACAATTATGCACGCCTTAATCTCATTTCCATGGCTCCGAGCACTGGAATGGTACCTTGCAATCCAGCCCAAAAAAAGGGCAAAACATAGCTGCACTACCCAAGAGCAAGACAGGTGCTGAATTATAATTCTGAGAGTTCCTGCTTCCCCCTGGCTCTGAGAGGGAAGTTCCACCAGCCCTTTTCCTGGTATAGGTTACTTCCCCTCTATGCTGGCTATTATGGGAGAAAGGGGAGACGCTAAAGCTCTGCCTATGCCCTGTCCCTGTCTCCTCACTTCCGACCCACCTACATGGGAGTGAAAGTGGGAATAGCAACCTGACACTATCTTCTCTACTCACACCCAGGCAGGATCTGACTATGTGGTTAGCCCACGCAGGGAATAACAGGGGTTTTTATGTCCCCTTGCTCCCTGCACAGCTGGACTCACAACTGCGCTCTGTGCTGTTAGTGCCCTTGATAACCAAATATTAGATATTATTGTGAAGATTGAGATCTCTACCATTTTTGACATTTTTCCCATTCTTCCTTCCTGAAACAAGTTTACTCAGCAAAATAGAGACAGTGGTAGGTTTTGTTGGGCCTTGTATGAAGTAATATGTGCAAAGTTCTAGACCAACTATGGTAAACTATATAGCCAGAGGTGCGTGACACCTTCAGGTCAAACATCAAAAGTCCTCCTAAATAACCCTTTTCAAGCTTAAGCTTCTTCTGTAAATGTATTTCACAAAATGTATTTATTTATTTTGCAGTTCCACAGGTGTTAGCAAAAATCCAGGGAATTTCCTTGCATTGTGTTTATAATTTTGAGACGGTTGGTCACTAGATGCGAGTCACATGACATTTAATCTATTTCTCTCATTGGCTAATGCGCTGCAAGGGTCAAAGAAACCATTTTCACCAAATTTCTCACAGGGTGATTTGGCATTTAAAATGCTTTCTGCTTCTCTCTGAACCTTATTTACAAGTAAGGAAAAAAGTTCTCCCTCCTTTCAATTCACTCTGGCTTTTGGACTCCAGCAGGCAGTTGTGTTGTATTTTGTATATTATAAATCCTTCAATTATATCTGATTAGTTTTACAAGGGAAATCAGAGGTCTATAACATGTGTCCGAATTTCTGACGGAAGCCAAAATTTCCCTAGTCTTATTATTACCTTCTGGAATTTTCTCAGTTACCATTGAGTGGTTTACCTTTTAATGTCTATATGATTTCTAATAGTGTTGGCACCACTGAAGTATGGTGCTTTCACCTACTGGAGAAATGCACCAATAGCCTACTAATGCACACTGTGTTGTGGACTATTGATAATGGAGTATTTAGATTATTTATAGCAGAGTATGTATTATCAATTTCAAATACTTTTTTTAATAGTTCATAATAGCAGAAATAAGAGAAATCACTGGGTAAAAATTAGACACTTTTCCTCTACTCTTTTCAGTATATTCATTGCTTATTGATATTTCTCTAACATTTTTGTCTATTTATTTAAGGTTTTATTTGAACCCTCCTCCCGTACCCAAGAAACCCATCTGTCATATCAGCTGCAGTATATGTTCCAACAGACACTTTCAGCTCACTTTCTACCAACAGAGGCTCTAATCCTGCAATTGGAACTATGCAGGCAGACCCTTGCACTTGCGCAGAAGCCTGTAAAAATCAGTGGGACTCCATGCTGTCTCAGATCACAAAAAGGAGTACGTGACAGGGTCTGTCAGGCCTCCTCTGCCCCCTGCTGGACGTATCAGCATCCTGACCCGCCTTGCTCAAGGAAAATCCACTCAGATTGGGTTATCAACAGGACAATCCTCCAGAGGCCTAGAATGGCCTGGAGGAAATACTGGCCAATCAAGACCCAGCATGCCAGTTAAAAAGGCTTATGTACTGCTTCTCAGTGGCACAACTGAGTGAGACTGGGACAATGCTAGACCAGAACCCTGGGGCCTGGTCTGGGCCTTGCCTTTAAGTGTTTGCATTGGAGGTTTTGTGTTTTTATTTAAAGGTGAAGACAGCCAAATCCTCAGTTTGTTATTTTGTTATTTAATTGTTGAGAGACTGATGCTGAGTTTTATGGCATGGGCCACCCTGCTCCAAGAAGGCAGCCAAAACTTAGGGACTAAGGCAGGTAATACCTGCTGACCCTCACCTGGTCCCATGGGAGATGTCACAGAGCAGCCCAATCTGCCACACTCCAGTCCTGCAAAAGACTTATGCAGGCGCTTAACTTTAAGCCCTTTTCATTAAAGTCCCTGGAACTACTCGTATGCTTTAAATTAAGCAGGTCTGTACATCTTTGAAGAATCAAGGCTTAAGTCTGGAAAGTGAACATTTCACATGAAAGTTTTGCAAGTGAGTTAGAATTGGCTGGCTGTCTACATGCTGCTTGTTCTGTTTCCTCACTGGTCCCTTTTATTTAAGTGTTCATAATATAACTCCATTCACCTCAATGTAATTCTCTCTAAAGAAGCAGCATCTATTAAATTTCTTATGGTTTATAGCCAAGTAAATTTCCTTAAAATTACAGTATTTTCACAAGCAATTCCCATAATCCATTTGTTTAGCTCAGTAGAAGTGCTGTGCAGAAAATACTTTCCAGCCACTTCCACTTCTGATTACCCTAGTGTACTGGGAAAATGCCCACTACCTACAAGTGTCCCCAAAATTCTCTGCAGAGTCATCCTCCTCAAAAATAGAGTACATTAAAACCCCTGCTTCTAGAATCCAACTGCCTTTTGTGTGGGGAAAATTCGTGTTTTTGACATTTCCGTCTGGTTGAAAATTGATATATATTAAAGAATTAAAACCCTTTTGATTTGCAGAGAGAGAGAAAAAGGCAACACTCCAACCTCCAGAGCCATGTAGAATAGTTTATTATTTAGCTAAGAGAATGATGAAAATTGCACTAAAGACGTCAACACTTTGGTAGCCTGGAAGCATTTTGGCATTCTCAAATTGTATAAATTGAATTGAGAAAAACAGTTCTATTCCTAAAATATCAGCTTGCTGTAACAGGTGTATTAGTATACATGTGTCAAAAGCATGCCACCAATTTGACAAAAGGCAGAGAAAATGATGGATATTTATCTGTCATTGGCTGCCATTTGGGTAGATTATGAACACACGTCTTAATGATGATAATATGTAAAAACACAAACAAAATCTGACCTTTCTTCTACTTCTGAGTGCAGTGTTTACATGCAGTTTTTACTTGTCTAGGATTAAACAATATACTTCAAATCAAATCAGCAAATGTTTTCAGAAAATAACACATATGGGTTTTAAAACTCAACAATCATGAAAATTCCTTCTGGCTGATACCCAAAATGTACAGACTGTTACAATATCCTATTAACCAGGTTTCTAAATATATATGTTTGTGCTACCAGAGTAGTATATTTTATAATCTTTTTAAACATTTGCAAATGACAAAATTGTTCTTATTGTAATTAATGGTGCTAACATGTATGGGAATATTGGAGAAACATGCCTAAAGGCTCTGACAATAATTCTATTACTAATATATTCCCTTGGTTTGCCTTTTGAACTCTGTCATTCCTTACCTTGCAGCTGTGTTTAATGAGTGGTGAGATTATTCAAATGAGCACACAGGAAAACATTATTTTTGAGGTCCTAGATCTTGAGCAAGCTTCTCCTGCCACAGTCACTAGGTAAGACCTTAGCATCAGATTTGATTTTATGCTTGAGGGTTTGTAAGTATCTTTGTACCCTATAAATATAATTGTGCTCAGCCATGATAGAGCTGATCTCTACTTAGAGCAGCTGTCAACAAGCGGCAATAAAACAAAGGGGAAAACAGATCAGTCTGACATTGATGAGTGAGAAGCCAAGCATTAGTGAGCTTATATTATAACATTCAAGCTTTTACATATAGGTGGTGTTGTAGCTTACAGGATATCCAAATACAAGTGCTGTTATGTGTGGAATATTGTAGCCATAAGTTAACTCCTGTTCTTAACTGGTGAGTTTAATCACAGAGAGAGAAAAGGAAGACGAAAATAAATTTAATTCTGTACAAAAATATATCATACAAGATATATTTTCCAGCAAGGAATAAATTAATAAAATCTAATTTATAACTGATAAACAGTCAATTCAATATGGTAGGATTAAGGATTTTTCCTAAGGAATTTACAAAGAGATAAGCATTTCATGAATAAATTCAGGGAGCGCAGGCTGAGATGTCTATTGATTCACAAGCCATTTGTTTGAGAGTTTGTCCCTGAGGGGGGAAGTACCCTATTATTATTGATGATATAAGAGTTATAGTTATATTCTCAGACAAAAAAACTACATTTAAATGATGTCTGAAGGTTGGAAAACAAGCCAAGCAAAGCCAGGAAATTCAAAGTTAAGTCTGACACTATGTCACACTGCTCAGTGTCAGTAAAAATGACAGCTGTGTCTTTGCATAGCCTGGCGTCTGGTGGTTTATATCTCAATTTTAATGGCATATAAGTGGTATTATTTCTCTCTGAATTCGTTTTTGTTTGACTTTATCATTTAAAAAATACCATGGGAGCATGTGGTGAATAATGCAACAGGCCGCAATGGTTCTTTTATGGGCGATTCTGTCTGCAGTATAAATACCACTTCACCACTTGCGTGAATGTGCATTTACTGAATTAATGGTTATTATACATTAATTCTGGATTTGCATAGTAAAGCAATATGTAAGGTGCTTTCGCAGGCCAGTAAGAAGCTAAGATCCCTGATCCAAAGAGTTTACACCTAGACAGAAGCATGACAACAAAGGAAGGCAGGAAGTGAAGAAACAAAAGCAGTGTGACTGAGTGGTGAAACATTGTGCACCTCTGAGTCGTTCTATGATTTTGTTAAGATTTTTTCTGAGGGATAAAGATTTTTCAGTCATCTAGTTTATTAACACTTGTCAGGGGAGAGTGGTATAGAAAAAAAGACCTTTTCCAAGAAATGGGTTTTAAATAGGGGACTGAGAGAGGAGACAGGAGAATCATTTTAAAACCATTTTATGCTCTTCAAGGAACAATAGCAATTGTGGAGCTTCTGTATAATGCCAATTTAAATATGAAGTCAATGCATCTATGCTGATTTACACTGGCTCAGGATCATGCCCTGTATATGTATATTAAGTGGCAAATGCTCCTCACAGAGTCATACTGTGGATATCAAAAATATTTTGCAGTAAAACATTGATCAGAAACTATGGCTTCAGATTCACATCCCAATCTGGATCGCATTATTGGGGATCTCCTAGAGGATGCCTACTTAATACTAAAAAATGAGCATTTTGGCAAATAAATATGTTTTTCTGCATTCTGCTCTTTGACTCCAGAGGCAAGTCACTCAGCTTAAATCATAATTGGCAGGAATAATTTATACTCCTGTGCCTCCTTATTTGTGTTGCTAATAGGAAGCTTTCAGGACCTTCTATTTTTCAGCTCCAGTAGGTCAGATCCAAATGCAAAACCTAGGACTTGGTGACACATGTTGATGTGTTGCACGCAAATTCGTAACAGTATTAATAGGAATTAGTTAGGTTCTTTTCGTTAGAATCCAGAAGACACATACTGAATTAAAGGGTAGAAAGCCTATCTCCTTAGAAAAGAAGGCTCAGGAAAACAGGGCACTTTAGAGGGTTTTCACAGGGCACTTTAGAAGGAGTTTCAAGTTTCATACAAGGAGGCTTTAATAAAACATCCAGATCTCCCAGTTAGATAATTAAATCAGCAATGTAGATTCCTGTTTTCCACATATAAGTGTTGATTTTAGTATGAAAATGCAGGATTTAGATACCCTATTGAAGAGGCTATATTCGAACATTGGCCCAGGGTTTATTTTTTGCTTGCACACATCCCACAAGCATTTGCCTGCAAAATGAATCCAGTGTTCACATGTTGTGCTTTTTGTGGCATAGCAAATGTGGCATTACATTTGTAGTTAGCAATTTTTCTTAGTTTTTAAATATTTTCTGGTTGCATGATGATCCTTTTTATTGTATGTTGCAGGTGTGGAATAATCTATCTGGAAGAATGTCAGGTTGACCCCAGCAACTGGGAAGCAACTGCCCAAAACAGAGCAAGGTGTCAACAGATTTTTCATGTCACTGTTACCCGCTTTGAAACAAGACACCTTAACATCTTAAGTGATAAATGTGAACAGTGCGAAACAAGGATACAGCGGTCTGCAATGGTCATGGACAGTCTGGTCTGTCCCACATGTAACCATGTTTGCAGTTCTTGCATTGATTTGTCCTGGCACATACATGTTCTCCTAGAGTGTTTGTTGAATCCTCATATGTCAACACTGACATGAGATTCCATTAATACGGAACCTGTGTAATTTGATTCCCAGAGATAATGGTTCATATCATGAACTTTCTTTTTTATGTTTTCCTTCTGAAGAAGCAGATGGGCTTTAGCTTAATTGTTAAAATAAATTGTCACATGGAAGAAAACACAGCTGATTATTATATTAACACTACTTTTAATGTTTCATCATGTTATTATAGTTACAGTTGCCATAATACTGTGTTCGTATATTCATTCAAGAAAAGTCATGTTATATCTTACAGACTAAGATCCTAGTGGTAACATATGGTGTATAAATAGATCTTACCACCTGGTGCCTGTTAAAAATCTGTAAGGAAGAAATTGCCACCGTGTTAACTCCTCACTGCTGGAAATCAATTTTCCAATACCAGACATTTTAAAGAAACTCTTAACAGTGGAAGCTCCTGATTTGTTGCTGTGCCAAAGGGTTAATGATGCTAATTGCATTGAAATACCTGTTCAACTTAGTCTTTCCCATGTCTGCTTGTCTTGGGAGTCAAATTGTTTTTAAATTGGTTTGTCACTTGAGTGCCATTGTAACTTTGTGGTTAAGGTAGTGGAAGGCAAGATAATGTTTGTTATATAGCAGTTCTTTCCCCACTCAATCTCTGCCTTGTTTTAGACCTACCTAGGAAGTGTGCTGTATCTCACGGGAATAAGTAGATTTAGGGTAGAACACACAGCAGAGAAAACTCTCCTGTTTTCTTGTAGTATATGCTTGTACTTCTTTCTAGAGACTAATAGCATCTATGAATGTTGTGTTTCCTAAGCACAGCCCCTCAGTTATAGTGAGTTGTCACTGACCAGCTTAGCGCCACACTCAAAATCACAAAACCACACTCTTAAATCTGAAGAATTTTTGCTTAATATTGTTACCTTCTTTCCTTTTCTGCCTGATGACAGGTGCAATTAAATTGATTCACTGTCCACTGAAGGCAATGGCAAGAGGGCATGGGCTCTGGCCCAATGGATCTACAGATATTTAGATTGGTGCTATGAAGCACTGATTTTGTTTCATTCTGTTCAGTCTTGTACAATGGAAAATAACTATGATAGTAAGTATTCCAGCTCTTTGTTGGTCTGTGTGGACTTCTTATTTGTTTCTTTGTTCTATCACACTGGGAATATTAATTTATCACAGTGGGAGAGAAAGAAGTATGCATACCAGTAAGAATATCTCATTCGATTGAGTTTTAAGGAAGTGAGTTGGAATATAATGAGACTTGAGTGGTAGTAGCAATCAAATGGAAATACAGCAGAACCTCAAAGATATGAACACCTCAGGAATGGAGGTTGTTCGTAGCTCTGAGCAAAACATTACGGCACAGTGCCCTGCAGTCAGTGCCTTCCAGCTGAGGGCTGGAGAGATCTCGGCAAAGGTGGCACCTGGCAGCACCGCCTGGCTTGCAAGCAGCTCCCTTCCCTATTCCAGTTCCTTGCCTTTGGGCTCAACTGGGGGGTTTGCCCTGCACCCTTGGCACTATAAACCCCAGCCCTCAGCTGCCTCTCCCTAGGGCTCGCTCCGCTCTGTGCATTGCTCACCAGGCTCCAGAGACAGGACATGGCAAGGGGTTGGTGCCAGCCGGCTGCCAGTTCCCTTCCCTCTCCTGCCCCTTGCACTCCCAGAGGTGCTGGCAGGATCCAAGAGTGCAGCCATGGGCAAAGCTTGGGCCACATCAGTGCACAGCCTGTGGCCCTTTAAGACTCCTCCAGAATGTACCTCCACTCCAGCTCCAGGCCAGATTTTGGCTGTAAGAGAAGTAGCTCAGCAGCTCCCTGTGGCGGCTTCCTTCTTGGGCTCCAGGCTGGCCCTCCTGATGGGGGGTGGGACGGGAGGGTGGTGTATGAAAACAGCTTCCTCCCCCACCCAGTGGAGCCGGGTAGCATGGCGTGTGGAACTGGTCCCTTGGTTTACAGGAAACAATGCAGAGCCCAGGCTGCTTCTGTTCTGCATGCTGACCTTTAAGATGCAATACAGGCAGAGTATAGTACAGAGATTTGCTTCTTTTCTTTTCCCCCTTCGCTGCTGCCTGATTGCTTACTTCCAGTTTCACATGGTGTTGACAGATCAGTTTGTAACTCTGGTGTTCATATCTTTGAGGTTCTACTGTAATGGAAAAGGATAAAGAAGAGATGAGACTGAAGATGTGACAGGAAAGAAAGAGAAAGGAAGGTATATAAATGGGGGCTGGATGATTAAGGAGTGGGCATGGGAGATTACAGATTGGGAAAAGGTATAGTAAGGTTCATAGGGAGAGTAGGAAAGTGGAGAGAAAATCATTCAAATACAGACATGGAAGAGGTAGAGTAGGAAGTAACAAAGAAAGGAGCCATGAAAGAGTGTCCTGCAGACAGGATGACGATGGAGAAGAGGTGATAGGGAATGAAAACTGGAGCTAAAGCCTTAGCACAATCTAAATAATAAAATGTCAAGGCTGTCACTCCGTGTGGCCTAGAACATCTGTTGAGTAAGTGCGAAGTGATGGAAACAGTCACAAACATGGTTCAAAGCTCTTCAGAATATCACCAGGTTGAATCATCACTAAGATTTTCAGTTTGTTATCCAGTTTTTAAGTTTCCAGCCATTTTGACTTTCTGAAGTTTCTGAATTACACCCATGTGGTGTACAGCAAGGATCTATGCCATGCAAGAGTTTTAGATCATTGTGATACCAGAATTGATTCAACCAATCACCACCCTTACTCTAAATCTAATTTGCATGCAACAATTTAATTGATCATTGAAGGAAACTGTACAGATGTTGGATTACTTGGCCCAACCACCACACCTATGGCTGGGTCCACACTGACGGCGGCAAATTCGCCGCCGTCAGATCGACCGCTCTGGATCAACTGAGCAGTCTGTGTAGACGCGCTCAGTCAATCCAGCAAGCGACGCAGGAAAACCATCCCGGTAAGTGGCGTAGCGCTGCGTTGAAGGGAGCGCTGTTCCCTTCGACGCAGCACAGTGTGGACGGCGCACGGAGGAGACGCTGCAAAGTTGATGAGAGATACGCAAATGATTTATGTCACTCGTGTATCTCCTGTCAACTGCCGCCAAATCGAAAAGGTAAGTGTAGACCGGGCCTATGTGACAGCACAAGCATTCAGCAATGAGTGTAAGTTATGTACAGAATAAAGGGTAATAACAGAAAGTTGGAAACACATTAATTACCGAAAGCGAAAAAAATTATGGAACCTCTTCCCATTTGTGCCCTCAGATTCATTGCAAACCCACCTCCCAAAATTAACTTCAGCTGGGGCCGAAAGAAAGGCTGTGGAACAATTAGGTGTTCCAACCAAGAGGAAAGGATAAAGGCAGTGACCCTCAGATATCTGAAAACAGCTCTGATTATTATATCTGGAATATCCAAACAGGAATAGGAAGTACTAAAATTTGAAACAAAATGGCTATGCAAGACAATGGTGGAGACCAGGTTATTAGTGTGATGCACCCACATGCATTCAGTTCCTAGCTGCTACCTTAATAGGGCTTCCATCTTATCCATGATTTCTCCTCTGGAGCCTCTAGCCAGGTTTATTAATGTTCTCTGAGGCAACATTAATGCTTAGTGGCTTTCCCTAGCCTTTAGCCCTTTTTTTAGCGGTAGAGTTTGGTACACTAACTATGATCATGATTTCTGCCATAACTTTGGCATACCCACAACCCTCTCGTTTGTCTTAATTGGGGGATCTGTTCTCAGTTTGACTGAAACCTGAATATTATATATATTTTTTCTTTTAGCTGCTGTATACCTAGTCACTTTTGCTTGGATTTTGTTGAAAATTGAGGTGTTTGTGGTGCAGTTTTCTACTATGCATTGGACCATATCCATATTGAACCTTTGTATCTTTATGAATTCTTATAGAATCATGGCAGATTTAGGTAAGAAAATAATATATAAAATTATAATACATGACATATAACATATGAATTGTCTGGGAACTGGTAAGATAGTGGCAAAATCTTTCCTAATATACATTATCTCTTAGATATATGATAAACATTTTCTGTGCTTCATAGAATACAAATTGTTAGAGAAATCAACATGTAAATATTGTACTCAAGCTCTCTTTTTGTTATTTCTAAATGGGTTTTAATCACATCATGACCAGTAATTACTAATGCTCCATTAAGGATTTGAAAAGCCATTTATTACGAACTCCCCAAAGTCATCTTTAAGCTGTGCAATCTGTGTTTTGTTAAAACTTTACATAAAATCAATACAAAATTATAACAGCACACATACATAAACAGTTCTGAGTTAGCATTATACTTAAATCTGTTTTGCTATCAATAATTTGAGAAATGTACAATACAGAGGAGAGGTAATTGAGGTCTCAGGGGATGAGGAGGCACCAATTTTGGTGCTCTGACTAATCAAATGCAACAAGAAATCACCAATCTACTGTTGACCTAAAGCATCTTTGTATTTGGGAGAGGAGGGGTAAGAATCCTTTGCATTTTTGGAGGAATCTCAGATTTATTTCTGAAACTGTAGCAAGTGAAAGTTTTCATTGTATGAAATGTTGTTAGTCAAATGCTTAGACATTAAGCATCAAGTGAAAAAAATTTTTGGTTGTTGTGTTAACTAAGGACCAAATCATATCTTCTGCTCAGGAGTTTGAGCGTAACTGGACCGTAGCAGGTGCTGCATTTGCAGAATCAAAACACCACAGAAATGAAGAATAAACTAGAGTATATTCTATACTTGGGGAAATTACCCTCACCTCCTGTTCCACCCAAACCACCAATTGATAAACAAAAATAATATTTTCTCAGGCTTGCATGGTAAGATCAGCTGTTTTATTGTGAATCAAATGTTTGTTCTACTTGTTAAACTAAAGCAATGGATTAGTCAGAGCTGGAGTTAAAAAGTTGTTTTTGTTTACATCTTGGCTGTATCCTGTATATCTAATGAGAGATCCCAAATGTCATATTTGTACCATAAACAAACAGTTCAGACCCCAAGTTGAAAACAGACATATTAATTCTCTTTCTTTCGTTGACAAGTAATATAAAAAAAAAATCTCAAAAGTCAGGGCACATTTGCATTTAACAGACATGTGAAGAGAAAAATGGACAAAATGCAGGTTTTTATCATATTGATTTCCATTCTATTATTTAGGCATAGAGGTATTTTCTGCGTTTAGCTTGTCTGTTAAGACACACACGGTAACATATTTACAAAGGATTTAAAGAGAGTCCCATAACTCATGTGTTCTATTTGTAGAATTAGTGAGTTCTTTAAAACCCTTTGCTGTCAGGATTTTGAGATCCCAAGAAAAAAATAATTTCAATTCCTGAGACCTTTGCATACCTGAAAAGGAAACAATCTTTGATTTTACTTGCCTCAAAAATAAGTTTTCCTCATGGTCTTTGGGGAAAGATCTCTTCTCACCCATTAATATGGAAGAGAACAGGAAGACAAACAATGTTATGCCAAAAGAAAGATATACAATATGGACAACAGCACTGTTATGTTTGTAAAGGAGACTGAAATACATTAATGCAATCAACCTGTTTTGCTTAACACAGAGCAACCTAAAAAAAAAAAAAAAAGAAGAAGAATCTACTCTTTTAGATTTATGAAAAAATTGATAGTCCTTCCGCACCCAAACATCCTATATTCTTTGGAGGTATAAAATCTAATTTCTTAATGAGGAAATACTTAGATCTTATCAAACGATACTTATTGATAAAAACAAACCTTCTAAACAGGCAGACTTTAAATAACACATTATGCTTATCACTGATGATATCTTTAATTATACGAAAGCAAAATGTAAGGCAGTCTAATGGGAAATACAAATTACGTGTTAAAATTATTAACAGAGTTAATGTGTTTACATTTGTTTACGTGTACAGGAATCATCTCAAATATTTGACTGCAATGACAATATGTGTAAAGATCAATTAAAAGTCATGGAGATGAGATATTGGATTTTCAGACCTTAATAGGATTTCATCTGCACTTGTTATATTATGTTATTCACTTATAATTGAGCTTCCATCATATCACAGAATCTGTCACCTCACCAATTTATGTTTCCAACCTCTAATGAAACTTTTAATCACTATGGAGAATGTTTTTAAAAGCATTATAGAGGAGCTGTGTGGCACAGGGATTAGTCTGCACCAGATTTTCACTTCTAGAGACTCAGGATCAAATTTATGATAAGCAAAATGAGTTTGGTAGTTTCTGTAAAATCCCCAGTAGCCATTTGTTTATATCTGAGACATCAACTCATTGAGCACAATATGGTCTAAAAGGTAGCTTGTATCCTGAAGAGATTTTAGACTGTTTACCCTTGTTATGTGGAAATGAGATGTGAAAATATTCCATTCATATAAGTATTTGTGAATAACAAAGAATACGGCTGTCGAGGAGGTGGGGGGAAGGGTAATTTTGTCTGGCAACCTGTTTGACAGTGGCCCCAAATCAAATGACGTTATGTCCTAGTGCATCTGCAAATTTGATGAGGGTGCAATCTACCCCATCCTTCAGATCATTAATGAAGATGTTGAACAAAATCGGTCCCAGGACTGACCCCTGGGGCACTCCATTTGTGACTGGCTGCCAGCTAGACCATTGGAGCCAATGGAGCCATTGATCACTACTCGTTGATCCCTATGCTCTAGTCAGTTCTCTATCCATTTTATAGTCCTTCGCTTTGCAACCTTATTATTCTTTTAATAAATATTTTTGCAATGAATTTATTAGGTTATTGAAAAAAGAAGAGCAATAGAAAAAAATGTCCATAATGTGGAACTATGTGCTAGACAACATTGGAATGCTCTATCCCACACAAGGTGTGTCTCAGTGAGGCACTCGTTCCCATCAAGTCCTCATTTATTCAACATGAACAATACACAGTGAGTAAGACATATGTAGTTATGACACTGTTTGCCTGTATGACCAGATGGGAAAATTGCCTGACGATTGCATTAAAAGAGTGCTTAACTTTCAGAACCAATGAGCAAAAACTTATGCTTTCCGTAAAAACAAGAGGCAGCTTTCATTATTTTATTTGCTGCAATGTTACTAAGGCAACATTTGTATAAATAATTCATTATCTTAACAAAGCCAAAGACTGTATTCTAAATTTCAAAGCAGACCAAAAGCTCCAGCTGGCTTTTGTTATCCTTTACTGTGTGACTGTGCCCTAACATAAGAATCATTCTTAACTATCATTGGTCATCTATTGAAATTAAAAAATATTCACTCCATATTTGCATAGTGATAATTATTTTTGTGCCACTCATTTTGTTAGTGTTCCTGACATCAACTGAGCTCCCTAAAATAAACTATTTTTAAAAGAATATAGTACACAGCATTAGACATTAAAACCCCCTTTTCTTTTTCCTTCATGATTTTATATGATATTCAAGAGCCTAAGGAGAAAGGATTCCCAACTGTGGTGTGTAAAATATCATAATTTCATTTTGACAATGAAGCTTATCATTATGCTTCCCATATAATAAGATGCGTTTATCACTGTTTTTACATTGTACCAAGTCGTCCAAGAAAGACACGCTACAAACTTACTGCCATCCAAAAAGAGAGCTGCTTTGTTCTTATCTAACCATGGGAGCTGAAAAATAGTTAGGGGACCAAATAGGCCAGTGCAGAAGACCACAGTAAGAGTGGGTCAGAGGTGGTAGAGGGGTAAGGGTTGGGGCACAGATCCATATTTATATGGGTCCAGTGTCCCCAGGACCCCATACCACTGACCATGGATGGGCTACAGCTGCTGTTCCAGCCTAAAGGCTGAAATAGCATCTGTGAGGGGGCAAGGCGGGAGACAGCAGCACAACAGCCTCACACAGTGGCCCTCGGTTGGAGGCTGAATTTCATTTTAACGACCGCTCCACATTCCACCTGCTTAAAGCCCAGACACTCCCAATAATTCTGTATGCGTTCATTTATTGAAAGTGCTTTTGCCCTGAAATCTAGTAGTGTTATTAGAAATGGACTCATCCCTATTGAATACTGTTAGGTGCGTGTCAGCTGCCAAAACGGTAATAAGCCACTCTCACATCTGTAGTCTGTGGGGCTTCATTGAACCAGAAGAACTAATCCTCCAGCATTTGCTTGTACAGAATATTTTCGTTATTGAACGTATGTGGAGCAATTTCATAGATTTCCAATGGCTCCCAGTGCCTCTGGCCAATCAGTCTACTTTTTATTTTAGTAGCTATTTTAAAATGTGCAGTTTCATGCAGTGGCACTTAAGAAGTCTCACTTTTCATCCTTTTTCCTTGGAACGCATTCTGATTTGTATTGACTTAAATTCAGATGAAAAAATATGATTTATAGAACTTTACTTTATACAAAACCCCTTGCAAATGAGGAAGGACTATCAATACTTTTCATAATGTAAAATATCCACTTAGGGATAGTTGAGATTTTATAACATCAAAGCAACAGCTCCGTTCAATTTTTAATATGTTGGACAACTCCAGAAATGAAAAAATGCCATTGACTTAAGTGTGAACTGATTTTCTTTTATGAAGTTCTCTGTTACTTTGATATACAATGTGTGACCAGTCACAGGACTTGTGTTTTTTGCCATACTAACTATACAAAATATATTGACATTAATAAGGAACAGTGTGCAGAATATCAGCTGTTGAGTGGTTTTTCAATCCTACCTTCTTATGCAGTGATCCTGTCAGAGCTCACAAGATAAGCAAGAACAAAACATCATTACTTAGACGGAAAACCTCTAATGGTCATCTAGGTGCTGCAGAAAGCAATGGTGATGATTCAGTAGCCTGAACTTTTCCCTAATGTGGCCACACTGCTGGGGATGCCATGTTTCAGATGAGACGTATGGCAGAAGTCCTGGACGCCTCTGGTTTATTAAAGATACTTGGCATTATCTCTACGAGTCCAGTTGTTAACTTTGATGTCTTGAACAAATTCCAGTTTGGGTGAGTCTGTTCTGCTACCTAAAGTTCTCCCTGTAGTTTTAGATGGAAAAGTTATTCTTCACTTGCTGCCCTAACTTGATGCATAGTTTTATTCTGCGCTGTTAAATGGCAGCTGAATTTCACCCCCACAATGGTTTAGTTTCAATGTCAGGAAGAAGTGCTCCTGTCCATTGTTCTGTGCATATGTGTCCTCAGTAAGGCCCTCAGCTATTCCTGCTTAGTACTTCTGATGGATCACCCTGGCAGACTGGCTGAGAAAGTCAGCAGGCCGGTTCTTAAACCTAGCAGCAGCACTAGCTGCTGGCTCCCTGGACACCTTCGAGGAGCAGTGGGCGCTGTCCGGGGTTCTCTGCTCGGTGTCCCCTTCTGGTCTCCTACGTTTGACCCTGTGACCTCCACGCCCTTTCCTGTTTTTTTCATTTGTTGTCCCCCGTAATCTGTTGGACCCGGGTCTAGTGGTTCCTCCCCTAGGCTGGGAGGGGAGGCTTTAGTGGTTACCCCTGGTTTTCAAATAGAGCAGCACTAGCTCACTGGCTGTTCAACACTGCTCATGAACTCTCTGCTTCCCTTTCCTCATCTCTCCAAGCCCTGCTCCTGCTTTGCTCCTCTACCACTACAGCCCAGATCCTGCCCTGTACCCTCTCTCATTCCTGTCCTGCCCCAGCCTTGCTCCTGCCTTCCCTGGTTCCTGGTAATCTGGTTCCAACCCTCAGCTCTGGCTCCTGACTCCACCTCTGTCTCAACCCTTGGCTTTGGCATTTCAATTGACTTCAGTCCCAACCCTTGTCTCTGGTTCCTGACTCTGTCTTTACCCCTGGCTCTGGCATTTGGACTCTAACCACTAGGCCTGACTCCCACTCCAACCACTAGGCCTGATTTCCACTCCAACCACTAGGCTTGACCACCTATGACCCAATCCACTGACTTCATTTTGTGAGCATCCAAGATGAATATCACTATGTAAATTCAAGTTCATTGTCATTTTTAGTAAGGCTGTAAGACTCAAGAGTTCAAAACATCCTTACTCAGAGTTTATTAGTCAAAATAGTGTGGTCCTGTGACACTAAGCCCCAAAAAGCCAAGCAACTTTACAAATTGCATGGCCCAACTCTCACCTTTCAAGATATTGTGGCAACTGCCAACTTCCCTGTCATGGATCTCATGTTTTACCTCTGCCTCATGCGGTCACCAGCTACCTCATCTCCCCTAACTGTAGCAGAGCTCTGTCTCCTGACTGGGAGGGAACCTTCTCCTGCTGTTACCCCCAGACCATCTAGCAACTTTGCCTACAGATGTTCCCTCTCCTTCCTTTAGGGAAAGCAGAGTTTAAATACCCCTGGCCCAGCCCTTCATTGGGTCCACGTGCCACTAATTGCCCTGCTGTGCTCTTCCTTCTGCCTGCTAGGCAGAGGGTTTTTAACCCTTTCGGGCCCTCATACCGGCCCACGTATACTCTTTCGTAGCCATCTGGCCTGACCTTACCGCAATATATTATAGGAAAATACAATGGTAGTGAGGGTCATTCCTTATAAGTAGACTACAGCTTTATATGCAAGTGTATTGTTGGTAGTTATTTGATGTTGTTTATGTATCTCTTGTTAGAAGTTAGCAGTGTAGATAAACTGCTTTCCTGTCTATCGCTGTTATATTGATTAAGAGTTCAAAAGGATCATATGAACATTTAGATGGAACTTCAAATGTAACAATACTATTGTTTGTATTTCTCTTTGAAGTTTAAGTAGTAAATACCTGTAAATGACCGATTACCTTGTGCTAGTGTAACTAGTTACCAGTGTGCACAGGACATAGGAGATGATACTTCAGAGTCCCAAGTAATCATCTATTAATTGTTCAAGGGGGCTCCTGCTGTCAAGAAAATATTGGTCAGCCTGCATAGATCTATAAAAGACTCCAGTGGGCTGATCCTTTTCATCTCAAAACTGTCCAAGTTCATCTGGGAAAGTTTGAATTGCAAGTCTGAGATCCCAGCACCAGCCTGGAATGACCCTGCTAGTTCTCATGGGAGAATTTGAACAAACTCTGCACATGGACTATTTAGTCTTCATTTCTCTGGTTTGGGTTTCTGACATAGAAGCTCTAAACAAGGACAGATGGCCCAAGCTGTTTGGGTAATTTCAGAGACTTTGCAATTTAAGAACTTTGCAATTCAGTTATCATCTCTACTCTGAAATTGACCTAATAGCTTTATTTTCATCTGTGTATGTATACTGACCTTTTAACCATTATTCTCTTTCCTTTTTAAAAAAATAAATGTTTAGTTAATAAGCATTGGCTTTCAGCATGAATTTGGGTAAGATCTGAACTATTCATTGACCTGTTTGGTAATGTGTCCAATCCTTTGGGATCGGTAGAACTTTTTTACATATGATGGATAAAGATTTTCAGTAATCCCCATCATATTTGACTTCGCTATCTGGGGGATAGCCAAAGGGCTGGATAGTTTTAAGGGAACTGTGTTTTGTCTACTGAATGACCAGTGAGGTGATCAGAACCTGTTTGTTGCTGGTGTGGTATATCTTATGGAAGAAAAACCACCAGTATTTAGGGCTTTGCCTGCCCCATTTTTAGCAGTTTGCCCTGTTTAAGCTATCTCAGCATGGCTCCCCTGGAGGCTAACATCACAGGACCCTTTTAAAAGACCACAGATAACTAATTTATGGACCAATTGTTTTGAGTTCAAAGCACAATCCAGTAGTTATTTGAGTTACAACACTATAAATATAAACACTATACCTTGGTCATGCAATTATGATTGAGGCAAAGATAATGGTTTAATTGTTTCTCCCAAATTCTTCTTCTTACAATTACATTTACGTTAAAGTACCGTACAATACTTTCATGCAAGGGACTCGACTCTGTCTATATGAACTGGGATGGTGGCATCATGACTACTTCATTATGGCTGCATCCTGTAAGTCACTGAGGAGGAGGGGCTCTTTGCGTGAGGAATGCCGCCTAATCTTTTAAAACACAGTGTCACAGAGTTAGAACATTATTGGTCACAAAAGCTCACTGTCTTGTAGTATTGAAATTGTGTATTTGTAGGTATTATGAACATTGCTAAATAAATATCCCATTATAAATTAAATAGTTTTCTTTTTTAATACTTCTTGAAAAATAAATAGCCTTTTCCGTTATCAGAAAAAAAAAAAAAAACACTATATCCTACCAGAAAAGACCAATGTGTTTATCTGCCTTTATTTTACATGTGCTACATTTTAAATATGTTGGCAGTCGCTCTATTCAGAGACCCAGAATGAAGCTGAGTATGTCACATGCTGGGTGTCAAAGCCCTTGATTTATTTCTGGCGTTCATAGTCAGCAGCATTTTATTTTTAAGAGACCTGTGTGTGTGTTACTTCAGGCCCCAATTCAGGAAAATTGCCTAATTCAGAAAAGGCATTTAAACACGTACATTTTAAGCATGTGCTTAAATCCCATTGAAGTCAATGGGACTTAATTATGTGCTTAAAGTAAAGCCTATTCTTTAAGTCTGGTCCTGGATAGAGATAAATTTGAGTATATGACTTAGGCTGTGTCTATGCTATGACAAGGGGTGAGATACCCAGCTCGCGTGCTCATACTTGTGGTAGCTCAGTGAGAGCAAGGTCAGATATAAACAATAGCATAGCCATGGTAGCATAGGCAACTTCCGCGTGACTTAGCCCTGCTGAGTACAAACCCACCTGTAAGAATGTCTCCAAAGGTCTCCATAACGCCATTCCAATCTTTTTGGACACCTAAATGTCAGGTCTGTGGGGGGCATTGATAACTGAATGCTCCTTCAGTATATTCATACACAGGAAGGAAAAAAAGATACTTTATCTAGAGAGTTTGCACTTCATGACCATGCTGATTCCATCACTTATTCTTCAGTGTCATAAACAAGTTGTAATATATTAGTGAGAGCAGTTGCAAAGAATTCCGATAGCTGACAGGATTCTTGAGAAATGTTTTATATAGCATTGGTCTCCCAGGAGGCCTTAAACAACAGCCTAAAATGTATGGCACAGTGATCACTGGGTTTATTACTTCAGTTTCAGCTTGGTATTTTGCAATTTATAGTTTCCTGATAAATTGGAATCCATTCAGCTGGTACATATTATGGACTATAGAACTGTCTGTGCTACACTGAAGGATTAGAGTGAGTTGCAAATAACTTGGAGGTGTTAATTTAGCAAATTAATGTAGATGGAACCTCATATGGCACTACTGAGGTTAAGACAGTAAAACAGCAACATGTAGAAAATCATTTAGCTAAGAGTGCATTTCCATTGAAGTCCCTATTTTCAGGGATTTCACATTTGACTATTTGAAAATATTGCTTCAGGCTAAAACTTGTATTTGTAATACAAGGTTTCAGTTCAGTGACATATTATTTTTCAGGAATATTATTAACATTTGAGAAAAGAAAAAAAAGTCCAGCTGCCACCTTTTTATTTTATATTATAGGAGTTGGGTAAAGAGTAAAATTTGATAGTATCAAATATATTTTTACTCTCCTAATTAGCCCCTTGGCATTAGTAATCTGATTTTCCATTTCAGAGGTCCACTGCTAGGAGCAGACATGCTGTTAAACATAGTGAGAATTATTTTTTGTAAAGACTTTGCTTTTTAAACTAACATCTTTGATTATCCAACATGAATGTGGACTGGTGTTTTAGAGCACATTGGTTACAAAAATATTAGCACTGATTAAATTGTTTTGTTTGCACAAAAACGCTAACTTTTTTCAACAAAAACCTGGTATGGATTTTAAGCATTCAGATTTTGGAGCTTTCACAGAGTTTAGCTGGTGATTTACTACTTTGAACAGGTTACAGAACAGACTACAATTTTGAATAAACCATTAAAGTCTCTTAATGTATCTTGAGTTAATAATGCCATAACATGAATTTACACACTAGAACAAGATGGCAGCCTCCAAAAAAAAAAAAACCCAACAAATAGTAGTACCAGGCCCCTGACTCAGTACAACCCAATCCAGTTCAAGCCCTGAACATAGATATACATAAGTGCCAAATTAATGCAAGAATCTGTTAAATTACCTACTCCCCTGGTTTAGGGAAATGGAGGGGGAAAGTGGTGGTACTTTCCCAAGCTTTTCCCACAAACCAAGCTCCACCCATTTGAGACATCAAAATGAGACCCCCCCTCACAGCAGATTGTGCAACCATTCAAAAATATTATCATGACTGCTCTGGTAGGCTCAGCTAACCTCCTCAGCTTTGGCTCTTATTCAGTAGGGTTTGGATACACCCATAGACAGAGCTGGATTAAGGCATAATGACAACAGACCCCAGTTTTAGACTCAAGTGGTGATGTCAGAATCTAGGCTTTCATTTAAAAATAAGTTATGTTTCTGTCCCTCATGGAAGGTAAGAAACACGGTTGTAACTGATACAGTAATGTCTGTCAGTCTTCAGACAGCCATCAGCAACCCCTAGGAAAACAATTACTGGGTCCCATACCCCCACAGATAGAGCAGATTAGGCCACTATGGCACTCAAGGCTCCATGCTGCCACTCCTCAGGGGGGCTCTGCCACCACGGCTGTGAGGGGAGACAGCCTGCTTCCAGCCACCATTCCAGAAGGAGCAGATGCCTCCTGGTTTCGCTAGGTGTCAGGGAAGAGAAGAGGAGATCTCCAGCAACCATTACTGCCTCCTCTAGGTGGCCTTTTGAAGAGTATTTGTTGCTAATCATACTCCCCTTGGAACCAGGGCCCCCACATGTGGGGGGAAAAAGGGTACACGTTACCAGGGCCTAGAGGCCCTGGGGGACCCGACCCAAGCTGCAACCCCTATGGGTATGTGTGTGGGAAGGGCCCATGTTACAAGTTTGTACTGGGCCCAAAAAGATTATGCTTGGGCCCTGCTTGGAGCAGTGGGAAAGAAAAGTAGTGATGTCCCCCAGACACTCCACTCATGGCACTAACCTAAGGTGTCAAAGACCATTGTGCAGTTTTCATAAGATAATTGTCCCTCTCCTTTCTTCCATGCTTTGATCAGCGGTGAAATACTTAACAAAACGGACATTTGAGTTAAGTCCCACTCAGACCTTATGCTTATGTTCTCTCTACAAACTCAGGTGGACATTTCTGTATTAGTTATACTGTTCATATTGTCATGGCTTTCCTTGCAACAGAGTTAGGCCTTGTCTTTACATAAAAATTGCGTCAGTATAGTTTTCCTCATATCAGTGAGAACTACCACGTGGCCACACACAAATTCTTTCCCATCAATGGCTCTCTGGACTTTAGCAGAAGCTACTCCACATCACATCTCAAATAACTCTGTAATGGTGAGAAGTGAACATCATTGGAGCAGCATGGTCACATGCTGCTGCTGATTTCACTACACTGGCACAAATAGTCCTTCTCCGTTATGCTAAACTGCTCTAATCACTGCAGAAGGGACCTGTTTCATTATTTTTCTGCCCTCCGCTGCTTTGGGGTCATTTGGACTAGCGGTCACACACCTGTTCAAGTAGTGCTGCTGGCCAATGGGCGAGTCTCATTTGCAAGTCGGTTGCTTTCGGAATGAGTGAAGACCACTTTTCCAACAGAATCCAAACACCTGTGCTCAGTGTGCATTACTGCCTCTCGCTGGAGCCTGTTGGTTCATCATTGTTCTGTGGGGTGAGTAGAATGCCCAGTCCCTGCTGGAAAAGATATGCTGGAATGCAAAGATTTACAAGCAGCTACCTGAACAGATGACCAAACTGAAGAAGCCCCACAATGGAATGCAATGCTAACAGACCTAGAGAGATTCATAGGATCAAAACAGCTCCTACAGGAACTCCCGCAGGACCCCTTTTATGAAGGAATTGTCAGGATCTTCTGCAAGGAATCTGCCACTCAGCCTAGCCTGGTTGTGAATAGTGCTCATCTTGCTGGAGAGATCCTCATGTAGGCACGTAGTGGTCACTAATTTTATGATGAATGCTGAAATTCTGAACAACTAGATGGCATTTTCAGAACAAGTACGAAGTTGCTAAATTGGTGCAACCCAGATCTGGGTACATGCAAGTGCACTTGGTGTCCAGAATATTTATTTTACTAGTAACTGCATGCTGCCCATAAAGTTTTCAGTTAAGTGAAACGAATGCTGTGCAGTTAGATCTTTTGTTGCTAGGAAACGTCATTGCCAGGTTTCTTAATGATTGTGGTTTCTTGAAGTTTCTTATGCAGTGATGTAAAGCACAACAAGCTAAACTGTGTCATGTGATCATGCTTGCACCAATGAAAAATATACAGAGTTCCTAGCAAACAAAAGATACCATCTGGGTGCACAAATACCAAGATTCCCGCCTGAAATGGGAGTCTCAGGCATGGCTCTTCCCCCTTTTCCAACTGTTTGATCCTCTCTCCTGGTTTGAAACAGATCACCTGTTCCACTTTTAGCTTCCCATTCTCCCAGGGCCGCTTTCTTGGCTGCTGCTGTGTGGCAAACAGCTGAATCTGTCTTCATTTCCCCCAGAGCCACTGAACGGGCAGATAGCTCTTACATGTGTTTTTGTAGTGCTGTTGCTGGTTGTAAGTGGTTTTTTTATATGTTTTTTGCAATATTGCATTGTTCTGCTGAAACCACCTCATGTATTGTTGCCTTTTCACAATGCAATATATGGGGTGGCTTTTAACCCTAGATCTAATATCAAACCTTTTTTTAAAAAAAAAAGAGATACAGAGTAGAATTGGGGAAAAATTTTCAAATAGTTTTGTCATGAGGACTGGATTGGGGGGGGCATTTGTGTTATTTGACATTTATGTGTCAAAATCATAAAGATTCATGTAAGACATGCCATGTCAGGTACTGTTAGAAAGGTTATGATATGCTGAATAAGAAGATAATATTTGTGTTCATGTGTGATATATATGAAGAAAGTTATGGAGAGCTTTGATATCTCTGTATTTCAAACTGTGCTGTAGAAGACACACCCCAGACAGAGAGGCCGCAGGACAATAGCCCGCTTAAGGGCCCATCAAGACCTTTACAGAAGCCAAAGGCCTAGGAAGAAACTAAAGGCATACCTGAAGAGTTACCAGGATTGGCCCATGTGACTACGGACTCCATTTTGGTTCCTGTAAAGTTCCACAAGCCACATGGCCAGTAACAGAGGGTATATAAGATCAAACCACAGAAACCATTTTGTCTTTGTCTTTTGTCTGGTTCCTTGTTCCGGTCCAACTGCGGACACACCTCTGGATCAACACACTTTGCAACTGAACTGAAGGACTTAGACCCATCCAGGTACTGGATGTATACCAGAGGAACTATACAACTCCACAATTGTTCTAGAAACCTGATGTATATGGACTTTTAAATCATTTGTAGGATCTGATTGCTTTAAGCCTTTAACACTTCTCTTATTGTTTGTTTTTCTGTTATTAATAAGCCTTTAGTTTTAGTTACTAAAGGATTGGCTGGCAGCGTGGTATTTCGGGTAAGATCCAAACTTATAGTGAACTGGTCCTGTGGCTGATCCTTTGGGATCAGAGGGAATCTTTTAGTAAAGAGCATAGAGTTTAAATGACTGGTCTCTTTACTGGACCTAGTGGCAGTTTGGGAGCCAGAGACTGAAATGCAGTAAAGGGGGCTGTGTGTATTTGCACAGTGGCTTCTTGATAACCAGTGTGGGGGAATCAGAAGCACTGTTTGTGGCTGGTTGGGAAGTCTGACTGCAGTGTCACCCACCAGTGCTGGGAGAATTTGCTCTCCTTTTGCAGCCTGCCCTGACCCTGGCATTATCAGTGGGCTACCCTGGGCACGGACGGGTTACAAGTTTATTCACCAAAAACATTTTCAGGTTGACCAAACCTATTTGTGAATTCAGATCAAATTCAGTGAACAGTTTTGGCTAGGGGAAAAACAAATGAAAATGTCAAACTGTTTCATTTCAACATTTTCAAAAGTTTTGACTTTTCATTTCAAAACTACATATTTTTAAATTTAGCTACATTTATTAAAAACAGAAAAAAACCATCTACAATCAAAACAAAACAAAACATGGGAGAAAATTTTCTCCATCAAATGAAAGACTTAGTTCAACCCAAAATGATATTATTATTTGTTGTTTTTGTTTCACAAGAAAAAACAGGTTGAGCCAAAAAGAATTTTTTTCTGATTTGTTTATTTATGTATTTATTTATTTTTGCTGCCATCAAATAGATTCTTTAGAATTAACTCAGCTCTAATAAACAATATGGGGCAGATGATTAAGATATACCCCATATCCTCCTTTGCTTTTGTATTATCTCCCTCCATCCCTCTCTATCATAAATTTGGCATCTCTGTATTCATAGCATACCATACAAAAATACAATAATACAATACAATAATAGCGAGAAATTAATTTAGTGAGCTTTTAAAAATCTATCTACATCTAAAGCTAATATTGAACTAAATAATGTGAGAGTTTAAGCAGAAGCTGTTTCCATGGTTATCCTGGAATCTTTCTAAATATAGTGCATGATGTAATCAGTTAATGTGACTAGGTACAAAACTGATGTTTATTTCAGTATGAAGTTTATTCAGTGTAGAAATCTTTGAGATGAGTCTGTATCACTTGAAAAACTATTTTTGAAATTATTCCTATTGTCCCATGATTTCCTGTTTTTTGGAGCTCTTCCATTTAGCAGTTTACAGGCTACAGCTTCTTTATTATAAATTATGTACATGATTAGATTACAGTAGTGCCTTTACAGAATTCTTAACATTACATATAGTAGTCCACATAACAGCTCATTCCATTGCTAGCAAGGGAAAGGTTATCTTTTTTGTAATCTCTTCCACCCCCCACATTTTAAACCCTCTTATCAGTATCCATTTGTTCATTCAGCCATCCCTCCCTAACCTTGTTGTTTCTGAGGTGTACTCTGACCTTAACCCTTGATGCATCACTCATCCATGTGATAAAGTGTTCCTGGTAGATAATGCCTCCTACTATTGGATTAGCTTCCACTCGCCATTCCTGTCATCTGCGTGGGAGGGGCTGATCCAAGCCAAATTAAGGACTAGTTTACACTTAAAAATTTAGATCAATTTAACTACATTGCTCGCATCCCTAGCACTATAGTTAGGTCACCTTAATCTCCAGTGTAGACGCAGCTAGGTCAATGGAAAAATTCTTCCATCACCCTAGCTACTGCCTCTGGGAGAGCTGGATTAACTACACTGATGGAAAAAATACCCTTCTGTTGATGTAGGAAGTGTCTACACAACAGCGGGGTAGCTGCAGTGCTGCAGCTGTGCTGCTATAGTGTTTGTAGTGTAAGCATAGCCTGAGATTCCTTTCCAAAGCAGTTTGTTTTATCCAGTGAGAAAGGGATGGTCTAGTGATACGAGCCTCTCTCCTTCTCCAGAATAGAGATAATAATACTTCCCTACCTCATCACAAAGTGAACATCATCTCACATACAACCCACTGGGTGAAATTTGTTTGGGTGAGCTAGTCAACAAATATTTAAGGATAATGATAATCTGGTGAAATTAAGATTAGTCTGTGAATAGAAAAAAAGAGTTAAATTTAACAGATAATTTATTCGCAATGAATAATTTCTCCAGCGCTAAACAAAACTCTTTTCCTGGCCCTTTGTCCTGTCAACACCCTAGATCATCTGTCACTCAACTGACAAATGCTCTGGTACATACTGAATGGTAAGTGAGATAAACAACTCACCATGGAAAAATGATTACGTCTCATCCTCTGAGTAGCTTCCTCAGCATACTCAGGTTCACTTATTCCTCTTTTAATTAAGATTTTCTTTCTTTCTTTCTTTCTTTCTTTCTTTCTTTCTTTCTTTCTTT
>ML675616.1:75556734-75590967 GCA_007922155.1 Mesoclemmys tuberculata
TTTCTTTCTTTCTTTCTTTCTTTCTTTCTTTCTTTCTTTCTTTCTTTCTTTCTTTCTTTCTTTCTACTGTTTCATTTAGTATATTGCCTTTCTAGTTTAATCAATTTAAGTGAAATATTGAGTTTCACATGTGCTAAAAAATTCCTGAAGCTTTCCAGTCAAATATCCAAAAATGCCCTTTCCGGAAATGACAATGTACTCTTTAAGACTGAAAGTTTCTTTGTTCATTAACAGCATTTTGACAACAATTAATTTGTCCTCTCAAAACAGTTCACAGCAGATCATGCAGTCTCTGTGACACTGGCACAAACTGTGTTCCTGTCTTCCATAGAAAAGGAGTGCCTAAGTAGGATAAGATTCTACATAAAAGCTAGAGGATGGAATCACACCTCCTATTGTGTTTTCTCTGCATCCAATAAACCTGTTATTAAACTTAGCACCTCAACAAATCCTTTTGGTGCAAATAGCCTGAGGACAATGATGTGACAGTGACGAAAGACTGCAATAAAAGGCAGCTGAAACTTTTTGGGGTGAAGTTTTCCACTCTTTTAAGATTACTGGCAGCATTGGAAGGACAGAAATAAGTTCTGTATTCAAAGTACAGGAAGGAAGTTCACAGAATTATAGAAATTAGAGAAGAAAAAGATATATTGGGTCATCTTCTGCATGGCAGAGCCAGTGGCAGTTTTGTCCCCACGTTATAAGATACTTTGTTGAGTCTAGCTTTAAATGTCCTATGAAACAAAGCTTTTTGGTTGGCCTTGGAAAATTGTTCCACTATACAATGGGTTTTACTGTCAGTGTTTTGTTATAGAGTCAGCCCCAAGATTATATTTTTAAGGTTCATGCTATCACTCCTAGTTATACCTCCTTACACTACTTTCAATAAGTCCTTTCCATCCTTGATGTTTATGGACTTCACATATTTCTAGATGATTCTTTTATAAACCCACTTCCTAGCTTTTAGTTGTTGTTCCGGCTACCTATACATATTTAGGTCTTTTAATCTTTCCTCATAAATCAATCCCTCCAGTTCCATAATTACATTTTTTGGTAAACAGCCTCTTTTCCAAGTGATTATTAATGATGCTGAATAAGACTGGACCTCTATTAACACCATGGTCACACAGTAAAATAGTTTCCTCTGGTAGCCACTAGTCCATGTTATAATGTTCCTTTCATTTCTCTGCCATAGAAATTAAGGATGGAGTCAAAAGATGTAATAAAGTCTCTGAAATTTGTAACTTCAAGTTATGTTAAACAGAGACATTGGGGGAGATCCTGGTCCCATTGAAGTTAATGGCAAAAATCCCATTGACTTCACTGGGGCCAGCATTTCACCCATCATTTTTAATCGAAGCAGGGCTCTTTTTCACTTGCCTAACATATGCTTGATTGAAGACCAGTGGGATTCCGTTAGTAGCTCGTGACCTGCATGTGATTTTCCAGTGCCCCCTGTGCAGCTGTCACCCAGGGAGTTTTGCCATTGACTTTAATCAGGTCAGGATTTCATCCACTGTCTGTAAATCTGATCAGTGCTGCTTTTGTATTGAAGTGTCTACAGAATAAGCAGAGTATGAATCACAGGAGTCCTTCTCATGCTTCCTGAATTATGTAAGGTAGTGAAAGAGCACTGTACAAATAGACTAGCAGTGTTAGAGCTGAGAAGGAGAGGAAAAGAGTGACTAGTTCCTTCTTAGGAACCAGTGGCTGGTTCCTTAGGACCTATTTAGGAAGGATCAAGTGGGCAACGGGAGGAGGGAGTGGTACTCAATGTCAAAAATGGCATTACCTGTTTCTGAGTCACTGATAATTCAGAAGAAAAGTGATCTTGAACGCTTATGGATCAATGTCCTAACAGATAAAGCACAAGATGAGGAATTAGTTGGTGTCTGCTATAGACATCAAATAACACTGGGGAACAGGATGGTCACTTCCTTATGCACCTATTTATAATGTGTAGGTGGGAAAGAGCTGAATCATGGGGGACTTCAATTTGAGTGACAGGGGCTGGAGGTCTCATGCTGCCAGTACTAAAACATCCTTGGAATTTCTGAACGTTATAGATGACAATTTCCTAGCTCAAGTGTTGCAACCAACATAGAGGAATTATTTATTAGACATTGCCTTAACAGATAAAGAGGCACGGCTCACAGAACTAAAAAATAATGGAAGCTTCAGTACAAATGATCTTGAAATTTATACTGTGCAAGCAGAATAATGTCCAGACCAATAATATAAATACTTGGTGCTTCAACAGGGCCATTTTCACAAAGGTGAAAAACAATTATGAGCCAAATCAGCTGGGAGTAAGTATTTAATCAGAAAAAGTGAATAATAATTGGGAATAATTTGAGAAAACCTTATTAGATGCCCCAAAAGCCACAATCCCAAAATTGAGAAGGAAGAAGGAAGAAGGCTGTAAGTTAAAAAAAAACAACCTGAGTTAGAGGAGGGGTGAGGGCAGCTATAAAAAATTGAATATTTCAAATAGAAGAAAAGGAAAGTTGATAGTAATGAATATAAATCTGAAGTTAGGAATTGTAAAATATTGATAAAGGAAAATCTATGGCCAGCAGAGTTAAGGACAATATGATGAACTTTTAAAAATGTATTAGGAACAAAAAGCATCCTGAAAATGGTATTGATCTATTACTATATGGAAATGGTACAAATATCAATAATAATGCAGAAAAGGTAAAAATGTTCAATAAATATGTCGGTTCTCTATTTGGGGAAAAACAGCAGCTATTAAAGTTAGAGATTTTAAAATCAGCAGGTCCAAATAACTTGCATCCAAGAGTTTTAAAAAACCTGGCTGAGGCGCTTACTGGACCGTTAATGTTTCTTTTCAATAAGTCTTGAAGGACTGGGGAAGTTCCAGAAGACGAAGACAGCTAATGTGCCAATTTTTAAAAAGGGTAAACAGGATGACCTATATAACTATAGACCTGTCATCCTCACATCAATCCTGAGAAAGATAATAGAATGGCTGATATGGGTTCGATTAATAAAAAATTAAAGGAGATAAATGTAATTAATGAAAATCAACTTGAGTTTATGGAAAATAGATCCTGTCAAACTAACTTGATATCTTTTTTTATGATATTACAAGTTTGGATGATAAAGATCATGGTGCTCATATAATATACTTAGACTTCTATAAGGCATTTGACTTGGTACCATACAACAATTTGATTAAGAAACTAGAACAATATAAAATTAACATGGCATGCATTAAATGGATTAAAAACTGTTTAACTAATATGTCTCAAAATATAACTATAAACAGGGAATCATCATTGAATTGGTAAGTTTGCAGTGGGGTCCCACAGGGATCGCTTCTTGGCCCTATGCTAGTTAACATTTTTATCAACTACGTAGGAGAAAAGTTTGCATATGACACACGAATTTGAGGAGTGGTCAATAATGAAGAGGACAGGTCATTGATTCAGAGAGCTCTGGAGCACTTGGTCAACTGGGCACAAGCAAACTATATGCCTTTTTATATGGCTAAATATATATACAGCTAAGAATGAAGAATATAGGCCATACTTATAGGATGGGGCCTTCTATCCTAGGAAGCAGCAACTCTGGAAGATTTGGGGGTCATGGTGGATAATCTGCTGAACTTGAGCTCCCAATGTGATGCTGTGGCTAAAAGAGCTAATGCTATCCTGGGATGCATAAACAAGGGAAATTTTGAGTAGGAGTAAGAGGTTACTTTACCCTGTATTTGGCACTGGTATAATGTTGCTGGAATATTGTGTCCAGTTCTGGTGACCACAATTCAGCAAGGATGTTGATAAATTGGAGAGGGTTCAGAGAGGGACCATGAGAATGATTAAAGGATTAGAAAACATGCCTTATAGTGATAAACTCAAGGAATTCAATCTATTTAGCTAAACAAAGAGAAGATTAAGGAGTGAATTGATTACACTCTATAAATATCTACATGGGGAACAAATATTTAATAATGGGTTTTTAAGTCTAGCAGAGAAAGGTATAACACGATCCAATGGCTGGAAGTTGAAGCTAGATAAATTCAGATTGGAAATAAGATGTAACATATGAACAGTGAGGGTAACTAACCACTGGAATAATTTACCAAGGGTTGTGGTGGATTCACTGTCACTGAAAATTTTTAAATAAAGATTTGATGTTTTTCTAAAAGTTTTACTCTGGAAATTATTTTGGGGAAGTTCTATGTCCTGTGTAATACAAGAGGTCAAACTACATAATCACAATTTGGAATCTATAAACTTCTGCCCATTCAGCAGCCACAGGGGACACAGGGAGATCCCGCACCTGAATGAAAGCTGAAAATGGGAAGGAGAGAAGAGATGTATATCAAGCCTCTAAACAGATAAGAAAAGGAGACTTATCTTTTTCTTTCCTCCTTCATGCAACCTTCCATTCTCCCTCATTGTACTGAATGTGCAGGAATATTTTATTTGCATCTTTACTATATTTACACTTCAGCTTTCTTCTTTTATTTCATCTCTGTATATTTTTTCCTTTCTATGTGAAAATTTCTGTTCCTAACTCTTTAAAACCTTTTCTGTCTCTCTCTGTTCTATTGTGCAAAGCAGTACAGATGCATGGAAAGTTGTTTACCCTCATGCAACAGCTACCATAACATTTAGATTCAGGCATTTTATTTGTCATTAGCCTAATAAAGCATATAGAGTTGTAGCTAATTGGAAAGAGAGAGTGCATTATTATTGTTATTGTTTCTATTTTTAAAAAACTTCTAGAATACCAGTTTGATGGGGGTCATATAAGCATCTAGATAGGTAGGTAGCCAGACAGTCGTTTAATATGAAATGGAGAGCAAAATGTAATTGGTAGGCACAGGTTCATTAGTATGCTGCAGTCTGAGTCAATGATTCTTATTAGAACAATATTTAAGGAACACTCTGCAGGGAATTAAAGATGGCACAAACAATTTAATGGAGATTTCTGTCAATACTATACAGAGGGGTTGTAGCTTTTTGACTTTTAAGAGTAGAATACTATACTTAAGGACTCTGCACTCCAGCATTTGTACTTAAGCCACACCACACACTCCTCTGAATTACAAATCATTTGATAAGAGAATAATTTCTCTGTTCAGCTTCAGTTTGTATCCTTGAGCATCCTTGGAACAGCTATTCAAGCTCCTGGTTCTGTACAGCTTTATGCTCCAAAGTAATACACACACAAAAATCAAAAGGAAAATGCCATCCATGTTCTTGTAATTCTGTAAAAATTCTTTAGAAAAATCAGGATGGATACATCTCTTTTAAATATTTTTGAGTCCCATTATAAAAAAGGATAATAATGTTTCACTAAATCAATGATGGATGGAAAACTGGAAATTTTCAATGGATACTTATATTAAGGCCTCTTCCTTTCATGGACATGCTAAGATTATACAGGAGTAGAATTTTTATTTTTATTTTGAGTAGTCAATATTCCTCCTTTAAATTTGACGCAACTCATTTTATTTCCAGAATTAATGGTGAATTTCTCAGAACAAAGACAGTTCTTTAGAACTGGAAATATGATCATTAAGGCTCTGACTTAGCAAGGCAACTTAAGCGTGTGCTAATATTTAAGTCTGTGATTTTAATGAGGCTACTTAGATGATTAAAGTTACACACCTACTTAGGCCTAGTCTACACTACAGAGTTAGGTCAAGGCAAGGCAGCTTACATTGACCTAACTCTGTAAGCGTCTACTCTAAAATGTAACTCTGCCGATGTAACTCACCCGCTATGCCGATTTAATAACTCCACATCTGTGAGAGGCATAGCACTTAGGCCAAAGCAGTTAGGGTGACGCAGGGTCGGTGTAGACACTGCATTACTTATATCTACTTTAATGGCCTCCAGGAGGTGTCCAACAATGCCCCACCATGACCGCCTTGGTCATCGTTTTGAACTCCACTGCCCTGTGGCCAGGTACACAGGTACATGCCTCTCCCCTTTTAAAAACCTGCAAATTTTTAAAATTCCATTTTCTGGTTGCTAGGCATAGAGAACTCACTTAGCAACTGCCCAGCTACCCATGCTAGTTCCATGCTGCATATATGCTCCTGCCTGGTGTACAAGGAGCTGATGGCTCTCCTGGGTCAGTTTTGTTGCTCTCCTCTGGACTGTCTCCAGGTTGTCCACAACTTTCCTGAAGTGTAATGTCCAGAATGGTACTCCAGTTGAGGCCTTATCTGTGTTGAGTAGAGTGGAAGAATTGCTTCTTGTGTCTTGCTTAGAACACGCCTGCTAATTCATGCTAGAATGATGTTTGCTTTTTTTTGCAACAATATTACTTTGTTGACCCATATTTAGCTTGCGATCCACTATACTTCCCACTCCCTCTCCCCCCTTTCTCCCCCGATCTTTTTCTGCAGTACTCTTTCCTCGGAAGTCATTTACCATTTTGTTTTTATCCAACTGATTATCCCTCCCTAAGTGGAGTACTTTGAATTTGTCCTTATTGAATTTCATCCTGTTTATTTTAGAGCATTTCTCCAGGTTGTCAAAATCATTTTGAATTCTCATCCTGTCCTCCAAAGAGCTTGCAACCCCTACCACTTTGGTAACATCCATAAATTTTATAAGTGTAATCTCTATGCCATTATCCAAATAATTTATAATGATATTCAACAGAACTGGACCTAGGACACAGCTCTGCAGGACCCCATTCAATATGCCCTTCCAGCTTAGTTGTGTCCCACTGATGACTGCTTTCTGAGTAAGGTTTTCCAACCGATTGTGGAGGTTGATCTAGGCTATGTTTCTCTAATTTGTTTATGAGAAGAACATGTGAGCCACTGTCAAAGGCCTTACTAAAGTCAAGCTATATCCCATCTACTGCTTCTCCCCATCCACAAAGCATGTTACCACATCAAAGAAAGATATTAGATTGGTAGACATGATTTATTCTTGACAAAGTCATGTTGACTGTCACTTATCACTTTATTTTCTTCTAGGTGCTTACAAATTGATAGTTTGATTATTTGCTCCATTATCTTTCCAGGTACTGAACTTAAGCTGACCAGTCTATAATTCTATGGGTTGTCCTTATTTCCCTTTTTTATAGATAGGTACTATGTTTGCCCTTTTCCAGTCCTCGGGTATCTCTCCCGTCCTCCACAAGTTCTCAAACATATTTGCTAATTCCTCAGAGATCTCTTCAGCCAGTTCCTTAAGTAATCTAGGATGTATTTCATCAGGCCCTGCTGACTTGAAGTCATCCAGCTTATCTAAGTAATTCTTAACTTGATCTTTTCCTATTTTAGATTCAGATCCTACCCCATTTATGCTGATGTTCACTATGTTAGTCTTCCAAACAGTGCTAACTTTTTTGGTGAAAACTGAAACAAAAAAGGCTTTAAATGCTTCAGCCATTACTGCATTTTCTGTTGTTGTCTTGTCTTCCTCCTTGAGTAGTGAGCCTACCTTGTCCTTAGTTTTCCTTTTGCTTCTCATGTACAGTAGAAACTCAGTGTTACGAACACCTCGGGAATGGAAGTTGTTCGTAACTCTGAAACATTCATAATTCTGAACAAAACATTATGGTTCTTTCAAACGTTTACAACTGATCATTGATTTAATACAGCTTTGAAACTTTACTATGCAGAAGAAAAATGCTGCTTTTAACCATCTTAATTTAAATGAAACAAGCACAGAAACAGTTTCCTTACCTTATCAAATCATTTTCTTTAAACTTTCTCTTTATTTTTTTAATAGTTTCCACTTAACACAGTACTGTATGGTATTTGCTTTTTTTTTTTTTTTTTGGTCTCTGCTGCTGCCTGATTGCATGCTTACATTTCTAAATTAAGGGTGTGGTTGACCGGTGTTCATAACTCTGAGGTTCCATTGTTTTTGTAAAATGTTTTCTTTTTATTTTTCATAATATGGCATCCAAATGAAATATCAACCTATCATGTGTTTTAATGAAAGCTTTGAATCCAAAATAAAGTTCATTCCAACACAGCTTTCCAAAGATATCACACATCCCTGTGTGCTTACATTCAATTCTTTTATGACACCTGGTACAAGTTAAGTATTCACTGCCTAGAGAGTCACTGTTATTCCTTTCCAATACAGAAGTGCCATTGGAGACATTTTAATGCATTATTTTTAATCATAATATCATAATTCATTCACCTAGAAATTCTTTAATTATAATCAGAATTCATGCTGCAAGAAAGCAGAGTAAAGCATAGTGACAGTGGGCAAGCAGATTTGTGCTCACATCAGCGTCATCTGAACAACGGTATACACTTGTAGTAATGCAATTAACCTGCAATAGTAATCTTTGTTAATAGTTTATTATACATACCTCATCTGGAAGATGGCCCAACCTGACAGTCTAAACAGCACTGAACTAATGGCTTTATCTTTCCTAGCACCATATTTCTCCTCTTTAATTTACAGAGGCAGCTCTTAGCCACCCAAAAACTCTCACATATTGTTAGGCAGGATTTCTATCACACTCATTTGGCTTTGTACTTTATGGTATCGATCCTGCAGTTGGACCTGCATAGATCTGATTGCGGGTTTGTGACTCAAGTATAGTAATATTTAATCTCTCTTCTCTGTTGATCCCCGGTTGTACTTAATGTGTCTCATCATGACTTCCAATACAGAATGGGCTTTCTTATCTCTAGTTCCCTGTTATAAAAATGAGTATCCTAATAACTATGACTATTATTATTATTTATGACATTTTACATTCATATAATCAGACAGTGCCCTGCCACCAATGCTTACAATCTAAGCAGTGAAAGCAGAAAGGGAACAGGATGCAGACATACGAGTCTACGACTCAGATGATGTTTGGCATCCCTCCAATGGGGTTCACAGTTTTTGTAGTTATTTTCTTTCTTCCCTCATTCTATCCCATTTCCCCCCACAACCCTTACCCATTATCCAACCTCCTACCCACTTACAACTGCCTCCCGGTTTGGTGGTGTTAGGCACCAGATACTAGGGAATGGAGAGTGTACATAAAGCATATTGCATCAGCACTCTGAACATTGCATTAGCATCATTTCTGCTTTTGCGTGAAATTCAAGGTGTCGACATTGTTCTATGAAGGCCCACATGATGTGGTTCCTGCCTATCTGAGGAACCACTTTCCCTTGCATGAATTGCTCTGAGCCACTCACTTCAGAATCTCTTGATTTAAACAGCTGGGATCTTGAGGCAGGTATTTGCAATGAGGTACCTCAGCTCTGGCATTTTTTCCCCCACTGGTCTGACAGATTCTAAATCTATTGACCCTTCAGGGCATAGAGTGCAGCTTGCCTCTTCCCAGAGGTGTCAGATGGGAGTAAGGTTGGCATTTCATTTATTTTGAGGGGGAATCTTCATGCTGACACTGATCAGAGAGACTGATGTTTTTAAGTGTTGTATATACATCCAGAGATGCTTTGGACTAGGTTGATTTTATAAAATGAAATAAATCTCATTCCCTGTTAGCTGTAGAAATGCATGTGTTTAATAGAATAGCACCTCCACAATACTTTGTTTAACAAGTAATTCCTTTGGGATTATTTGTTTATATGCCAGGAAATCATCATCCAATATCTAGTGGAATATATGAAGAGAAATGTGTGATATTGGTGCGAAGAGGGTAGAATATGACATTTTAGGATAGTAATAATGGTTGAGCCATAAATGAATCGTCATGATATGTTTGACAGCAAGATAAATATGAGATGCCAAGAAGCATGAATGGTTTTAGTGTCAATTCACTAAAAATACCATCCACAAACTTAAAAAATAAAATGGAAAACTTCCAAAAATTTTCAGAACACATGTAGTTCCAGCTTGGCTACACAGATTCAGGGACTCAGATGTATATATTATTTCAGCAAACATTTGACTAATCCAAAAATCCACCTGTGAAAATCTTCAGAAAATGAAGAACTTCAATGTCAAGTATTTCCACCTGCTTGGAGTCCACGCAAATGTAGATACCAGGAAGAGTTTGTGGTCCACAAATTTTTTTGAAGGACATATATTATATACTGTCTCTCTCTCCATACACACACACACACGTGCACATACGCACGCACGCACGTATATACACACACAGCGAAAGTAAGTAACCTTGGGTATGTATGGCACTTCACAGGTATATTAGACAAAGCTCATGTCTCAAGGAACTTACCATCTAAAGTATATAAATAATACAACAAGCAGAGGCATTGAATCCTGTGAAAAGGAGGAGAATAGTGAGTAATAACACAATAGGACAGAGTCAAAAGCTCTTGGGGAGTATTTTTGTGTGTATGAAGACTATGGGTTACAATGATTTGACTTGCCATGGTATGTTAAGTTTTTTTTTAAGTTTTTTAAAGATTTTTTTAAGTTTTCTTTCATAATCCTATCACAGTCAGGCATGGGTGTCACAACAGACTCCATGTAGAGACTACTAGCAAAATGCTGACTGAAATAGGTGAGTTTTGAGGAGGGGTTTGAAGGATAAGTGTGAGGGCACTACATACAGTGGAAAAGAGAGGCTACTCCAGCCAGAAGAGGTGGCATGAAAAAGGTGTGGCATCTCAAGTAACAGGAGGAGGGAAAAGCAGCATTTTAACAGGAAGAGCTGGTAAAATACACAGTCTGCAAGGCTGATGCGTAGAAGATGAGATTTCAGAAACAGGCAGGGCATGAAGTCACAAAAAGCCTTGAAGATGAAACTGGGAATTTTGAAAGTGATTCAGTAATAGAGAAGGGGAGCCTGTGGTAGAGTTAAGGAAGAGTATGATCTGCTCATAGTAGTAAGAAAGAAAATGATTTTCCCAATGGCCTGTTGGACAGAGCAGAAGGAAATAAACTGAGAGTTCCGAGAAGAGGAGAATGCAGGAGTCAAGTCAACAGATAGTGAAGGTGTAGCTGGCCAAGGATTTAAACAGTGGGGCTGAATCGGGGTGAGGCAGATTTCACAGATATTGAAAAACAAGACTAAGCAGAGTTTTCCAGCAGCTTCATGTAGAGTTTAAAGAAGAGAAAGGAGTCAAACATGAATACAGGTTTAGGTCTTGGCTTTCAAGAAGAATAGTGAAGATATAAACTCTGTAAGAGAAAGAAAGCAGGTTTCAATGGGAAAGATAAAGATTTCAGTATGTGTTCTGTTGAATTTGAGTTGGTAGCCACGTATGTGGGTTTAGATGTGAAAAAAACAGGTACAAATGTGAGACTAAACAGAGGGAGATGTGTGTGGAAGTAAACACAGGGAGTCTGTTTTGGAACCACACATGTTATTTAAAAGGAAATCATAACTATTCGATACAGAGCTGAGAGCCAGATGTGGCCATCAGTGAACTATAACTGTATTTTTTTAAAAAACCCTCTATAATTGTGTTTTTGACAGTTGATTTAACTGTTTGATTTTAATTATATTGTGTCATTTGAAACTAAATGTATTCCCATGAAATGTTTTATCCACATAGCAGTTACCCTTTCTTCAAATTACAGTGAACCTAGTCTTTTTAAAGATTAGCAAGCTTTAATGAACTTCGTCATTGCTAATTCATCTCCCCATTACTTTGACAGTGTGATTTTTGTCACAATTAGAACAAACACCATGAGAGATCAAATTGATTGAAGAAAGCTTCCGAAGTTCATAAGAAAACAAAGGCTCTTAGCCTACAGAACATATGTTATATTTTTTCTTTAAGAACAAAAGTCTCTTAATCTTGATCATTTTCCATGCCCTCTTTTTTTTAAAGTCATGGCTGGATAATATTTGGATTGTTTTGAAACTCCAAACACTGTCAATAGTAGATGAAATATATGTGTTCTTATAATGAACCTAATCAGGTCCATCTGGAGATTTACACATGGATTCTGCTTTTAGGTTGCCTTTCCATTTTAGCAAATGCTAAATGCACTGTTAATCCATTGTTTGAACATATGCCGTCTACCCATTGGAATTTTTGTTGATGAAAATAACCAAGTGGGCAAAATTTCCCTGCACTCACTCTTGTGTTCTTTGGTCTTTTCCTTTCACAAAGGAGAATTATCATGCAGTGAGAAATCTCCACTGTGCTACTGTTAATAACAGTAACACGCATTCAGCTTGTAACTTTCATCCTGATGCACTATGAAGCACTTAAACTGAGGCACATGCAGTCTGTAGAGCTCTCTTCATAACTATCGCTTCAGTGCAGCCACCTCTGAAGTGAAATACAAGAACTGCTCAGCAGTTTACAGCAGCCCTGCACAGAAGTGTAGGGCAGACAGAACCAGATCCAGCAATGTTCAGCTCCTACTGATGTTAATGTAGTGAAGAGGAATAGCACTTTCAGTTGAAACTGCACTGGGGACAGCAGGCAGACAGAATAAAACCACCAGTGTTGGAAATGACCCAGAATTTTGGGGCTAACACCTAGACCCAAACAAAAATCATCATAGGATAAATACTGCTAGCAAATAGTCAAGACTTTGGAGTTTTTTACATCCTCTTCTGGAGGATGGTTAATGTTCTGTGTTATCCTTTTATACAAAGCCATCACTGGTATTGGGACTCACTGAAGCCCAAGAATGAATTCATGTGTATGAACTGGAATGATGAATAGAATGAATACAGTGATGTTCACAATCTCTTTTTGCATGCCTATAGGCAGCGGAATCTCTCTTTATCTTCTTTTATTTACAGCTGATGAATCCAAACGTGAATCCAGTCTCAGCTATAAATATGATTATCAGACCCCCAAACACCAACTGGAATCTGAACTTGAACATGTGCACATTGACAGGTAGATGTGATTTTTTGTCTTCATCCAGAAAAAGAGATGAGCAAGTCTCATTCAAATGGCAGTTTTAAGCTGTTCACTCATTTGCCAGCCGGGCACACTGCTCAAATGTGAACACAATAAACAAATTACTTGTGTAATATATACACTGAAATTTTTCAAAGGGGAGTAAGGGAGTTTGGTGTCCAAATCACATTGAAATTGAATGGAACTTGAGCACCTAACTCTATTAAACTTCAGACATACTTCATAAACAATGTACTAGATCTATTGGGAACACTCATTATGACTGAGATGTCTTCTGTACTTGAACAACTGATAGCTAAATACCATGACCCTAATAAGGTAAGTTTGAGCCATTTCCTATCCTATGACAGCAAAACAGATGAATTGTATCTAGTTTTCCATTTTCAGTATGTTTGTCATATGGAGGGCAGAATAGGATTGTAGTACTATTCAATCAAATAGCAGTTTACTGCTTTGACCTTTTTAAGAAGTGTATTTTAACTAGCTGCATAGTCACCTTCTTTGCACTGCTTGAAGTGTATGGGGGGGGGAATGAATTACCGGTGGTACGTGCTTTTATATACTTAACCTTTCAGGCTGGGAATTTGGGGCCATGGTGAGTGAATCCATTCTCGAATTAGGGTTATTGATGTTGTATAGGTCAAAATGTGGCTAATTCATAGCTAAATTATATACACTCAGGAATATGCAATGTACCCATCAGAACTATGAAATCTGTGGGGTAATTAAATAATTTCCAGATTCCCCTGGCTTTCCAAGGTCGTCTTCTGGTTTATCATTCCCTCTCTTCTCTTGTAATCCATCCTCCACCATCTAGGACAGGCTTTCAATTCTGGATCTTAAAGGCACACACACACAAACGTACTATAATTCATTTTGGAACTCCCATATGCACGGTGCTGGCCAAAGCAATTTTGGATGATCCAGTGGAAAGAGGTTGCTCTGTCCCCAAATCTAACAAACTTCTCTCTCTGCCATTAATATACCACTGTGCACAAGTGGAATGGGAGGAGTGTTGGAGAGATGATTCCTTAGGAGATACTCCACACATAACAGACTTCTTTTCATAAAATGTGGGGGGAGTTGCAGTGTGATCTTTAGGTTCCCTCCCACTCCCCACATTCCTACTCAAGAAATTGACCCCAGTTGCAATAGTTGCCAACACTTTAAAAAGCTTTACAAAGGACATTTGTCCAAGTAAAAAGGAAGCTGCTCAGTCCCCACACATTGGAGGGCGTTGTGTATGTTCTGGTATATTTTAACATTTGTATTAGCTCTGTACAAACATTAACTACTTACTCAGCTGACACTCACAGCGGTGAGGATGGTAAGCATTATTATCCTGGCCTTACCCCCTGAGAAGGTGGCATGGTTTAGTAGAGAGGGCACTGAACTGAGGGTCAGGAGGCCTGGGTTTTATTTGTAGCTCTGCCACTGAGCTGCTATTATGACCTTGGGCAAATCATTCCCTCTTTCTGTCTCTCCTTCCCCTCTCAGCCCTTGTCCGTCTGGTCGATTTAGATTGCAAATTATTCATAGCAGAGATTGTTTCTGACCATGTGTTTATTCATTTTTCAAGTACAAGGGTTTGCTGCTGTAATGCAAATAAACAAAAATGTACAGATGAGAATTGAAAAGCAGAAAGCCCAATTGATCTGACAATGGCCAAAGATGTAGTCCATATGAAAATGAAGGTCAGAATATAGAAGTCCCTTTTTCTTAGCCTACAAATCAGCTTAAACTATTGTGGCTAGAGGTCACACTGGTTGCTCAACAGAATAGATATTTTGGCTGCAGAATAGCTGTTTTACAGAATTATTTGAGCTGCAGGCAGCCAACTGTGAGTGAGATGGAGGCAGCACTAGTGCTGTGGCTAGTAGTACAGCCTCCCTCGACTACAAAGTCATATGGGGTCCTCACAAACATTGAGATATATCCAGGGCAATGGTTTTCATAGTTGTAAAAAGCAGTCCTTGGGCACCTGTGGAGAGGAATGTGGATAGCTTGTGATTTTCAGGAAACATAAGTGACAAGCTTTCAACCCTCGCATTCCATTTCTATCCACACATACTGCTTACATTTTCAAATCTATGTTCAAATGGAAAAAGGTTAGAAAATTTAATTTTTATATGGAAGCTGATATCGTCATTTAAGTTCCTTTAAGTAAGCCAGCTCTGGATATATGAAATTGTTTTGTGAACCTGCAGTATGCACCACACATTCCTGCAGCTTTCTCATTAAATGGAATAGTTGCAGAAAGCTTGCAGTACGCCCCACAGATTTGCAAAATAACTCCACTGCTAGAACCTAAATTGGCTTAAATCCTTTGGCTGGTGGACCAGGGAGAATGTATAGTGAAATCATTTTGACCTCTACTTGGCCAGACTTATGAACCTATATGAGAGTCTAGGGTAGGGGCATAAAACAGGTAAGGGGGAAAATAACTGCCAGTTCAATATACGAGTACATAGCAGGCTTCAAGCATTGCTCCTGCTCTTTTCATTGTGAAATAAATGAAATGACCTTCCAGTTAAAGTATAAAAGATTGGAAAAGACAAAATAGAACAGTGAGACCCTGTTTCCCAGTGTATGTCCAGCATTAGAATTCTGCTCTCACACTCTAGTGAAGAAAAACTGTAGTCTGAACAGAAAACAGCTTAGCATTAAGCCATTCTTGTGTCAAATACTGCAAAAGAAAACAGTTAACAACACAAACTCTCTGCATTCTCATTACAAGCTGCGTGTATAATAGCCTGTCTCTCCTCAAATACCAAACAGGAATTCTTAGTGCCCTTTTGTGTTTAGCCCTCCAAGTTGGCAATTCCACAGGCCTGCTGCTAATAACCTGTAACTCCTCCATCATTCACAGGTATTTTCTGTGGTTTTTACTTTTATTGTGACTTGAAACTATTTTATGACTGAATTCTATTATTACTCTGCATACGGTGGGAAATGAAGCATTTTTATCTGCATCTTTTGTTTTTTTCCTTTACTCTCCCAGCTTCATGACATTATTGTGTGCACCTCTGAGACTGTTATTCAAAGTACTTTCTGGAGAAGTTGCTGCTTCAGAATAAGCCATTACTTTTTGTTGGCCCCACAGGCACAGGAAAGACAGCTTTTTACAAACAGCTTCATGTGACAGTTACCTCATGAAAAATATGTTGCATGTCAAATTAACTCATCAATGCAGGCTTCAGCTAATCAGACCCAGGACATCTTCCTAACGAAAAGGAAGGTACCCAGAGTTTTAATTAAGATCAAGTATGTAATAGTGCTTGGTTTACTCCACAGCGATTACCCACAAATTAATACTCTCCTTCAGTTTCTGACAAAATAAATGAAAGCTGATTTGTTTCTACCTATAATGTTTATTACTGAGGAAACTACATTTTAATTGCTGTTGACAAATATTCTAATTTATTGGGTGCATCAAATGAAACGAAGTCTAAAAAGTGTGTCTACTAAACTATTTCTTTTCAAATTTTTGCTTTAGGAAAATGAATTAGCTGTCTGTTCCTGGGTATTCTTCAATCTAAAGCATATTAAAGGGAATCACCAGATTGGGTCCTGACTAGTAAAAAGAGCCATCTGTTAGGGAAAGATCTGAGCGGTAGGCTATATATGGTACCTGCCAACACAGAGAGGGCAAAAAGATCAACTGGAAGAATGGCAGCATCCAGGGGATTCTGGCTGGTAAATGGTTAGCTTTCCAGCATCTAAATCATGCATTTTTAATTAATCCTATGACAGACAAACCAGTCAAACATTAATTGGCACCATAAAAGAAAGCTTACTCTGTATTCTGTACTATTCAATATGGAGAATTTTGCTAGTCAGTCAGTGCAAAACTTGTAACTTTTTATTTGTAAGCACAATACTTTAAACTTGTGGACTCCGTCCTGGCAACAAGATATGAATAATAACAAAAGCAGTTAAGTAGTACAGCAAGTTCACAAAATGCAGGATGAGCTGTTAAGAATTGCGTAAACAGCACTTTTGGTGTTAAAACTTATTGTAATAAATTTAAATGTACAAGCACAAAAAATCAAGAATTACAGGCATACATGACAAACAGTTGAACTATTTAAAGAACAAACATTGCATGAACACTGGGGATCTAAATGTTCCAACAAAAACTGACATCTTATAATGAAGGATGATATATATTCTACTTTTAATACAAAGGGTTAGTAATGTCATTAGGGTATTTATTAAAGATGCTCATGAGTCATAATTTTCACCCCTAGATACATCCAAAGATAAAACCATTTGTCCAATGCATCTTTGTTTAATATATTTTTCTTTATGTATCTAAACATATGCAACCAAAGGTAATAAGTGGCCTGTCTCTCACGTATATGGTAACTGAGCATGACCCTTTGAAAACAGTAGCCAAAAGTAGATCTCATCAGAATGTTCTAAATTTAGATTTTTGACTAAATGTTTCATCAGACTTTTGCTTTTCAATGAACAAAACTGCAAATAATTTTTCAATAACACTTCCATGAGTTTTTGTTTTGTTTTTTGCCGAGGAGAGGGACAATTTGCCAGCTGTTGTGAATTTTTTTATTCTGAAAAAAATTGAAGTTTGAAAAACCAGTACAATGTTTCGGAAAGAAAACTGACATTTTTTACCTTTTTCCAACCAGCTCTAGCCAAAAGCAACTAAGGAATGTCTAATATGGTATTCCTAAACTATTAACACAAAGTGGGTACAATATGTCCCCTTGACTGCAGAGCCTGTTCTACATCTGCATAGCTCAGAATGTTTTATGGCTTAGGAGATGAAGTGTCTCCTTTTCATCCAGCTAAGATCATTCAGGGGTATGATATATAAATATATATATGTTATAAATGTGTATGGGTAGGGTTTTGTGGCCTGCCTTGTGCGGGAGGTCAGACTAGATGATCATATTGGTCCCTTCTGACCTATGAGTCTATGAGTCTATGATATATAGTGCAGATGAACATAGTGTCTCAGAGCTGTATTGACAGTCTGTATTGTAATTTTGTATGATATTAGAAACAACTTTTCGAAAACATTTATTTGGTATGAGTGAATCTTTTATGTTTGTGTCTGTAAGTGCTTTTTGAAAATTAAATAAAAATGTAGCACAAATGTTATGTAGATTTTCTGTTGATCACAGAGACTTGTCAATGTAAAGAACAAAGAGATTATTCTTGTAAGAAAGGTCATCTTTTGATATTTTATTAACTTTTTCACAGTTTAGCATCTGGCACTAAAAGCATAAGCCTCACTACATGTCACTTTATATTTTATATACAAATCAACTAGTCTTGTAAAAGTCTAGGATGGCAGAGAAAGCAACCTAGTGCTGCTCAACAATGTAGGAAAATAAATGTGTATGTTACAGAAGTGAAGAGCTCATTTGTGAACCAAGGCAGCTACTTGCAGAGATGAGAGCTTTAATATGTATTCAACATTCCAAAGTTAGCCAAGCCATCAACAGGCTGTAGTCAGGATAGTTCTAGGAGTGCTTTGACTTCCTGAATTGAAAAAGCAACAATCACATAAAGAATAGTTTCTGAGGGACCCAAGCTGGTTGGATATGAAACAGCTGCAGTGCTCCTATTTATGAATGAGGACTATGGGACCTACATGTGAGGCGCAGGGCTCTCTAAAGGATATATATGTCTCTGAGTAAAATTAAAGAAGCCAAACTATTGTAAGGAAACAATCATCTGTAGAGACAAGGAAGACCATGGTCCTCGAGCAAGACAGAAGGAAATGGCAGTATGTGACATTAAAGGTAGACTGGAAGCTCTAGGAGGCTGTGACAGGTGGCACACATCTTGTACAATAGATACAGCCAAACATGCCTCATTAAAGAGGTTCCTACATTACATACAGTACAAGACAACTTTCTGATCCATAAATAATCCAACTAAAGGAGAATCTATCCTGGATGTTTCAGTGATTCACTCAAATTGTTATTTCGCTTGAATATTTGACCAGATGACTAAAACTTCCAGGCATTTAGTCAATTGACTGACAATGAACACCAGACATTTGACTATATGCCTGAAGCCACACATTGAATTAAACAGGCAAGCAGATCAAGGTATTAAATCTACTACATATTGCACAATGAAATAGGAGTGATTCTGTATAACTAGGAATTCAAAGATCAGCCCTTGCTTGGTGGGAAAGTAAGGGTATCCCATACCTTCTTGTTTGCTCTGCTCTGCTCAGATTGTGACTCACTGAGAGATTGGGGACAGGAAGCGAGCCATAGCTTTATCCATTGCCAGATTAAGGAATGTTGGGGCCCTGTGCACAATGACAATGTGTTTCCAAGAGGTATGAAACCACAGGGAGAGTGGGAGGGTGGACAAGGTCAGGACCTGCCCCAGGAGCCAGGTTCCCTGCTCTGGCCACAGCCTTCCCCCCTTATGCTTTGCCCCATCCTGGGCCTGAGTTGTTTCTGTGTGTGTGTGTTCCCTCCCACCCTTCGGTGGTCAAAGGGACCTCCTGAGATGGGGCTGGTGTGAATGTTGGTTAATCTGGCCTAGATCCACCTCCTTCTCCCCTTGCTAGTCAAAGTGGCTGGCTGAGTACACAAGACAGGGTAAGCTGCCCCTCAGGAAGTAATTTATTACCTCTCCCCAGAGCAGCTGTGCTCTGCCACACACACAGAGCAGATTGTAAAGTTACTTATTACAGCAAGTGATGTTTGAAAGACATAAACTGTTACATTTAGCTGTTTAAGGACTTAAACCTGTTTGTTTCGTAATTCTTGGGCAATTATATTAATGAATTCTTGAATGAAAAGAGATTTCTGTTGAAAATTTTTTCTCAGACTGTGTTCTCAGAATTTACTCCCAGTTCCTCATGAATGGCATCTCACCTGTTTTACATAGGTGTCAGTGGGCAACAGCCCCACCACCACAACAGTCAATGGCTGAACATCTGAGACAGGACAAAAATGAAATGATAAATTCAACCAATTCAAGCTTTAGGTAGATTCAGTTTGATCTGTACCAACCTCTATGGTTATGATTTGGGATCATACCTGATTCTGGATCCTTCCAAACTGAAAGGAACCTATTTTCCATTTCTGATTTGGATGTGACTAAAATCTCAAGAAATTTTAGTCCAAGATGGTAGAAGTCATGTAAGGATACCTAATCTTATTTTTTTACTGTTGAACTGAAATGTGATCTAGATTGAAATTACTATAAATTGGAAGCATAAATGGTTGAAAAACTGTACACAAAGAGCAATTATCAATTGTTCACTGTCAATCTGGGAGGAGTTGCAAGCACTTCAGAGGGCAGAATTAGAATTCAAAATTACCTTAATAAATTGGAGGATTGGTCTAAAATCAAGATGAAATTCAATAAAGACAAGTGTAAAGTACTTCACTTAGTAGGGAAAAATCAAATGCACAGCTACAAAATAAGGACTGGTTAGCAGTAATACTGCTGAAAAGGATTTGTGGGTTAGATCACAAATTAAATATGAACCAACAACGTTATGTGGTTGCAAAAAAGGCTATTACCATTCTGGTCTTAATTAACAGGAGTATTGCATGTAAGACAAGGTGGTAATTGTCACCAGTGAGGCTTCAGCTGGAGTACTGGGTCTAACTCCGGGCACCGCACTTTAAGATGTGGACAAATTGGAGACAGTTCAGAGGAGAACAACAAAAATGGTAAAAGGTTTAGAAAACCTGACCTATGAGTTTTTAACCCTTTAGGGTTAAAAAGCCTGGCTATATTTAGTCTTGAGAAAAGAAGACTCAGGGGAGACCTGATAACGTTCTTCAAATATCTAAAAGGCTGCTGTAAAGGGGACAGTAATCAACTATTCTCCATGGCCACCAAAAATAGGACAAGACATAATCAGCTTACTCTGCAGCAAAGGAAAATTAAGTAAGAGATTCAGAAAAGAACTTTCTAACTACAAGGGTCATCAAGTCCTGGAATAGGCTTCCAAGGAAGGTTGCAATCCCCATCACTGGAGGTTTTTAAGAACAAAGTAGACAAACACCTGTCAGGGATGGATGTACTTGATCCTGTCTCAGCACTAGGAGAAGGACCAGGTGATCTCTTGAGATCCCTTCCAGCCCCACGTTTCCCTGATTTCATGCATTTTCCAACATTTTTTACTGAAATCTGGTGAGGACATGTTGCAAGCTTTCTATGTAAACAATCCCAAACCCTTGTTCTGATCCAGTCTGTAACTCTTATTATTGATTTCCAGTACTGCCACAACATTCTAGAATCTAGTCCCATTCTGGACAGAAAAGAAGGCACAATTACATCCTTGAGATGCTCACATCAAACCCTGAGCATGATCCAGGTGCAGATCTAAATACTGCCTCCTCAGCCCATCTTTAGTGACAATGAAGCCTCACAGAAGGTACCCATTATGTGGGGGTGGTAGTGTAAAGAAGAAGACATCTGATGCATCTCCCCTAGGAGAACTGAAGTTCAGAACCATCAAATAAGAAATCAAACTGATTGCCTGTTTATATAAAAATCTGTTCAAACAATCTGTCTATAACCATGATCTCATTTTTAGTTATTTCACCAAATATTTAAAGCTTTAGGCATTTAGTCAAATGCCCAAGTGAATTTGATGTTTGATCATATGACTAAGTAGTTTGACGGAATAACTGTAAAAAATCTTTTTTTTTTTTAAATTGGAGAGTGGCTGATGAGAAATAAAAGGAAAAATTGGCACCATTGTCCATGAGCACTTTTAATTTATTGTAGGAAAGAGCTGGTTCACAGAATGAGATGCTGTATTGGTGTTAGCTTTTAGGAAAACTAATTTTGTGGAATTTAAAAAAAATTATCATGTAAGGTGCAAAATGAGGCATTATTAAAACCCACCAATGTGGAAGGAATCTGGGGAGTTAAGGTACAGCAGATTGTGGTTACTGTGGAAAAGAAGAATGCAAAGCGCAAAAAGTGGCCAATATGGTTTCACACAGACTTCTCAAACACAGGAAGTTTTACATAGGAAAGAGAAAAGTAAGGAGGCAACCAAACAACAATATGCAGAGACTTTTTTAATTTATTAGGGAAAAAGGCAACTAATAATAATATTAAGGTCACACTTTATATTAAGGTTATGATTTATAAATGGTTTTAAAAGCAGTACTAAATGATTAGTACATGATATGCATGTTACAGCGATGTGTAATGTGTTAGAGATGATGATAAGCACATCTGCAGAAGGTGTTACAGATGGTTATAAGCCAAAATTATAAAAAATCTTTTGACCTGTTGAACAGTATAACAATCGATAATAATGGATTAACCATATATTAAAAGATCTAATAATCCATAATAATAATAATACATACCATTTATAAATGGAACCTTAAGATAAAGTGTGACCAAGAATGAAATAATACTTTGCCCTTCTATACTGCTGTCTACGTGAGGGTCCTTGTGTGATCTGAGCACCAATAAATTAATATGCACAATACCCTTGTGAAATAGGGTAGTTTATTACCCCCATTTTACAGAGAAGGAATTTGAGGATCAGTGAGATAAAGTGAATTGGCTATTGACATGAGGGAAATCCAAGACAGAACAGGCATAGTCATGCTCTCCTGACTGTCAGTCCCAGGCTTTAGCCACATTCTCCTTGAGTAATAATGAAATAATCCAGGTGGCTTGCCACTGGTCCTGACAGAGGATGAATTCCCTGGCCTATCTGCAATGGAAGGCATATTACACTGAGAGAAAGAGAAAGCCAGCATCAGAAATACCCTCTGTTATGTCATCCAACTTCTTTCAGATCAGATCCTGATGACCCAGTTGAGCTAGCAGTTCCCCCAAAATAGGAAACAGGCTAGGATAGAATTTAAATTAATCTGTTTACTAGATTCACTCTCATTTAGATAATCATATGACCCTATATATTATGATGAATTTAAAAAAATAATTTTAGCAAATCATAGCCAGGCAGGGATTTGTAATAGATTTACTTTTTATCTATTATGCTTACATGTAATTTCTACAGTGTTTTATGAGCTTGTTAGCACTCTAGCAGGGCTTGCAGAATATGGCAGGTGGAACTGCAGTAACTACAAGCTCCCTTAAGACCAATGTGTGTCAGTTACTGTTTCCACAGCAAGCAGCACATGTCCTGTGTCTAGATGACTGGAGTAGTGTAGGATGACTCAGAATATGATCTCTCCTCCTCCCCCTCTCCCGCTCCCCACACACACACAGTTTTAGGGAGAAAATCTGAGCTTTTAATTGCCAGGTATAAATGACTTTCATCATGTAACAAAGAGGGAGATGTTTGCCTATAAATGTATTCAAATGTAGCCCTTGAACTGCTGTTGTTATGACTCAGTTGACAGATTCTGCCAATTTTTGCTGAAATGAACAGAAGAAAAACACTGTATATATCAGACCATTAACACTTGAGCATTGCCTTCAGGGATTCCCCCCATTCCTGGTGAAGCGTGTGCCATCTGCAGACAAGCTAAGAACAGGCTGGGGCAGAATATTGACTTTGCCTCAGTCCTCCCACTATCTACAGGTAGATTAGGGGATGCCCCTTAGTTCCTCCCCGTAAATCAAAAGGTGTGTGGTAAGGCTCTGAAATAGTCGGTCCATTCAGGCAGTCATCTCAAAGAATCACAGTTACTATGGTAACCATTCTTTTTTCAATTTGTCTGTCTGTAAAAATATTATTTTTATTTCATTACTGTGTCTTTGAAAAGCACTTTTGAGCCTCTCACCTTAGGATCACCAGTTCATACCCAGCCCAGGCTGGTAGAGACCAAAATTATTGCTGTCTTGATGCCTTTTTGATGGCCAATGTGAATATAGTTGGTCTCAGTTCAATATGTAGTGACAGATGTTCACATTCTGAAAAATACTACTACAGTTAGCACTGATTGGCACTGTTATTGGCAGAGGAAATTGGCCAAAGATTTAATGGACGTGGGGAATGTCCACTACTTTCTCACCACCTGAAGTAGCTCTTTATGGTCAAGGGGAAATGTGGAAGCCTCAACATTTGCTGCCTATGCTGTTCCTGTCTTGTGAGTAAAGGGAGGCTCTCAGTCTCTAGGGCTTTCAATTTGGCCCTTCTCAGGTGAGAGTTTCATTTCTAGCCTCATTTTTGCAGACGCACTTTTGCAGGTGCAATTAATTGTGCCACATCTTAGCACCTGCAATTATCTCTGACTGAAGATTTCACCCAGAAAAAAGGAGAATGGGTCAGGCCTTAATGAAACAGGCTCTTTGTGAGCAGAGCAATAATAAATTGTTTTAGAAGAAGTTTAGCAAAACAAAAGCAATATTAGCTCTGTTAACTGGTAAGCATTAGAGACAGAGAAAGAGACAGCGGTAATCTCTGTGTATTGCATTTAAGGGTTTTGTACAAGGCTTTTCTTTTATTTCTCTTTGTTGAAAAATCCCTCCATTTGTTACTTTTCGTCTTATGCCTGACAAACAGCTATAACCGTGTTAAATCATTCAGTTGTGATAAAAGAAAAGGTTTTATTTATGCCTCTGAAGTTAGTTGAAAGTCTTAGAAACATGAAATTTATAACAAGTTCAAAACAGGTGAATTACACTCCAAATAAGTGTTGGCAGCTCTTTATCTTTTCCTTGTTTTCCATATTTAATTCCACCCTTGAAGTATGGAATATGCATCATTTCCCTTCATCTCTCTCTGGTTCATATCAAGTGAAGTGTTTTGAATTAATTATGTTAAATTATTAATAGCGCATGATTTGGAAACATTACAGGATTTGAGTAATGTTTTATCAGGCACCGTATGATAATTCTGCGGTTTCCATACAGTGGAGTACACTTCCAGTTGATAGGTTAAAATGATGGCTGTGTTCCAGAAGCACTGAACTCAGTTCATTGTGAAACTGTGATGACTAGAAGTCATTAGAGCCTGTTTTACATTTGAAGAAAATCTCATCTTCAAACCTGAGAAGAAAAAAGATAAACCTTTTGTGAATGATGCTGAGGGAGTCAGAGATTGACAACATCCCTTTGCAGTTCTGGGCACTCTGTGTATTTTCCCCTCCTGTGTATTTTCCCAACACTGACTTCTGTCCTGGCATTATAATGACCATCCATCTGGCACAGCAGTGTGGACTTGACTCTCTTGGAGCTCCAAATCACCTCTCCAAGGACAAGTCAGAGGGCATTGTTTGAGTGTGATGAAAGGTACTCCCTTTCCCAGCTTTCTCAGCATCCCGTTGCCCCCAGATTTGAGCATACTATCCTTTGCTGTTGACCATAACAGGTTTTCTAGAAATAATACAAGTTCCCACAGAGCATTTAATTAAAATTAGTCCTTATACTATGTACTGAAATGGAAGGTGTAACATCCCAACTTTTTTCCATTTACGCTGTTGTTTCACAGTGTCACAGGTGTTCTTCTTGTAATCAGGACACAAACTGGCAGAACAGAAGCAATCTGCTCTGTAGTTTCCTCTATTTCAACTTCACATAGTCTTGTAATTAGATCGAGTGAATGCAGCTCCTCAGCGGTAACCCTGCACACTGTGATACACTTTGGAGTGAGTCATAGCATTGGAATAAAGGTCTGAGCTCAGGGTGCCAAAGTGCTACCGTTGGTGCAATCCTGCAGCTCATTTATTATTATCCCTCTTGCTTAATTAATTCCATTTAATGGCAGCAGAATTTTGTTGACTCTCTTTAACAAAGGTTTTAACTGGAATAGTTTTATTAGCTTGTTTACTTCAGAATGGCTTGCCATCTTTGATTAAACTCCATGTGGATTTATAACTATGTCCTCCCCATGTTTCTGTGACCTTTAAGGCACATTTGATAAAAATAAAAGGTCATAGATTCCAAAAGTATCAGTTCTGATAATAATGTCAGGCAGGTTCCCCTTAAAGTGTGTTTTTTCCTCTTTATTTTTTTCCCCTGCTGTTTCAAACTAGGACGAAAATTAACATGAATAAAATTAATGGTTTAATTTTGAAGGAGAAAGAAGAGTGTTTACAGTGCTCCACTAGGGAAAAGGGCTTTTGTCTTTGTTGATGACCTAAACATGCCTGCCAAGGAGAAATATGGTGCCCAGCCTCCTATTGAACTGCTGCAGCAATGGATTGACCATGGCTACTGGTTTGACAGGTGCAATAAATATTAATTAGTGTGCTTGGCTACAGAGGAGTAATGATATACACTGTTTCTCTGAAGCGTTAAATTGTAGTGTTAGTCTTTTATAATTCCTCATCTTCTCAGTCACAACAGGAAAACATTTTGAGTTACACGATTCCCTGTATAGGAAAAGGAATAAAGGTTTATATGTTGCAGTGAATTACAGCAACCGAAAGGCAAGCCTATTGCTGAGAGTGACACAACGTGCATTTTCACGTTTTTCAGAAAACACCATCAGTATTTAAACTGGCACAAAACTGTTTCAAATAAATTTTTATTTCTCGGTTGTTAAGGACTGAAACAAAAACACTTGTCTTTCAATGAATGATTTTGTTTAAGGTTAAAAGGCAGTTGAAAACACTTTTCTGTTTTGTAGCCAATGTTTAGAGGAGCAGTGTATAATAGAGCTGTGCAATTTTTTTTTACATCATTTGGTTGAATATTGTTGTCAGAAAGACTTCAGCATCTTACTGGTTTATGTCTATTATATTTGGGTAGGGGGAAGTTATGTAGTTTAACAGCAAGCCTAGTGAATTTATAAATATTTTTACAAACCTAGTAATGGAAAAACACAAAACAGCCATGGAGGCTCCATTAAGTGCTCTAATGTTGGTCGAAAGGAGCAGTGCTTCATACAGAGAAATTTTATTAATCACTGTGTTTAAATGCATACACCTAAAGTATGAACAAAACAATTGCTATTTACTAGGACAAAGGAGCATTAATTAAATACTGGTATTTTCTGAATCCTTCTTCGTCATAGGTAACACTTATACATAAAGCTTTTCTAGGAATTAATTTGTCAGAATATCATTACAGATATTGAAGATCTTGTTTTCTAATGAAATATATTTGACATTTTATTGCAACTTTATTTGGCAGTCTCTGCCTGTGTACTCTTTGCACGCCTTAAAACAGAAAGGCCTGATATTTGGCATGTGGTGTCTGAGCCTGGCAGGGAACTTCTGCCATTCCTCCCCACCCCAATGCAGACATATAAATAGTTTAAATTTGCTAATCTGCTGGCCTGTGACACAGATGCAAAAATAAAAAGGAACAACATGATAGAAATTCAGGTGATTTCAAATTTGGTGTTTTCTCCAAGTTATAGAATACATGGCCAAATTTCCAAATTGAAAGTGTACGGGTAATTTACCACATCAGTAGAACTTTACAGTATTTGATGCAGATGAGGTATTGAACTTTGAAAATAGTGATTGGGCATATATATTAACTACTTTTTAAAATCTCCCCTCCCCTTCCATCCCTTGCTGTTTCTAATGAATAGCAGAAGTTCCATGTTTTTCAGAGGAGAAATGACACTTTACACTGTCAGAAACATTCTCGTTACCTGTTGTATAAGTTATAAGCCAGAATTTTGGGAGAGGCAGGTAGGAGGCATTAAGCACCTGGCATGCAGTAAGACTTCTTTTTCTTCTTTCTTCTTTCTTATGACAGGCCATAACAAGCAAGTATTTGCTGATAATGTCTGACAACATAGCCACAGAAGCAAGCATCTGAGGTATTGCTAGTATCTTCTCACTGCCCAAGACGGCCATCATTTTCTAAGGTGGTCAAAACATTGTTGCAAAGCCATTAAAAATGCCTGGTGGGAGAGACTGCTGGCACAAGGCCCTATACTTCATCAGAACCCAACCTTTTCTATCAGCCCAGTTTCAGTAGTTTTTCTGTCTCCTCATGTCAACTTCCTGACTTCAGAACAAAGAAGGTCCATAGTAGGAGCTCTGTCAATTGAACATCATGCACAATATACAAAGACAAGCTGGTGTTCAATCTTCACAGTTTATCTCAAAGGTGAATACAGAATTCCATAACTCCCAGGGATTATTTTCCCCTCTGTTTGCCTAAATTCTGTATCTGAGAAGGAAAGTGACAACAAGAAGGCAGCCCTAGTCTATCTGAAGAGCTAGCCCTAGTCCAACTGAAAAGGACTAAGCAGTCTCACAAGGTCCTTCAGCCCTCTTTGGTCTTTTCCTTCTTAGATGTAGCAGACAAAAGATGTCATGTCTACTATTTGCTAAATAGCTCTGGTGGATTTAACTCCCTGAATATCTCATCCATACAACCACAATGTGCCAAATACATAGAACCTTTGTTTGAAGGATGAAAGAAGTGGTTAGAAACCCAAATTTTACCAAGAACTCCTATTAAGAAATTAAAAAAACATTTGCTAGACACCGACCTATGAGGAGCAGGAATATGTCTTGGATTATTGAAAAGCACAGATGTAGAAGTGCTGACTAACAAACTAAATGCAGTAGGACAGCACTTATGAACTCTATCTAAACCCTCTGAAAACATCACTAAAGAAACTAAGAACTGGTCATCAGCTAAGAGCCAGTTTACTTCCTGGATGGGAAAAGCTACAAGAAGCAGATCACTTAGCGATATTATAAACAGTGGAGGTATTACAAAGCAATGTTTCTATGGCATTAGCTTGCATTCAAGCACAAACATGGACCAATGATGTGGTAAAAGACATTATAAGAGATGGAATAAGTGGTATTTTGCCATTAGGAATAAGAAGTATAATGTGGAAGCATGCTACTATTTCTGAACAAAAGTTGTATTCTTGGTGGAAAATGGTAAATTTTACATATGCTGTACAATTAAATAAAAACACTACCTATATAGTAATGATGTCTGATGCTCAAATAGAATGGATATCCCCTATTGTGGCAATGGGACTAAATGTTAACAATAGTGTAATGCAACAAATGGAACATAGATTATGGGCCATAAAGCAAACCTCTGTAAGGAAAATTGTAGAACTTGAAGCTTGTATGGAAGAACATGGCATTGGATGTTTGTAATAATGGAGCTGGACAGTCATATGATGTGTGCTTAAATTCAGAAAAGGGAAAATGTCATTGCCAACTAGACCCTTTTCCATGTAATGGATCAAGTGGCTGTATACATAGGGAACAAATGCGTATGTACTAGAAGTTGGTGTGAATTGTTTAAAGTTTGTTTAATATAACACACAATCCCCATGAAAGCCAGTGTCTATGTTATATAATTGTGGTAATAGGATGTGTATTTAATTACATATTACCTGAAAGTAACAGTAAAGAAGTTAAGGATCAGTATCAGCTATATGGGAAAGTTGACCCAATACCTTTAGGTATGAACTTATGTTTAGTTAAGCAGTTACTAAGTCATCCTGACTTACAAAAACAATTGCAAAATGCTCAGGAAAATGCACAAAAGGTTATGGTCACTGTACACCACTCAACTAATGAAATTGAACAAATTATGGAATGTATAAAAGGAGACACTAAACGTAAATGGTGGGAGATATTTCTGTGATGGTCTCCCACAGCAACAGGATTCTTTAATGCTGGTTTACATCCTGTTGTAAAATAATTTCAGTGTTTCAGATTTTGGTAGTAGCTATGCTTATTATCTTGGTATGTTGTATCAAACAAAGGTTAAGGCAGCTAAAGGACATACGGTCCATAAACGTTAAAAAAGCCGTAATGGCACACAGAACATGCAGTCCTAGTGAGGCAGAATCAGGGATAGTGAGGTATTTGTGCCAGCAAGAAGAAACATGTGCTCCGTCTCAGGGAAGAGCCTGGAGCTAATGCTGGACAAGACCAAACATCCACTGAACTCAATTGTAACATTGTCTGGATTAGGAAGATCATTTATGATATTATTTAACATCAGTAATTCAAAATTACAATAATTCATATGAGTTAGGCATGTCAGGTACTGTTAAAAAGATTATAATTTGCTAAGTATAATGATATTGTTTGTGTGTGGGTCATATTTGTATTGGAAGTTATGGATATATTTGATGTAGCTGTATTTCAACTTGTACTGTGTTTCTGGGCAACACCCCAGATAGGAAGGCAGCAGCACTAAGTTTCCTTAATGGCCCATTAAGGGAACTCAAAGGTACAATCAGCCCAGGCAAAGAACTCAGGGGCTACACTTATGAGTCACCAGGACTTGCCCAATTGACCCTGGACTCCATCATGTTTCTGTAAATTTCCATAGGCAGCATGACAAAGAGACATAAAAGGCAGCTGCACCACATCCATGTAGTCTTCAGTCTTCATTCCTGCTTCTTACCTCTGGATCAATTCATCTGCAACTGAAGCTGTGAAACAAAGGACAAAGACCCACCCAGAGCCAGGTACTGGATGTACACCAGAGATATTTGTACAAGCCTGCAAAAAGCCACAATTATATTGAGAATTTAATATATATGGACTTTACTATCATTTGTATGTATCTAATTGCTTTGACCTTTAACATCTCTCTTATTGGTTTATAATAAGTCTTTAATTTTAGTTACTAAAAGATTGGCTGACAGCGAGGTATTTTGGGTAAGATCCAAACGTATATTGATCCTGTAATGTGGCTGACCCTTTGGGGTCAAGAGAACTGTTTGGTAAAGAGCATAAAGTTTTAATATCTCTTTACTAGACCTAGCTGCTGACTGGGAGCCAGAGACTGAAATGCAGTAAACAGGGTTGTGTATTTTTTGTTTTAGCTTCTTGATAAACAGTGTGGGGAATCAGAAGCATGGTTTGTGACTGGTTGGGGAATGTAATTTCAGTGTCACCCACCAGTGCTGGAAGAATCTGCTCTCCCTTTGCAGCCTGCCCTGACCTTGATATTTTCAGGTGGTGTACCCTAGGCACTGATGAGTCACATCACTAACAGATGTTGGTCTGACAAATAAATATATGGACAACAAGAAGGGGACCGATATGAGAGATTTTTGAGCTGCTTTGTGCTGTTTACTAAGTACTAAATACTAAGTACAGCACTCTGACACTATTAGCTGAAATAAGGGACTATTGGCTGAATTAGTAAAAATGGAGTGGCAGCAGTAGACCTTAACGTTAAAATGCGTAAGTTAATAAATAGGTTTGTATTTAAGAAATAAGGTAATTGTCTATAATTAAAAAGATTTAATAATTTTAAATGGCAGTCTCAAATAGTTACAGCCAGGGATAGTAAGATGGTGGTATTGGGCGATCACTGCCAGGGACACTAAAATGGCAGCATTAGAGCGATTCGCCCTATACTAGGCATGCAGGCTGAGGTCAGATAAGGGAGGGATCAGTTAGGCAATGTGCAAATTTACAGCTAGATCTGGCTTTGATTGACAGACAGATCTAGAAGCTGTAATCGGTTTATCAGAACAGACCAATCAGAGACGGCATAAAGATGATTGGAGGTAAAGTATGCTAACGATAAGGACTGAGGGAATAACCAGTCATGGTAGGCCAGAACCTATGGTAGAGAGTCAACAGGCTGGAGCAAGTAGAAGGAGGAAATCAAGATAGGAGTCAGCTAGAGCAGAAGCAGAGAAGGAAGAGTAAAATCACTAAAGAATGTAGAAGAGGGTTAGGTCGTTGCAACGGAACAAGAAACCACCCCAAGTAGCAGCAGCAGCAGTGGAGAAGCAGCAGTGGCGACAAAGTGGCAACAGGCAGCCAAAAAGAAGTGGCCGTAGCAGCAGCACAGCGGTAACCATAGCAGCAGTCTCAGCCTTGTCGTGGAGACAGAGCAGAAGGACCCTGACAGAGAAGAGGGAGAGAAGCCTGTGGAAAGTAAGCATGCCGACTGTAGTGTAGAAGTAGAATAGAAATAGTATTCATAAGCGCATGCCTGAGATAATAAAGCTGGATGTCTGTGTATGCATGTTTGTTATTATGGATAAAGTTTCTGTTTATTACATTTGCTGTCAGCATCCAGCACGTGACTGATCACCACATGTAGAACATAATCACGTAAGCCATTTCCAACTGTATGACATCGCAGTACTGGGTACTTTAATGTGTATACTTGTGCTAATGGGATTTGTGTTTGCGTTTCCTGATGTCTGATTTTTTGACCTACTGTATTAAGGTGTATGAATGTGTGAAATAAAGAATATTTTGTTTTTGAAGATTACCGCCTGAGTGTGGAGCCAAGTGGATTGACACCTGTGTCTTCCTAAGGGCAAACAGAGTTATTCTGTTCTGGGGAGTTTCCCGAAGGGCATCGGGGAACCCCTGGTAAAACCTTGGCAATTCCCCTAGGGTGGACCGTCTCATTTCACCTACCAAAACAGACAAACAAGTTCCCAAAATAGATGAGCCATTGTGTGTGGGGGCGAGGGAGAGGAATGCCTCAAATCTGATTTTGGGGGTAACACTTTCTGCTGTTTAGGTACTGTAAATCCCATAATGTAGCCTGGTCTGCATAAATAGGGGTTGCCATGATACTAACTTGAGCCAATAGTCTGTCTGCATTTGAAGGAGGTGGGGCTCCTGGCTTCCACTCCTTCAAGTCCTTTCTCTATAATCCCAGATGTAATAACCTCAGAAGGGATAGACAGTAGTGATGCCGGATGCTTACCTGTTCACCTTGGAGCTTGCCGAAACTATTCTGCCTGGCCAGTGTGCCCGAATTTACTGTCTCCTCATAGGTATGAGGAATCAGTGAGTGACCTTCTTGAGGGCATTTTCCCGGAAGCTTTCCAGGAATTCCTTTTGGGAGCTATAGAGCTACTTGGCTCTCTGCCAGAGCTGCCACTGACTGGAACTTCCTGCTTTTATAGCCTTATTCTACCCCTTACATGACTGACAGGGCCAAAAGGGCAGGGCACCCTGGCACAAGACGGTTATCTAGTCCAACCCCTCACCCTCCATTGATTTTTGTGCATGATTCTCCCTAAGGAGCTTGAATTCTTAGAAATTCAGTGCTCATATCGTTCATATCATCATTTGGGATTTCACTTATTTAGTTTTTATTTAAGCAATCAAGCAAACTTCAAAGCCAGGAGCCTGGTCTGCACAAGCTTCTCTAAGTCACTTTTCCGTTCCCTTGGTCCTCAGGCCTAAGACCTGCTCTCAATTTCAGCATCTGCAGCAGTCCCTTAGGGTTCCTTGTGCCAGTCTATGACTGCTGGAATGCATAGTTTCTTCCTGCTCCCAGCCTACCCAGGGAACACCCCCCAATACCTGGGTATAGAGGAGAAGCAGGCGGTGTACTTCCATCTGTGCCAGCCTTACTCCACCTAGAGATTCCTCAAGGAAATCCCTACTTGTCATGTTAAAATGGCTCCATCCCCTTTGCACTGCTAGAACAGCGGAAAGGGGCTATAGCCAGTATCTGGTATCCCGCCCTTGGAATATATTCGTCTAGCAGAAAGCTGAAGGGAGGGTCATTTGGTGGTGCTCCCCTGGTGCAGTGCTCTGATCCATCTGCCTCCACACATGAGGAAGGCTGCACCCTCTAGAGAGGATTGTGAATGATCTCTGTATGAGAGAAGAAATTAACAAGCACAACTAACTTTCCTAGAGATCAAGCTGTTATGACTTTTAATTCCCTTTTTGTCATCTGTTTAAAATCCATTGAGAACCCACAAGGTGTATTTCTATTTGTTTATCTATGTTTCTTTGATTGTGTCTGTATTTAACACATTTAAAAAGTCTGTTCAGGGTAGGTCTTCCAAATATGCGAATCAATGCTTTGAAGAGCACATAAAAGCCATGCAAAAACTGGGCATGGGAGGGGGAACTAAAAGTACTCTTATGAGGGAATGAAGCTCTTAGTTTTGAACCAGAACGTCTCACGTGCTGTAACCAAATGTACTGCCAACATAGTAGTGGTGTACACCATGAGTAGTTGAATAAATTTGATTATGGGAGGTAATATCATGCTTCTGTGTCAACAGTGCATTGATCCCAAAGTTCATCGGTTGTATACTTCAATCTCTGTATTCTAGCAAGTTTAAAGATAGTTAAGCAGTTGAGCATCTACATCTAATAGACCATATGAGGCTAAGAGATGGGAAGAGAAGGATGTCAAGGTGTGATCAGCTGAGGTAAAGTGCTAAATGTTCTGGAAAGCACAAAAATAGACTTGTATTAATGATAAGGGGAAAAAATGCTGCCTAGATGTGGGCAGAATGAGATGAGTAATTTTTCAATATCCATGAGAAGTGAGGAAATCCCAAAACATCTCTGCTTTTTTTGATACTAGAAATGAATCTCTTTTAATAAATATTGTTTCTCTCCACAGAGGCACATGCACTCGTATGTTCAAGGATTTATTTACAGGTGTCATTCCTGAGGAAAGGATCTATCAAAAAGCTACATATAAATATCCATCTGAACTTGCTTGTCCTCAGTTTGATTGCTTCCAGTAACCAGTCCCATAGCCAGGGCCACTGAGAGCACAGTGTCCCCAACTCTGTTTAAATCTGGATATCTTCATTTCTATGGTCCCAATGAAACACTATAGTCTTGGAAGGAAGTGGTGGCTCCTCA